>CM056994.1:308243873-308884337 GCA_029891345.1 Dryococelus australis | reverse complement strand
TCACATCAGCTGAAGGATTTGTCGCATATAGGGCGAGGAAATACAGGAGTCCAAGATCATCCTGGTGGAGGCATGTACCTTCCGAGTGCAACCCGGGCGGAATGCGCATCTCGTGGTCACCTTCTTGCTCGCTGATAAATTTTTTATGGTGGACAGGTCCGTCATGGTTGTAGGAACCTTCTGATCAGTGGCCTGTAAATATTACCAGCAAGATTGTGGACTCTGGGTGTTTTGAACACAAGGTGAAGGTCTTTGAGTACTTTTGTCCATTGGAATGTGAGGCACTGAGTGCACGTTTTAGTAGCCTGGCAAAGTTACGTCGAGTCATGTCCTTTGAACTAAGGTTTGTCCATAATTGTCGTGTCACTGGGTCACGTGGTGATTGGGAATCTCAGTCCACAGGTGTTGGAGAATGGCTTTGCAGGTTCTGTTGTTGCGTGTGCAATCTATTGGCTTCCAGAATGAGCTTGCTGCTTTGAGTAAATGTCAGTACTCTTCTCCTCGAATTCACAAACTTTCCCCTTTCATTGACAAGTCTGGTCTGCTTATGGTGGGCGGGAGACTCCACAACTCCGACCTACCATTTGAGCAGAAGCACCCTGCATTGCTGCCCAAATAGCACCCATCGACAAATTTGATCATCCACCATTATCACGAGACTGATCATCCACCATTATCACGAGACTGATCATCCACCCTGGCCTTCGTACTCTGCAAAGGTATACTCCCGGAACAATTTTGGATCCTGTCAGACAGACATGCTATTAGCCGTCTCTTACGTCATTGTGTGCAGCGTTGGAAGGCGAGACCATCCCAGTGTATGCCAATTATGGGGAACCTGCCTGCCATGAGAGTGCAGCAGGTGAAACCCTTCTCTAGGACTGGGGTTGATTAGGCAGGGCCCTTTTCTATCAAAACCAAGTAGAACCCATAAGGCTCCTGTGCTGAAGGCTTACCTATGTCTGTTTGTTGTACCACCAAGGCAGTGCACGTGGAGCTAACATCTGATTTATCACTGATGCTTTCCTGGCAGCATATAAACATTTCATTGCATGCAGAGGCAGGTCGTTTGATGTGTATAGTGACTGTGGGACAAACTTTGTTGGGGCCCACAACCGCCTGGTTGACCTACAGCTTATGTCACGTGCTCACCAGAAATCAGTTTTTGATTGGTCAGCTCATCTTAGCATCACCTGACATTTCAATCCTCCAGCTGCGCCGCACTTTGGAGGACTTTGGGAAGCTGGCGTGAAATCAGTCAAAGGTCATTTGAGTACAGTCATTGGTGAGCAAATTCTTACTTTCGATCAAGGAACGTACAATGAACTCGAAGCACCCAGCTGTGAAGTTGTGCCCCCTACCTACTGACAAATGAAATCTTCATTTCAAGGTGGGCGTAATGTTTGGAGTGTACATACTGTACTGTAGACATGAAGCACGACTATTTGTTCATGGATTGTTGGCAACCCCGCATGCAGCAGAGAACTTCTGGCCGCCTAGGTTAGCCAGTCTTCTCAACCAGGAAATACCAGTCAAAATGGAGTCGTAGCTTTGTTTGGTAAGCAACTCTCTCGTGTCGCAAGTATTTGGCGTTTATCGTTGCTAAACAGTACAAGATGGCAATGTTATGTTATTTGTTGTTTTGTTCATTATTTGCAATTTAGATGCAACACTACGTGATGCACTTAGACAGGAAGGTTTGACAGTGTAATCCAATAGTGCCTTGCTAGTCACCGAGCAATGACTTAGTGTGAATGGTGAGAAATAACCTGAGTCTGTCGCCCCTCCCGATGCGAAGATGTTTTAGTGATTGTGGTGTCGCTGTTTCTCCCCCACAAGCACTGACTTAGTACTAATGTGTGACAGGGAAGAAACAGGTAGCCATCTAATATGTATGTCTTCTGATGTGCAGACACCTGAAAGGGTTCCACAGTCAGGCTAACTCAGTTTAAACAAATTTCCGGGTTCCTGTCAGCAGTGCATGGTGTATTCTGTCTCCAACCATTAATACAAACAAATACCCTGGAAATGAAAAACAGAAAGAGAGAGAACAATAAGTGTTTATTGAATGTTCAATAAACACGCGAGTCGTGCTACTTCATATCAAACCGTTGAGGGATGAAGTTAACTGCGGATCCAGGTGTAGGCGACCTGGTTTTAAGTTAAAAAGTGAACTAGGTGGTTCTAGATGAATACAAATTAGTTCAAATTAAACTGCTAAGTAAAATGTGTCTAGAGGAGAAAAAGTGAGATTGAATGCGTATTTTCGTGTTCGTTGGTCGTCGAGACTTAAGTAGCAGCTGGTAAGTACTTGAAGTTTCCAAGATTTTCTGGAGGTCGCAGCATTGAGTAAGTGCTGAATGTCGCGAGAGAGGATGCGTAAGAATGAACCCGAGCTCGGCAACATCCTGACTCATATGGTAGAAGCTTGTAGGCTGCCGGCGCAGGTCGAGGGAGGGCATGACGTCCTCCCATGGTTGGCGTGGGAATACTTCGGTCAGCGTTTTTGCTTTGTGCCTTGTCAGTAGCATTCGGCCTTGCCCAAGGTCTGGGCAGTTTGTTGGCTCTCAGCGCTGTAAGGGGAGGGGGGGGGGTGCCTGCCAGGTTGCATATCCTTCAAGTGAAGAAAATGCACCCATAAGTTCCTGTTGCCTGTAGGGTAGGCAACGTGTCGCGTCTGTTGCAGTTGAAGGAAGTAGGTACTCAGGCGATGGTAGTAATCATATTGCAGTAATTATATAAGTTGCAAGCTTCACTATTTATATATATATATCTATCAGACTATTTATTATTGGTTACATTTTGCTGCTTTTTAACAGAATATTATGTAAAAATTATATACTGCCCTTTAAGATGCAAATATTTGTGGGAAACTGGTTTGCTGTGTGATCAGTGAACTTCTATTACTTTCCTGTTATACATAATAGAAATGAAATGTTTACATTTAACTATTCGACTTCGAAACTATTCAGATGTAATTCCAAAATTTTAATATGCAATTCGAAAATATTCTATCATCAAAATCTACTATTCGCATATCTCTAATCAATCTGAGCACATTATATTTAAACTTTTTAGTATTCTCAGAAATAGAAATAGAGAACATTTCAGAAATTAAACTTTGATAGGCGTTCCAACTTTTAACTTCACAGCACCGTAATTGATTGGTTTATTTGAATTTTGAAGCGTAAACACTGCAAGGTAAACATCACTAGGTAAAACAAAATAAAACCTAACAACATATCACAGTAAATTTGTAACAAAAAGAAATATAACTATGCCTTGTCTTAGTATTAACAAGTTTCTTTGGAACTATAATAAGTTTTATTTCGGGAAGAGTGCAATCCTGTCTTTGAGCATCACAATGATGACACACCGACATGTTAAATTCATGGTTACACCGCATATACATGTTTACGTAGATATTCCATGAAAATTGGCTGAAACGATACTGATTCTTCTTAATACAGAGAAACCCTGTTAAGAAGTTCCCACTTAAGTTTTCCTGATTAATAAGTAGAATCATTTTGCACCTTGTCTATACACATATGTGTAAATTGACCTTTTTAAAAAGTTTTCCTGGTTAATAAGAATTATTTTTTAGCCCCTTCAAAAACATCTTAACAGAGTTTTACTGTATACAGTACTTTCACAGTATTTCTATAAGACCAAGATTTATGAAATGATTGAACAGAAAATACATAAAGGAATGCCATTTTCCTCTACAGGGTTGACGGCAATAAGGTCAACATTTATGAAACAGCAAAAAATTCCACACAGGTTGTCCACTCTTTTTCTCCCTCCGTCTTGCACCATTTTTCCATGCTTTCCCCTTAGCTAATGAGCTCGCTTTTACCAAGTTTGTTGACACATGATAGATATATATTCCCTTCCACAAGAGTAATTTTTACATTTTCACTTGAGCATATGTAAGCTGTTTTTAGACATGAGAAGGGACCCCAGAAAATGGTAAAACGGAATGCCTGATTTCGGTGTAAAAAATATTGAAAATCGGTATTGATTTTGTTGTTTAAAATGAAAGTGATGCTAAATTTCTGTAACTTGTTTTAAAAATAAAACCAATAAGGATTTTCTTTGCAAAAAATAAATAAATCTGTTTGAAAAATAAAAAATTTGGTAAATTAGAATGTTTTGAAAGAAAATTAATGGCTGTGTTCAGTCTCTGAATATTAAATAGAAAAGTAATTATTAAATACAAGAAAAAGCAGTGATACAATTAATTTAAGAAGAAAACAATTTAAAAAATGGGTAAATTTGACAGTTCTATCAGAGTAACACAGCCACAACGTATCCATCCACTACAGTTGTCATTCACTGAAGAAAAATATGTTGGTAAACAAATGTTTGAGTATAATGAACACTTGCATTTTCCTCTTTCCTCATGTTCCCTGTCATGGCAGGTACTGAAAGCGTGATGTTAGCTAACTTCCATCCAGTAATTAATGTAGGATATTATAAATTGGTTGACATTCCAACCTGTTTTATTTTTGTATTTTGTTAGCTTCTGTTTATTTTATCTCGAAGGAATGAAGAAAACCGTGAGGGAGGGGAGGGAATTAGTTCAACGTCTTTCGTGAGACGGCACTGTTTTGAGGTTCTTGACTATTTGAGTTGCATATTGTTTTGATAGAACAGTGGGAAATATTGCTCTTATGGAAATAACATTTAAATGATTGTACTTTGAAATTTTTAACTTCGATGAAAAAACAAAACAGGATATGTATGTCGCTTTTTGTATTTGTACAGATGCAGCAATATATAGACACAAATGCATGCACGTGCGCGCGCACAAAAATGTAGCCAAAGCCAACCTTACACATGTATTTATTATGTATAAATGAAAAAATTTTATTGAAACACTATTTTAAGTGTTGAAAAAGCAGCTTTTTCAGGCTACGTGCATTTCAATAATTATAGTAAAGGTTTAGAAATACATTATTTACAAAATACGCAAACTTGCTGTTTGTAAATTGTGCACATCATGAACATGTATTTTTCTATTGTAATCCTTGCAAGTTTAAGTCACTAAAATTTTGTTTGTTCATCACTAGCATAAAATGATTTTATTAATGATTCTGCAAATAAATTAACACTGTAAACATTTCCTGAAACCAACAAACAAATTCGATAAGAAAATTTTATTTATGTAACATTACATTTCACTTCTTTGTTTCTACCTAACCTCAAAAACTAACACAGCCAAGTACTTTTTCATAACTCAGTCGGCACGCATGTTACAGAACTTGCACATAATTATTTTATTCTTGATGTCAAAACTATACAAACATGCTTTATTATGTGTTTGCGATAAAAAATTTTTTTTAGCCTTTTTCCACAAAATACTAGAAAGAGCAGCAAATTGCAGTGTTGGCAGTACAATAGATTGTCAACTCACAATTGATTGTCAACTCACAATTGATTGTCGACAATTGTAAACAATTATTTAAAGTTTCTGGAAGAATGTAAATATTCGGGTCAACATATTTTTCCTGCAAAATTTTGCATTTTGTAAAAAAGCCTTAACACTTTGCAAAAAATGTGAAATGTCGCAGTATTACAAATATTTTGTGGTTAACCATTTTATGGAGTCCCTAGCTATGAGTGAAAATTCACAGCATGACGCAGAACTGCCAAATCAGAAGGTTGTATATAATTTCTTTGAAAGAGCGATCGTAGTACTTGTACACGCTAAGTTTGCAAGAAAGTGTTATCTATGCCACGATACGAGTACAGTAATAGCAATAAAGAGCTGATACGTCTTTTTGGAAGGGCTGCATACTTTCCTTGGAAGCAGTGAAAGTTGAGCCCCTCTTGTTGGAAGCCCTAATGCCACCACCATCCAGCTAAATTATTATCTAGCCTGAGATTGACGAGGGTCTTTGGAGGAAGAAAGGTAAGAGGCCCGATATTGATAGCCACCCACTGAAATCGCTATGCAATGGTGGTGCCAAATGGAACTGGATACATATATGGAGTATATTATCGGGAAACCCTGTAAAGAAGTTTTCCTGGTTAATAAGCAATTTTTTTAGAGGGAGGGGGGGGGGGTTGAGAGAGAGGGAGAGAGGGAGGGGGGGGGGGTTGAGAGAGAGGGAGAGAGGGAGGGGGGGGGGGGTTTGAGAGAGAGGGAGAGAGGGAGGGGGGGGGGGTTGAGAGAGAGGGAGAGAGGGAGGGGGGGGGGGTTGAGAGAGAGGAGAGAGGGAGGGGGGAGGGGGGTTGAGAGAGAGGGGAGAGAGGGAGGGGGGAGGGGGGTTGAGAGAGAGGGAGAGAGGGAGGGGGGAGGGGGGTTGAGAGAGAGGGAGAGAGGGAGGGGGGAGGGGGGTTGAGAGAGAGGGAGAGAGGGAGGGGGGAGGGGGGTTGAGAGAGAGGGAGAGAGGGAGGGGGGAGGGGGGTTGAGAGAGAGGGGAGAGGGAGGGGGGGGGTTGGAGAGAGGGGAGAGAGGGAGGGGGGGTTGAGAGAGAGGGAGAGAGGGAGGGGGGGGGTTGAGAGAGAGGGAGAGAGGGAGGGGGGGGTTGAGAGAGAGGGAGAGAGGGAGGGGGGGGTTGAGAGAGAGAGGGGAGGGGGGTTGAGGGAGAGAGGGGGGGTAGAGAGAGAGAGAGGGGGGGGGGTAGAGAGAGAGAGAGGGGGGGGGGTAGGTAGAGAGAGAGAGGGGGGGGTAGAGAGAGAGAGAGGGGGGGGGTAGAGAGAGAGAGAGGGGGGGGGGGTAGAGAGAGAGAGAGGGGGGGGGGGGGTAGAGAGAGAGGAGGGGGGGGGGTAGAGAGAGAGAGGGGGGGGTTAGAGAGAGAGAGGGGGGGGTAGAGAGAGAGAGAGGGGGGGGGGTAGAGAGAGAGGAGGGGGGGGGGGGGTAGAGAGAGAGAGAGGGGGGGTAGAGAGAGAGAGGGGGGGGTAGAGAGAGAGAGGGGGGGGGTAGAGAGAGAGAGGGGGGGTAGAGAGAGAGAGAGGGGGGGGTAGAGAGAGAGAAGAGGGGGGGGTTAGAGAGAGAGAGAGGGGGGGGGTAGAGAGAGAGAGAGGGGGGGTAGAGAGAGGAGGAGGGGGGGTAGAGAGAGAGAGAGGGGGGGTAGAGAGAGAGAGAGGGGGGGGTAGAGAGAGAGAGAGGGGGGTGAGAGAGAGGAGAGAGGGGGTGAGAGAGAGAGGAGGAGGGGTGGGAGAGGAGAGAGAGGGGTGGAGAGAGAGAGAGAGGGGTGGAGAGAGAGGAGAGAGGGGTGGAGAGAGAGAGAGAGGGGGGAGGAGAGAGAGAGAGAGGGGAGAGAGAGAGAGAGAGGGGGGAGGAGAAGAGGGAGAGAGAGGGAGAGAGAGAGAGAGAGAGAGAGAGAGAGAGAGAGAGAGAGACACACACACACACATATTTTTAAATCCTTCTACTTCAATTTTTCTTCAAAATTCCTTTGCATGATGTAAGGTTTGCTTAGACACTGCTGTGCATTCAAAAAATGTTCACACATGCCTATTTAATATAAAATGAAAAACTGATGCCATTACAAAATTATTGCTGATATTTCTACTTTTAGCATTAAATGATTTGAGAATCAAATTTTAAAAACTGGTATCAAATCAAGACTGACCCATCGTAGTTCAGAGTATCCCCCTTGGCACCTCTGGAGATTTACCATTAGCAAAGGAGATTGACTGCCTACACAAGTAATCAGACTCTTAATTTTTTGTAAATGGACAGGATTAACTAACTTATCAGAGCAGAGGTAAATTTCTCGGTTCAGCAGCACTTTGTGCCCCTGCATGTGTCCACAGTGGGAGCGAGTACTGACAGGATGGAATATGATACCCCTAGATCAGCATAGCAGCCTCGAGGACCTGTAGTGGCACAATCTACTGTGAAACATGGTCACTGCTGTGTGTCTAGGCATTACTGACTTTGGGTATAAATGTGGCAATTGTTCAATAAATATAATCATGAGCATTTGAAGGATTCCTTAGCAGTAATAATGCGAAGTTCACTATTGTGCTCCACAAAATTAGACCAGGTTGAAGAGTGATAAGAGGGGGGGGGGGGGGGGGGAGGTATGGCGAACCCTTTGTATATACACAGCATAACATACCAATGCCTCAATTCACAAAAAAACTAATACGTTTAATTTACAGAAATGTTAAAAAGCAGGTTTCACATTAGTTTCATGTCATTCGTCTGAACTTGCATAGTTACTTCTATTACTGTATTTACTATGGTTACCTGGCAGGGCGCCGTGAAGCCAGGTACACCTGGGTCAGCAGAGAGTCCTGGTTGCAGTGCTGACCACCACAGAACATGTTCTGGATCCCAGTTTCAGCAAAGTCTACATTTCCATTCACCACAAAGTACATGGGCGGCCCAATCGACAAGTACAAATTCATAGCCTGCAAAAACAGTTTCCTCTCATATAACATGCAGCTGCAAAACTAGCAAAAGACCAAATATATAACAGTTTTTACAACACCTAGTACAGAAATATAAAGATACTATTTCATATGACATGTTTGCATCTCATGTCCACCAAAAATACTGGAATTCTGATACATGTACACAACTTTATATCCAGAAACAGAAAATTTTTTTTCTAATTGGAAAAATTACTTTTCAATGTTTTACATTTGAATTAATTACACTTGCCTTTCTAAACAATGACAAACAATGTTCATATTGGTATTATAATAATTACTATATGCTGCCAAATGCTACTGAAATACAAAATTCCATTCACCATGAAAACTGTGCTATGTCTAATAGTATACTCAAATATCAGATATTCCATACTAACATAAAAAAGAGAAATTTTAAATAAATTTGGTATGGAAGAAAACCATCTTCCGAGAAAACAGCACGGGTGAAGTCTTAAGTGGTTGGGGATTTGTCACGCTCAGGGATGTTTTATGTGATGTGAGGACACACACACTGGGTTTAATTGAACTCTGCCTGTTTAATGGTACACT
Source organism: Dryococelus australis (assembly GCA_029891345.1). Classification (NCBI taxonomy): domain Eukaryota; kingdom Metazoa; phylum Arthropoda; class Insecta; order Phasmatodea; family Phasmatidae; genus Dryococelus; species Dryococelus australis. Next base: position 308,875,394 of record CM056994.1, on the reverse strand, counting down.
GGAGCCCTGTCAATGTACAGTACTAGGTGCAAAGTCGGGGACAGTAGTTATGGCCTTGCGGATGGTCGGACGCACTATTACTTTCTTACCTGGTGGCTGCTGACCCTGCTGCCACCGCTGGTTGCCCTTGAACAAGGGGTTTGAGAGGCCTAAGGGACTTTCTCACTGCTTAGGAAGGCTTTAACAATGGGATGTTTGGTCCCTGCAGTTTTAACGGGGGCTGAGAACAAAAATGGGGTGGGAGCTGGGAGGCCTCTCCAGTCAGGCGGCTTGAGCTCGCTCCTGGGGACTAGGACTGCGAAGTGGAGTCGCATTGGGTTGAGACCTTGTTTGTATTTAGAGGCAGTAGGTGCATGTTTATCTCTCCTTTGAGTACCACTCCGATGGGAGTATGGTAAATGGATGAGAAGTGCTACAATCTCCACAAAGGTTAAGCAGGTGATGAAGGTCCCCAGATATGTGTACTTACAATTGTAGAAGTTGACCAGACTAAAGCGGCATCCCTTCCTTTTGTGTTCAGCACCAAAAGCATTGGGGACACAGAGTGTGGCTACATGATGGCTGTTTGGTTACGATGCTTCGGTGGGGGTCCAAAAGGGGCCAGGCCCTCAGAATCGGGCAGATACTCCCCCTGGCACCAGAAGCGCAATGTATTCCTAGTGGTGGAGGCTCTATCTGTGTACACTTGGGTGTACACAAAGGGTGGCCGTCTAATTTGTATGTTTTGACGTATATGCATCCCTGAGGGGGAACCTGCAGCCCTGCACTATGGTTCACAAATTGGTTAAGTAATCTTCCGTAGTCTCCTACTTATCCTCGACGGACATGGTGTCTCCGAGGAAAACTGCACAGACAGACTTGGAAATAATACAAGTCTAGGAAGTGTGACTGTTTTTAGTGGCGCAACATGTGATTTGGCCAGAAGCAGGTGTGTCTTCACCCCACCTTGAGCAGTACATAGGTATACAACAGTTGCGTAACCTTCATTGGATGCATCACTAAAGCCATGAAGCTGATAAACTGACTGCGGTGCTGACACAATACGAGGTATGGACAGTTTGCTGAGAACATTCAGTTGGCAGATGAAAGCCTGCCAGTCCTCCAGCACATCGAGGTAGAGCTTCATCCCATGAGACACCCAACAGTCAGTGTGTTTGGAGGAAAAACTTAGCTCGAATTACAACTAGAGTAAACCACCCTAATGGGTCATACAACCTAGCAATGTCTGAAAGAATAGCTCGTTTGATCATTCTTAGTACCTTGATCACTTCAGCATTTTCTTGAAAGTTACTTGGACTCTGTGGTTTTCTGGTACTGCATCTAAGACAGCTTGGCTATTACTGGACCATTTTCTTAATTCAAAACCACCTTGCTTTAGGAGATTTATCAGTTCTTGCTGCAACTTGAGGGCTTCTGCAAATGATGCTGCACCTGTCACGACATCGTCAACAAATACATCTTCCATTACGACCTTAGCCGCCTTGGGATACAAGCCACCTTTCTCAATAACTACAAGCTGTTGTAAGGCTCTCATAGCCATGAAAGGAGCCTCTGACACACCGTGACAGTGTCAAGTTGGAATTCACGTATTGGCATATCAGGTGACTAATGCCCCAGAATTATTTGATAAGATGCATACTCTGGATGTACGCGTACCTGTAGATACATTTTAGAAATGTCTGTGGTCATTACAACAGGATGAAGATGGAAATGTGTAATAATGTCCACAATGTCATTCTGAAGTTTAGGTCCAGTCAGAAGAACATCATTAAGAGACTTTACAGAAGTGAAGGCTGCTGAAACATCAAACACCACTCTTAACTTGGTTGTTGAGCTGGATTCTTTCACACATAGTGATAGATACAATAACGCGGAGAGTGCCCTACTCCATTCTTAATTGGATGCATGTGTCCAAGTTGTTCATACTAGCACAAAAAATTGGAATACTCCCTTTTGGTTTCTGGCCGACTACACAATCTGCATTCCAGTTGATGCAACCGTTTGATAGCAAAGCTGCGGGAATCTCTTAACTCTGGTTCCTTTTCCTTGAAAGGTAGTCTCAGGACATATCTACCCTCTGGGTCTCGCGAATGGGTTTCAACAAAGGGACTCACATTCAATATATACTGGCCTACAATGTTGAACAGAAGGTACTTCTTCGCTCTCCCAAAACTTGCGGATGGTGTCTGATAGGGAAGCCTCAGACAGTACAAAGAAACAACACTACTGGAGGCAGCAGCTGCAGTCTGACTGACTTTACTAATTAGAACCCAACGAAATATACTGTGAAGAGCAATGGGGAACCCGCATGGTGGTTGCCATCAAACACATCTGGGTATACATCAGTACCCAAAAGAAGATAGATTGTCCCTGGAGTATCAAACGATGGGTTAGCTAATTCCAAATGATGATACACATCCCTCATGTGGTGAAGTGGGATGCTGGGTTATTTGGAGGCTATATCCTTCAAGACCAGTGCATTGGCGATTGAGGACCTTCACTTGTCGCAGGTGTCAGAACACAAGTAACAGAACCATTGTTTGCAAGAACAGAATGAGCCAACCCCACAACTGGAACACGAGTACTTCAGCATTTTAACCCTAGCTTTTGGACACACTCTTCAGAGATGAACGAGTGCTGGGATCTTGAGTCAAGCAACACTTGGACCTTCTGCATCTTGCCACTTACAACATTAACTCTAACGACTGCTGTACCTAAGATGACAGTTGCCGACATCAGTGGAAGAGGTAAGACTACAGCTGAAGTTTCCTCATTGGGAATGGAAGCGACTGCTTCTTGTTGGTTACAAATATCTGGAGTTTGCTCCACTTGATTTGGAGAGACAGAAGTGTGAAGAAGGGAGTGGTCTCTCATACTACAGTACATACAGTTTCTCTTTGACTTGCAATCCTTCACCCTGTGGCTCTGCAAACAGTTGAAACACAACATCTTTTATTGCACCATCTCTATTCTCTCATCAACTGACTGACCATTGAACATAGGAAATTTGTGAATTCGTTGTTATACAAATATCTTGTTCCTCAGTTGCCAAGAATAAAGATTTGATGTTTGTGCCTGAAGTTACAAACTTCTTAGTTGTTGATTATGCACAAGTGTACCCTGATACTGAATAGTTAGCCATCATCAATGACTTACGTGATTCCAAAAATTTGAGAAGCTGATCAAATGTAAGCATCTGTATGGTTTATGAGCTACTTCAAACTGGGCTCTTGTATCTGGATCAAGCTTTGGTAACATAAGGTTTAACGACACAAAGCTCCATTCTGTAACTGGCAGTTTTAGAATTCTCAAGGCACCCAAGTTCTCCCTAAGAATATCTACCATATCCTGCAATTTGTCCGGAGAGACAGCAGCTAAGCGAGGAAGTTGCATTATATTTTATCAATGCATCGTGGCTATTGCTCTGACATTATGGTACCTTTCAGTTAATGTTTGCCATGCTAGGTTATAATTATCCTCAGACAGTGGGAGAGTTTTAATAAGGTTGTATGGCTCACCTGAAACTGACATAAGGAGATACTGATGCTTTTCCACTGCGAGGGCCTTGTTGTGCACCAGCGATGTGAATATATCATAAAACATAGGCCAGTCTGTAAGCAACCCTTTAAAGGTAGGCAACTGCAATTTTGGTAACTTAACACTGGATGAGGTTCTGCCAAGATGACATTGCTGTTCTCTTCCTACTTCTTTGATCACAACAAGTTTGTTGAAAACTTCCTGTATTCTATAGTAGGCCTCGTCAAACTCCTCGAGCTCCCTATCGCTGGCTTCAGACTCGGAAACTGATGCAGTTTCCAATGCTTGAACAGCAAGTTGCTGCAAATCGCAGCATGTTGCCTTGAAAAATCCCGCCCAACTCGGATTGTTGTCAACTTCATCGGCCAAGGTCAGAAGTCTGTTTATACAACACATCACGAGGCGCAAACGTGTGTTTCAATTGGTGTTGAAACATTTTAACAATTTCTCATCGTGGTTCGAAAAAATTGCCGGCTTGGTGACAATTGCAGTTATGGTTGGTATACCGCGCGAATAACCTCAAAAAACACTCGTTCCCCATGAATCACGAGAATTATAAATAATCCACTTATTGTATAACAGAAGTCTTGTGATAAAATATAGAGGTATTTGTATACATAACTGCCATGGTGCGAAACAAAATAGTTTCAGTGCCACACCATGCCCAATTCCGCACACATTGGAATACCGAAAACACGTCTACTGTTTACCATTATTATAGATAAAACTTCGTTAAGTGGCTCGAATAATGCATATCCGGCCCGGAGGGCCAAAAATGTTTCCACACAATATATTTTGTAACCCATTCCAGCTGCGTGACATCCAGCAACATGGAGAAGTGGTAACTAACTGCTCTCATTCATAGATAGCACCACAAGTCACGATGGCCACCAGCCATGGCACTCGCAACAGTTGGCGCCAAGTTTCAATTTGAATCCAAGTACATACACTAATTGACACAAACCAAAACAAACCTAAACCGGAACCAACGAGCAAATTCTCTTCACCTGAAGGTTACGCAATATGGCAGGCCCACCCACCCCCGACGGCTTACAAGCCGCCCGCCACCAGGCAAGGCTGAGCACCGCAGACGAGGCATGAAGCAGAAATGCTAACCAGTCAGGATGCTCTGCTCGTTCTCCCCGCAGCCCGCCCCGGCAGCCTACAAGCTTCAGCTACTTACGACCAGACATTGCCGGGCTTTGGCAGTTGATTCTTCACAAACTCTCTTGTGACATTGCAGAGTATAATTCAGTGCTGGGACCTCCGGAAACTTCAGAAGCTACAAGTACGCCCCCAGTGGTTGCTCACCACACGTCAATATCCATAGAACCCGTATACATATAATACTTAACGTCACGGTCTCCTCCAGATACTTTTTTCTTAGCCAGTTTAACTTTAAATACTTTTGTATCCGTTTAGAACCATTTACTTCCCCTTTTTATTAGAACCAGGTCCCTACACCTCGAACCTCAGTTACCTTCAGCTCTCCACGGTCTGATAGGAGGTAGCACAAGGTCACGTGTTTATTGCACCTACAATTAACACCCATTGTCAACTACCATTCTGCTTTCATTTACAGGGTACTTGTCTGTATGACGGCCGGGAACAGAATATGACGTGCACCGTCGACAGGAACCCAGAGTACTGAAATCCACATTAGATGGCTACCTGTTTCTTCCCAATCCTCTAGCACTAAATCAGTGCTGGTGGGGAGAAACAGTAATGCCCCAACCACTAGGAGCACCTTCGTGCAGGGAGGGGCTAAAGCCCAAGTTATCTCTCGCTTTAAGAACTAAGTTAGTGCTGAAGTGAACTTTGCCTGGGGGTTGCTGCCCAACCCGGTGTGAATGCACAATCAGTAGAGGTTTGTTGGCTCACATGGCTCCACGTCCCTGATCAGCCCGCATGTGCGGGGGATCAGTGGGAACACCTATTAAGCTCATGCCAGCAAGTCTATTGGGCTACACTTCAATTACAGTTCCTGTTTATGTGCACTGCGTAGGCTATCAGACCGGTGTGTCCTATGCCTTACAAGGTGAGGAGTGGCCAGAAGCATAGAGAGCAATACTTAGCTCACACTATTATCAAACCATGGATAGTATTACCTCATCCTATGAAGGACAGGCAGGCGGAATGGAACCATGCCGCCCAACTTAGACAAGCAGTAGCACGTGCTTTGGTACCAGTAATCATCTTGTTACCATGCATTCACATTCACCCTTAAACCACACCGCTTTTGGTCTAGAGGAAAAATCCTCGACATATGTGTCAGACTTAACTACTGTAGTTAAAGATTAGTGTTGATTCTAGTAAAGCTGTTGAAGCTGGTACAATTTGTAATGTTTTTTAACTATCCAAAGGAATCTAACTTATGATTAATTAACAGAGGATTACTGAAGGTATATAAATTTTTTAAATAATAAATGGATGAGTTAAACGTTTTAAAATCTAAATGTATCAATAGCTTAATACAAATTTTTAAACAACTTTTACAAATTTTTAGATGTATAGTTATTGAATAAAAATAATTTTATTAAAAATCAATTGATATTTTATCTTAAATTTGCCTTACTTTGTGTAAAATTAAGATTATTTAATTTTTGACCATTATCATGATTCGAGCTTTAAATAACTTGCTTTGTATAAAATTAATATTAATTAATTTTAAAAAAATAGCAAGGTACACCTACCTTACATAAAATAGACTCGCTGTTTGTGTCACTATTTTTTGGGTTTTTTTCTCTCTTTTTTTTGACACACCCTACAGCTTTAATTTCCTTGATTAATTTTCCTGTTTTTAGAACTGAAGATTGGTGCGAAATTACCATTATAAAGTTGCTCAAAAAAAAATAAAAAATACATGTTTTTTAAAGGGTAAAATGATTGTGTGTGAATGTGTTGTGTTTTTTTTAAATGAAAAAGTGTGCTGTGCCAGCTCTTTCATTTGTATACTACTAAAGGTAAATACATTTGTATACTACTAAAGGTAAATATACTCCTCAGATTTAATTTGAAATTCTTCACAATCATTATCCACACTGAATTCTCACCTTGAAGTATTTGAGCACATACGAGTCTTCAGGCATGGACAGCTCCTGGTCTAGCCCGATGCTTATCTTAGGCACGACTGCAAAGCTGAGGCAAAGCCAGCCAAAAAAGACTATCATCACTGCAGCACGCACCATTTTGTTCATGAGAAAGGGAGTGTAGAAGAGTTTGAAAAACTTGTAGAGGAGTCCATCAGCTGCATCCACTGGATCCGCCTTTGAGCCTTGCATGAAGCAGCATACGTCCAGTCTGTTGGCCTGCCACACCAGAATACATGCTTGTCCACTCTCCCCTGCTATTACAACCAATAGTTTATAACATTAACAATAACTCCTCTGTAAAAAAAACATGCCTGCTTGCATGCATGCACGCACGCACGCACACAGTATTTACCTATCAAGCAAGATCTGTTGAGTTAACTCTGGATTAAGGGAGAAAAATCAATCCTAGTCTATACTTTATATGTTACATTGCATGTAAATGTCACATATGTTACGGCCAGATTTTTTCCACCCCACACTATCGAGCTCTTTAGTATAGTTTTTATAAGGATAGATATTTTAAGTCTATGTTCAACGAAAGAGAGGGATGACAATTTTAAAGATAAAAGATTACTAAAGGTTTATTAATTTAAAGACTTTCGGTACACGAAAAGCTCTGGTAAAAAAAAAAAAAGAGCATACCAAAATGAAATATTTACAATTTTGAACACTTTTACAGATCATGAACTGAAATTAACTTTGTCAGAGAGGAATATTTAAGAATGATAGAAATGAAAACCTGTTTAATATGACTTGTTAATTATGTACTTGCAAAGTTATTAGTGAAACAAGAAAAAAAATTAGTCCCATTTGTTTTAACTATAGCCATTTGTTGAATATAAAGGAGCAAACGTACTTAGAACATACTGCTCGAGAGGTTTTCAGAAGAATATATTGTTGAGTACTGTAATATATGGCTATACCATTGTGCCAATTTAATCGCATGTTAGATTATTTTAGTGTGTGTCCCTATTTTACGGTGTTTGATTTTCTTGTTTCTTAGTATTGTTTGTGGAGCTTGTGAGTCCTTTCTCCTGCTCTCATTCATGTAACCAAATGGCTACCACACACGACCACTGTTATTACAGAATATATTTGTATGATAATAAACATTTTCGAACATTTTTTAAATTAAAAGATTATGAAGTTGTAACAACAGGCTACAGTATTTACTAAATCTCTATGTAACTAATTGTTTTGCTTACGAAACTGAATAACTGACATTTGTAATGGAACTTTATTGTATGACTAAATATTTTTCTGTCAAAATAGAATATTCCATCAGAATAAAAAAAAGTTTACAATTATTGTTACGGTTGTAATGCTGCAAGAAATAGTAATATGCACGGAAAATATTTTATTTTGCTATACGTTTGGTCAATAAAGTAATTTATTCAATGTTTAGAATTTGAGATAACAGCCATTTGTAATTTTATTTATTTTATATATATATATATTTTTTATATACAGTAGCATTAATCACCATAAGGTGATACAATATATTTTTCTTTTACCAGGAAGCTAAGGACACTTAGTTCGCTGTACAATATGGTGCAATATATGCAGGATGACCAGGGTCGCACTGTGGCGATGTGATTAGATACACATCTGTGTTATAAGGGATGTGTGTGCAATTTTTAGATATGACAGTATCCGCAATGCTCCAATTGGGCAGTTTTCAGTGGTGAAATAATGCTTTGAGAAGATACTTAATAGTAGGCATGGCCTTTGCACTAGACCAGGCTCAGTTCCAACTCAGTTTCTAGACTAGTAAGGTTGAGTTCCAGTCCGTGACAACCCTAGATGGACATTTGAAGAGAGATGCAAATCGTGATTGCAACCCCACAGCGACAGCACCCGCGATATTTCTTTTTCAACATATTTGGACTAAACCTAAAACTACTAAATTATTTCCACCGGTGTGAGGGAGCATTCATTTATGGCACCGGGAGATGGTGTATTTTCTCTTGTGTATTTTATCTCCCATCTTTGTAAATAGCTTCACAAATCAAGTATCCTTGAATGCAGAATAATTGATTCTGTGATTCTCATCTCGTTCCTGCTTCTTTGTTGTAGAGTACTTTCTTTGTGCTGCTGTTGTAACTGACGTGCAAAGTATAATTAAATCCTGTTGAACTATATTTCCGGCTCATTATTATATTTTGGTACCTTTATAAACTTGAGTATCAGTGTTCATACCCGACTGAAATAGGCGAGCTAATGTTAGACTGTAAACTGGCACATCTCGCAATATTAATTATATATTTAATTACGTAAGTTAGTGATCAAAAGAAAAAAACAGTCTCTTTAAAACTTTGTTAATTTTCATAAAGCTGTGTAACTTAGTACAACTGAATGCACAAAATGCAAGTTTCCTTGTTTTATACTAGTAAATGAACTTGTAGCAAATACCCGAGTGATTCATCGCAATCACACATCATAATCTGTGATCAAGATTGGAAAGGTGCAAGATAAACCTTTTTGGGGTCCTTTTTTATTAGCAGCCATAATGTGAGGTACTAACTTATTGTGTTCTGCAAAAATTCACAGCAGTTTAAGGTGTAGTATTGCTTTAGCTTCGCATAAGTAAGCAATTATTTTCGTTACTTGTGCTGGCCTGTTGTTTACATTAATCTAACTTCTTACTATTGGGAATTTGCCTAAATAAGCGGTCGTGAGTACAGTCAAGACCTCTGGTGTTTCTTACACTACAATGTGCCTGCCTTAGTAGCAGAGTACTTCTTTCTGTGGCAGTGATTTTCTGATCAGCTTGTCCATGGCGTTTCGTGCTCCGACTACAAAATGAAATAACAAACCTGTTTTGAATTAATGAAAATTCTTGCATGATAGCATGAATTATTTTGAATCTAGAAAAATGCATACCAGCCTTTGCAATGAATCATTTTAAGTAGAATTTCATGCAAAATATATACTCACCATATTTTTCTAAAGTTAGTTGAAAAGTTTTATGGACAACATATTTTTTCTTGTTTGCATGCGCGGTACCCCAAAGAGGTAAATAAAGTAAAATAAAAGTATTATTAAAAAACAAAATAATCAAAGGCCTTCCTGTACTTTGCTTGAATCATAACTGTTATTATTTGTTATAGAATTGGAAGATATTTGTTTATTGTAGGAACTTATTAATCCATTTATTCAAAAAATAACTTATTAATCTATTAAGAATTTAACTCGCAAGCATGACTGCAAGCCTGGAAATAAACAGGACTCACCCTGAAATTCAAGTTTTTTTCTTATAAAAATAACATGGACAGGATGTGCTTTCTAACTATAAACCTTTTTCAATACTTTTGTAAAAGAGAGTGAACTGTTGTGTGATATGCATGTTTGCTAGTTTACTGAATGCACTTAAAGAAACCATGGGTCCATGTTAGTACTTCCTTTCTTGCTTCACTTGTTCAATTAGGTTAGGAGTATGCAGATAAGATTTTCCTTACCTGAAGGGTGCGGCTCGTCTAACATATGCAGGATGAACGAAAGGAATTTGGTATAACATATGCACTCTAAACAGAAGTTGGGTAAATAATCCTGTGGCCAGACACTGATCTGCCATGGTTATCAACACTAACCCAGTCTAGCCTCACCACAGCAGAAGCCCCCTCCTAAGAAGAAAAGTTACGACGCGCACATGCCACAATTCGCCCTTGAAACCCAGGGTTTGCTCGGCCCAGCTTTGCACCACGGTGCGACTTACTGCTTTCAGCCACGGAGGGGGAACGAGCCGCCAGCTTCATCCATCTCCGCCACTTTGCTTAACTCTCTGTCCATGACCCCTCTGCTACATTAACTCAAGTCCTGTGCTTCAGGCATGTGTAGAGCCAGCAGCATGCAGTTTGAAGCCGTCTCACACGGATCAGTTTTAATGTGTTACTCTGCCCGACCACGCACTAACATCTTCAGCCATCGCTACCGCTATATGATTGTTTATCAGTCTAGATCGCCACACTGCCCATCAGCTCATCAAAGCTCATCAAAGCCTTCCCGCACTTCTCAGTTACCCAGTAACTCCGTACTTAGAGTTAAGTGAGAACTGTACGACTAGCGTTACACTTGGCACTCCTCCCCACCACCACATCTACTGAGTCTAGGCATCACTGGTTGGCATCTTAGTATCGACCCTTCAGGCCCTAGTAAGGGTACATGCAGGTTTGTGTGTTTACTGTTCAGGCAATAAAACGACAATCCTAAATTGGTCGAGTTATCACTCACACCTTTCTATTCTTCTCAACTTGCTCCTGTACATTCTGCTTCATCCTCAAAACCTCTAAGATTCTTGCAGGAGTAGTCATGAGCCGCAACCTTTGTTCCTACCTCACCTTCAGGGAGAACTGTTTCTATGGGATGCTTGAATCTATGGCGACATTCCGCCTTCCTGAATAACACGAGAGCTGAATTCTCCCCTTGGCTATTGTCACAGTCTGTAAGTGCTTGGGTCTGCCGGCGACATTCCACCCGCAGGTACTTGAAGGAGACCAAAAGACAAACCTCAGCTAGGGAGCCCCATTCTTTGTAATGCTTAGATATATCGTATCATATCACCTTCCTGAGTAATTTGAAAGAAGTCTTCCTATCTTTAGGTGTGCTGGTCAATCCCGCCCACCAAGTCACATGCTGGAGACCAGTACATCAGGCCTACCTTCCCCAATTCACCTGCCCACCCATACTACTACTCACATTGTGACTACCCCTACGGTGCACCCACTGTCCATCTCTCTACACCGACTCCACATGCCTCACCACATGGTTGGGCCAAATAAAGTAGCCGAACAGTGGCTAGCCTGGTTGGAGGCTTGGAGAGCAGTGAACAGGGTGCCAGCCATGTCTACATGTGGAAGAGAGAAAGCTGCTCAGCAGAGAGGAACCACCACCAACTCCACTGGAGGGAACAGAAACTTACTTTCGCTCATTCCAAGTGCTATTTTACCACTGCCTTCCACACCACCAAAGAAACCAGTAGTTTCCAGCCACCTGAAGGGCATCTGAGTAAGTATCAGGAGGCTAATTGTGGTGTGCTTATGAAGGATGGTTGTGTACTGACCTCATACCTCAATTACATATGATTGATATGGCAGTGCATTTCGCAGCAATTCCACTGGTTATAGTGGGCTGATGCATTGCCACACAACAGTCCGATACATTGCAGTAGCATCACTACAGGTAGAGTAATTAAGGCTGTCCCAGAGGTCGAAAAAATCATTATAAATAAAAAAAGCGCAGTACAACCCTGATTCCTAAAAATTAATAACGGGAGGCCATTTTCGATAATTTTTCGGTTGACACATGTAAAATTAAAATAGCATAAACTAATTATTTTTAGAAGGTCAACTGTATTTCAATTTGTGTATGTCACACATGCTCTTTACAGTTTTCTATAATACTGTATTAAGCCTAAAAAAACTTTTCAGTACAGTACATATTTTGAACTAAATATGTTTCTATTATGTTGACATTTGCCCACTTAAGTGTGAATGGCATGTTTGTCTAGGATTTTGACGCTATACCAATAGCGTGGTTTTAAATAGGCTTTACAGTGTTTGGCGAGGAGTGTTGGTTCCTGACTTACACCTTCGTCTTGGGCGGTGCTGGTGATGCTGCGTTAATATCACTCAGTGGCGGCTAGCTCATCCCACTCAAGCTGCGATTCTAGGCGGACGACTGCTCCAGAAGGTCTATTGGACCAGCAGTACCTTGCCTCGGTCTGATAAACTAACCCTCTCAACACCGGGTGGTACTCCTGACTGGTACGGAAGGACAGTGAAAAGTATACAATTATGACCAGAGCAGCCGCGACTGCTTGGCGTCAGTGTGGCGGCGCGGTCGCATTCCGCCTGCCTTTCCTTTGTAAGAGGAGGCAGAGCAGACCATTGTTTGGCAGCAACGTAAGCTTGGTATTGCTCCCTACGCTTGAGGTCATGCCTTACCTTGTAAGGCATAGATTAATGCGGCTTAATTTACGTACTGCACCTTGACAAGAACAGTATCTACAGTGTTCACCCAATAGCTGCTTGCTGGCATAAACTCTGTAAAAGTCTCCACTGATCCCCCACGCTTGGCAGGCTGATCAGAGATGGGTAGCCGTTCGGGCCACCAATACCTCTACTGGTTGTGTGTTCAGGCAAGGTTGAGCGGCAAGTCTCAGGCTATGGTCACTTCAGCACTAACTTAGTGCTCAAAGCGAGAAAATAACCTGGGCTTGTAGCCCCTCCTTGGATGAGGGTGTTACTAGGGGTTGGTGTTCTGCTGTTTCTCCCCTCCAGCACTGAATTAATGCTCGGGTTACTGGAAAGAAACAGGTGGTCGTCTAATGTGTGTGTTTTTAGACTCGCGGACTCCTGAAGAGGGTCCGTAGTCAGACTAATTCGGTTAACTAACATCTCCCGGTTCCTGTTGGCAGTGCAAGTCATATATGGTTTCTAGCCAGTGAAACAGAAAAGTACTCTAAAGAAGAAAAAACTTAAGGATAGAGACCAATAGATGTTTATTGAGAACACAATAAGCATGTGACCTGTGCTACTTCCTACCGAACAGTGGAGTGCTGAAGGTAACTGTTATCCAGGTGTAGACGACATGGTTCTAGGTTACAAGAGAAAGAATATATTTCTAGATGAATACAAAGTGAATTACTGTTAAACTGTACTAAGTCAACAGATGTCTAGAAGAGAAAAGGTGAATTTAATAAGTATTAGCGTGTTTGCTGGTTGACTGGTCGTTGCGTTGGGAAGTAGCTGCTGGGGGCGTACTTAAAGCTTCTAAGATCTCCAGAGGTCCCAGTACTGATCAGTGCTCTAGGAAGTCATGAGAGAGGATGAAGAATGAACTGCTAGAGCCCCGCTGTGCACGGACTTATATATGGCTGAAGTCTAAGCTGCCGCAGCAGGGTGTGGGGAAGGCGCGTGACGTCCTGCTGTGGTGTGGGAGTTTAAAATCTCTGGTCAGCAGTAGTCAGCAATACTGCTTCGTTCATCTTCGGTAGCACTCTGCCTTGCCCGGTGGCGGGAGTCTTGCAGGATCTCAGGGCAGGAGGAAGCAGCGTGCCCGCTGATTGTGTAACCTTGTGGCCACGTGCTCTGCCACCCGGGAGATTTAAGCTGCAGAGTAATTATGTGCAAAGTGTTGAGAGCACAACTCTCTCGTGGGTGGTTGACATAGAACAACTCTTACGTAGGTTGAAGTAAAGGGAATACTTCACATAAAGAGCGATGAGTTAATTGTGGTTGATTAGTAGTAGCATGCATCAATGTAAAGTATGTAACAATTTATCCTTATTTAATTATTAGTTTACTAATAAATAACAATTTCCTTTCGCTTCTTTTCCTCATAATGTTAGCAAGCTGTGTGATGTCCCGACATATTTTTATAAGGAGAACATCTACCGGGATTAACTAGCTTCATTGGTCAACAAATTTGAAGGTTACCTAAAGCAAACGATAATTGTAAATTCTTTACCTTCAAAAAAAGTTTAGGTTTGATATTTAATGACTTCAGACAATTCCTAACGTAACTATAATGTGCTGAATATATAAGCAGCTGTCACTATCGACTTGTCTGCATAATCAGCTTCAGTCACCTTTGCTTCAGGTGAATGCGATACTGCCTCTACAATACCTTTTGTTTGTAAACTCTTCAAAATCATCCACGATGATACACTCTTCCAATTCACATGCCTCCCTGTTCTCGAAGCCAGAATCCTTTAGACTATTTCTATCTAGTTGACAAATTTAATATCTTCTTTCTCAAGACCACTATAGTTTTCTTCAACATCTTAGAAGTGTTTCTGTTTTAATGTTATCCCATGCTTGAGCACACCAATAAATTACAAGATTCATATTTACTGACTTAAGGATTCATGTCTTGTGCTGCCCTGGTCCAATGGCTGAATTAGGCAGGTGACAAGCGACCACCACCACCAATTGTCGAACTGCTAGGATGTGTAGGAACATTATCCATTCATAAAAATTCCTTTCTTGGCAGATAATTTCCCGGTAAAAACTTCTCTTCAGAAACAAACTGATCATAATACAATTCCACAAACACATCAGAGGACATCTACGTGCTTTTGTGTGCTCTATATAAATCTGGCCATGCATTTGGTGCAATATCCTTAAGGATTATGGGTATCTGACTTTCATGTACACATTGGGGGCAGTCTGTGTGCGCCTGAAGCATTCAATATCATAAGAACTGTTATTTTATTTTTCATTTTGTGTCCTGGTGCAGAAATTTCCTTTGACAAAACTATGAATTGTTAAGGTAGCCTTTTTTAATAAACACCTGCTCCATCTGCATTATAAATCTAATCCTTGTTATAGCATTGTGTGTAATATTCACACACTGTTTTGAAAATAACCACATCTGGGTCTGCTTTAACATGGGGTTACAGTGATTAAAGTGATTACATATGTACCCACTTTTGTTTTTAGAGTTTATCAATTTAAAAAATTAGAAATAAAATGGATGTTAGAACACATTTAACTATAAAAGATAATATAGTTTCCAAGTTTGGGTTATATTTAAGCTGCTATTTGGTCTCTTGAATTATTGATGAGGACATGGATGGTATTAATAGTGTTTTTCAATGCACAACCAGCGAGCACGCCACCCCCCCGCCTCCCTGCGCAGAGAGCCAACAAGCCGCCCACCACGGGCAAGGTCGAGCGCTACCAAAGATGAACAAAGCAGTATTGCTGACTACTGCTGATCAGAGATTTTCAACGCTCACGCCACGGCAGGAGGATGTCGCACACCTTCCCCACACCTTGCTGTGGCAGCATAGACTTCAGCCCTATAAGTCCGTACGCAGCGGGGCTCCAGCAGTTCATTCTTCATCCTCTCTCGCGACATCCCAGAGCACTGATCAGTCCTGGGACCTCCGGAGATCTTAGAAGCTTTAAGTACGCCTCCAGCGGCTACTTCCCATCTCAATGACCAGTCAACCAGCGAACATGCTAATACTTATTAAATTCACTTTGTCTCTACTAGACACCTGTTTACTTAGTACAGTTCAACAGTAATTCACTTCGTATTCGTCTAGAACTTTATTCGTTCCCTTGTAACCTAGAACCAGGTCACCTACACATGGATAACACAGTTACCTTCAGCATTCCACTGTTCAGTAGGAGGTAGCATGGGTCACATATTTATTGTGGTCTCAATAAACATCTATTCTTCTCTATCCCTAAGCTTTTTCTTCTTTAGAGTACTTTTCTGTTTCACAGGCTAGAAACAAGATACGTGTACTGCCGATAAGAACCAGGAGATTGTTAGTTAATCGAATTAGTCCAACTACAGACCCCCTTCAGGTGTCCGCAAGTCTAAAAACACACACATTAAACGGCCACCTGTTTCTTTCCAGTAACCCCAGCACTAATTTAGTGCTGGAGGGGAAAAACAGCGGAACACCAACCACTAGTAACACCATCCAAGGAGGGGCCACAAGCCCGGGTTATTTCCTCGCTTTGAGCACTAAGTTAGTGCTGGAGTGACCATAGCCTTGGACTTGCCGCTCAACCTTGCCTGAACGCACAACCAGTAAAGGCATTGGTGGTCCAAATTACTCCCAATCTCTGATCAGCCCGCCAAGCGTGGGGGATCAGTGGAGACTTTTACAGAGCTCATGCCAGCAAGCAGCTATTGGGTGAACACTGTAGATAGTGTTCTCGTCAAGGTGCACTATGTAAATTATTAAGTCGCATTACACTATGCTTTACAAGTTAAGGCATGACCTCAAGCGTAGGGAACAATACCAAGTTTGCATTGCTGCTAAACAGTGGTCTGCATTACCACCTCCTACAAAGGAAAGGCAGGCGGAACGGGACCGTGCAGCCACACTCAGATGCAAAGTAGTCGCGGCTGCTCTGGTCATAATTGTATACTTTTCACCGTCCTTCCGTACCAGCCAGGAGTACCACCCAGTGTTGAGGGGGTTAGTTTGTCAGACCGAGGCAAGGTACGGATGGTCCAATCCACCTTATGGAGCAGAGTCGTCCACCTGGAATTGCCACTTCAGAGTAGGACGACTAAGTCAGTAACCAACATCCCTCACCAAACACTGTTAATTCTAATTAAAACCACAATATTGGTCTAGCATGATAATCCTATATAAATGTGCCATTCAGACTTAACCGGGAAGGAAGAGAGAGAGAGAGAGAGAGAGAGAGAGAGAGAGAGAGAGAGAGAGAGAGAGAGAGAGAGAGGAGAGAGAGAAGAGAGAGAGAGAGGAGAGAGAGAAGAGAGAGAGAGAGAGAGAGAGAGAGAGAGAGAGAGAGAGAGAGAGAGAGAGAGAGAGAGAGAGAGAGAGAGAGAGAGAGAGGAGAGGAGAGAGAGAGAGAGAGAGAGAGGGAAGAGAGGAGAGAGAGAGAGAGGAGAGAGAGAACACACACACAAAGCTGCAGCTGTCAAAAAACTACCCTCCACTTTAGCTATAGCGGTCAAGGCTACAACTCAATTGTTTAGTGATACATGGCCACAAAACAGTATACCAAACATCTGCAAAAAAAAACACACCAATGTGATCATCCTGCAACCCTTGCATAACTAACATATACCTTACACTCCATGTGATGAACACGTTACACGGGGCAGCACATGAATGCTGGAGCACTGCCTCAGCCTTATAGGCATCACAGCATCTTCCATATTGGGAAGGATAAAGAAGCCACTAGGATGAGATAGAGAAGCTAAATTCACCTAGATGAGTTTTTTGGTTTCAAGCCAATTAAGTGAAAACAAAGGTGAAGTAATCGACCCAGAGAAGTTTCCACGGCCTTGAACTGATGAAACCTAGGCACACGGTAATACAGCAGTCTGGAAAGGATAGCCTTCATTTCGGCATGAAGTGTTTCTAGTAGGGTCCCCTGCAGTACATCAAATTGACGTGCCAAGGATGGCAGAAGAAAGTGAATATGCCTGTACCAATAAGTACTGTGGTTTGGGGGCCTATATGTGTTACAATTTAATTCTCTTAGTGGTTTGAGGCTACTCTAAATGAAGCGAGGTTTAGACAAAGTTAAGTCAAGTTTGGCTCATGGCCAAGTAATTATCTGATTCAAGGGTTGCCAACTTTATTAGATTTGCCATAAGGGACACTTCCAATGACTTTACATACATCATCTGCACCAGCAAAATGAAATTACTAAAACAACAATTTTAAATACTATCTGTAATGTGGAAAATCAGCACAGTAGTCTACACAGAACACCATTTAATCTGAATACACAGAACAGCAAAATATTATATGCATATAAAAATACATGTTTTGCAAATTTTATGGCTTCAATTTGTAAGTTTTTCATAATTTTGTGTCCTGGCAAAATTCTGTTAGTCATTTTTGCAAGTTTATTTTTTTGTTATGATCCATTTAAATTTTCTGGGGAGAGTTCCATTTTTTCTTATAGTAAATTAGGTTATTTTATTATTTCTGAACTGTGTTGTTATGGTTAGGAGTATTTTCCTTTTTGTTCAGAGCAATCCTAGACTAGGTTCAGTAGGTTGTTGTCATTTTGGGGTTAGATGTGCCCTTTTTATTTGTTCAGAAGCAAGTCCTTCTTGGTGTTTTGGTAATGATTTAATAATTTTATTTTAATTTGTGTTTTTTGTTATAGTTTCAGAAAAGTAATTTTGCTTCTGTTTTGGAGTTAGGGTCTAAGGATTTTTGCCCTTATCATAGTTGTGGTTTGTTTAGATATTAATTTGTAATACCTTTCTTATTTCTTGCTAATCATTTTATTTTATATACAGGAGGCTTGTTTGTATTGTAAGGCATTTATAATTATTATAATTCTTTTTTCTTTTTGCGAAGTGTTCAAGTCTTATGATTTTATCTTGTGAGGGACCAGTTTTAATTATTTATAAAAGATTGGGATATAATATTGTTAGGTTGTTCACTTTGTCTTCCTGGGAATTTTCCTTAGACTTGCAACAGATAGTTCTACAGAGCTGCGGCAGGAGTTGTTTGCCGATTGTGTCAAGCTGAAGTCAGTTTCAGCACTCTTTGTATCGGCTACAGCTTCCATTTCTTGTTTTCCTTCGCCGCTGCATCGGCAAAGTGCTGTCATAATTTCAGTTTATCTGTATTTGCTGTGCACGTGTGCCCCTAAGTTCTCGGAGTCGATCTGATGGGGGCATTTTCGAGTCAACAGCTGTGATATTGTGGTGCCGCAAGAGGAAGAGAAGAGAATGCTTTGCACAACAGACCCTAGTGCAGGGCCCCTCGGGGGAAAAATGAGAGAACTTTGTGCTAATCCAGTGTTTGTGAGCTGCTGCACGTGTGCATGGAGTGGGCAGCTACCACACAGCATCAGCGATGACTAAAGGCTCTTTTTTTGCAGTGCTAGAATGATGCATTATCCTTCTACAAAAAAGTTTCCCCTCGTCCCTTCTCCGCCACTGATCCTAGTTCGCTAGCCTCTGCCAGGGAAACACAGAGGGCTTAGCGGAATTATCGACCGGCAACACATTGGTGTTTTTGACAAGGGGAGGGAGGGTGTAGGAGGGGTAACATGGTGCAGCTCTGGTTTGCGGCGTGACAGGATGTCATTAGGATGTGGGGGAGGGGCGTACCGACATACACATAACTTAAGGGTCGTTGAGAGAGGAAGGGAGAGGCATGATGTAAGAGCGAGAGATGACACAATAGATAGTTCTGCCACTTCCCTCACCATCCCCGGACAATTTATGGCTGCCACACTGTTCCTTTTTTTTTACAGTGTATAGCATGCACCCCAGGAATTTTATTTTGGGAAAAGAAGCACGCTATACACAAGTAAATACGTTAACAACTTAACTTCAATATCTACAACCGATAGTTCAGTATCGGCCCGACATACCTGATACAGATACATCGGGAAAAGGCGAAGTATCGGCCGATACCAATACTTAGTATCAGCATCGGAACAACTCTAGTTATAGCTTACATAAAACTAAAATGATGCATCCAAAAGGATTCCAAAATAATGTAGTTACCACTTTGGCATTCACAAATGCTACAACTACGTAATCTATGATGCCGAGATTGTGATCGCCAAGAGTACCTACTTTCACTATAGAGACGTGAATGACACGTTCCCTAACTTACAGGCAACAGGAACTTATGAGCGAATTCTCTTCCTGGAGGATACGCAACCCGGCTGGCTGAGAGCCAACAAGCTGCCCAGACCTCGGGCAAGGTCGAGCGCTACCAACAAGGCATGAAGCAGAAACGCTGACCAGAGTCTTCCCACGCCAACCAGGGCATAAGGACTTCACGCCCTCCCGCACCGGCAGTCTACAAGCTTCCACTACTTATGTCAGGATGCTGCCGGGCACGGACAATCATTCTTACGCATCCTCCAGCACTGACTCAGTGTTGGAACCAACGGAGATCTTGGAAACTTCAAGTACGCACCAGCGGCTACTTACTACATCTCGATGACCAACGAACACTAACATACACATTCAATCTCACTTTGTCTCCTCTAGACACCTTTTTCTTAGCAGTTTAACTTGAACTAATTTGTATTAGTCTAGAACCAGCTAGTCCCATTTTTAACTTAGAACCAGGTCACCTACACCTGGAACCGTGGTTACTTTCATCTCTCAACGGTTTCGTAGGAGGTAGCACGGGTCATGTTTTGATTGAATATTCAATAAACACTCATTGTTCTCCACCTTCCTGTTTTTCATTTCCAGGGTATTTGTTTGAATTAACAGTTGGAGACTGAATACGCAATGCACTGTCAACACGAACTGAGAGATTTGTTTAAACTGAGTTAGCCTGACAGTGGATCCCTTTCAGGTGTCTGCACGTCAGAAGACATACATTTTAGACGGCTACCTGTTTCTTCCGTCACAAATTAGCACTAAGTCAGTACTCGTGGAGGAGAAATGGCGACGCCACAACCACTAGAAACTAGGGATGTCAAACTATTCCATGATTTCTCGATACCCGCGATTCTTGAAGAATCGTATAATCGAAAATCAGAAGATGAAGAAACCAAGCATTAAAACCTGATTCCTACAAATACACAACTTATCACTAGAGGCAAGACTTTGTAAAAAGCGATAAAACAAAATAACACAAAAATACAATCTAAAACGCAAAATAACACAAAATACAAAAATGCGCAATCTCTCACAAAATGAGCTTTCTCCAAAAGAAATAAATTCTTCTATATTATATCATGAATTTACTTCGGCACTGTAAAAATCTAGACATGCTCGAGTCTCTGGAATATTGAGAAATTTTAGAGATGAAAAAATTCTCAATTTCGTCGAGAAAATTTTTAAATCTCAGAAATCATAGTTCTAAATGCAACAACACATGTAAATACATTAATTTTTCTTGCGAAACTAAATGTAAACAAACATTCCAAAGATTACACAAGCAGTAAAACATGTACTTCGAGATAAGGTACAGAGAGTTTTGCAACAAACCTCCTCCAATCATGCAAAGTGAATACAACTCGAATGTGTGCAGTAATCTATGGCAGCCACTTGTTTACTGGCGGATGTGCAAGAAACGAATGTGTGTGATCTAAATTGACAGATTAAACGGACTGTTTCATAAAATATCTAGTCTCAAATTATGGAAGATGCTTCAGCTGATGTACAAGACAGTAAAATGTTTATCATTTTTACATTTTATGTAAATATAAAAGTGCAAAGGTGACTGTAAAGTGTGCAAGAAATTAATACAAACACAGACCCTGAACTGGTCTGAGAAAACCTTTTTAAAAAAAGTATGCAGATGATATTGATATTACGTGAATATTGCTTGTCTAGTTTATGTATGTATCTCATAATTACTTTGCATTAAAATTTATTAGTGTAAGATTTTTTTTTTTTAACTTCTTGGCATTTCTAGAAAAATTGTTTGTGAATTTACCAAAATGATACCGTATTTTAAAATTGGAGCCTTTTAAATAATTACTGCTTTAAAAATTTTTAAACTACGATTGCTTTTTAATAAGTGCCAGTCTTGCAAACATTTGAATAATTTATTATGTTGATTAACATTTATCATGGCAAGTGAGGTTTGGAAATAATATTCAAATAAACTATGTGAACGAAATATATAATGATATATATGTACATTTTCAATATTACCTTGTATGTCTCTTTTGAACTTTTGGGAATTTCATATTAATATGCTCCCACTGTTTAAGTGTTATATTATTTATGTTAGTAATAGGCCTACTACTAGTGTAGGCCTAGGTTAAATAATTAAATTTCACACCCTCCTAGTATTAATTAGTTCTGTAAAGTAATTGTCTGTAACTAAAGGAATGGCGAGTTTTGGAATCTAGAATCTAGAGTGGTATCGGCATTGAGATTGAGAATTGAGGAAAAGTGGAATAGTTACATCCCTACTAGAAACACCTTCACAGAGTCAATATATTTCTCACCATTCGCACTAATTCAGTGCGCGGTAACCCGTAGCCTGAAATTTTGCAGTTCAACCTAGTGCGAACGCATAACCAGTAGAGGTTTGGCTGTCCCCACGGCTCCACATCCCTGATTAGCTGGCATACTATGGGGGATTAGTGGGGACTTATCGAGCTTGTGCCGGCAAGTCACTATTGGGTTACACTGTCAAACCTTCCTGTCTGAATGCATCACGTACACTGTCTGTTTGCCCTATGCCTCACGAGACGAGGAGAGGTAGAAAATGTAGGGAACAATTGCTGGCTCACTCTGCTCTCAAACCGTGGATCGCACTACCATGTGCTACGCAGGAGAGGCAGGTGGAACGGGACCACGCCACAAAACTTAAGATGTCAGGTAGTTGCGCCTGCTCCAGTTCTGGTAATTGACTTCCCACCTTGTATCCGCATACATCTTATGTGTCATCCTGTGGTAAAAGGGTTTGTGACCGGTACCAAAGTGGTATTAGGCTGGGACCTCAACTTCTGGACCATTGATGTACACCTGTGGAATCTGGCATAGACCGAACTCGCAGCATCTAGATGAAAACTACCCTGACCAGAACGTCCAAGAAGCTTAAGTAAGTGCTAACCAACACCCCTCGCCTCACACCTATTATCTAAACCAAACTACCCCACTTTTGGTCTCGTGGACAAAATCCTCGACGAATGTGCCATGTCAGTCTAATCAGACACACGTCACACTGATGAAATATGCAATTAAAAATCTTAAAAATGAAATAGAATTTTATGGGAAAAAAACCCAGACAAGTAGTAAAAACAGAAATTTATAATAAATCCATAAATAACATTAAAAATAATTATTTGGGTTTTTGAAGAATAACACAGCCGATGCAGCATGGCTGGAGTAGTTGGCAGATTGACGTGTCTACTACATAGAGGAGGGACCAGGTGTGGGATGGCTGACACTAGTGCCACTACTTAGTGAAGGGTAGAGAGGTGGAGAGGCATTGCAGCACACTAACGCAGTCTATGACACAGGGAAGGGAGAGGTAAAGAAGCATGGCTGACCAACTAAAGATGCTGTAGTAAGGGGTGAAGGGGTGTGTGATACACACCCCTTCACCCCTTACCTTTCTCCCTCCATGCCTGTCTAAAAATTGCTTGTTTACTCACCTCCAGCACCAGGTTGCTGCCTGATGGCTGGCTGTGTTTTGTGTCAGCTGCCATTCCACACTTAGTCACCTGTCGCCCGTAAAAGCTATTGCATAAATCATGCTGAATTTTTTTATTTCATGGTTGGGTGATAAGAAGTTAGGGTGTGAAAATTATGCAGTGGCATAAAATATGTGGAAATATAGGGTACCATTTTACTTGGAATAGTTCCAATTTTACACATTTTGTTCTGTTTAGTCTTCTAGTCTAACTGTATGTAAATTTTTTTTGTTATAGATTAGATGTAAAACCTAAGAAAAGTTCATGCAGAAAAATTTTTTTTATAATAATATCATTTTAAGAAATTAGTATTAGAACCTATTTTCGAAGAAGTTTCTTTGCATTTTAATTACTAAGTTAAGTAAGCTTTGTAGCAATCAAAAGAACAAATACAATATCCAAGTATAAACATTAAACAGAGAAATAAATGTTGCTGAGTGAAGAGATTTGGGCGGCTCTTAACAGTGAGGTCTTTAGGGCCGCTGAGGGTGATGAAGGTGAGTATGGAGCAGCGACGGAATAAAGGGGGTGGAGGAAACTGGAGATCCCCAAGAAAACCCGCTGACCAACAGATTCGTCTGGCATGATTCCCACTTGTGAAAATCCGGGAGTGGCCCAGCAGTGAATTGAACCCGGTTCACCTTGGTGGGAGGTGAGTAGACTTGTACTTTTAAACAAAGAGTGCTTAATATGACATGATAAAAAATATTTACAAAAGTTTATATAATATTTTGGCTCATTGAGAGGATGTTTCATGTTTCTAAGTATGGTTCATTAAGTTTTTGTAGACTCACCGACTGGCGAATGGTGTCCAACAAGAGAAGACTGACAAAGCAAGTTACTTGCAGGATGAAATCTGCTAGGAGAGCCAGGCCTGCATACAATGCAAATGCCCGTACAGCAGGCATGTCTGACAATGCACCTGCAACAACAGAGCCAGGTATTCCTGACAATCTATCTAAAACAACAGAGGCAGGCATTTCTGACAATGAATCCAAATCAATAGAACAAACTGCTGGATACACCCATTCTCACACCTGAGCATTATACAAAGCATGATGTACACCCTACTAATCTCCATTTGGCAAAAATTACTGTAAATGCCTAAATAAAAAACAAAACATCCATTTTGTACAAATAAAAACCAAATCTAACATTTCACAACAACAATGTAAGTTGAGGAACAAATTTCAAGAAGAAAAAATTTATAAATAGTTTGCACACAAAAATATAATTTTTTATCAAATAATTTGTACAGTCATTTTACGTGAATTATTGCTTCCGAACACCAAGTTACTGATCCCACAACATTTTTGCAAAATCTTGCGATACATTACCTCAAGCACAAAGCTGTACACCTTCTACAGTGTCACTTACAATGTTTGATTTATATTTATACAGGAGCCAAAAATGGTCCATATAGTTAAGCCATTCCATAGCCACGACAGCAGGACATTTCATCTGTGTACACCTTCTACAGTGTCACTTACAATGTTTGATTTATATTTATACAGGAGCCAAAAATGGTCCATATAGTTAAGCCATTCCATAGCCACGACAGCAGGACATTTCATCTGGTATCGGCTTGATCATCATCTTGGAGACAGCAACACCTCTGTGCGACTGGACTGTTATTGTGCTTTATATTATTTCTACAATTCCAACCCGCTACACCTAATGCAGCCCCAAACCAAATGCTGCCACCATGCTTCACTGCGGGAAAAAAAAACTTAACTATATGGCCATATTCATTCTCCTCAAAACAATAAAAATATTTCTTGGCCAGACACACTGGGATTTGATGTTTTACAGAAACTTATTATATGTGGAGAGTATATGTCCCGAGGCTGCCTATGGATTGGTCTGTGCCAACAGTACTATGATGGCTAAGTATGCTATGGGATGACATGGCACATGCTGCCAAGTGTGTGTCTCATTTTCATTACTAAAATGCTGGACGTAGAGTTTCTTTACTTTCCACTACAATTTTTGTAAGGATGCGTCATCTGAACTTGCAATGCTGCAGATATTGCACATTTCAGTAAAGGCTGTTTTAGGACTTATGTCCTTTGTTTTTCATGCATCACATCACTGTACTGATGGGATCAATCAATATCTGAAATTGCATGTGTTTATGCAACAGTTTTGAGACATTGATGGTTGTGATGAAGGGTCAGATGAATCAATTAGTTATGCTCATACACAATGCTGAAAAGGAAACTGATATTTGGCTATGTTTACAGCACATTTCTAAAACATTATGAAATGTACGGGCAACTCAGAAGACAACCAATCAAGTGCTGACAGTGACAAAGGTTTTTACACAACAGGTGAGTGATGCAAGTCCTCATATGCTAGTAGTTCATGCCAAGGTAGTATTTTCCTGCTTTCACACAATATAATAACTAAAGGCTGTCACAGTAAACTGAACACTTCGGAAAACACCAGTTAACATCTACTTGTATACAATGTATTCTTCCACTATATGTAAAATTAACATTGTAATGGGCCTGATAACTTTATCTCCGCATCGGACAAGCAAAATTGTGGTATTATTAAGAAAGTAAATGTTTCACAAATGTGTGAATTCCCACACATATATTTACATTAAAAAAAAATCATTCCAGTTGATGCACCACCGGCATCAATAACCATTCTAGTCTCGCCACAGCCGCGGCTCCCTCTTAAGACGAGACGTTAAGCCGTATATGCCGCAGACCACCAAGATTATATGGTACAAGTCTGATATAATGTGGCTGTTGGGGGGACATACTCAGACCGGCGTGCTGTTCTGGGAGTGACAGCTTATCTCTGGCTGATGAAGGGGCGACCAGCATCAAAGTATACAACTACTCAAATAACGTATGTTACTGGCAAAGGATGAACTTTTTCTACCAAGGGCTGTTTTTTTTTTGCTGTGTATTTGTGTCACAAGGGATGGAGGTGGTACCTCCCTAACTCTTTGTTTGGGAGTGAGATAGAGAACATACAATGATGTGTGATGCTATTTGGGTCAGGGCAATTATATTCAATATCAGAGCCAGGGGACTGTTAGTGCTGGCCACTGGCACTTACTATGGGCGGTTTGGCGGACTTATTTGCGTACTACAGGCTGTCCTCAATATAACACTGGCCGTGTTCGTTCGTGGCTGGGTATGACATCTACAACAGCCTTGGCTACTGGTCAAGGTGCTGACTTGGAAATCTGCGGCTTACGTTCGGTGACACTAGGTCGGTTTATAGATGTGGCTGGTTTACTGGTTGAGTTACAGCTGCTGGTGTAATGGTTGCAGTTCCAAGGGGTGCTGGATGTTCTCTGCGAGCTGGGAAAGTAGAGAATAAAGAACCAAGGGCACGCAAGACGAACTAGTACTCTTTCTCCATGACGGATTGCTGCTATCGCCGGATGCGGGTTCCCGGCAACCTTTCGAGAAGGTTGAAACAAAGAAGTGGAGGGAGTCGGGAGGTTAAGCCCCACCAAATTGCGGGCGACTTGAGCTTGTTCCTGGGGTGACTTGGCAAAGTGCCTTACTGGGCTGGACACAGCGCCAGGTAGACTGGTAGGCAGTAGTTGCCTTCCTCTCAATGTTCTTCCCACCTCTCTTTGTGAAGGGCATTACACACTGTAGAACTACCTGGTCTCAGAATGTGGTCTAGACTGCTCAGCCGACAGCTCACTCATACTTTGGGGAGGCTGGCATGCATAATGACCACGGGTGGCGTCTGTAATAGCCCCCGTGACTAGGGGCGTATCCTGTAGGAGCTCTGGTTGATTGTACTTCAAATGAAACCCTGCCAGGTGCGACAGTGGTTCGCACTGATGAGGCGAAACTGTTTTATTTAAGTCATAAAAGACGTCACATCACACTTTTACTGGAAATTGCAGTGTTTTATGGCTCTTATTTAATTTAGACACGCTTTACACTATGCTTCCATGATTGGAAATTTTCAAGGTTTCTTATCCGGTTTACATTTTGTTGTATTTTGCAAAGCGGAAATACAGGAAATATGCACAATTTGCTGGTGTTCAGTGATGCTGCAATAACATTAAAATCCCTGAAACAAATAATATACGTCCAAACACTACAGAACTTACTATGGCATCAGCATATAAACAAGCAAGAACATGCACAATGACATTACAAGCACATGATAAAGTCTTTTTCCCCATGCAACATCTTATTCTCTTCTCAAATTTGTCATTCTGGAGTTACCGTTTTTCACGGGAGGTCAAAAAATTTCCATACATGCAGGACTTCAGTAGACGAGTTACAACTCGTGCATCAATAAAATACCACTTCTGACCTCATTAGACTTCATTTTGAATATAATGAGAACTGTGAATTAACTGGATGAATTTTAGCTATAAAAAAAATAGGGATGCGCCATTGCAGATACAGATTAACCGGACGACACCACGACGATTGGCATCGGCGACATCTGAACATCATTTATCAATTATTACTCACCCATTAGTAGCACTAATATATTTAACACAACGTTAAATAAACCGGCATACTAAATCAAGTAAAGCATTAATTTACTGTATCCATCATCAGATATTCTATCCAAAACCCAAAATAAATTCGAAACAATTTTTCTTTGATAACTTGTTCCAGTTGTTTATGTTTTACAGTATTTCCTGTTGGTGCATTCGCCAAAGATTGTGTGCATCATGTTTTTGGACACTAAGAGAATGCAAAAAAACAGATAATCGATAACTGGTAATACTGCTATCTATAGTATTGATAACATTCCCCACGAGTTTTTTTGTATTATCTTCTTACATTTTTACTGCATTCGTAGATCGGCGACAATGAGAAAGCAGCCTGTATTCTTATTCTTTGTAAGCGTTACTGCATTCCTAAGTTGACGACAGTGAAAACGAATCATGCACTGACACTGTATTCAGCTATCTGTGGTGGTGTTTTTTGTAAATTAAAAGTTAAAAGTGATACCCGTGGCGGTAATTTGACAGACGTAGTTCGTACTGGAATCTGTCTGCTGTGGTTTTGGTTAGAATGTTAAAGGTCAGTTGACGACAGTGAAAACGAATCATGCACTGACACTGTATTCAGCTATCTGTGGTGGTGTTTTTTGTAAATTAAAAGTTAAAAGTGATACCCGTGGCGGTAATTTGACAGACGTAGTTCGTACTGGAATCTGTCTGCTGTGGTTTTGGTTAGAATGTTAAAGGTCTGAATACGACTCGGCAAGTAATAATGGACAAAAATTGGCGCAAATAAAAAGGTTGTCGTTTTAAACAAGGGACTGAGTATGGCTTGGCCGACACAGTAATACTACACCAAAATAATTAAATTTAAAAAAAATGCATAGTCTCAAGTAAATATTTAATATTAAATCAATTTAAACATTTTTTTTAACGACATCTTTAGGCTGTTGGTTTAAACAAACGTGTATTTTGAGGTTGTGTATGTAATTTCTCAGGTCTAAAATACAATTCCGCATCAGACTGGCTGAAGTTCTGAAGGTTGTGTCTAAGGAACTCAGTTTTAATGAATGTTGTATTGTCTAAAACTGTTTTTCCTTCTTGTTAAGTCACTTATTTACCCAGTTAAACTATGTTATTTATTATTAAAATTAATGTATTTCAATTCTATGCTATAGACACCTAACACAACATGCTAAAAGTGTTCATGAAATTGAAGACTTAAATAAAGTAATAAAAAAGTATTTCCAAATATTGAGAATTGGGAATTATGACTGTACTCATCAAAACTGGAATCTGCATTGCTGTAATCGGCAGCATCAGCAGTTGAGAATCGGTATCGTTGGTATTGGCCCATCCCTAGTTTAAAACAAAACTGCAGCTGCAGTAGCCAAAATTCGCTTGCTCCCTCTACCATGAATAAATGTCTGGCAAATGTTCCAAACTTCACGCAGTGCATGGAACTGTCTATTCTTTTCACCTCTTCAGCGGGCGGTAGACGCGACGAATACCAGTCAACAGGCATAAAACACTAGCATGATAATAAAATCCTATTCTTACGTTTAGGGGTGAATACACAATCATACATGATTTCGAATTAATCTACTTAAAAATAACCAGGTTTTACTGTATACACACAGAAATATGGTCATTTTTGTCTCTAAAGAAAGTAATAACTTGACTTAATGGTCTACAACCGATACTAATGTACAGCCAGATACCATGCCCGATACAGATACATCGGGAAAAGGCGAAGTATTGACTGCTACCGATACTTGGCATCAGTATCAGAACAACTCTAATTTCTACTATTGCCTTCTGTATTTCCTTTCTCCAGTTCTTTGTAAAGACTCGCAGTACTTTACCCAGAAAGAAACAGCAGGACTCCGAGACAGATGTGAGCAGCATGGAGGGCCCCACCATGGCCAGCACCCGAGCTACGTGTTCCTGGTGGCTCTCGTTTGGGCGGCGTGGCTCCCGTTGGTGCGTTTGCACTAGGATGAAGATGTTGTCAACTCCCACAGCCAACACCAGGAATGGTATCACCTGCACACACACACACAGTTCCTATAGTGCATCATTTTTCCACAAGTTCACTCTAGCAACTTGACTGAACATTTACAACAACAGTTAAAAAATAGTAAATGTGGATGACAGATGCACATGACCGCACACTAAGATGGCAAAACGATTGGTATAAAATTAGACTTGAAAAGGAAACACAAAATAAATTATTCTGTACCAAGAGGTAGAAAGCCACACCGTGGTACAAAGCAGATAGACGTCCAACAGAATGCATCAGCTGGCCGAGCTAACCCTGGGCTTCGAAGTATGCTGTGGCGTATACGGCACCACGTTTCTTAGAAGGGGGCTGCGAGTAGTGGCACGGCTAGACTGTTGATGAAAATACCCATTGCATGTCAACCTAATTATTTAATATCAATACCACACAGGAAAATACACCTCCCTCTATCCATCTCCATCCACTGCTCTCTATTCATCTGTATCCATCTCCATCCACTGCTCTCTATCCATCTCCATTCAAAATACTCTGTCTATTGACCACAATATATCCATCTCCATCCCTCCCTCTATCTCCATTTATCTCTATTCATCTGGGGCAATGGTGGTGTAGTTTCAGATAATCAGTATGGTTTCAGAGCTCACCACAGCACCACCCACCAGCTAATTAAAATTGTTAAAGACATAACAGATGGTTTTAATAATATAGAACAAAAATATACGGTAATAACTTTTCTAGATGCAGAAAAAGCTTTTGATAAAATCTGGCTACCACGATTAATGTATAAACTTACGCATGCCAACTTGCTGCGCGCTCTGCAGACGACCGCTCCATCTATGAGTACCCTTGCTCTGGGACGAAATATGTAAGTGGCAAATTAAAAAAAGTATCGAGCCAGAAGAGCCTGCAAGCCTGGGTGGCAAAATACTACAATTGTATATTACGCAATAATTAAAATTCCCCTTTGCCCGTTCAAATTATGCATGCAAAACGGCACCCCAGCGAAGTAATATTTTATATCTTACAACTACTCGTCGCCTGGACCTGAAAGCAGTTCCTACAACGCCAAGAGATGGCAGCACCCCCGAGGCCAGGCGAGGTCACGACCGGCCCACCTCGAAGATAGGAGTTATAATTTGTCATCGCCTCTATGCGGGGCGATAAGAAATATAAGACGCGCCCGCTACCCCCGATAAACCTGCCCCCACATGGAAGGTTATGCTACATCCCCTGCACCCCTAAGAATCGTTGATATGCAAGATTTTTGTATAAATATGACCACAGGGTCCAGCACCTTCAGAATTCGCCAGGCTCGCCAGCCGAATAGGACGCGAGCCCTCTCCCCAGCCCGCAAGGGCTCTCCCAACCTCAGTCTGCCCCCGACTCGCCTATCCCAATCTGCTAAAGACTATCCTTCCTAGTCCGATAAGGACTCTTGGAGTCTGCCTCAACTCTCTCCTTACCTCAGCTTGGAAGAAAGGCTCACTCTGCGAGGACTCTCTCATGCGACCTGCAACACGGCACATCTGAGGACCTACATCAAGCTTGAGAACGCTCAACGTCAGGTAAACCCACCCTAGAGCCCTGTATCTCTTATACCCCAGTCAACTTCCCTGGTCTCCATGGTAACGAATTGGCACGTGGTGGTTTAACCAGCCTGAATAAATTCCCCTTGTTGGTTAGGCACGCTTTGACCCATTATAAATTTTATTAGCCGCTGTAAATTGCACTTGCTAGTAAATTTTACGTTTCAGTACCAGGCTTGCCTTTGCCTGACGTAATTAAAACCACATCACGTAATTTATGTGATTATGAACTATTATTGATGGAGTGTTTTTAGCCAGGTAGTTAATTTTTAATACTATTGTATTTCTTTTTGTAGCCGAGACTCTCCAGGGTTAAATCCTCAAATAAACAGCCCATTAATTTTAATTAGTTTGTGTATCGTTTTTGTAGATAGTGATAACCAGTGTTCCCCCATTTATTGATTAGATTATTGGTGTGTGTGTGTGTTCTATTAGTGGCCCGATGTACTGTAGAAAGGGAGGTATGCAGAGCCGACAGAGGCGCAGAGAACGCCGAGCCTTAGCACTATGAAAGTGTACCCCTACGAGTTAAATTTCTATGGAAACGCCTTCTCATCCAGGTAACGACGGCACCTCATGGCAGATTTCTCAAGTTATTGCAGCAGGTAGATCAGCCCACTCGTGTAGATCCCCTATTAGACAGCCATCCACGACCACCAGCATCATAAAACTAAATTCAGGGAGGTTAATTTGAGTTTCGCACCCAGAAGGGACCGAACTTTCCACATTTTGCACAGTAAGACTCGCATCTGGGAAGGTTGTACAGGTTTGACTCCTGACACAGTCATTCAAGAAATTTATCATCACCCCTTCTACCCCTGATTTTGTACCCACTCATCAGCCCACTCGGCCACCTAAGTTTTCACCCACCAGGACATCCACTGCCATCATCACCATAATTTGAACTTCACCTGCACTAACTCTCCCCCCCCCCCCCTCCAAATGGGATCGCTGGCTACCCGTGTATTGGTGACTCCTGGTGAGGCAATCGAGCACCCCGAACTGGACGTAATAGCCGTTTGTCTCACACTGGGGTTTGACTCCCCTTCCACATGGTCTAATCCTACCATTAAACGGCCACTTATTAAACCAAACCCCCTAACATCACTTCAGAATAATGACAACCGTCGAGGTGAGATAACCAGGTGTCTCAGGGGTTGTCAATGTAACCATACAAGCTAGATGCAATCACCGCAGTGTGAGAACATAGCATAGTACACATACCCAGTACACGCATCAAAACTAATAAATAATTTCCCAGCCACGTCCATAAATATATTAGCACATTATTTAATTAATAGACGTTTTTACAAAAATTAGACGGAGCAGACTAATAATTTTCATCAAACCTCGCCGGGTGCGATA
The DNA here is from genome assembly GCA_029891345.1 of Dryococelus australis. Lineage (NCBI taxonomy): Eukaryota > Metazoa > Arthropoda > Insecta > Phasmatodea > Phasmatidae > Dryococelus > Dryococelus australis. The sequence continues at coordinate 308,842,746 of CM056994.1, read as the reverse complement.
GGAAGGTTCACACTGATAAGGCGAAGTCTTGTTAGTAGGTTGAAAAAGACGTCGCACATAACAATGGTCATGTCTTTTTTTGGTTTCGAGACTACAGTACTGGTAAATAAAACTTCTGTTACAAAATATCTTGCAGAATTGGCAAGATTTTGGCAGTTCAACAAATGTAGAGCCACATGTTTACTTTTAGTTTATCATTTCGCCATCATTAGGTGCATCAAGTGGTAGCTGTATAATTTATCAACATGCTGCAGCTAATCCACTTGCCAGTGTACTGTAATGCTAAACCAATTTTAAGGTATTTTAGACTGATGTCTGTTTAAAAAATTAGTAGGTTATAAAAGTAAAAATATAAAACCTCATAAAAATTAAATATTTTTGGACTTTTTAATTCGTCGAAGAAAGCAAGTTCAGATTAACATTTGCGAGATGGTATTTCATTCTTATCACACTTTGGATGTTGCAGCTAATATAACTGGAACTAAAAGTCATTCGGGGAACTTGCTTGACAACACACATTTATTCGCCAACAACTCACCCGACTATTGCAAAGCAGTAATTCTGCTATTATTTATCCTAAACAGTTCAACTTGAAAATATATTGCATGGAATAATAATTGCTTAAAAACTACTCACGTTCCATTTTTTTTGTTTTATTAATACAATATAGTAACACAAAAAAAAAAGGAAATGGGTTTGCAAGAGAATACTGCGTGTAATGAATGTAGATGGATTACTACCGGCCCAATAGAAATTACTAGTAATAAAAACAGCTGTACACAAAATATATGTTGCTTTCAAAATTATGCAGAGCTCGTGGAAAATAAAACTATTGCTATCTGTTCGTAAATTTGTTGTTTTTTTTTACATTCTGTAGTGGGCTCCAGATGGCCATCACACAACAAGCTAAACTTGGATGGACAATAGATTCCTGGCAGGCCCCCCTGTTTTAATAACACGCCTGGCTGACCTACTGAGGCTGAGACTATTTAAGCATTGAGCAAGAGCCCCCCTTCCCCCAGGCAGTCGGCGGAGAGTGAAGTGACCACATCAGTGTCAGTGGAGCGACACGGAATTGTACTAGGATCCAGGGGGCTCCGGCCCATCTACAAGAATACGCTACATCTTCATTAGTAAGCATAAATCTGGCTAGGCGGTAGGGCGGCAATCCCGATATTGAAGCCCTGTATTAAGTATTGATAATCACACAGCAAGACTAGTGTCTTTGCATGATCGTAATCTCATTCTTATAATTACCTTATCTTTCCATTTATGTCAGAATCCCGTATGTCATTATAATCGTCTAAAAGTTCCTTGTACATCCGTATTCATTTATGTTCTTATAATTATCTGTCAATCCAGAGTAAAATAAAGTCAGTGCTGCAAGGTGAGTAGTATTGTATAGTGTTAACGTATTGTTTTATATCCACTTAAGGTATTGTAATAAATGTGTGTATTTGACTTCCTCTTTTTCATTGAATAGCTATTAGTATTTGTTACCCCCAAGTACACCTCTACCTAACTGGAGATAACGTGGCTAAGGAGATTAGTAAGGAGTTCAGTATAAATATAAGAATAGTCTCTGTTAGGGAGGCAGGTTGTTACACTGGTGGAGGCATGGTCTCTTTCCTCCCCTCTCGTTTCCAAGCAGTAAACTCCAAAACATGCATAAATTCATAGCTAAAATAAACATTCACAGCAAAACACATGTGGTAGCGCCTCACACTAACCACGACGTGCGTAGGTGTAACGCATTCCCCTTTTGCAGTACTAAAATTACAGTTAATTATGTAGTTCATGCCTTTAGTTCAAAATTTAATAGATTAAATTGCTTAGAAACTTGTATAGCGCAGCATAGGAGGACGCACAAGTGAACAGCTGTTAGCTTCCCCGTGGCCAAGGCCAGTGCACGTCAATTGCGGTAGGTCAGTAAGAGCTGCGTGCGCAAGTCAATGTAATCGTGCAGCAGACATTGCGACAGCGCAGCTACGTTTTCCTCCGCATCCCTAGTTAATGCGTATACTTCTGTGTGAAATTATAATGTATAATTGTTTGTAATTGCATGTCGGAACATCTATTCCAGTTTGCCAGACAAAACACTTCACTAGTGTTGGTGTTATTTAGAAGCATTTCTCTAAATTCCTTCTCTTTGTAGTTTGCTTTAGATATAAGTTTACAACAGTGCGCAACACCAGTAACATTCTACATCACATTCACAACACTACTCAGTATATGGAAACACGTAATCACACAAAAATTTCAGCCATTACAAACCACCTTAAAATTGTCTCCTGACACCAGCAACATTGAAAACAGATTGGCCACGTGAGACCAACAAAACACACACACAAGGTACAGACACCTCCAACATTACTAACACACACACACACCACCAACAATTCGTACCCTCCTCCCAAACCACCCTACCACTACCTTCACCAAACACACCCCCAACGACACAAGACAACGAACACAATCACTCCCCCTCAAATTCAACACCAGGATCCCTAGGTTTTCCTGACTACGACCAAATCATTACCACCTACCTCCAACCTCGCACACCCCCTCGCTCCACCCACTGCTACTAAGACACCCACACGGAAACTCCCTTACCTATAATCCCAGTCATGGCCAACCCTCCTCCACTTCAGATCATTCCAACCCCGAAAAACCCCCCCACCTTCACCGACACACACAACTAAGATATTGCTGAATTTTCAGAGGAATTTGAGTCGGTAACTGAAAATCACTGGGACCCAACTGAAAAATGCTGTAGACTAATATTGTCTTCAAGGACCGGCCAAACACATATTCGTTAACAAACTACAACGGGCCACAACCTATCACATGGGTCAAACTGAAACAAACCCTTACTGACATGTTTACAACCCCAAACGAGTTAAGAACATGCTGTACAATAAAAAACAGGTGTTCGGGGAAGACACCACATCGCATGTACAAACTATGCAATTATATTGAATCAAATACCACCCCAACATGACGGACCATGAATTCCTTAGTGTCCTATGGTGTTCCCTCCACCCTCTATCGCCGATCAACTCATCGGCCACCAGACATCCTCCAGGATATGATCACAGCACTCAGGCATATTGATGTAGGTATGTTCAAATACTCTCAAACATTCACACATGGACACACACCCCGATTCAGCTAAACTCGAGTTTGAAATCACCAAACTAAAGAAAGAAGTTGCGCAACTAACCCTCCAGCAAAAAACAGAACCACCCTGCACCTCACATACAGAATACACGACAACCCCACCCACGCCTAACGTGGACACTTCCCTCAACCACAACCGCATCTTTATGTCACCAATTACTTACCCCGACCACTCAAACATTAATTTCAGCCCAGACAGGCATACAGCACACATCAAACCCTACGCTACCCTAGCAATACCCACAAACATAGCGAAACTTTCACCCCCACAGGAAACACATACAGCAGACCTTTTTAACCCCAACAAAATTCCTATAACACTGCAAACACACGTTACAACACATGGGGCAAGGGCTACACTTACATGACAAAAAAAAATTCTAAACAAGGGGGCGAGCCACGCAACCCCCGTGGACATCCATCAAAAAATCAGTGGAGCATGCAACACAATTTTTAACAAAGTTGTACCTGACAGAACATATGCGGAAATTGCAAAATTCAATTCCTACAGCAATATTCCGACACAAAAACAAACACCTCTGCAAAATGAAGCCAACCCACAACCACCACACACAACGCAGAGGCAAAACACTGAACATCTGACAAGCATACTTCCCCCATAACAAACACTGCACCGTGTAAACAGACATCACAAGGCCGTATTCCAAAACATTTCCGCATTGTCTGTGCAATCTCGTTCAAGCAGTAGGTAAGGAGAGTTGGCATCCAAACAAATAACACTGAAACTACCGGCATTTACAAGGGGATATAACATTCTGCAACTGCCAGATACACATGCAGCCGGCAAGGCCAGTTATCGCAGTCAACATAAGACATTTTTTCTAAACACAACGCTGTGCGAGTGCAGCAGACCCCACCTGAAAATTGCAGATGTGACATCCCTCCTGCGCGCAACCTGCCGATGTTGCCAAACCACTGCCACTGCGCGACCTTTAAGGCGCCGTTGCCACATCCACACCTCACTCCACACACCAACAGGAAGTCGTCGGGCCACACAGCCTTGAGCAAGCCACCTGTGCCCTATATCTGTACATTGGGCATAAAGCCAAACACTGCCCCCTTTTCCCCAATCAAAATGTTCCATTTTCTACACATATTGGGGAGCATCCTAAATGTAAATTTGGGCTCACTCCACACATTGCAAGAATATACTCACCAACACACACTGCGCAGCAACCACTCATGACTCCTTTCATAGCGTACTGCGGTCAGGTTGCGATGATGAAAATATGTTACTGAATAACACACTGAGCAAGCTTCCGCTTTGTGCTACACCCAATACTAATATGTACAACACACACACCTCATTTCAACAGCACACGGCCAGCATAGCCACAACACCCCGTGTTTTGGTAAAAATCGAAGGTATTAACTATAACTATAACATTAGTCGGGGCAACAAATGTGCTCACGTCCCCTAAATTTGAAACTCAAGTGAAATTAAACATTTCAGGACACACATACAACCAAAGATTTTTAGTAGTAGACAATTTACAACACAATTTGATACTAGGCGTGTATTTCATTACGCATTACGATGTAATTCCCATTTTGAAATATGGTATAATGCTAATACACGGACACAACCTCAATAAAACAGTACAAGTTCCACTGCACCTCACACCACTTAACACAGAAGTCATTACATCAATTGAACACAAAATAACATAAGAAACATCTGACAACGGAAATACTACATCACCCCAAATAAACAAAAACCTTACAACCGAACAGACAGTAGCCATCCAGAACATTATAAACTCTTATCTAGACAGATTTGCCAATTTGATTTTGGAGCTCACCGAAGCTACAATTTTGGAAATAAAATTAGATCTCACCACTGATAAACCTGTAACAACACACCCTTATAGAATTAGTCCCAAGGTGAGGGATGACCTCTTAAATCAAATAAAATACATGGTCGATGCGGGAATAATACAAGAAGCAGACTCACCTTATTCGGCACCTTCTCTTGTCATAGCTAAGAATGAGGACGCCTACGATTTTTAACTGACTCCAGGAAACTAAACCAATATGACTATGGTACAATATCCGTTGCCGCGCACAGAAGATATTTTAAACTCCCTCCTGAATTCTGCATACATTACAAGTTTAGATTTATTTTCTGGATTTTACAGTATCCCAGTCAGGGCTGAAGACAGGCATAAATTAGCCTCTACAATTGACGGCATAGGCCTTTTTCAGTACCGAAAAATGCCAATGGGGTTAACCAGAAGAACCCAATATTTCCAGATGTTTATAAATAAACTTCTAGGACTTCTCCTATGGACCATGGTTATCGCGTATATCGATGACATCTTTATTCTTGACAACACATTCAAAGAACATGTGCAGAACATAATCAAGGTATTTGAAAGGCTCCGTTTATTTAATGTCAACGTCAATACAAAAAATGCATGTTTGCGGAGCAAACGGTCAAAGTCCTGGGCCGTATCATCACACCTAGCGGCATATCTACAGACCCCGAGAAGGTAGCAGTTACTGTCAAAATGTCACCCTTCCGTATTGTCACACAGCTCAGAACTTTCCTAGGTATGTCATCTTATCTACATAACTAAATCGGAAACGATGCGTCAATAGCTCACCCACTCATCGAACTTACGAAAAACAACACCCCCTTTAAATGGACAGAACAAGATACGACCTTCACTCAGATAAAAACAGCAATTTCACAAGGCCCCATTCATCATCATAAGTTCCACGAGGACCGCGAAATAATCCTAGCATGTGATAGCAATGAGACCCCCAGACTAAAGAAGATAATATAATCACTTTTGAGTCCAAGAAATTTCCACCCCAGGAAGGAAGATGGAATACCACGGAACGAGAACTTGGGGCCATTGGGTATCTATGTACACACTTTCGGCAATACTTATACGGCCGCCATTTCACCATTGAGACAGATCATACCAGTTTACGCTATCTCTGGTCCATAGCTGATCACAACGTGCGGACACAAAAAAATGGCCATCGCTCTTAGCAACTACGATTTTGAAGCCCAAACAGTGAAAGGAAAATTGAATGGACGCCTTTAGTCGCATGCCCATAGCAGCCCCCGTACCCATCCATCATATCGTAGTTAACTAAGAAGTGTACCAAATTAAAGAGACGAATGCCAACATGTACTTCTTTATTTAAAGCTTTCGCAGAAGCTATTTTACAAAACCCCAGCAAAGCAGATGAAATCAGAAAGGCAGTGACAAAATGCATTAAAATACACTGGGATGAAATCAAATATAACTTCAGCAAACATGACCTCAAAGAAAGGGACAAAATCGCCACTGAAATAGAGCAAGAAAACCTTTTTCCCTATGGCCACCATTTGCAAAAATCATTATTACCCTACATAAAGTCAACATTCAAATCATTAAACAAGATTCTCAAACCTTACTCGAAACTACTTGCATTGACCCCATGTTAATATGTACCATCCTAATCCTTCTGAGTTCGGATAAATTACATTACCTACCAGTTTACACCCACGCACAAGAATACATCAAAATTGACAATGATTCTATATTTTTGCTATGCCCTATTACTGTTAATACCTCCCCTTTCACCAGTGAGTACGATGGTGATCCCCATAACGTTAAACTTACACAAGAATTACAAAATCCTGACCAAGCAGAGACAAAATACCGCCATTCAAGCCGCCGTTATGAACTCGCAGTCAACGAAGAAATATTTTTGAAAATTAATACACTCCAAGGCCCGTCAAAATTAACACTTGTCCCACAAATATATGTAAATGAAATACAAGCCCACCACGATGCCATTTTTGGAGGAGGTTACTTCGGCCCGTTGAAAACAATCGCAAAAATAAAGCAGTCCTATTATTGTGATAATATGGCCACAGACGTGAAGAACTATGTAAAATCATGTCCCGCACGTCAGAAAACCAAGGCGAGTAACTCACAACTACCAGCGCAGATGACTTCTATCCCACCTCAACCCTTCTCAAAATGTGGGCTCTTGATACAAAAGGTCCCCTCCCCACTACCGCATGATAAAACAAATATATCCTTGTAATGACTGAATACACAACTCATGTCGTAGCTAAACCAGTGCAGTCCATAGACGCAGCTACATCCGCCTACTTTATCAAAGAAGTCATTCTACAATTTGGCTGGCCCGAGCAGATCCTTACCAATACGGGAACGAGCTTCTAAAACAAATTGGTAAATCGCTTACTCCAATCCTTCAATATAAAGAAACTAAACACTACGGCATACAACCCACATTGTAACAGGTTTGTGGAATCTTCGAATAAAATAATTGGTGACCAGCTTACCACCTGTGCTAATGCTGACCAAATAAACTGGGACCTCTATTTAAATTTTATTTGATTCAACTTTAACACCAGTATTAACACAGCGTAGAGGCCACCCTCCCAGCACAGGTGTTAAGCAAACAACATTCCCGGCGGGCACACGATAGGTGTGAAACAAAAAGGCGTTACACCACTGCCATGGACCCTATAAATTAATACAGTTACTAGGGGAATCCACGATTTGCATAAGAACAAATAAAACAAGTCTGCCAAAGACTAATATTTGCACCCAGCATACGAAGCCGGCTTATGTTTGATACGTTAATAATTGTTATATGTATTAGCTATAAGTTTTACTTCTTGATATTAATAATAGATGAAAGTGTGTTACAGGAACTAAGCAAACACTGTGAGGAGTTTTAGACGACACACCAGCATTACAGTCCACTAAGCTGCCTGGAAATTGCAGAGTCCTGTTGTGTTCAACAAAACGTGTAACAGCAGGTGGCAACATGAGGTGCAGCTGGCCTTCACACTGCTCACACGTCACACCACGTCAATAGCCAAGAATAGAGCCAGATAAGATAGCACTGCTGCCATCTGCACCATGAGTGTCGCACCAGTTAACGCGACGTGAACCTGCAGGAGCAGCCTACCACAGTTGGCAATGCATAACACCCCCATGCACCTACTTGTGCAGGCACATGATTGTTGCCACAGTAACTGCCACCAAGGCCCACCCCCTTAGCAAGGAGAGGGGACGACTCACCAATCACCTGGCGGTCACGACTGTGGAGGCTATGTGCACAATCCTCGTGCCAGTTTTGTTTGCCCAGCCAGCCACGTGCCACGTGCATGCCGGTATTTACTGGCGACCCACACCAGTTAACATCTTCTACAAAGACAGCCTGCCTATCATTTACATGATACCCCTCATTAAGTCTCAGACACCGGAAACCATTGACCAATACTTGAACGTGGCGTGCCTGAATAGCACGTCCACGTCATGTGCCAATGCAAAATTGTTGTATGATTACTTACAGAAGGTCAAGAACACAGTGTTACAGGAATTCCTCAACGAAGTGTCCACCCGCTCCTGCAAGCAGCGGGGGATTCAACTTCTAGGTGATGCTGCATCGTGATGCTGTAACATGCTTACCAATAAGCACCTTAGAGCACTACTTGACAACGATGCTGGACTTGATGCCCAAATCAGTGAACTAACTGATAACGTCAGAATCACTAACCAGATTCTCAATATGACCATAAAGATAGTTAAACAAGTAGAACACCAAATCACCAACAAAGTGAACACCTCGTCACAAACAATAAACATGTCCAGCATTCTACGCCAACAACAAACACAAATTTAAATGTACACTAATTTTGAAAACCAATTTACATTCCTATCTACCGCCATCTTGCAAACTACTAAATAATATTGTCACCGAACAGATAGTCCAGATGTATGTGCAGCCCTGCCAAATCAGCCAACTGCCCCTTAGCGCGGTCAACAAGACCCAATTAACAAGTAACTAGCATAATTTGAAACCAATTAAATAAATTGGGCCTTACACTTGCCATCCCCGATAAAGACATACTTAAATATTACACAACTAAATTGCCAGAATGCAGCTTTTCCACTACTCAATTGGTCATTAAACTTCAGATACCCGTTATATGCACTAACGCCAATTGGAAACTTTATAACATCATACCCGTGCCACATCGCTTTCAAAACCACACATCCATCATCCATATACCATCCAGAGTTGTGGCGATTGACTCCGACATGGGCATCGTCAAGGCATTAACTCCTTTCTCAGATGATCCCTGGATGTTTTAGACATCTCAAAACACTCCCTCACATGCAAAAATGTGCAATGTGTCAAACAAGCCGTTCTATCAAATCCTACCGAATTGTTATCCCACTTTAATTTTCCATGTTCCACGGACAATTCATTTTCCATTCACCCCATTTTGCCCCACCAGTACACCCTCCCAAACCCCCCAGAAGGCACCATGTTAAGATGCCTCAACAGATTATTGAACACGGACATCCACGATCATAAATTGGGCACCATTGAGAGACACGTTCCATGCAGATGCTACATCACCACTCGCACTCAAACCATCATTGACGTAACACTTATGTGATGTAAGGGCTCCCACAGTCCCTCTACAGCAAACTGTGGTCCCTGCACATGGGCTACAACATGCATTTCACCTCCAGCAACTACATCTTACAACAGGTATACACTTTTCAAACCTAACAACTGCACTTAACACATTGGAAAATTAACCACACCACACTACCAGTTCTACAAGACCTACACACCCACCCCACACACGGCAAGTTTCAAAGCAATTGTTTATCAATATTATAGACCCACTTCATTATGATTCTACTACCATGGCAGTTATTGGCCTATTATTATTCTGCACTATTACTATGTACCTTAAGCTAATTAAACTGATGATAATCCTTAACCACGTGGATACAGGTAATTAAGCAATAAGACTTCAGCACAACGTAAGAGCTGTGGTTAAAGGCTGTCAACCACTGTAATTTCTATACAGTCGAGAACCTTGACCACATATACATTTTATTCAGTAATAGGCAAGGTCGTTGGTGTTGGTACAACAATACTTTCAGAATTCTAACAGGAAATATAACCACTTAAACTTATGCTCTTGCAAATCAGTTATGTCTGTAGAACTTCTACAGCCTTTTAGACAACTGCTACAATATTTACAGATACTGGAAGAGGGAATTTTTTTTGGAAAAATTCAACTTATAGAGATATTAACTTACAAGCCAATAAATAGCTAACTGTATCAAATTATACAGTAGACAAGTATAATACGTCAAAGTGGTGGTTCAGAATATTATAATTTTCATTAAATATGGCAAACATATAATTTAAATGCCACCCAAACAGTAAGGCAGTAAATGCCACAAATTTTAATCATTCACTCAAAAAAAAATTAGACATACAGTCACTGCAAGTGAGAATTTTCAATTACTATTTAGTAAGGGGCATACCCTAGCAGAGTGATGATATATATCTACTTTTTTTTTTCATGAAGTTCAATTAATCCAGATTTGAAAGTATTATAAAAACTCAATGGACTACATTCTAAGATTATGCGATTTTGAACTATTTCAAAGATCACCACCAAGGTGTAGCTGGAGTGTTTAAAATATTTCATTCTTATAGCAAGTAAAGCCCAGGTATACGAGGATAAAGGAGCAGGATTAATTTATTCAGCATTTTTCATAATTGCATATTAACCTCAGTGTAGACTATCAAGTGAATGAAAGACACGTCACGTTATTAACAGTTCTATCAGTAATTTAAATCAAAGTGAAGGGCCTCTTGTAAACTGAGTAGCAAATCAGTATAATTCTCAATACCTCAGCATGCAAAAGTGCATAGCTGTGCCAGTTCCTTATTCCCTATGTTGTGTGTTAACTCATTTTCCTTTTCCCTAGTTATATAAGAATTTTGAACAACTTAACTAATATTAAAATGTTAATTCAATTGCAAAGAAAATATAAATTCTCACTGTCTTACGTACTTATAGTAAACAAAATAAAATTATTTTCAACATTGTAGGTTAAGCAAGCTGGTTAGGTTAAGTGTTGTCCTAGATATAAGTAATTTGGTTCATATAAGTCTTTAAATTGTAGTGTTGCTAAACATAAAACTTGCACAGTAAAACACTAATATGTTCTTATGATGCTGCCTAAGAAGAAAAAGTAAGAGTGGTAAATGTTATACGGACACCCCAATTGTGATGATTCCCCGATCACAAAATCCACATAAAAACAGTGAATTCTACGTACTGCACAAAAACAAAATCTCATAGTGCCATGGAAAAATGAACAAACTTTTGTGACGGCTTACAAATGCCAAGATATTTCAACATAAAAAGCGAATAACATCATACCATTAACATATATATTTTATTAAATCTAATTTGTGCAAGTAAAATCTAATAATTTTACGTTCCTTTTACGTCCTTGTAAATGAAATGGTCAGTCCCATATGGGACACACGTATATGTAATATCACATTATTTGTTAAGTGTAATTGCATGTCTCATTTGTAATGCCAGTAGTTCATACTTAGCTGTACATATAATACCATAGCAAGAGTAAGTATATTTAAAAGCACAATAAACTGGAGCTGAACACGACCAGCCATTTCAATAGCGCTGCGTCTATTTGCACATGTTCAACGTGCAGAATAGCCATTTATGGAATATGAAAATTTCCTTTCACATAGAAAAATATTAATATGTACAAATTTATTTCTTTTACCAATTGTGTTAATCTTTGTTTCATTGTAATGTAACCTAACTTAAACCAGCAGGCATTATTAATCAATTAACTAAGTTTCTTAATGTATTATTTTTAATGAACTTCCTAGCATGTGGTGAGTGAATAATACCACCAGTGCACGAAAAATTTCCCACTCCCACTTAACAACGTCCATCACCTAGAATTTCAGGGGGAGCTTATTAAATGTTAAATAAGGCAATGGATGTACCTCCCTCCAATCCGTGGTTTCACTACATCACATGCATAGGTATTTGGCCATTATTCAAACGTAAAATCATTTAAATGTAATATTAAATTTCCTGCCTTACCACAAAAATTTTTGAAAGTTCACTTATCATCCTGTGTTCTCTTTACCTGCCATGGGGCCTTGAATTAGGTACTCGATCCTCAATACTGCGGTAAAGTCTAACTTGTGAATGACACCACCTGGCCTCAAGATACTTGGTACTCTACAACCCCCATCAAGACTTGTCTGAGTGAGCTCCAGGACCCCATCAGCAGTGAAATAACCTCAACCTTGTATGCATTGGACCAGTTACCCTATAACAGCCGGGGCGGATAGCTTGGTTAACCTGGGGGAGGGGGGATAGTGTAGCGGGCTCCAGGGGACCCTCATGATGAGTTAAACTTGGATGGACTATATAGATTCATGAATGGTTCCCCTGTTTTAATAACATGCCTGGCCGACCTACTGATGCCGGGACTATTTAAACACTGAGGAGATCACTCCCCCCAGGCAGTCGCAGAGTGAAGTGACCATGTTAGAGCACTAGGGTCCGGAGAGCTCTGGCCCATCTACAAGAATACGCTACGTCTTAATTGGTGGACATAAATCCAGCTAGGCGGTACGGCAGCAATTCCAATATCGAAGCCCCATCTTAAATATTGATAATTACGTGGAAAGGCTAGGGTCTTTGTATAATCGTAATCTCATATTCTTGTAATTAACTTACCTTCCGTTTACGTCAGTATTCCCAAAGGTCAGTATAATCGTCTCACTGTTCCTTGTATAACTGTATTCACTTAAGTTCTCATAATTATCTGTCAATCCAGAGTAAAGTCAGTGTTGTAAAGAGAGTAGTATTGTTGTATAGTGTTAAGGTACTGTTTTATATCCACTTAAGGTGTTGTAATAAATGTGTGTAGTTGACTTCCCTTTTTATTGAATAGCTATTAGTATTGACACATGCCCTATTAGACTGACTTGGCACATTAGTAGAGAATTTTGTCTGCTAGACCAAAAGCGGGGTAGTTTGGTTTCCATACTTGGCATGAGGCGAGAGGTGTTGGCGATTGAAGAACATTGTTGTCGTCCTGGTTACTGCTGGAGATACCATTTGGGATTACAACCGAAGCAGGCGCGACTGCTTGTTAACTGAAGTCAGTGGCGCGGTCCCGTTCCACTGGCCTTTCCTGCATAGGATGGGATAATGCAATCCACTATTTGAGAGTAGAGTAAGCCAGGGATTATTCCTACATTTACTACCACTCCTCTTCTCGTGAGGCATAAGGCAAACAGTTCGACAACCTACTCGATGCACTTAGGAAGGTTTGACAGTGTAACCTAATAGTGACTTGCCGGCATGAGCGCGATAAGAGCCCACTGATCCCCCTCAGTATGCTGGTCGTTTGGTTGACTGGTAATTGACATACGTAGTAAGTAGCCACTGTGGCGTACTTGAAAGTAACAAGATTCTCTGAAGATTCTGAGCACTGACGTAGGTGCTGTGGGAGGTTGCTAGAAATGTGAAAGAATGACTCCCAAGATCGGCAGTGTCCGGACTTGTATAGTGAAAGCTTGTAGGCTGCCGGCGTGGGGTGCAGGGGAGGCGTGACTTCCTCGAGCCCTGGTTGGAGTGGGAATACTCTGGTCAGCAATTCTGCTTCGTGCCTCATCGGAGGCGCTCGGCCTTGCCCGAGGTCTGGGCAGCTAGTTGGCTCTCAGCGCAGAAGGGGGGGGGGGAGGCTTTCAGGTTGCGTATCCTGCAGGTGAGAAGGATTTGCTTAAAGTTCCCATTGCCTGTAGGGTAGGCAATGTGTCACCAATGTCTACAGTGGTGGAAGAGGTACTCTAGGCGATGAGTCATAATCGTATTAGATTAGATATATAAGCAGCATGCGTCAATTCGACCCCCCTCCATTTCGATGAAGACTTGTCGTGGAAAAGGTGGTGGAGAAAGGCATAGGCCCCCCTCTCTGGAAGATCTAGAAGGTGTGGGTAGACATTGGTAGACGTGCAGGTAGCACGAGGAAAAAGTTTCCTAGGCAGGTAGGAGCGACCCTTAATGTTGGGGTGCGTGACTACTGTAGCGGCGCATGTTCTGAGTGCTTCTGGGCGGCCAACCGGTAAAGCAAAACATGAGACGTGGAGTGGTGTTGGCCAGCTGGCGACCATGATTCGCTCTTGCTAGCAGGCATCCTTCTCTGCCCTCACCCTGATTATCAGGCTTTGCTGATGCAGCAAGAGTGTGTATTCCCCTGTGTGCAAAGATTACTGGGTTAGGAAGCCCCGTGTGTCTGGTGTCCCACCGGCCTACATTTCATATGCGTGCCATTGACAAAAACCAGCATAGTACTGGTGGATATTACAAGGGGATCATCCATAAAACCTTTAAGAAAAATTATTCAAAATAATGGCATGTCAAAATGAGGGGATTAAAGTAAGAATAATTATAATATGTACAAGCCTTACTTGCAGAAAGCGGGGAAACGCCACTACTATCCTGGAGCTTGCTGCAGTGAGTTGAAGAAAAAGGAAAATCTTTCCAGGGAACCTTTGTGCCCATTAGCAAGCTAAATAGTTACGTGTGTGAGATTGCGAAGTGGCCAACCACAGGCCCTTCAATACCTGGGTTGACCGACTAAACTAATACAAAGAGAGTACACTACATGCAGGACTATTGCGGCAAATTGTGCATACGTTGGTCACTAAATACAATACACATAAACTCAAATTTTAAGTTAAGAATATCTTGCACCAGATTTGGGGAACTTCAACGCTCTTAGTCTTTGGTTGATAACTGAGTAGGTGCACAAGATAATGCAAACAAAAGCACACACACACACATAAACACACACATAAAAACACCCTCCTACAAAACTGCATTCTTTCTTACAGGCGATCTTCACATATACCCTTTCAAAACGTATTATATTTAATGGTATGCCTACACAAATTCAAATTTAATACTGAAAAGCATAAAAAAAAACTAATGTAGCTATCCCTTGCGGGAGTCCATCTTATATTGTAGGTCTAACAGCTAGTATGTACACTGTGTATCTTTGTTGGAACGTTCAAGGTAAGTTCCTAAGGAACTGCTGAAAACACTATCTTACACACGATGGCATTCTTCGTGTAAGCGATCTTCACATAAACACTTTCAAAATATACTGTGATGTTTATAGGTTTACCTACACATCAAGTCAGATTTATACACGATCATTATAAAATATAAACAGGAAAAATGTTATTGTAATGTTGCAGTCTCTGTCTTCAACTTAATCACTGGCAATGTGGTGAGCGTCTTTACGTGATTCATTTATGGTAGCCATTACTGTTACTGTGAAGAACGTCTATTCGTAATGCTAGTGAAGTGGGCTGTCAGCCACAAACACTTGAACCGTGAGGTGTAAAATGTCTATCGAAAGGTACCGACTTACAGCTTTTTACAGCTGTATATAAAAAGTTAATTATCACATAGTCGAGTGACTAATTACTTGTTCATTTACCTCCATTCTTTATACTGGAACTGTCCTGGATACTTTTAATTTAGCCTAAATGTGATTGTTCTGCTTACATCACTGTCTTTTAGCTTGCAGTTAAATTAAACATGGTGCACATCACCGGTCTACGAGTCCTTTTGTCACATGCACGTAGTAGTGGTTTACGACTACTGTACTGTTTTTAAACTTCACACACTTATTGGCGATCTTAGTTTTCACTTTCAGCTAAAATCCCCTTCGGACGAAGGGCAGCATGCAGAGGGTACGGCCACATATACCTGGTTGTGGGTCTCCATGACGATTCCCGGTGTCGGCCAGGCATTGTGGAACAGCCTGGGGCATTGTGGCAACTGCTGCAACAAAGTGGGAGGGCACTCGTTCAAGGGACGTTGAGGCAGTGCGGGGGAGTTTCAAGCCTTCCAACCCCACTGCACGGGTTCCTAACCGAGGATATTTCTCTGGCGAGGCAGGGGAAAAAATCTCCACCCCGACAGTGGGCAGCACAGCTCGTCGTGGGTAGCATCGACTGTCACAGTGGCCAGTTCCTGGGGCGAGGCAGTGGAAGGGAGATTCATGTCGACCTCCACTGCAGGTGATGTGCCTGTTGAGGTGTAATAGGTGGAATAGACGTCAAAGCGGCTTCTCGCGTAGCACGATGGTGGGGCAGAGCACTTCCAATGTGGCAGCTCAACGTCCGGGTCTGCAAGTATGCCTGCGTCGCAGAACCTGGGGACGGAGCACGCCTGTTGCAGCTCAACGTCCGGGTCTGCAAGTATGCCTGCGTCGCAGAACCTGGGGACGGAGCACGCCTGTTGCAGCTCGACGCCCCGGGTAGCAGTGTTTCCTGTGTAACAAGTGGATGGGACAGAGCACTTGTCCGAACTCGACGTCCCAGGTTCCGTTGGTCTGGTGGCATTTCGTACTTCATCTTTGGAGCCAAAGGTCAACTTTGTTGAAGTAAGAATGACGATCTCTGGCTTCGGAGTCTTACCAGGTGGAGTGGTAGGTGATCGTTCTGGGTCCGCAGTGTGCTCGCCTATTGCCAGACCAGTGGAGGGTACGGTAACCTCCCGGCATCAGAAACCGGCTTCAGGAATTCTGACTTGGGAGTTGTACCAGATGGAAAGGAAGGTGCTCCAACTGCTCCCATCTCCTTCACCATTGGCGGTTCGGATCCAACTTGACCAGAGAGGTATTCGGCTGTCTTCCGTATCTATGGGACTTCGCCAAGACATTTTGCTGCAGCTAAGGGGTGGCCCGGTCAGGTATGACAGTGAGACTGTGGCCATAGCTGGTCGGCGTCGAGGGCAGGGATCTAATGGAGACTGCTCCTCAGCGTGGTTACATCTCTATTCTCCCGGGTGGAGAATAGGATGGCTCATTGTCGAGTTCCAGGGTTCAGACCTCGGGCCGCTTCAATGGCCTAGGTTTGACTTCAGGGCCTCGAAAGCTCTTGGTTTGAGGCCTCTTTGGACTGAGGCCACGTCTGACGTTGACAGGTTCTTCTGGCCTGACTTCTAGTCGGGTGATTTACGTGGGCTGGCTGGTTCATGTGTTTGGGATATTTTGTGCCTAGTAGGTTGCTGATGGTGGTGTAACAAGATGGCTGATGTGTAATAAAGATTGCATATGTGATGATTTTCAATCCGGTGTTTTTCGTGTTACTTTGTGCAATCTATCTAACATTATAAACAGTGTCCATCAGTAACTTTTGGAGGCAGATTGGAGTACTGCGAGGGGCAGCATTCGGCTGGCTGCCTTCCCAGTTAATGAGGGTTCCTCAGTCTCTTCCCAGTTGGAGATGTCCAAAGTCGAGGGCGCAGTGCTTCAAGTAGCCATGGTTGCCCCAGAATCATGGATTCCCTGATATGGGGCATAGCTATAAAATTAATGTGATATGTCTTTTTCCGTATCCCGATCAATAACTTTCTGCCTCCTTCAACCTGAAGGAAGTGATCCAGTTGTGCGAGTGACTACTTTTAACGGAGGTTAGTTGGGCTCGTTGGCGGGGCACGAGTAGATTGCTCCTTATAAAATTTCCCATGGCTGCCGAGTCTAGTAGTACCACTGTGTTTACTTTATTAAGGCGGACCTCAAGACAGGGCATTCCAGGGAAAACAAACTCCTTTGTTAAATTTTGAAGTGATATTAGGCATTCTTCTCCCCCTTGTTCTGGTTCCAAATTCGCCCTTTCTTTCTTCGTAGGGCAGTCTCTATTGTAATGTCGGCCGGCACGATCCATACACTTTGGCGACATCTGATAGTGGGGAGGGGAAGTAAAGGTCGGGGTTTCAGGCGGCGCAGGGGTGGGCGCGTGGCCTATCAGTGTTCTCCCCTCCTTCCCTTGTTGACCTGCCTATGGTCCAGCTCTGCTTGCTCATATTTTTGCTCTGTTTCCCGTGTGCGCTCTATCAGCTCTGCTACCGACTGCGGCTTCAGGGCTTGCAGAAAATTACGCAGCTTTGGTAATAGCATTCAAGCTATGAAGCGTAAGCAATTTTCTAAGTCATTCTATGCCAGAAAGAGGCGGTGGTAAATCCGTGCCCTGTTTCGAATAAATAATTTGGCCTCTTCATTCGTGTCCTGGGCCTGGCTATAAAATTGTGTTGTTAGCCTAGCGAACACCTCCTAGCCCGTGAATTCCACCGCTATCCAGTTTATGAACTGCTTCCAGTCCGTTACAAATTCTCCATATCTTTCCCACCATGTGAGGGTGAGGACCTTCAAATGCAGTTAGGCCCGGTCAACCCATTGTTTTGGTGGCAGGTCAGTTTTCTTTGAATTCTTTTTCGCATTCCTGTGTGAATGCGACTGGGTCTTTGTGTAGGCGACCTGCAAAGTCGGTTATTTGAATAGCGTCATCTCTACTGGTAGCTGGATGGCCAGGTGCCATTCCAAGTTGGATATATATCCGGGAAGGCTTGGATCTGTGGGAGTGAGAGATGCGTTTTCTTCGACATCTTTCGCACTGGTAGTCCATCCAGGGCATAGAGACGCGTTCGTCAAGCCACCCTATGCATAGGTGGTGATAGGGTTCACTGCAAGTTATGCACCTGATGCAGTTTACGCCTCACAGGGCATGTAACTTCATTACCAAAACGCATTGGTTGTTTATGGCACACTGTACAGAGGTACTCTAACCTGTCTAACTCTGGGTCTCTTCAGGCCAGCCTATGCAGGCATAATGGAAGAGTTTCGTAAAGTAGGTGCATTCTACCCTTAGTGTGCCATGGCCTGGGCAGTCGACATGACTACACTGTACAGTGGATACATCGGGTTCGTTGTCAGAGTTCTCGCCGGTGACGGTATTTACCTCTGTGTCCGACATGGTAGTGGTTAAGGACGCCACAGGATGTTTCAAGAACTCCCCGAAGTCCACTTGACTGATCGTTTTGACCCTTAGTTCTCTGGGTATGGTTGGTCTAGTTCGTGACTATTACTGCGCACAGCTATTCGTCTGATGCACCATGTTGGGCGCCAAAAAATCTCTTGACGCGTGCCCGATTAGACTGACTTGGCACATTAGTAGAGCATTTTGTCTGCTAGACCAAAACTGGGGTAGTTTGGTTTAGATAGTTGGCATGAGGCGATGGGTGTGATTGAAGATCAGTACTCCTGGTCACTGCTGGAGATGCTGTTAGGGATTACAATAGAAGCAGGCTCGAATGCTTGTTGACCGAGTTCGGCGGCGCAGTCCCGTTCCACCAGCCTTTCCTGCTAAGGATGGGATAATGCAATCCACGGTTTGAGAGTAGCGTGAGCTTGGAATTATTCCCTACGTTTTCTACCACTCCTCGTGAGGTATAGGGCAAATAGTTCCACAGCATACGTGATGCACTTAGACGGGAAGGTTCGACAGTGTAACCCAATAGTGACTTGCCGGCACGAACTCGATAAGTCTCCCCACAGTATACAGGCTGAGCAGAGACGTGGAGCCATGGGAGCCGCCAAGCTTCTACTCATTGTGCGTTTGCACTAGGATGAACAACAATCCTTCATGCTATGGTCACCACGCACTTAACGCAGGTGGTGAGAAATAACCTGAGTGTCGCCCCTTCTGATGCAAAGGTGTTTCTAGTGGTTGTGGCGTCACTGTTTCTCCCCCACTAGCACTGACTTAATGCTGATGTGTGGCTGGGAAGACACAGATAGCCATCTGATGTGTATGTCATCTGATATGCAGAAGTGATCTGAAAGACTAACTCAATTTAAACAAATATCCCAGTTCCTGTCGGTAGTACACAGCGTATTGTCTCCAACTGTTAATACAAATAAATACCCTGGAAATGAAAAACAGAAAGGTAGAGAACAATGAGTGTTTATTAAAGGTTCAATAAACACGTGACCCATGCTATCTCCTACCAAGTCATGGAGAGCTGAAGGTAACTGCTGTTCTAGGTATAGGCGACCTGGTTCTAAGTAAAAAGGGAAAATCTGGTTCTTAGATGAATACAAATTAGTTAAAATTAAAGTGCTAAGTAAAAGGTGTCTCGAGGAGACAAAGTGAAGTTAAATAAATATGTGATCGTGTTTGCTGGTCGTCGGGTTGACTGGTAGTCGACATACGTAGTAAGTAGCAGCTGGGGCATACTTCAAAGTAACAAGATTCTCCGAAGATTCTGAGCCTTGACGTAGGTGCTGTGGGAGGTTGCTAGAGATGTGAAAGAAAGACTCCCAAGCTCCGCAGCATCCAAACTTATATAGTGGAAGCTTGTAGGCTGCCGACGCGGGGTGCTGGGAAGGTGTGATGTCCTCCGGCCCTGGTTGGCGTGGGAATACTCTGGTCCGCGATTCTGCTTGGTGCCTCGGAGGCGCTTGGCCTTGCCCGAGGTCTGGGCAGCTTGTAGGCTCTCAGCGTAGGGTAGGGGGACAGCATGCCTGCCGGGTTGCGTGTCCTTCAGGTGAGAAGTACTTGCTCAAAGTTCCTATTGCCTGTAGGGTAGGCAACGTGTCACCCACATCTGCAGTGGTAAAGAGGTACTCTAGGCGATGAGTCATCGTATTAGATCAGATGTATAAGCGGCACGCATCAGTATTTGTTACCCCCAAGTACACCTCTACCTAACTGGAGATAACGTGGCTTAGGAGAGTTGTAAGGAAAATATAGAAATAGTCACAGTGTTAGGTACGCAGGTTGTTACAACACACAAGCTATTTCGGTCTGGCTGGTTAGGTTCGGGAATGAGTGGACAGATGGCGCGCATGGCATGGCAAAGCATAGTGATGCGAGCCGAACGCGTTAGTCCACAGTTAGTGGCACGTAGGCCTGCCTCTAGATCCAGTCTTTTCAAATTTTGACTTTTCTCCTGTTACTGCCTCTAAAAGACATGAATTTGAAATATATTTTGTCAAATTAAATTAAAAAATTTATTCAACAATACCATGTAATTTATCTGTAGGCTTTTGGAATTAATATCAAGCATGTATGGAAAACATGGATGGAGAGTGGGGAAACAACATGAAAATATCTACGGTTTGAAGTTGTGTTTCATTGGGATACGGATAGATTTATTGTGCATTTCATTTTAAACACCCATACATTACTGCTTTAGCACAAAGTTTAGTTTGCAACACTTACAGCTGCTGTTTTGTGACCACGTAAAATAAATGTATTAATTAATCTAGAAACTTTCGTATTGTGTATTTTCTGCTTGTCTGATGTGCGTCGGCAGAGCACTCATAATAGCCACTGTAATATTTACATTTGTTCATTTGTGCATCAGCTGATACAGGATTTTGTAAATCGCACTGTTTCATATACGTCAAGATGCCACTCACCGACTGTCATTATCTTGCCAAGTTATATGAGAGAGTATATATTTCCATCTAATGTATATTATATGGCATTTTAAGGATACTTTATAAAACAGAAAATTTGCCAGATATGAATATAATCTCTGCCACATAAAGCAAGGTTGATTATTCAATGTTTGATATAAATAATATAATGGACTATTGTCAAACTATTTACTATTGTGATATTAAATAAACATTTAAGAATCATGTAGCACCAGAGAACAATTTTATGTAATATTTCAAACCACTTTGAAAATATTTTAAATTCAAATCCATTAGCATTAAGATTACTGAAATTTCCCCTACAAAAAAGTTTTTAGTAAGCCTTCAACATCAAAACAAACCGTTTATCAACGTCTATAACAATGTTCAGCTTACTGTATCAAACATGAAATTGTTTTGATATACAACAATCCATTCGGAGCTCATCTATTTTAAATATATAAACAATTGACTGTAAGCCAGTACCTCAATTATGATGAGAGTTGCTGCCACTCCAACAAATCCAAAGAAGCCAAGGGAACAAATGACAGATGCCAGCACAATCAGCACTCCACCCAGGCCAAGTGTGATCTTGCTATCAATCTGTAATCACAGACCAGGATCAAAATCGACAACTGTACAGCACCAGGTGCAATCAATGCATACCAGAATATAAATGACTACAAAATATGTGCAAGTTCTTTTGTCTGGCACTAGTTGAATTATTCTTTGTCCTTTGCTATGTATGATTTTTTATTGGGTGGTGGTAATCCAAACCTATAATTGCCAACTACATTTAATTTCATTATTTACAATTAATTTTCAGTCTGTAATGTTTTATTCTCAATCAGGTGCATAAATATTAAAAAACAGATGCAGAAATTTGTAAAGTTCCTATAATAACCCTTATTATAAGACAATCAACCCTTCTGTAACCATAAAATATTAAATTAATTTACACACCATAATTTTATATTTTCCTCTCTAATGGCAATATGGTAGTAACACAAATCAGTATTTTAAAGAGTACAGTTTAGGAAATTCTTTATTCTATAGTCCAGATATCACATTGGTTGTCACACATTTGACAACCCACCCAGTATTCACATTCTTGAACAGTCACAGTAAAAACACTTAAGAGCACTACAATTCTAAATAAAAATGGGTAATCATATGCACATACGCACGTGCACACACACACACACACACACACACACACACACACACACACACACACACATATATTTTTAACATGCGGATGCGTGGCTATAATGTTTCACTGGCTGGGGCGAGTGATTGCACAATGTACCATCAATGTTTGATTACTTCCTGCTTGAAGCTGACCCAGCTAGCTTAACATTGTGACTATGCATGCAAGTGGTAAGAATTTACATTAATGTGTACATGTGTGTGAATGTCAGTGGGTACCACATTTTGAATAGGTACTTGTGTTTTCTGTCTACATTTAATAATGTAATTTAAATTGACACGTGACGCATTGCACATTTATAACAAACACTCTACTTCACCCATCTGAATGCCGTTTCGTTTAGCCTTGGGAAAATCATTTACAGTACTTGAAGAAACTGGACACATGCCTACAGGGTACATCCTCGCAATGAGAGATGATATTACAAACACATCACTCAAGCTTTACGGTTCACCTATACTATAACCTTCCATCATGCCAATCCCCCCTAAAGGAGACTATCATCTGCCCAGCCACCAAGGCTGCCACCTAAGTGACTTAATTCTACGGAGCACCAAGTGAGGGCACCATGCATCCTGCGAGCAGATAAGTGATGAAAATCTGCTGCGTCAGTGATTCTCCCCGCAGCAGAAGATGCTAGCAAGTGACACCAGCAGACAACTTGAGGCGAGGAGCTTATCTCCTTCCACACCCTTTGCCTACTCTGGTCCAAGAATCAACCAGTATATAAGGCTCTGCGCTGTCCCAAACCTTTGGTTTAAGATTCCTCCACCGCTCAGTTTTGGGCTGGAGGAAGCCACCAGCAGCTTGCCTCTAGTGACACTGATTCCACCAATCCCCTCGGGGCCGGAAGAAAAACTATTGCAGCATACTCTACTAGAAGAATCTTTTGCCCATGCGGCAACACCCTCAAGAACTCCTGGAAAACTCAAACACTGCTCCTGAAGACATCTGCAACACCCTCCCTGCCACTCTGGCAAATGGTTGTCGACAGTCCCTTCAGAATTACCCTTCGCTAGCCATCACCTGCTAGTAATACCAAACCTTACCATTACCCCTGTGGCATAGTCAACCGTCTTTCAGACCCAGGTCAACCACCTGGCTGTGCATAGCTTAACTTCCATGACAATTATAGTTACTTTTAGGTAGTAGGTAGTACAGGTCACCGTGTCGTTTCTCACTGATTTTATATATATATATATATATATATAGAGAGGCCAAACCTCTACTCCACCATCACACTATACGGGGCTGGAAAGAAGTAAGAGTAGGTGTTCTCAGACTGACCCCAGTGAATATCACACATAAGTGTTGTAATGTACAGCCTGAGGAAACAATGCTCTGTACACAACTCTCTACAGGGCCGGATGATCGGAGCACAGGATATGACTTACCTGTGCAGATATGGCCCTTGGCAGACCACAGTAGGGAATAAGTCACCTGCTTCACTTCCGTGAGGTGGTAATCTGTACCTTCTATGCCGTACACCCGGAAGGGTGGTGCCCAGAGCAAGTCTAAAAAGGAAGCTTACATCTTCAAAAATAACATTAATTGCAATCCAATTTCTCCACCTGCACTTTGCAGTAAACCCCCATGGGGCCAAGTTCATACCGCCTGCTTATTGGAGAGGCTTCACCTAGCTCCACCAACACCGTACGAAAATTTCCACACATGTAGACATTTTATTGTTTTAAAAGGTGCATACTGAATATTTACGACTGTCATAATCATAAAGATTTTATAGGGGTGTTTTTACATTTAATAGTAAGAATTGCATGTAATGATTGATTTCATTATTTGCATGCTAACTGAAATAAAGTTTTATAAGGTTGGTACTATTAGTGTAGTTAGAATAGTTAGAGTAGTTTTTTACATCCTTTGTATATATATATTTATATGAGCAAGATAAACTTTTCCATTTATAGAAAAGTACTGTTGCAATGAGTGCATTTTCGCTCTGAAATAAGTCATTTATAACAAAACTTTTATATTTGTATATTTCATATATTCATAAATATATTTTATTTCTCAACCTAAGCTAACAACACATGCAACTGTCACTAAACACCCAAATTTATTCAACATCCTTCTCTAACATGCAACGAGAAGAACTCGAGGTGGACTGTTTACTTGTTGATCTACTGAATAAATTATTTGTATTTGCATTCTAAACTATTGCTTAATATTTGAGGTATTGAATATTTTGTATTTTAGTGTTTGGTGTTTTTGACATTGCAAGGAATTCATGTTTACATGTGTCTCTTAATTTGTTGTTTACTTACTGATAAATGTGTTTCATGCAACAGTATTATATAGTTTTTTAATGTCTTGAATAATTTGAATGTTTTCATCTTGTTTTGTTAGCATGACATGAAACTAGTGTTTTCACATGTATTCAAAACTGGAAACTCATGTTTTTTAAATTTATTTTAATTTGGAGTTTTAAAATGTTTAGGCCTACATTTTGTTAGCACAGTAATTATTTTTATACTCTGTAGCATACCTCACTCGTTAATTTAATAAAAACATGTGTACTCCTCTAGAAAAGTGAAGTCATGTAACTTCGTGAATGTACCTTTAGCACAGTTGGATATAGTTTTATAAATGCTATAAACTTTCACAATTAATAATAATGTGGTTATATAATCAAGTATTTAAACGCCCAAGTACAGATAAAAATATTTACAAACATTTAGGAGTTTTAAAAATATTTCTACTATTTTTTATTTGCCTACAGAAATTGTCTCTCTGTACGGAAATTTTGCAATTTAAATGCAGCTATTTTATCACATCACACCTGTTGGCAACCCTGGTTTAGTGTCATCACAAGTGCGTGTTTTCGTTTTTCTTTCAGCATGGAATATATTTAGTTGGGAACCATGACAAATTTTGATCATTTCAGAGGTGTGGAATAATTTTAAGGTCGACATTAACGATGTCCTATATGTGATTTTCTATCACTGTGGTGCACGAATCTCGCAAGGCATGTTAAAGAGCACTTCTAACCTCAAAAACCATGTTTACAAGCAACACAAACACATCGTCGTGAAAAAAATTTGTTTATTCACAGCGTTAGAATAAAATCTTAAGGTGAAATACTCTGTTCTGGCATAAATTTCGAGACAATATAAATAAGTTAGTCGCTCACTTATTTTCTAAGTTCTTAAACAAGTATGAGCAACAAATGTGCAAGTTTAGTGTCAGCCAGTATAAGAACCAGTATCAGAACCGAGAACCGAATTGAAGAACCAGAACAGAGAACCGGAAAAGGAAAATTGTGGAACTGTCCCATTACAAAGTTTTATGAATAAAGTTCTTTTGAAAGTTGTAATTAAGATTTATTCTCTTTTCAAGCAATTCTTATTATTGAAGAAACCCATTGTGACGGATTATCTCTCACCATATAGTTTTCTCGCTGTGATGCAAGTTTTAAATTAATTGTTAAAGGTTAGTTTTTTTAAGTTATTGTATGTTTATTAATTCAAATAATAATGCTTTCAACCTGATATTTGTGTGCAATTATTTGTGTCCCAGCACAACATGTGTATTTAGTCTTAGTATTTAATTTACTTTGAGAGACAGCTAGTTGATGAATGCCGAAATTTTAGCCTTAGGTCCATCAAGGATTTATAGCATTGCTGTTCCACAGAGTTGTCTATATGTGAAGCCAACAGGCGGCCTGCGTTTCAATTAACCTCTTGATAAACAGACAAGCAGCATTTTTAAGTTAACGCCCTGATTAAAGTTGAGGCTATAAATTTTAAAACAGCAGTAACCATATTTAGCATTAACCTAAGGAAATTATGTCTATGTAGTTTTCACATAGGCATTAGAGCAATTTTTTAAATTATATCCATATAAAATTCCATGTAATACACTATTTGTACTTGCACAGATAAAATTACCGATTTAAAACAAACATTCCATGTAGTAAATTGTATAAAAATAAGGTGAAACATTATAACCTAGTGGAAATTAGGAATTAAGTAAATCTTTAATGTATCCGTATTGAATTTAACGATGACATATCTTTGTACACTGAAATTTTATTTGTTAAAATTGGAAGCAGTGTACCCAATGGTATTTTCTTTGTTTTACAGTGGTCATAATGTTTTATTTCACTACTAAAGCCATACAAAAATAGCATAACTAAAATGTTAATGCAATTTATTCATAGAGATAATGGGGTGGGTCTGAATCATTCTATAATTCAAATAACACCTTGGAAGTAACAACAATTTTTCTGGTACCATTGAAAGGTCTTAGTTTTGAGAGTTAACGATACTTGCAACCTTCACATACTGTAACCATAAAATTTTTACTCCAATTTTTAGGACTTAAGTACCACTGAATGAAGTCTGATGGGTGGTCTAGAGCATGAGCAACTCACCAACATGCGGTTACAAGAACGCAGCTGTCCCAGAGCGATCGCAATGTAAGCAAACATGATCATGTAGCTAACTACAATGGTCTTCACATCACTCTGAGACTCTCTGTCCAGCTCATCCTCAATTGAGCGCTCTGTTGAGTATGCAACCTCCATGAAGGCAGGCTTACTCCCAGATGTAGTCCAGTTCCTCATGAAGTCTATGAACCTGGTAAAAATAGCAATATTTCATCTGACAAAGCTGAAAATGTGCCAATTCAAAAATTTTCCATGCTTTACAGTGAAAACTACAATGAACATGCCATAGTCAAGTCGTACAAATACACCAACAATTAATTTTGATTTTCTCCAAAGTAACTAAACTCATTAAAAAAAATTTAGTTTAAAAAACATTCAGAGAAAATAACGAATGATGCAGTTTAACTAATATCAATAGAGCAACAAACCATAGTCCCAGCTACAAGCCAAGAAATTAATTTTGCAGATATAGTGATTGAGAAATGCATTATATTGATTGACTGCACAGTGTTTACTTCTTATCACCCTCTCCACTGTGATGTTAGCACAGTTTTTAAAATTAACAGTGATTTATAACTGTTATAACTGATTTTATTACAGTTTGTGGAAGTAGCTGCGATTCCTTAACTGTTCTACTGTACATTTACCTTATCCTTAGTACGCGTAATTCACTGTGACTACGAACAAGATAAACACATCAATACAACTAAATGCAAATATGCCCGTTTTGGCAAAGCACTGATAGATAAATGCTCTGACGTGATGGGACCAAATTCCACCACAACTTCTGAAAACTCTTTACAAAATACGAGTCACGACCGAGGTAGCACCGCGCGAACAAATACACAAAACAGCGATGTGGTAGATAATCAACTATGTCGGAACAATATCTGACGCGGTTGGACCAATAAATGTTGCGTCGAACATTGCGATGGACTATATTACACGAAAGTTTGTTGATATGAGAACCGGCAGGCAATACCAAACACCATTTCTCCCGAACGAATTGCGAACAACTGACTTTCTAAATATACTAGTTCCTAAAAGCACTACGAGTGCGCCACTGATGGCAATGGCAGTAAGTTAAAATCTGTAAACAGTAATATTTACGAAGACATCTATACACACAGTACCAAACAGGTTGTAATAGCCACAGTGTATTCTCATTTAGATTTGCAAGTGAATAATTTATTTCTTTATTTGGTGTGTGTGAAGTAACACCAGCGTTGTGCATAGCCAGATGGCAAATACAAGGAACATCAAACGGCAATCAGAGTTTGACACACTGTGGTGTACGACACGGGGTAATGCCTAGGCCACTCAGCGTGTTGCACTGGTTAATCTTTGGAGGAGCCCTTCACTAGGAACACACTACACCTCTGCATTGCGGCTGCTCATGTGCTCTGTTGACTAACCCTTCAGGCAAGAGAATTGGCCAGACGTAGTTGAGCAACAAGACACATCAGGACTAATGTATCAGGACGAACACTGTAGGACCGTTCCTCAGGCTTCAAGTCACGTTCATTATTTTGCTTTTGTGTGGCTTATTGATTTAGGATGCAATAGTAACTTTGATTAGCCGGCCTTGTGACGAAGTATTCCAATTCAGGGGTTAAAAACAGTCTTAAGCAGGAACTGCATCACCTAGAAACAGAAAACAATTTACAAAGCAGTATTGTACCTGAACCTCAAGAAGACTTTTCATTATTTGAATTACCGACCCGTAGGCCGGGTCGTCTTCCCTTTGAGTATCCAACAATCACACATAGGAATATAGTGGTGATGGACATAGAGGCACCAGCTCTCCCTCCTTAATACACTGCTATCCCTCCTAGGCCTATACACACCTCTTTCAGCAGCCCGAGCACCACTCAGCCGCAACCAGAGTTTGCCGCTGTACCATAGCCGGCTGCTGCAGCAGCACTGACGGAGCAGAGGAGAGCTCCACAGCCTGCGGTTTCTGAGGTAACCCATCTACCTACTGCTCTGCCCACTGTTGAAAACTTTGTACCATTACGTAAACAGACTCGCCCTACTATTTATGCTGGCATCTTACCAAAGCTTGTGTAATTTTTTCCCCAGGACATGTTGCATATGAAATACTCGTAAGAGATTGATGGCCACCGAAACCACTCTCATATGCACAGTGTACAAGAGCACAATTAAAATTAAGGTATTCATGGGGGTCAGTGTTCCGTAGTTACCAACGTCTCATATGCTACAAGTTAACCACTCTCATTGTCATTCACCCAAGAGTGGGTCGAACCCATTTTAAGCTATCCTGGACCTTCGAGCGTATTTCTTTAAGGTGACTATAGATGAGTACTGGATTTAGTGTACATTCTTGTGTATTGGCATCCGAGGTTTTAATCATCATTCCTTCGACCCTCGTGGTAGTGTTGCGCCAAGTCTATATACAAGGTGGGTCCAAAACCTGTACCGGGTGGTTGAGTGTTTGTGGACTTAAAAGTTCTCGCTCGAACTCCATCCATCGGCACTCTGTCAAGTGCTTGACAGCATGCTTCAATTTCAATAAGAATTTAACTCGCAGCAAAATTAGGTTACAATAATGTGCTTTATTAATACGTACTTAAACATGTTGGTTCTGCACTCTCATACTGTTATATATGCAATTACGGAAGTTAACCCTATACTGAAATTTGCCATGTGAAGGTGGCCTAGAGAAAAAGCTGACTATTACATAGGCGAATTAATGTGGTAAAAAAAAATTTTAATGCAGAAATTTATACTGCCTACTACTTAGGGACATTCTGAAGGAACTTTATGAGGGACAGTTACCAGAAAGGTAATTGTAAGTTCTGCTCCACTGGCAGGTGGGCAATGGGGAGGAGCATCCAGAAGGGATGTCACATTACCCCAAGGAGTTCTGGGTGTTAACCAAGGAGGGGCAATTGGTGAGAGCAACAGTGGCAGGACCATTTGGATGGAGACTTCTCCCGGGAGCTGTTGGACCTGCAGAGCTGCAGACAGAAGCTGCTGGCTGCCGAAGAAGAGTTGAGTTCCCAGTGATTTCTTCTGCCATGTAGAGGTCTAGTGGTTCACGCATCCTTATGAATGTCTCCGGCCTTTACAAGCGGTGGACGATGAGGGTTTGTAACCACTTACCCTGACTGTTACCTCTGGCCCTTGCAGGCGGTGGAGGTGCAGCGGCTGCCATGAGCCAGAGGATGCTAACCATTTTATACTGATTTCTGGAGCTTTAGAGTCTGAGGGGGGCGGTATAGCTAGCCTCAATCTCAGGGGTTGAGAATACTTGCTGCTGAAGGGGTGCTGATCATTTCATATCTCCTCGGCTGGAGGCATTGACATTTCTTATCTCCTCGGCAAGAGGCTCTGGAAGCTGGAGATGCTCCAATAGAATATGTGCTGCCCTCATGTGGCATGCTGTAGAACTGGTGTGACCTTCACTGTAGGGGTTCCGGAGCTCAGTAGATAGTACAATCTTCGGAAGGGGGTGTTTACATGATGGCTTCTTGGCAAGTCTGGGTGAACAGTACAATCTCAGTGCACATCTCTGTAGCAGCTTTTGATGGTGGCAATGTACCCTGTAGGCACGTTTTCCACTTCAAGAACCATTCGTTTTGCTTGGCCTGCCCCGATATGAGTATTGCATTCTAAGATGGGGCAAAGTCATTAAGAAGAGTGTGCATGCCTAATAGATGCGCAGGAATGTGTTGTGTGTTAACATAAATAAAAATTAAATTTTGCTCAATTTCAAAATTTGAAATATTAAATTTACAGTGAATATTTAATCATAAATTGAGTTTAATAAGTTATTTTAATGACACTGTTGGGCTGAAGGATTCAACAAAAATGCATTTTAAGTAGAGGTGGTCGGGAAAATTCCAAAGAAAATTTATCCATTTTCCTTCGGGTGGAAAAATTTTCTCCCGATAATCTAGGGTTGGATATTTTACAGTTAAACCTTAATTTGACACAATCTTTGAAGCAGTAAACACAAATGAAAAAGAAACATTTCTATTTAAGTAATGAATATACCCGAATAGTGCGGAAAGGTTAGAATCGCATACCTGCAAAAACCAAGGTACATAACTTTTAAACATTAATCCACCTGAAGCTTTACGTGTACCGGTGTTAAAATTAATTCACACTAAGGCACATAAATAATTTGTTATATTTTCTCGTAACTTAGACACTTTACATTAGTTACAAAAGTGCTTTACGGGCGTAAACATAAATAAAAAATTTAAAAACATAGTTGAAGAGTCACCAAATCTGTATTACCTACTGCAGCATATAAAATGGGGTACTTTCCAGTTTACGCTTGCAAGCGAGATATTGCAAGTTGTTTAAATTCAAGGCAACTTAAAGTACATGAAACTGGCGATGTTTGTGTTTTTGTTATGTTGGTGAACTCTTACGACGAACCGATGATGCATTATAACGTCCATCGTCAAGTCAATTATTTTTCCATTCTTAACCTAAAATTTACAGTGAAAATGTAGCGTTTCTGTTGCAACAAGTCAGTCAACTTGTCATTTTCATATCCATGTGTCATCTGTCATACTTTTTCCTTTCTAATACAAGCA
Organism: Dryococelus australis; assembly: GCA_029891345.1. Lineage (NCBI taxonomy): Eukaryota > Metazoa > Arthropoda > Insecta > Phasmatodea > Phasmatidae > Dryococelus > Dryococelus australis. Next base: position 308,811,219 of record CM056994.1, on the reverse strand, counting down.
TTATATTACATTGCCTCGTGCTCGTTTCTTGTGTGAAACTCTAAATACAAATTAATTACTTTTGAAATTGAGTCAGCTACAATTTTTTTCCCAGTTTCTTCCAGATTTCCCAAGTGAAAAATTTTTTCCACTCGAATTTTTCCCGAAGGGTAATTTTGCTTTCCCACACCCCCCTAATTTTAAGTTAGGTACAATATTCCTCAGGCCTAAAATCCGAGTCTACATCCTTCATTTTCCCACAAGCTTAGATTTTTCTTGTTGGTCCCCTGAAAAACTAATAATTGAGGTTCCACTGTAGTATATTTACTAGGGATAGGTCGATACAGATAACGATTAACCGTCTGATACTACGACCATTGGCATCTGCTGCACCTGAACATTATTTTTTGCGGCTTATTCACCGATTAGTTGCACTAATTTATTTAACACAATGTTAAATAACCCAGCATGCTACATCTCATAAAGCTTTAATTTACAGCATCCATTAATCAGATATTCTGTCCGAAACCCAAAACATATTCGGAACAATTTTTTTTTAGGTGATTTGATTACATTGTTTACATTTTACCATATTTCCTATTGTTACATTCATCAAAGATTATGTGCATTATTCGTTTTTGGACACTACATGAATGCAAAACAATGCAGTTAATAGGCAACTGGTACTATTGATAATATTCTTTTGATGCATGCCGCTTTATCATACTAATACTATTATAAACTATTAAGACTCATCTCACACGTCAGTATATCTACTAAACCTTTGTGAGGGTCGAACCCAGCCAAACTGTACACTGACAATGCGGGTCGCCTGAATACGTAGATAATGAAGGTTGCGCAAGGCAGCGGACACGTTGCCCTCCCCTCCCCCACGCTGAGGGTCTACAAGCCGTCAGCCGCTTCAGGGCACTGCCAAGCGCTACCGAACATTCACGAAGCCAAAAGATGACCAGAGGGTTGCTACCCCCACTCTGGCCTCATGCTAGAGGAACATCATATGCACGCCGCCCACCCCCCGACCCCCGAGGTCCGCTGTCGCACCTGCCTTTCGGACCATATAAGTCTGTGCATGGCAGGACTCGGGAGTTATTCTTTCATTTCTTTGAGCTCCTTGAGCTCGCTCCACCAATTCTAGTGCTGGGGCCTCCGATGACCAAGTCTTTAGCAGCCCACCAGAGGCCGCTCCCATTGTCGACAAATCTTCAGCAGCTACCGGCGGCTAGTACCATAACCGTCACCAAAGGCTTTAATGACGCCAATAACTACCACCAACCAGAAGCTTCAACGACTCCAGTCTAACACTAACACTGCCTGCTACTAAAGCAGTGGACATTTAACTTCTTGTCTCGTCTATAGACATCTCAATTAGTTAATGCTCAGTATTTATATTAGCAGTCAACTAGTTTAACTTCCCGTTTAGCTTAGAACCAGGTCACCTACACCTGGACAGCATAGGTTACTTCCAGCATACCGTCTGCTTGGTAGGGGATAGCACGTGCCACAGTGTTTATAGAGTTCTCAATAAATACAGCTTTGTTCTTTCTTTTAGCCACTAGTATTATTTATAGAGTAACGTTTACTACGCCTGCAAGGAATGATGCACGCTGTGCACTGCCGACAGAAACTGGGTGTTTCAAAACGAACTAGAATGACTGGGAATCCCCTTCCGGAATCTACCAGTTCCACACACACCATTCGACGGCCACCTGCTCTAGACCTCTGGGAATAGAACAGCAGAGCCACAACCACTAGAAACTCCTCCAACCAGGGAGAGACCGTACGCTTGGGTTATATCCCTACCGGAGCCCCTAGGTGGTGGCGAGGGTATTTACTCGAGTTTTACAGCCTGGCCTTGGTTGCTATACCACACCCAGTAGTAGCAGGAAGGCAGCCCATATTGCGCAACGCTTCTGATCTGCCCACCAGTGGTGGGGGGTTTTCTGGAGCACTGAGCTCGTGCCAGGAAATGCTACTGGAAGTAAACTAATCTAGGGAATTGTTTTCACGTCTGTGATGCACAACTTACCATTCAGCGGCGGCCCACACTATGCCTTTTAAAGTGAGGCACGGCTTACGGAGAGAAGAGCAAAGCACAGCTCACCTCACTGCCAAGCAGCGGTCTGTATTGACTCCTCCAACTAAGGACAGACAGGCGGAATGGGACCGCGCCGCCTTGGCAAGACTTTTGGAGGGACCGACCTCTCCCGTATTTTGGTATATCGCCTTTCCGCCACACATCCGCACCCATCAAGATTACCACCCCGTCCTACAGGGTCTTGTACGAGGTACTGAGGTAAGGTACGGGATCGCCAACACCAGGTTCTGGGGCTAAGGAGCAACTTGGAATCTGCGATACCATGTTGGCTAAAACGGGATCTCCAACCCACAGTCAGCAGACGACACTACCTGTGCCAGCCAACACCCAGCAACAGTAAGACGACCGGCCGAAGCACAAACACGTAAGCCAGGTAAACCAGACACCTCCCGCCAACTACCTACACGTAAACCCACAGGGGGGAAGAAGGTAGTCATAAATAACTTTGTACCAACACGCAAACAGACGTATCCAATTATGCTCTCTAGCCATAAATGCTAATTGAATTAGAAAAACCCTATCAGAGCACAATTGGTCTAGAGCAGTTAAAGACACGACGACTGTGCCATACATTTATTCACCCGGACACGCGCGAGTTTACACCCCACAAGAGTTTTTGTTTTATTTTCTTCTTGTGTTTTACTGTTTTTACCGTATTCATATTTTGGCGACAATGAGGAAGCAACCTGTATTCTTATTCTTCTCATTTACTGCACTCTTAGATTAGAAGCAATGAAAACAAATCACACATTCTATGACACTGTTACCACAGAAAATGTGAAGAGAAAAATACACTAGATTTTGATGAGCGCACTTATTTGAAACTGTCTGCTGCAGTTTTGATTAGCATTCTAAAGGTCTGAATAACTCAGCAAGTAATAATTGGCAAAAATTGTCCCAAATATATTAGTTGTCATTTTAATCAAGGGATCCAGTATAATTCGGCCAACAAAGGAATACTAAGCAAAATTTTAATAAAAACACCTATTTTTTACTAGATTTCAAGTGAATAATAAATATTAAATTAATTTCAATAAGTTCTTTTTAACGACATCTTTAGAAACTTGGTTTAAACAAACATGCATGTTGAGGTTATATATGGTGTTTCTCAGATCTAAAATTCAAGTCCGCATCAGATTGCCTGAAGTTTTGAATTTTGAAGGTTGACTTTAATGAACTCAGTTTGTTATGAATGCTGCATTGTCTGATAATAGTTTTCCTTCACTGTTTAGTCAATTATTTTCCCAGTTAAACTGTATCTTATTTATTGTTAAAATTAATGTTGTATTTTGTTTACATGCTGTAAGCACCTAATAAAAAGTACTTAAAGTGTTCAGAAAACTGAATACTTACATTTAAGTAATAAAAAGTATTTCTAAATATTGGAAATAGGGAATTATGATTATGCTCACATCAAAACTGGTATCGGCACCGCTGTAATTGGCTACATTGGTAGTCGAGAATCTGTATAGTTAGATTGACATTGACAAAATGTGGTATTGGCCCTTCCCTAATATTTAGTTATTAACAGTATGAAGTAGACTAATGTAATTGTATGCAATGTGTTGTAATTGCACGTGGGATTGACAAAATGTATGCTATGACTGGGTATTAATGCAGTTAGTAATTTAATATGAATTAAAAGGTAATTTTCAGAATGTTTGATTAGCACATAAAACTTGGAGATCAGTTTTCTTGTTTCTTTATATAATGTCAGAGAAACACATTTAGTTAATCTATTGCATATGAACTATGACAAAATTTTAATTACTGTGGATTACCCGAGCACTATTTTAGGGACCTCCACACAACATACCTCCTTAAAAACAATATTTTTGTCTCATCATTAATTCTGTTTTAGGTAAATAGGCTTTGCTAGTGATGGCAGAACTGGATTTTAAAAAAGTTTGGATTACAATACACTAATTACAGTATTTTACAAGCCACAATTCATGAACACTATAACAGTTTGTTACCTTTTCTCCCAGCGCAGAGCAGGATCCAGCTTGGTCTTGTTGTAGTAGTTGTTGACTAGAAAGGTCAAGATTACGGCAGTGGCCTTCTCGTACTGGGGATTGTCCTGGAGCGTTTGTCCTGGCTCCAAGAAGCCACCCATGGCAATAGCTGGATCAATGGGACCTCCGTATTGCGCAAGGCAATCAGAATTGTAGCTATTCCTGCAGACATGCAAAAACCGGGGTCTCCAGTAGTTATGTATACATTTCACTAGAAGAGTTAAAGTATGTCTAAAAAGAAATTTAAAGAGGCCTGTAGCAGAATGAGGACAGAGAGAAAACGTGTGAATTAAATTACAAAAGACTATGATCACAAATGTTTAAAAAATAAAATTCAATTTTATTCCATATTTAATAAAGTATACAGTGGTTTCTCTATCTAAAATTTTCCAGCAGAACGTCAATTTCCATACATCCAGGATTACAGTAAATGAACTGACATGGACATCAATAACACACAACTCATAATCCTAGTTAAATTTGACGTGTGCTCCTCTTGGTGAACAAGTGGTTAGGGTGCTGACTGCCCTCTCGGACCTTATAAGATTGAGGGGAGTCAAACCCCAGGGTGAGTCGGAGCGTTAAGCTATCCCTTCCTGGCAGTCTTATTCTCCATACCACAAGGGATGTCAATAAACGGGACACCAGCTGTCCCAATAAGGGTGAAATGCTCAATCAGAAACTAGGGATGAGTGAGTTGTGGTGGTGAACAATCTGGCTATGGCTGATGGGATTTATCTGCAGCGGCCTCATTGGCTGTCGAGCGGGGATAAAGCTAACTAGGGATTGTTGAGAACTACCTTGGCGGGGATTCAATCCATAGTAGTCTTTCCGGATGCCAATGTTATCGTACAGAAGCTGGGGAGTACTTCTGTGTTCGGGTATCGAACACTATCTATCTTCTCAGATTTTAACCTTACGATACTTGATCTATTAGAAGGGTCCTGTGTGTCGAAGCAGGAACTCGATACTGGTGTAAGGGTTGGTTTGACAGAGGTTCCCTCTGAATGGGATTCTTCGCCTGGATCACACCACCCTGACAAATGCTTCAATGGGGTTTCGTGGTCTAGGAGAGTTATAATATTATAGTCAATAGTTAGATCTCCAGTTCACTATGGACTGATTCACTCGGATGGGGATCACTAAATAGCTGAGTGATAATGGCTAATTTATGTGTGGCAATTCTCTCGCAGCTACCGGTACCTCTATGTTGCTTGCGCATTTAGCAGTGAAATACAAAACAAAAGTAAGGCTTTCAACAGGGGTTGTGGACGTGCAGTCCTGGGCAGGGCAAAATCTGCAATCACTCCCGCGGACCTGCCGTGCACACTGACAACCCAAGTAACTAGACCTTGCGCCTCGTATCTGTGGCATTTATCAACAGAGTGGAGAGCTGTCCCTGGACGGTCCTCTCAAGAAAGAGCCTTGTCCAAGCTGGGGCTGGAGCACTGGCAGCCTTCTTCAAGTTGCTGGCTGGAGAAAGGTTCGAGCCCTGCTACAGACTAAGATGAGGGGGGAGAGTCTTCCACAGACTGTAGGAGAGCTCATGAATTTAAGCGGCTGGCAAGCCCGGTATCTCTGCTGGACCACGGTGCAGGACTTCTATTTATAAGAAATTCACCCGGTGTCAGCGATTCTCCGGAGGGCGGGTGAGAAGCTCAGCCTTCCATTGCAGGGGTTGGTTTATCAGCTGCGGGAGCGCCGCTCAATTTCTTATCGCCCCTGGTGGAGGCGTAGATAATTTCTTGCACCTCTGAGTGAGGCAGGCGAGCCGCAACATCAGAAGTTCACGGGGGTGTTGCTATCTTAAGGGTTGTTTGGAACTTCTTGGCCAGGCAGGGTAGCGTAGTATAATTTAAATAAATATTATTTCTTCGTCAGGGTGGCTCTGGCACGTTCATTTTTGATTGGGCGTAGAAGAACATAATTTCAGCCGTGAAGTTCAGTTATGTAGATGACTCACCAATGTATGAAGTCTTTTTAATTTATTATTTCCAAGTCTCAGCGGCCAATGAATTTTATTTTGCCCCGCGTTTGGTGCGTCCAGATGGGGCGAAGTCGGCCGTAGAGTGCGCCTCTGTAGCGCAGCATGCTGGCATGCGTTAAATTTCATTTATATGACACTGTATATTATGAGAACACAGTTTAACTAAAAAACATGAATATAATTTTTTTTCAAAAGTAATTACAGTTTATAGTGACACATGCCAGTTTTCTGCACTACAGAGATGTGCACTCTACAGCAGACTCCGCCCCATCTGAGCATGCCAAACACGGAGCGAATACAAATTCTTTGGCTGCTGAGACTTGGAAATTACATATTGAAATTACGTCAGGCTTTGATGAGTCAATTAAGTAACTGAACTTCACATATGAATATATATTCTTCAACATCCAATCGAGAAGGAACGCGCCAGAGCCACCACGACAAAGATATAATATAATTAATTTGAACTACACTATGCTACCCTGCCTGGCCATGAAGTTCCACTCAACCCTCAAGATGATAGCACCCTCGTGACCTCCTAATGTCACTGTCCACCTGCGTCAGTCCAGGGTGCAAGAAAATTTAATTGCCTCCACCAGTGGAGATAAGAATTTGAGCAGCACTCTAGCAGCAGATAAATCAAGTCCCTGTGTTGGAAGGCTACGGTACCCCCACCCTCGGAGAATCACTGACACAGGGCGATTTTCGTATAAATAGAAATCCAGTCCCGTGGTCCAGCAGAGAAGCCGGAGCTCGCTGGCTGCAAGGTTCACAAGCTCACCTACAGTTTGCGGAAGACTCTCCTCTTTTCTGCAGTCCACGCAGCGTTCAGCCTCCTTCAGTAGCACGAGGCAAGGCTCGAACCACCACCTCAAGCCGGAAGCGTGCAGAAGGCCACCAGCAAAGCTTCCTTCAGCTGACCACCTAGGGACAGCTCTCTATGTCTGTTAAATCCCACACCTGTACCACTTACCCTTACCTCAGTCAACTTCCCTTGGCTCCATGATAACAGGTCGTTGCGCAATTTATTTCCCTCTGGATAGAGCGCTTTGGTAACAATCATGCTTTAAATAGCATAGACTAATTTGGTAAATTAATTAGGAATCCTCATTGGAATTTTTTTTTTTTCCCAGGCTCACCTTCGCCTATTGATTTAATATTTAATATAACATCTTACCTAGCTTATAGTGTGTAACTATTTAGCCAGGTCACTGCTAACACTTTTTTTAAACTTAATAAAATATTATGCAACATACTTACATTCTTGCATGTCGCTCACCGTTATTTTTACTTTTAGAACCTGTACCACTTTTATTATTGTTGCTTATTATTTCAGTATTGTGTTCCATTCAGTGCGCATTTAAATTCTAACTTAGTTCATGTAATTATCTGGCTGTGTAGTGCACTGAATCCCTCAGGAGGCAAGGACTGAAATTGGACTTAATTCCTGAGATACCTGTGCACCTGCTACTGATAACTAACAAGGTACTGTTACTTGGGTTGCCATTATGAACAGCAGGTCCGCAGGAGTGACTAGATTTGGTCCTGTCGTGAACTGCTTGTACGCAACCCCTGTTGACAACCTATCTATTTTATTTTACTATGTTTCATTTATCCATGCGCAAGCAACACTGTGGTATTGGAAGCAGTCAGAGGTGACGCGAGAGGCCTGCCTTACTACAGCAAGCTTTACTAAACTAAATAATTATCAACTCTCAATCCATTACTCTGAACATGTGTAAATCAGAGAGCCACCAGATAAATTATAATGTAGTGTTGCCTCCGGACCACGAAACACCTTTAAGAAATCAGATTCTGACGAAACCCCTGTTCAGCACACCTTAATATCAGCACCGCCCATGAACACCAATACACAGAGCCCTTCCAGTAGAACTAGCCTAGTGAAACTAAACTCGGGCACGATGCTTTGGGTTCGACACCCGAGAATGCACCATCACATTGGCTTCCGGACGGATGATCAGGGTTCAAATTCCTCCTAAGGCAGTTCCCCGCAATCAAACGGAACAATCCTAAGCTAATTTCATCCCCGTTCGCCAACCCACGAGGCCACGGCAGATTAATCCTGCCAGCACAAGCCAGATCGCTCACCCCCATAATCATTCATAACTCTTAACCGATTGAGCTCACTCACCCCCTATCAGAAGAGCTGGCGTTCCAACTATTGACATCCCTTGTGGTACGGAGAGTAAGGCTGCCAAGAAGGGATGCCTGACCCTCCGAATTACTCTGGGACCCCTCTGCCTCAGAGGGTCAGAAGGGGTAGTAAGCACCCTAACCATTTAACGAAAGGGAGCACACACTAATATATTACAAACAACTATCGCCACAACTTGCTTACATAAAGTATATATCACAATTTTTCACTACGAAAAGTAACTTTTTCAGGAGGAAACAAGGTGTGCAGTATATAGCATAAATGTTACCATCGCATAATATTCACACAATAATAATTACAAGCTGAAAAGAATTAGGCTGAAGGGAAAAAAATTGGTGAGGGGGGGGGGGGGGGTATGGCCTAAGAATTACAATCTTTGTTCAAACTTTACCAGTGACACCAGAATATGCTCCCTATGCCAGATTTTACTTACAAATTCTAAGGTAGGGTAATCTTGTCAGCCACTTCTTCCATAAAGTGTAAGGGGACGAGTCAAAGTCATTAGTGCACAGTGGCGAGTTGCAGCCAAAGGTAGACAAGAATGACTAAACTGTTCACCCTCCTTCCTTCAAGTAATTTCCCCTCATAGTTGAGAGGTCACATACACATGCAAATGGGACCCTGTGCGGACACTATCTGCATTGCAGGTTTAACGGGGGAGAGGAGGAAGGATGTCGCTGTAGTTGCAAGGCTATCACTTTCCCCTTTCACCAGGCATGTAAGAAGAGAGAAGACATCACGAAAGGCAATGACTAGCTACAGCAGTGTGTGCCCAAACATAGCCAGCTGGCCAAGAGATAGGATGCAAGAGTGCAACACTCATTACTATAGGTTATTCATGGTAAAGTGAGCACTTTTGAAAGCCCTCTCTTTGAATTAATATTCAATATATACATTTTATTTTAGCCTTAGATGTTAACTTCCGAATGCGGTGGAATATACACACTGTATTTATTACTTATATGGGAATATTTATTTTAAAAATCTAGTTAAAGGATTAAAAAAATGGATAAAAGGATAAAGTAACAAGGGCCTCAAAAATGCTCACTTTACCGTGAACAGCCTATAAGCAACAAATTCTCCTCTAACCAGGCATGTAAGGGGTAGCAAAGAGTGAGGGTGTGTGAACGGACGAACGACAGAGTGCGTGAACGACAGAGTGATCGCCCGAGTGCGTGAACACAGAGTGAAAGAAATGGGACCACTACTTCTAAAGGCAGTGGGTGTAGTTGTGTCTACCAGCAATTATAGGCGGCTGCTGAACCAGGAGAAACAGCAGCTGAATGTGTGTTGGTGTCTGCAGATTGAAGGAGACTTTCTGGAAGATGCTAATGGTGGTAGACGTCAATGGAGCTTCTGGTAGCTAGTGGTAGAGGCTGCAGAGCCTCTGGTAGACAACGGTGGCATCTTCTGGTGGCTGCTGAAGACTGGTAGACAGAGAGCCCCAGCACACAAAGTGTTGAGGAGAGCTACTGGATAAGGAAATAACTCCTGACCTCGGGCTTGCACGGCCATACGTAGTGCTCTCGGCCTCAGGCCGTCTGTCCGAGTGAGGGTTATCTTTTATTCTGGGTGCCTTGTGAGAGTTTCCGGGGCGCTTCGTGGCATATTTGGTGGCTCGTGACAGTGTTGGACGCTTCTTGGTAGTTTTGCCCTAGTGAGACATCACACTTTGGAAAGGCAGGTGCAAGAGGTGTGACGTGGCTTCACACGTGGTGGCTTGGTGGTTCACAGAGCATGGAGGAGGGAGGCTTGCTTCTTGACTGCTTTCGCAACCTTATATTAATTAACGTAGGTACTGGCGACCGAAGGACACTTGTCAAAGATGTTGCTGGTTTTGACCTTTCCTCGGGTTACATAGAAATACGTGACTGATTAGTCACAATTGTTTAGTAAATAAACGGGAAAAGGAGCACACATCAGTGCCCTCTTTAGAACTACTTCCTGGAGCCGTCACTGGGGAGCACCATGCTTTACATATTAAACACCTGTTTATTATTAGATATTTGCATTATGCAGTTTAAAAACAATTGTTGCATGAAGTCTTAGACAGCACTGCAAGAATTTTGATCACTGTAATATTGGATAAACTATAAAAGGTAATTTTAATAATAATTTGCTAGGAAATCTGAACATTTTAGTGGGTACAGTTTTTCAATACCTAGAGAATCCACTATATGTATAATCATTGGCTCCTACCTCACCAAGTCAACAAATTTCACAAACATCCCTGACTGATGGATTTCTCATGTGAACCCTTACCGCTCATACTACTGTTAAAAAAAATTCAGATATGTGTGCATGTGAGCATAAGCAAAAATAAAAAATTTTTGTTCAACAGATTACAATTTTTTTATATTATTAATACTGCACGTGTGTAAGAAAAGTGTAAAGAATACACTTATTAACTTCAACATATTTTATTATTCCTGCAAATTACATGCATTAGAGAAGTATTTACTAACTTTACAAACATCAAATTTTTTTAAACCCCTGAATTATCTGTAGTTGGGTATCCATATTTGGATTTCCTAGCAAAGTACAATAACATTTTACGTAATACCTATAATTTGCTTCTATAGAACAAATATAAAAGAGATGTGTACAAAAGCATTTTATACAAATTCATACAAAAATATTTATGACACGCACAATAGGATGACTACTGAACTTGCATAGACCCCATACAATCTCTTCCCTTACCCAATCTTCCAGTAAGTTATAAAAACCTAATTACTTAATTTTAATAGGTGTAAAACTGGAATATAAGTAACACCATATATAATGACAGAGAATTTAAAAAGGTGACAATCAGAAAAAGAATCTAAAATTACTCACTGTGTGCATTTCTTGATGTGGTCAAGGTAGTTGATGGTGAAACCAAATGTGTCTGTGTCTGTCTCATTGAACAGCTCTTCATCATCCTGAAAGTAGCCCCAAATGCTCTGCACCACACACTGGCTTAGCTGGGTGGGGCCTGTGAAGACTGAAGTTATTGGAGCAAAGCATATCTTCTCCAGGCCTTCCCCCTCGCTCACGCCCAGCTGCCGAAAGAGAGCATGCACATGTCTACTCTACTGTAGATTATAGGAAGTAACTGTCCATTGAATAACTTCCTGAAGCAAAGCATAAATATTGTAAAACCCATTACTTATTGTACAGTGCAACCTTTTCCTGCCAAGAATTTTTCTGATTAATAAACATACATTTTTCAGTATTTTTCTCAACAATACTAACAGGATTTTGCTATATATGGGGTACTGTTAACATCTTACTAATGCAGTAAACCCTGTTTACACTATCAAGTTCCATGTGAAATATAATATTATTCCATGCAATCCATCTACACAATCCATTAATTTGTGCATTCATTCATGCATTCATCCATCCATCATTCATCAATCATTCATGGATTCATTCATTCTTCATTAATTCATTCATTCATTCTTCATTAATTCATTCATTCATTCATTCATTCTTCATTCATTCTTCATTCATTCATTCATCATTCATTCATTCATTCATGCATTCATTCTTCATTCATGCATTCATCATTTATTTATGAATTCATTCAATCATGGCGAATGACAACAGCTGGGTGGCCCTGGTAGGCAAAAATTTAAGACCAACAAATACACTAACACAGAATACACAATACATATTTACACCTAACTTAAGACACAATATGGAAACAATACTGGTGTGGTTCATCCTGCAGAACATTTTCCATCCAAGTTACGTCTGTATCTGTAATAAAATGAGATACTTGGATATTATGTTGCAACCTAAAGTTATTTTTGTCGAAATCAAAATAATTAAAATAGTTTAAGAAAGTATTGGTAACTAAAAAATACCAAATAAGGTTCTCTCTCACAACAGTAAAATAACTTGCTTCAAAAGTAAGTTTTAATGTTTACCATGGGACCCGATAGTAACTTGTAAACCAGGAAAATTTCTTAACAATGAAAATAGAAAAACCTCTCCTTTGTACTTGTGTACTATAATACATCAATGAATTCCTCTAATGTAAATGCTTCACGATGACAAAATAGGCATATAAAAAATAAAAGGTTTAAGCAGGGCTACTGTTTTTATGGACTTTTATCCATTTTGATGGATTTTTATGTAACCAAATGGAAAAAACTAATTGAAAAGCAACACTACGGATCTTTTTTTTTTATACAATTGCAGACACCTTGTTTACAAAACCAAAGGCTGGAGTCATAGATGCATGTGCAATATGGATGCCCGCATTAGAATTCCCACCGTACAATAAGCACAGTAGTAGTAGTAATTTGAACTACACTACAATCGAGCTCTGTCAACTTCAAGCAGTTGGTAATGTGCATACAGAAAAAGAACAAGGGTGACGCAAGTCCGATTAGCTAGGGCTGGATAATGGTCGAGTGGCTTTGGTTGCACTTCGGTCGGTTGTGCTTACAGATTGACTTACTCCAGTTTGCAGCTAGATATAGAAGTCTGGCACGTGGCCTTACGTGATGGGACAAAGTTATCGACTTTACGATTCACGAGTCCCTTTGATTGATGAGGCTTACGACTTATCGGAGATGGTCGTAGTTGGCGACTAGCAGGAAGTGCTAGCTGTAGGTGACTTGTCTTGCGTACGAGGGGTAGCTGGATACAGCTGATTGAGTAGTTCGTCTTTGGCTCGAGCGATAGCAAGGGCACGACGTGATACGATACAGAACTCTCCGTTCCAGTCCGCTGAGGTTCTTCTCCAAAAGTTTCTGTTCGAGATGCCTTACCGTTCCGCTGTGATTAATTAACCGTTTTACAACGGGATGGCAGGTCAGATGCATTCGCAGCAGTGCTACCGGGAAAGAAGCTGGATTGGTTACAGTCGATGTAGGTTGTGCCAGGGATCGGAGTAAGGCGGCACAATCTCTTTCGGTTTGTCTACTAGCTGTTTGTGGTACGAGACCAGCCAGCTGCCTGGCAGCAAGGCGTGCAACTCTTTGCTCCTCCCTCCTTGCGCCGTGTCTTACCTTGAATGGCATAGAGCGGGTTTAACCACTGAGGACCTTGAATCTAGCATCACGAACACGGATAGCCCTACACTAGTATTGCCTGGTAACAGTGTGCCAACGTGCCCTCTGATGCTTCAGAAGATCCCACGGTTGCGGACTAATCAGAAGCGTTGGAGCCATATGGGTTGCCAAGACAATTACCGGGTGTGCGATCCCAACCAAGGCCAGGCTGTAGCACCTAAGCAAATACCCCGCCAGCACCCAGGTGCTCAATAGGGATACAACTCAGATGTACTGTCTCTCCCTGGTTGAGAAGTGTTGCTCGTGGTCGGGGCTCCTCTATTCTACTCCTCCAGTACCTGTATACTTGGTAAGAATAAATTAGATGGCCATCTAATGGGTGCGTATTCAACTTGGAGCCACCTGAGGGGGAGTCTCTAGTTGTAGCTAATTCATAATAATAATAATGACTTCCTGTTTCCAGTCGGCGGTACTTGGCTCAAGGTCCTCTCAGCAGTTGGTTACAAAGGACTATGAATGAGACTCGCAGTTAAGAGAAACAAAGCCGAGTATATTAAGAGCTTACAGTATTAAACACGGTGACACATACTCTCTTGCCAAGAAGACCAGGGATTGGAAGTATTCCTATGGTAGCCAGGTCTAAGTGACCTGGTCCTAGGCTAGTTGAAGTGAAATACAAACTGTTGAAAATTACTTAATACAAACTTAACTCTAAGCGGAGTGTCTGAAGGAGACAAAGAAGTTACGTGAGGTATATCTGGTAGCAACAGGAAGCTTCTGGTAGCTATCGGCGATTGGCATCGCTGGTGCGTCTGGTAGCAGTGCTGCAGAGCGCAAACGGTGACATCAAGGATGGCAGCCTCTGGTGGCTGCTGATGACTTGAGTAGCTGGCGACAGCCTCTGGGAGGGCTGTTGAAGGTCTCGTAGTTATCTAGACTCCAGCACTTAGGTGCTGGAGAAGACTGCAGGAACAACTGGGGAGGTCCGCCACGCACAGACATATAGCAGGGTAGCGAGTGTCGCAGCAGCCGCGGGGGAGGGCGTGCAATGCCCCTCAGGTGCGAGGTCGGAGTGGGGGTAGCACCCTCGTCATCTCTCCAACGTTAGTAAAGTGCTGTATTTGTTATACGGAATACGTGTTCGTTGTCCCAAGTTGAGTTTTTTTGTCTCTGTGGCATTTTAAAATTCTGAAGAGTCAGGAAAGTTTACACTACACAAGAAAAAAAAAAATCACTCTTTGCTATTCGTTGCGTGAAACATTTATAAAAATGTTTACAAGAAAAGTTGCTGTGTGATGTTTTTAACCTGCCCATGTGATAAGGTTATGATTATAACACTAGTTTGAAGTAAACATTTGAAATTCTTGGAAAGTGGATGCTAATAATTGCACGGAAGTATTGCCACGAACAAAAAAAAAACCACTGCCAAAGACCCTGTAAGTATTATGTGCCTGTACACAAAACGGTAAGCCTAGCAACATGTAACAATTAGAAATTTCAATCACTAAAATTCAGGTTGTCATAAGACCTGCTTGTGAAATGTCTTGTGTTGCTGTTTTAAAAGTAAATTTGGTGAATTAAATTCTGATTTTATTTGGACCACTTATACAAAATTTGCAACTTTAGTTTGGAACAAAGCATAGGCCTATCTGCAAGATATTTTGTAACAAAGGTTTTATTTCTCAGTACTTTTCTCCCAAAACCAAACGTGACACGACCATTGTATGAAATTATTGGTTGCTAACAGCATCACCATTCAAAGAAAAAGGCATTCTACTCACAAGTTAATGCTTAATATAATCTTGCTAAAGTACTGGCCTAAATTGTAAATATGTAAAAAATTCGCTTACTATCCTACTTGCAGTGGTGTGTGTGTCAGTTTTATTGTAACAAAGTAAATATAGTAAGCATGCTCATAAAGTTCAATATTTTATAGGCACAACTGGGATTTATTTTAATGGACAAACATTTTGGTTTTAAGGATTTTTAATGATTTTTGTTCAAAAATTGGTGGCAGCCCTGCGGTTAAGTGTTCCTATAGGATGAGCCTTTATAAAGTAATTATGTGCATAAGTATCACCAAAATAAGAGCAGGCATCAGCACATACTTCATTATACTTGGCAAAATGTTGAGTGTCAGTGACTTTTAGAACTCCTTTGCAAGTGCCACTTACCTTGGGATTGGGATCCACTATTGAGAATAAGGAGCGGCAGTTGGGAAATGAAGCAACAGGGGTATGTAACAGGCCACCACCACCAGTCGCAAACGGCTCGACGCAATGACCTTAACATTTTCAGGGATGCCAACTTCTGGGTGGTCTTAATACACTATTGACCAAAAAGTAACTGGGCACCCGTGAAGATAGGTAATTCAGCAAGTCAGTTGACTTGTGTGGCCGCCATACGCTGCAGGCTGGTGTAGAACCAGTTGACAAGGAGATGGCACGAGGTACAGAGCTATCTGACTTCGATACGGGCATGATTGTGGGCTGCCATCTCAGTGAGCTGTCTAGTCGGGCGATTGCATGCAAGGTAAACAGGCCCAAATCAACTGTCGCATTCATCCTGCGTGAGTGGAAGGTCGATGGGCATTGTGCCAATGCTGCACATTCTGGGAGAATTCCAATCTTGACAGACCGAAATTGGAGAACCCTGAAATGTGAAATGTCAAAAATAGAGCACAACCCATGGCTACCATCCAACAGGAGTTTCATGCAGCAACAGGAGTATTGGTTTCCATTGGAACATTGTGTACAGAAGGCCATCGACTTGGATATTTCTGAACAGCAGCTGCACGCAAGTCCCATATCATGACAAGCAATAAAGCTCGGCGACTCAGGTGGTCTTTGGACCGTCGCAACTGGACACTGGAGCAGTGGAAATCGGATCTGTGGAGTTATGAGTCAAGGTTTATATTATTCTGGTCTGATGGATGTGTATGGGTGTGACATCTACCCAGGGAACGGCTTCTGCCGGAGTGTATAGTGCCAACAAGGAAATTCGGTGGTGGTGGTGGTGGAGCGATTGTTTGGGGCCGTTTCATGGCCTTCGGCGTAGGACTGCTGGTGTTCGTCCATGGTAACATGAACACAAGAGGCCTGTTGCAACATTCTGGATAATGAGATGCTCCCAACCTTGTGACATTTTTACATGGACCCGCGTTACTTCCAGAATGACAATGCCAGGTGCCATGTTTCAAGGGCTACTATGCAGTGGTATGCCGACAACAATGTTCGCCGATTGGACTGGCCCGCCCAGAGCCCTGACCTCAACCATATAGAGCATCTTTGGGACAAATTGGATCACCAGGTGAGGGCTTGTCAGGCACTGCCAAAATCCATTACTCAACTTATGGAATGGTTGCAAGAGGAATGGCAACGAATTTCCGTGGATGTCCTACAAACACTCGTAGAGAGCATGCCAGACAGGGTGACTGCTGTTCTAGCCACAAGATGTGGCCCTACCAGATTCTAAAAGGGGTAACAACCACCGAGCAAACATTGTGGACAAGTGCCCATTTACTTTTTGGTCAATAGTGTAGTACGTAGTCTCATTCTACCCACACCCAAAAAAATTCATTGAACCAAAATATTTGCGTGTGCACATGCATACACACACATACAGATACTGAAAACGTGAGTTAATCAAAATGTTCAAAGATACTTATGCAAACTATTGTCAATTTCATGTAAGTGAAGGAAATTTTGACGATTCTACCAAATTATGCGGCCTGAGGGTAAAAATGAAGTGGAGGGGAGGATTTAGTTTAACACCTTTCATGAGACTGCATTGTTTACGGTTCTTAAAAGAGAGTGTAATATTGAAGTGCATATGGTTTTCATAGAGACAGGTAGTAATCCACATGTCCCTTCGATCCCATATAGAGCATCACCAAGGGAAAGAGAAGTTATCTATTACATAATTGAGGAACACATTAAAAATGGCATTGTAAGACCAATTAGTAACAGTTCGTGTTCACTCTATACTGGCCGAGGCTCCCCCCTCACCACAGAAAAGATGACCATATGACCCCTCGCTCTGGCTTGAACCCATGACCCAGGTTCTTGGTACAAGAGTTTGGCTACAGCGGGGCTGCTGCTGCTGCTGCTGCTGCGTCCATGACCCAAGCCATGGTGGGCTTGGTTGGTTCTAGTCCACTGACTTCCGTGTCAGAACCTGGAGAGGCGAGCTGTTGGTCTTGATGCTCAGAAGAAGGCTTTACTATTTCTACAATGGACGATGTGTGTGTGGCAAAACAGAGACTTCCAAGGCTGAGAATTTCCTTATGCCGGCTACTGGATCAACCAGACCAGTAGAAAAAGAGGGGGTGGTGTGTGTGTGTGTGTGTGTGTGTGTGTTTTTTTTGCCTGAACTGTTAAGAAAAACTGTGAAATGTGGGTGGGTTTTCGAAGTTTTAATTTTTTCCCTAACTAGCTGCACATGGATCTATGTGTATTAAAAAAAAAAGTGCACAAAACTATTGTGATGTTGATTCCAGATACAGATTTATGTTGATCCAGAAAGTGAACTGGATACTCTTGATGTAACTTTGTCATGCCTGATGCTAGTCCCATGATATTTCAGTCTCTGGTATTGGACCAAAAAGAGTCGCTATAGTGCAGTGACTGGCCTTGTGTACTGTCTGGAGACTCGGAAGTTGTCAGATATCAGTTCTTGGTTGTTAAAGTTTGGAGATTGGACCTCCTTTCCTGTTTGCCTAGTCTGCCTGTTTGCAGCACGAAGCTGCCGGGTTCCGTATAAAGTCAGATTAACATGTATACCATTGTATCTATTGTACATATGTTGTCATTCTAGACAAATTCGCAGAACACACTTAAGGAAAAAAACTGACATTTTTAAAAATTATTTTATGTAAAGGAGAAATACTAGATGAAGAAAATATAGGTTTTGTTTGGCTAGTATGTCAAGGACTATAGTGTATTTGGACGCCCTCACTTAGATACAAATTTTGTTTTATCTTATATCAATAACTAGATCCTTCTTTATATTTTTTTATGTTAGGTAATTTTCAAAATAATAAATGTAAATGTAGAAAAAAAAGACTTGTTTAAACATAGAAACACCTTAACATTAAATTTAAGACAAACTAAGTTGAGATGCCATTCCAATTTGTTTTTGTGATGGATAAAATTAAAAAATAATTTTATCCCAACGCGGAGGCAAGTGTTACAAGGATAGAAAATTGTTCTTAGAAATTTTTTAAAAATTTTTACATTTCAGGTATATTTTTTGTTTACTTTATTTTCTGGTGGTTGAACATTTTTCTTTTGAGGGAAATAGTTAGAGAAGTTTAATTTCAATTAGTTTGCTTTTTAGACTTGTTTCTATGATGTTCGATGATGACAGCCTAGGAAGTCACCAGAATATGTATGCTGTGTGATCGATGGCAAGTTGCAGGATACTTTTTTTGTGGTTTGCTAGGCTAGCAGTCAAGAATATTCGTGGCAAGAACTTAGTTTCCTTTCCTTGCAGTTTAGTGTTTTTTTTTTTGGGAGAAGTTTTTGTTGCCGCCCTAGTCAATTTTTAGCGTAATTGCGCTGTTAAAGTTCCCGCTGGGTTTGCATGAAAATTTTGGTGGCACGAGAAGCCTTGGGTCGCTTTGAGTGAATACAGGCTATAAGAGACATCATCCACATTATGCAGGTTGTTGCGGTGAATACCTAGCTCGGAATATTATAGCATGGTACTGCCACACCGCCTATCATGCCCGGGACCTTCCTCCTAACTACTACACCCCAGGGATATCAAATCCCTAAGTAGTGCCTCAGCCAGGAGTCTCACAACCCTACCAGTTGACAGTGAGACACCACAGCTGTACTTAGCTGCAAAGTTATCTTGCTCTTAAGACTTTTTGGTGTTAGCAGTTAGGTTAATTTAGCCGCTGAACAGAGAATAGTTTTACGTTTGTTTTATCCTACTCTCTAATTATTTTTATTCTAAGATAACAGTTGTAGTTTAAAGTAGTTTTAATTTGTGTTCTATTGAAATGATTATTTGGTATCGCTGCCTCTGTCCTCTGTGTTGATTCGCAGTCAAGCCTTTAGTCTTGTTTGTTTTGCATTTTACTTAAGGTTACTGGCCAATCAAAAGAGAGGGAGCAGTTTGTTTACATCTGACTTAATTTTGCTAGGTTAATTTTGGTATACGTATTTGCTGCTGAATAAATGTGTTTTTTTCATGCAGGTACAGGCTTAGTAGTTTCCAAGAACTTTTAATTAGATTTTTGGTTTTACTTATTGAGATGGTTTACTTGATTACCTTACAGTTTTGTCGACGATAGTCGTTTACTTTAGACCGAACAGGTTAACATAACCTTGATGCATGCCAACATGCTGCGCAGAGCAGATACGCACTCCACATACGACTTTGCCCCATCTCCAGTCAATGAGAGCTCGGGGCAAGTCAGTAACAGTGGAAAGGTAATTTCACGTAGCAAGCAAGGAGACTCCACGCGTTGGACAGCCGCATTTGCAAAAGTAATTGATACACTCAATTATGAAATGTACGGCCCGCCCGAAATCCCGAATGCAAGCACTACACCCACAAATATTTTTGACGAACCACTACCCTACTATTTAGCTGTGGAAGAAGTTCCAGCAAACAAACGAGATTGCAGCACCCCTGCGACCATGTGACGTAATAACCTGCCAGCCTCAGGAAGAGGCATTTAAATTTGTTGTCGCCTCCAAGCGGGGAAATAAATGAACGGCGCTGCCGCAACCCTGATAAACCTACCCGTGTTGGAAGGCTACTCTACCCAGCACCCCGGAAGATTGCTGATCACGAGATTTTTCCATATATAAGGAAGTCCAGAACCACGCTCCAGCAGAGATGCCGGGCTCACCGGCCACATAGGTCAGTGAACACTCCCTGGTCTGCAAGAGCAGCTCTCCCCTCAGCCTGCAACACGGCTCAGCTCCAGAGTTTGTGACACAGCTCAACCTCCAGAAGCCTGCAAGACGACTTCAATTTTCCGTCGCAGATTGCACAAACTGCGACATCCCTGCATCTTGGAAAAGGCTCGTCCACTACTGCACCAGCCGACCATAAGGGCAGCAACACCTACAGAGGTAATCCCACTACTGCACCCTGCACCCCAGTCAACTTCCGTGACTCCGCAGTAGCAGGTCGTCGCACCTTAGTTTACCTCCTGGATAAATTCCTATAAATGAGGATACGCTATGAAGTTGTGTATATTTTACAGTACGTTTAAAATCTGCATTTTAATAATAATAACTTTCCAGTCTTCCTTCACCTGTTTTCATTTGTTTATGATTTTTAATTACATTTTTTAGCTAGTTAGTTATTTTCTGTAATTGATTAGTCAGGGTTTTCCTTTTTCTTATCTCTCTTAATAAAATTTACGTGAAATTTGATTTGTCTGTTTACAGTTATTTTAAGATTAGTTTCTATGTCATTAACATTTTAGTTTTCAGTGTGACAGTACAGCTTGTGTCTGATTCTGTAATTAAATCCTGCTGGAGACTAGCCATGCAGTGCACCGAACTCTACAGGAGACGTGAGCTTGCAGAAAGCATTAGTCTGCAAAAGACTCCTGGGTTTCCGGTGTTCATACGTCTACCTCTAGTGACGTCCCATTACCAAACTGCACATCAGGGCCTTAGGTGTGCCTGCATAAGCCACACCCCCAGGACTGCACGTGGGTGGAAAGGTCACGGGACTAGACAGATAAATACTAAGAAGGGTGGAATACACTGCCGTAGGAGACTTAGAGAACATCGGGCTTTAGAAAGGGAGCTTAGAACCCAAAACACTACCGAAATCACAAGTAAGGTAGCATCTTCCACCGCAGAACCAGAGAATATTCCCCTGAATTTTTCGTCTATCTTACCACCCACACAAGAATACCCGCTAGACTATCTGTTAGGTGCTTGTTGGTAGAAAAGCGAACCGGAACCAACACGTCCTAGTCAACCAGAGGCTCCACCACCGGTAGCAAGTGCAACTGCTCTTCAGGTAATCCTAGAGAAGGACCTATCAAACCCTGTCTAATAAAGTTGGCTTCCCGAACTCTCACCGAAGGTCGTTCCCAAACCTCAAGTAAACCCTTCCCACGCCTACTATATTCCAGCAGGAGGATAGCCCCTGTATCGCCGACCAGATCACCCATCACCACCGTTACCCCCATTTAATTATAATTATTATTTTACCACTCAAATATCCAGGGACAGCTGGCGTCCCACCTGTTGGCAACTCCAGTTGTGAGAAAGATTGCTCTCCCTGGGCGAGAAACAATCACCATCCAGCTCACTCTGGGCTTTGACTCCCCTCTCTTCAGATGAACCAAAGAGGGTGAACAGCACCCTAACCTCTATCTCCACAAAACAGAGCAGGAATGAACGTTAACCTATTGCAGCTACCATCCCTTCTGGATATTTAGTGTAGGTGTTTACTTCACCTAAAGACTGCTAGTTGTGTAGTTCCACTGATGAGTAGTACAGTAGTAGTTTTTTAATCAGTATATTAGACGTCATGCATCAATACTTGTGTGTACCTGGCCCCAGAAGTAACATCAAAAGTGCTGTCCGAATTGCAAGTGAAGAATGCAAGTATACAAGTATTCGAAGATGTATACTTATCACATTATGTGCTGTCATTTTGAGAATCAATTTTTAGGTTACAATTGATATTCAACATAATTATTTTATTTTAATTTTAGTAGGACAACTTTACTACTTGGTAACTTACAATTTTTAACTGAGTAAATTATTATCATAAGCTGCACATTAAAGAAAGGTGTAAACAAATTCCAACTAGGCCTATGTTCATAATCCTACAAAAGCTAAGGTAGAATAAGCACTCATAATTGCAAACTCAAGTACAATCAACAACACAACAAATGTTTTGTAAATAAAATTGAAATATTATTTAAGCCTTTATTAAACCATATAACTTTTGGCAACTATCAAGTTATTTGTTGGCTGATAGATGCCGAAGCCAACAAGACTGCCTGTCCAAATCCATCAAGTTTGGAACCAAGGGTAAGTAAAGTATGGAAGGATGCAAGTACACCAGCATGTACCTGAATTCGAACACTGCTTTAATTACTATTGACAATGATGACAGGAAAATTGAACTGCTTTGCTATTTCCATTTTAGTTAGCTTCCCCTTATCCACTTCATTTATGATTGAGTTTCTTCATATGTAAACTCGTGTAACTTGTACTTTGTCTGCACTGCACTACAATAAGTAGAAATATCACAAACTGAAATCACAATTTTATTAACTTTGCAAGTTTTCAGATAAAAACAATAACATACAGTAATAAGAGAAATGCCGGCAACATCATAGGTATTCACTGAAGCCTACTCCAAGAAAAGAACGCACTCATTTGACTAATCTATACTACTGGACTTTGGTCTGTTGCTCACATTAACGTGCTTGAACATGATTACGAACCAACTTTCTTTGTGCACAATGCACACAGAAGAGGTAACGGAAGGTGGCCCCACACCAAATACATGCAGTCAGTATCTTTAGTTACAGATTTTGACGCTAGATGTGCAACATTTTTTCACACTCCACAAAGTAGCACTGTGTTTTGTATACAACTTATGGTGCTACGACTGTTTACATTAATTTTAGCTGTTATCTAATTTGTATTAATCATCTAAATTAAATATAAGTTGTTTTCTGCGGGACACAGACAGACTTCACATTACGTATTAACTACATTTTGTACATAACAAATTACATAACATTAAAATCCCTAGTATACCCATTATCATGGACCACAAAATTGCTTTGAACAAATGGGAACTTCATATTAACTGGGTTTGTACTGATGTATGACATCTTTTCTACTTGTTTAAATTGACATCTACTCATCAGAGTGAACCACTCAGCCGCACGTCCCAACGGTGTTTGATTTCCAGTACCATCTACCTGACGTCAAGAACTTGCCCTGTTTACCCATTGTAAAAGACTCGCACTCCTCACCCGAAGAATTGTACTGTTCACAGGCAGAGCCACCGAGACTATGCTTCAAGGTCACCTAGTACTATGCGCGCCAAGGGATGGCACCACTAGTATGATTCACAGACACATGCAGCAGCTGGAACCTCTACCGGCTGGTGACGTCACACGCCCAAATGATCTAACGCTGCCAGCTCCCTCCACCTGATTAGAGGTGAACAAGAAGAGTATACATACAGGGGCACGTTCCTTGGAACGCCAGTCTGTCCCGTTTATTCACCACACTCCTGGTGCCAAATAAATAGGCTCTACCTGGTCTTCACCGTGCTCCTGGTGCAGAAGCCCAGGTCTAGAGGTCCCTCTTCACCTTCGAATATAACCACCAGTTTGAATTGTCTCACACTTAGATACTTTACGGTCTTTTCAGAACATTCAGCGTAGCGTCAGTTAAAGTAGAGTTATTTTCATAGCCACCCTATTAGCTTAGCTCCAGATTACCTTCACCTGTCTAGTATAGCAAGCTTCCATT
Organism: Dryococelus australis; assembly: GCA_029891345.1. NCBI lineage: Eukaryota > Metazoa > Arthropoda > Insecta > Phasmatodea > Phasmatidae > Dryococelus > Dryococelus australis. The sequence continues at coordinate 308,787,450 of CM056994.1, read as the reverse complement.
AAGATCTTTTTAATAGGAGGTAGTACAAACCACCTTGTTTATTTCTGTACATAATTAATCATTATTTTATCCCACTTAGGATATTATTCCCATAGTAGAAGAACCCTACCCTGTAAATATCAGGTCCATAGAATGACAGCAATTGACAGGGAATTTTATTCTAACCATACTGCAGTACTCGCACGTAGACACACACACCTCTATTGGACGGCCACCCATTTGATGCACCCACGTGTATAGAAAGGTACAGTCCAGACACTAGGTACTCATCTTCTTGGGGTCAGACTCAGTCTGGGATGTGCTCTTTCCACCGTGCTTCTGGTGTCAGGAGCATTTCCTCGGGTCTGAACTCGCCCACATATTGAGACTCTGCCAGAGTGTAACCTGACTCTCAGTGCCCGAGCTTCTGGTGCCAGATACTGGAATAGGTGGTGGCTTTGGCCTGGCACTTTTAGTACATGGAAGTACACCTGAGTAGGGACTACCAATTGTTACCTGCTCCATCTCCGCGAGTAGGGTATTAGCAACTCTTTCCTCATGCCTTTCTCCCATCTGAGTGGTATATGTAAGAGGGTTCAAAGGGCTGGGAAAAAGTTCAAGCCATCAGCAATCAAGAGAGGGCAGTATCACAAGCACACTTTCCAAACCTATTCACACCACCAATTAAATACTAAGGGGAGACTCACCCCATGTTACTAGCCCAGGGTTGCCACCATTTTCAAAACAATATCCTTGTTTTCAAGGTAAAAAATCCTGTATGTTAAAAAAAGAAAAAAATATTGTGTTTGTATCAAAATTACTTTCCCTTATGCAAGTCATTATTTCAACTCGCCAAATAACTGAGAACAGGTTCTTTGTACACAATGCTATGGTTAAATTAAATGAAAATGTCATCACATACTTCAAAACACACACACAAATATATACAGTACATACACACTTCACTACGAGTAAAAGAAGCTGTTAAAAATCACTTTTTCAAATGCTTTGCCCTCTTCCTAAGTTCTTCTGTTGGCTGGAGCTCTGCCATATTCTTCCTAGAAGAGAGATACAACAAAGCATTGAGCATTGGAGATTCAAGACATGATCTGTGTGCCGTCTTGAGGTTGAGGTTGCTAAATATTCGAGATTGTTCGAATGTTTGAATTTTGAACCGAACCCGAACTTTAAGGTTATGTTCAGGTTCGGTTTGAAATCTATTGCCATGTCAAAGATCAGTTCTAGTTCGGTTCAAAAAATTTACAGGAGTATGTGCTTGGTTCAAAAATTTGCTAGAAAGGAACACCATTAACGAAGTTTGAAACGAACTGAAGTATTTACTCATGTATAGCATGCCCTTTTTATCCCAAAATAAACGAAAACATTCTGTACAGTGGTAGTCTTAAATTATCCACTCCTAAAGTGTCCCATGATGTTTAATGGGAAGTGTAGCAGAAAAGTCTAGAGGATTGTTACCTGGGTGAAATGGAAAGAGGCAACATGTTTTTTTTAGAGAAGGTTAGTCACATTCCAACACTGCAAAAAAAAGGACAAACACTGAATAAAACCAGCACAATAAAAAATACTAACATGTCATTGCCTAAAAGAAGCAAAAAAAAAAGGACCCAGCTCCCCACCTCAGTTGTTGACATTCTTCTTTTAACGACCATAAGGTTACCCTGGCCTTATAGAATGCCACAATATTTTGGCTTGTAGCCCCACGAGTTATTTAATTAAATTATTTTCCGAATATATCACAATCGCTACAAATTAATTTAAAATAAAAGAATAATTTCTTACATACTTACTAAAAAGGCCCCACAAATTGTTGACGCAATTTTTAGTAAAAACAAAAAATGATTTTCCCGGAACTTGTTGCAAAAATAATGCTGTGCACTATACACGAGTAAATATTGTACTTTACTTCAAAGAAGTTGAAAAATAACACTGCAACAACAAAAATTACTGAACAGGTCTTATTTGATTACGGTTTTTGTATCAGTGATAACAGCATTGTATCTTGAACTCTATAGTATGTAAAACCAGGTGCTATTCTTTATTTAAAGGATTGTATACAAAATAAGTGATTTGCTTGAGTTTTTGGGAAAATACATTTTCAATTTTTTTTTTGTGCTGCTAATTTGTGGTTTCCACATAAGTCTAAAACGACTAGAAAAATACATTTCCCAGTGTTATGATAAATTTTATCAACCAAATCTATAAAAACCAAAAGTTGATATGTTAATTTCGTACCTTTTTTCCACTCTAGAAAAAATTTGGCCATTACATTTTGGAACTAAAGTGGCGAAACTGTGCATATTGTGTGTGTGTGTGTGTATTTACTCTTTTAGTCCCACATGTTTAAAGAATTAGACATGAAATTGTGAATGTGGTTGTATTTGTTTGTGTTTTATACTTTAACAAATAGGGGCTGACTATGAAGGCTGTATGTATATATGTTGTTTTCACTTTGCACCTCGTAGCCAAGCCCAGAGGTCCAGTAACAAAATTCATTACTTGAGTGGGTAACACTGCTAAAATGATCAATGGGACCACTGTAATCAAGTACTTAATTTGCAGAATGTGTGTGTGCACACACTGATTACTGTTTAGCATCCATAATTCACTGTATTTTAAGGTGATTCTACATATTTGTTTTTGTTATATATATACCAATTGAGGGCTAAACTATGAAGGCATATGTGCGAGGATAAGACTTTTTTAAAGTTCAGTTAGAGTTCAGTTACAGTTCGACGAATTATAGCATAGTTCGGTTCGTGTACAAATTTAAAGGTTCGGTTCAGGTTCGGTTCAATAAAAACATTCTAGGTTAAGTTCTGGTTCAGTTCGTTTCCAAAATTTGGATTCATCCCATCCCTACTAAATATCCTTTCCCCCCTGCGTTGCTGTGTGGAAGAATCAGCATTGCCTTCTCAATTTTACGAAGTGCTGGAAAGCATGGTTTCCCACCAAATTCATATGCTGACCCTTTACGCCAGCAAGTGTCAGGATCATGTGTCATAGTAATGCTCAGTTCTGCTGGTGGATATCACAGTGTATAAGCAACAAATTCTGAATTCAGTTCATCATATTCATTGTTTGCGATAACATTCGGAAATACTTTGGAGAATGGGTAAAAGTACACAATTTGGCCAGACTGCTTTTTGGGTGGATCAAAAATGTCAATGTTCTTCAAAACATAATTCTTGAGCGGGAGAAGATGATACAGCTTTTTTGTCCTCATTTCGTAAAGCTTACGAACACTGGTGAAAAATTCAGTTTCTTCCTGTGAGCTTATTTGGATATTTTCCAAATGTGTTCATGTGGCAAGGCCAATGAAAAGTCCTGCATTTGGAAGTTGGTTTTTCCTTCCAAAGTCAATAGATGTTACATCAGATGCTCTTAGAACTGCACTAAATTGAACAAAGCTAGCTGTGAACTGGCTTACCAAGATGCTCATTTCTGAGTACAATTTGTGCAAATAAGGATGTTCTTGCTGAAATAAATGATTAAATTTCAAATGTGGCAGAGTTGCACTTAGAAAGAGAAAATAGAGCTTTACTGACAGTGAATTTATGATTTCTTTTATACGTTGCATAGATTCTGAGTTACCTTCATTTGGTTCAACTTTTGAATCAAAATACTCTGTAAGGGCTGACCACTGCTCAAGAAGGCGATCAACACAATGCAACATTGCAAGCCACCTGGTGAAACATGGGCGTAATATATTGTGTTCCCAGACCTCAAATAAGTCTTGAATGTTTCGAAACTCTCATCTTGCCTTTTCCCAGATACTTTGAAAAGTGTATACATCTCGCGGCAGTTGTTTGCAAAAATCTGGCAGTTCACTGTATGCATGTGATGCAGCCAAGTGAGCAACATGGCAAGTACAGTGAAGAAACCAGACATTTTCTTGATTACCTCTAATGCGTGACAGTACAGAATTAAATACTCCAACCATTGATATGGCACCATCTGATGACATGATACAATTCTGCCAAGGAATGCTGTCTTCCTCAAATGAACTGTTGACAACGTTAAACAGGTTCTCAACTGTTGCTTTTCCACAAAGTGCAACCACTTTGTAGAGGTTGGTTTCAACTTGCGTAATGAGAATTCTAGCCATTATCACTACTTGTCTGGTCACAACCATCTGTTGACTCAGCAATAAGCAAAGTAAATAGAGATTTCATCATGTTATTTATAATCTGCTCTTCTGGACAAGAGCCAATAGCTTGTGTAATAATCTGGCTTGTTTTAGTACGGCCACAACTGAAGTTCTCAGCGATGTCACTGTCTGGGAACATTTTGGCCACTAAATTTGTAAAGCTATCACTCAAACCTAATTGGTAAATTATTTTCGCATACAAAATTTTCCCAGTGCAGTTCAGCATCTACGATTCCATTGTTTTTGTTATGAAATTCAACATTGAATTACACTGAGTTACACCTACTTGCATATATTATGTGTTTTTTTAATGGTATTCTCTTGTCTTGTGCTGCCGTAAATCCCAGATGCCTCCTTTGGTTATGTTGAACTCTGAATTACAACTTGTACATAATGCACAATATTAATCTTCTCCTCGCCTTAACCACTTCAGTTCACATTCCCATTCGTGTTTATATTTTTGCTTGCACACAGACAGTTCATAAGATCTCTTACGATTCTTTTCCATATTTTGAAATATTGTAGCTAAATCCTAATGTTTTAGCCATGTAATGAACAGGTAAAAATAATATAATTAACTAATAAAAACAATGACTGTCACATTTTACAAATCAAAATAAGTTATTTTTATTGCCAAATGCCAAATACCATATTTGTAAACATGATACTGCACATAACCTTGACAACTCAGATGTACGTTCGGAAAATTCAATTGCTCTTATGTCTTTAATCCACAAAGATTGCAAAAATTAATGAACAAGCTTTAACAAAATAAAACTGTATTGTACATTAGCTGAATATTTCCTTTTTATAGGCTATTCACAGTAAAGTGAGCACTTTTTATGGCTCTCCCAACAAGCATTATTAATCACTAATAAATATATCTTATTGCAGCCTCAGGCATTAAATTTTGAGCGTGGTGAAATGCATACACTGTGTTTATTGGTCACATTGGAATCTTTATATTAACACACAGCAGGAAGATGGAAATAGGATGAAAGGAATAATTTAGAATGGCCTTAAAAAGTGCTCACTTTACCGTGAACAGCCTATACACAATCTGCCTGGCCTACAAAATGAAAGTATCTACTATATACCAAGTAATGCAGAAGGTAAATTTGGGTTACTTTGGGAATCACAGCGCTTTGGTCGGCTAAAGAAACATTTTACAGTTAGCTAACCTTAGTTTACACGGCAGCTGGTTGTTTACCTTCGTTCATGCTCTAGTAAAACATTGTGATTGACCACGTTTATATTACGTTCATGTCAATATGCGAGAAGTATTTTTGCGGATTTATATTTAAGGAAATATTTCAGTTTTATGGTGCGTAAAGGTTGAAGATGTTAAAAAAATATCCATGGAATTTAGTGTTTTTCCAGTGAATCTGTTTTAATCTCTAAATATCCGCAAAAACTTATAAAATCCACGGAAACTGCAGTCTTGTACTGGCCTATCCGAGTGGGGAAGAAACTTCGTTTGATATAGCAAACCCATGGTTTTGGAAGTTCCTGCTCAGAGATAACCAGTGCAGATGATTGCCCACCTATACACACCAGATTCTGAGCCCAACCTCAGCGCACCACAGTCTGAACCACAGCAGGTTCGGCAGCCTTCTCACGCCATCCATTGCCCAGGTATACCCGTGAGAGTGGTCCCACCAAAGTGAACAATTGTGCTATCCGTCCCCTATTTCATGCCCAGCCAGAAAGTCGCACAACTAGTCCTCTACACTGGGTGAGCTCCTGTTCCACGCAGGACATCACACACCAGTACTAAAGAGATTTGACTATGTAGATAAGATTACACACACACACACAAAGTATTTATCCAAATGCACACACACTTAAGCAAACAAGTATATTACTGTAAAATAATTTCCATATAACTTACAGCTTCAATTCCTTCCTGCAACCGTTTCACAGCATACAGAAACTCAGGGTTGAACACAGGCCCAAATGTGATTGGTCCATTGGATGTGTTGTGCACTATCTGGAACATTCAGCACAATGCTACTTACAGCACAGTAATAAGAGATAGAATATCCCACAAACTCCCCTTTACTTTATGACAAACTCATGCAGCTATACTGACTATGCTATGGCTATACTAAAATTACTAAAATAGGTGTGAACTAGACTATAGCAGAAACTTTTTATATTGACGACATTTAAATTAACTTGCCTTTACACAACAACTTGTTTTAGAGAAACTATAAGACTTTGGGTGAAAAATGCCATAAATTTGAAGAAAATCTGAAGCAAAATAAATTTTTTACACTTCCTTTGGTTTCTGCATGTTAAATTTCTCTTTGCTAGATCTGTACAGGCCGGATCATCTCCTATCTAAAATTAGATGCCACCCACCCCCCATACCATAACCTGCACTAGCTAGTGCTTATTAACTTGACACGTGTTGGGCAATGAACTAATTAAACATAATGCGTGCTGCTTCTACACCTATTATAATACGATTCAGACTCATCGCCTAGGAGTACTGCTTCCATCTCCACAGACATGAGCAACACGTTACCCCTACAGGCAACGTCTCTGTTTTTCCTTCTCACTTGGAAGGCACACATCCCGGTAGGCAAGCCACCCCTCCTCCACGCACTCGACGCCTACAATCTGCCCAGACCTCGGTCACGGCCTAGCAGACCCGACAAGGCACGAAGCCAGAACCGCTGATGAGATAATTCTCACGCCACCCAGGGCCAGAGGACGTCATGCCTCCCCCCGCTCCCCGCGCCAGCAGCCGACAAGCTACCACTATATAAGTCTGGCTGCAGCCGAGCTCTGGGGTCATTTTTTTGCATCTCTTGCACCGCCCAAAGCACTCTTAGTGCTCGGGAGCTCTAGAAAAGTTTGAAGCCTACAAGTACGCCTTCGCTGCAACCAACTACATACGTCGACAACCAGTCAACCCGGCAACATACAAACACGAACTTTCTTCTTTGAACACCATTTGTCTCCTCTAGACACATTTAATTAGTAGTTTAAATGTAACTCTTATTTTAGTCTAGAACCAGCTTTTCCCGTTTATTTAGAAACAGGTCACTACATCTGGAAACACACAGTTACCTTCAGTTATCCTAGACTTGGTAGGAGGTAGTACAGGTCACGTGTCTATTGAACTTTCAATAAACACACGTTGCTTTCTACCTTGCTACTTTTATTTCCATGGTATATATATATATACACACACACACACACACACATATATACACACACATATATATATACACACACACATATACACACACACATATACATACATACATATACATACATACATATACATACATACATATATATACATACATATATATACATACATATATATACATACATATATATACATACATATATATACATACATATATATACATACATATATATACATACATATATATACATACATATATATACATACATATATATACATACATATATATATATATATCTCTGTATTCACAGTTGGAGGAAGATTGCGCTTAGCACTGGCAATGGAATCCGGGGAAGTTATTAAACCAAACTAAGACATACGTATTAGACTGCTACCTGTTTCTTCCCATCAAACACACAGCACTACTAGTGCTCGTGGGGAAGAAAGTAACACTCCAACCACTAGTAACACCACACCAGGAGGCATGACATACTGGTTGCTTCACACCACTCGCACTATTAGTGCGCGGTGACTGACCTGCAGTGCTGCCCGGTGTTCTGGGTGGACACACAACCAGTAGAGGCTTGGCGCGACTCTGGCTCAACGTCCCTGATCAGTCCGCCTACGGTAGGGGATCTGTGAACTTATAGAGCCGGCCGACAAGTCACTATTTGGGGTACATTGTTAGTATTTCCATTTCAGTGCACTGCATGATTTATAGAACTGTTACCCTATGCCTCATGAGAGGAGTGGTAGGAAACGTAGAGAGCAAAACACAGTTCACCCTGATGCCTGGCCGAGGATATTATCACCCTATCCTACGCAGGATAGACAGGCGGAATGGGTCCGTGCCGCCAAACTCCAACATCAAGCAGTCGCACCTGCACCGGTAATATTGAGTTTCCAGTGTGTGTCCATACCAGCTACAAGTATCAACCTGTTATCTACTTCTTAACAGGAGTAGAAGTTTGCCTAGGTTGGAACAACTTGGTCTTCTGGATGAAAGAAGCACGACTTTGAAACATTCGTGCAGGCATTCACCCCGCTTAAGACTAAACTTACCTCAACTACCTAACTAGAGGTGAGAGTACCAAAACTAGTCAACACTCCTTGCCTCATCCCTGCTACCTAAGTCACTTTTGGTCTAGCGAGTAAAATCTGTAACTACGGTGTCCTGTCAGTCCACTTGGACACGTCAAATGGTCAATGTGGTTTTGTTTGCACGAGACCTAACACGCTGGGAAACGTTATTTATTGGCCAAACTTCCATTTTGTGCTGTCACTTTCGCTGGATGCGTAGCTTGGCGACTGTGGACGTTATTGTTGACTATGGTAGCTGTAATCCACTTGCGTGAAGTGGCTTGGGTCGACTTTGGTTGAATGTTTCCCACTGAGGGGATGGCTGGGGGTAGGGTTGTGCGATTCCAGACAAGGTACTCTTCAGGATTTATCCCTGGGGTGTAGTAGCCTAGCGAGGAAGGTCCTTGGCATGAGAGATGGTGTGGCAGTACCATGCTATAGTAGTCGAGCCAAGGTGCACAGCACACACCCCATTAAGGGTGGATGATGCATCTTTTATAGCCTCTCTCCAATCAAGGCTTCCCGTGCCTCCCCTGATTCTGCGAACCGGACTCTGCTACTCATTACTCTATGGGTTACCAGTTTCCTCACGACTGGTAAGGAGTATCTGCCGTGATGGCTTTGGGTGATGGTACCTAGTCCCGAACCGGCAGGGTGTTCAACCACTTGGCACTCGGGCCATTGGGGACCAATACCTGGACAGCAATATGTGTGGAAGTCCAACAAAGGCATGGAATGGAGTGTGGCCACTGCAGTTCCCTCAAACTGGGGACTTGTCGGGTGAAGGAGTGATTGCTCGGATGCATTGATGAAACTTCAGATCTACCTACCTACCTACCTACATCTATTTATCTACATCTCCCTATCTATCCATTCATATTGACGTGTGTCAAATTAGATTGACTGGACACGTTAGTCTAGGATTTTATCCGCTAGACCAAAAGTAGCTTAGGTAGCTGGAATGAGACAAGGGGTGTTGGCTAATTCTTATACACTCTTACTTCTAGTTGTGTATTTTAGGTAGATATGTCGTTAGGCTGGACAAATTATGTCTATACTGGAACGGATATTCCACAGATGAGCTTCTTTAGACAAGATGTGGTTGTCCCAGCCTAGGTGCACTTTAGTACCGGTCAGAAGTCAGGTGACAATCGGGTGACACTTGGTGTGGATGCGGACACACAGTGGTAAGTTAATGAACACAACCGGAGCAGGTGCGACTGCTCGTCGTCTGAGTTTGGCGGCACGGTTCCGTTCCACCTGCGTAGGATGGGGTGATGCTATCCTCGGCATGAGAGTAGGGTGAGCCAGGTGATGCTCCCTACGTTTTCTACCACTCCTCATGAGGCTTACGGTTAACAGCTCTATAGTTCACGCAGCGCACTGAGACAAAAATACCTACAGTGTAACCCAATAGTGACTTGCCAGCTCGAGCTCAATAAGAGTCCCCACTGATCTCCCACCGGAGGCAGGCTGATCAGGGATGTGGAGCCGTGTGGACTGCCAAGCATCTACTGGTTGTGCGTTCGCACTAGGATGCCTGGCAACACTGCAGGCCACAGACACTGCACACTTTCCAGTGTGGATGGTGAGAAGCAACCTGAGTGTCACGTCTCCTGGTGTGAAAGTGTTGCTAGTGGTTGTGGCGTCACTATTTCTCCCCCACGAGAACTGACAGTGCTGATTTGTAACTGGGAAGAAAAAGGTAACAATCTTTTATGACTATCTTAATTTGGTTAAATAAAATTCCCGATTTCAGTAGACAGTGCAGTGAAATCTACCTTCAACTGTGGATACCAATAAATACCCTGGAAATAAAAACAGGAAGGTATAGAGCAACGTGTGTTTATTGAGAGCTCAATAAACACGTGACCTGTGCTACCACCTACCAAGTCTCGGATCAATGAAGGTAACTGTGGTTCCAGGTGTAAGTGACCTGACTAAGTAAAAGGGAAATACAGGTTCTAGATGAAAAAAGTTAAAATTAAACTACTAAATAAAGGTTCATGTTTGTATGTCGTAGGGTTGACTGGTCGTCGTATGTAGTAAGTAGCTGCGACGGCGTACTCAAGGGTTTCGTAACTTCCCTGAAGATCCTGAGAACTGGCAGTGCTGTGGAAGGTTGCTAGAGATGTGAAAAAAATTACTTCCAAGCTCGGCTGCGGCCGGACTTATATTGTGGTAGCTTGTAGGCTGTGGGCACAGGGGAGGCGTGAGAATCCACTCATCAGCGATTGTGGCTTCGTGCCTCATTGGGTGTACTCTGCCTTGCCCGAGGTCTGGGCAGCTTGTAAGCATTGAGCATGTGAAGAGGGGGGGGGGGGGGGGTGCCTGCCGGGTTGCGTATCCTCCAGGTGAGAAGTGAGAAGGAAAATCGCAGAAGTTCCCGTTGCCTGTAAGGTAAGCAATGTGTTGCTCACGCCTGTAGAGATGGAAGAGGTGCTCTAGGCAATGAGTCTTAATTGTATTTGAATAGCTGTAGAAGCAGCACGCGTCAATTTATATACATATTTATGACGGATGAAAATATAAATCCTCCAATGTTACAGCAAGGGCTGCTATTTCCGGTGAACCATGACACCGGGGAGCAGCCCTGATTGATCCTTGGTGAGTTGGGCACCAGGGTAGTCGTTTTGGGTCATTGTAAGGCTCCGCTTTCCAGGGGGTGGTTCCCAGGGCAAGAGGCGAGCGACTGGCTTTTAATTGTGTGTAAGGCTTATGATCAGTGAAGAATGTTCTCAACCACCTAGTTAGGTGGTTCGTGGCGCAGTTGGCCATTAAAATCCCACAAGTGGAATGGAAATTCAGTGGGAGCACGGGACAATCGGTTGGACCCACTGGAGGTTCTCTCTGGTGACCAATCAATGTAGCCAAACTAGTGCTGGCAGTAGTTAACTGCATATACTGGAGGTGGCCTGGAGAGATTCCCACTCTTGTAGAGAGACTGGGCTGTCAGCAGCAACCCGCTATTGTTGTGCCCTGGAGAGGCACTAGGAGTATGGGTAGAACCCCAGCCAGACCACATGATTGGTGTTCGAGTGCAAGGGTCTCAGAACCTCTGCGGTAGAGGGGGCAGGGATGTGCCAGGTTTGGGCGAACAGTCACATTAATCCTGGCATCCTTGCGGTGAGGATGCGATTCCTCTTCCCCACCTACTGGGAGGCCGAAGCTCGGCAAGGGCCTAGCGCTAAGAGCGCTGTGAGAAAATAGATAAAGTACAATGACAGATATCTTACTGTATGAGGGGATGGCTATCTGGTCGGCAGGTCAATTCAGTCTTACCTGACTTACACAGGTGGTCTTCGGCCGAAGGTGGTGTAGCTGATGTCGGTTGACGAACTGATGACTGTAGCAATGGGCTGTAAGATGCAGATACCATGTCGGCCAACAAAGTACTGTTGATTTCAAGCTGCGGCCTCTGGACTCCAGAACCTGAAGTTGGCTACACCGTGTCTTACCTCTGTGCCTTGTACCAACCCTTGTACGACAGAGTGGTATTCCCTTGGAATACAAATGTGTGTTGGAAATTAGATATATGTATATACTAGAGAGGAAGGCCCCCTCACAGTCGAGCAAGTGGTGCACTGACCATTCTGCTTGCCTACTGGGTGTAGGCAAGGCTAATACATCTGCTTATCGGTGATATTGACTGTCCTTTGCTCCTTCCTTGAGCCATGCCTTACCCGAAAAGGCATAGAGGTTGAGCTGACACTGAACAACAGTTGCTGTGCACCGCAGATACGAAGCAAAACCCTACTTCAGTGTAATACCAGCAGTGGCTTCCAGCACGAGATCGGTGCTCCAGAAAGTTCCTCATCCCTGGTGGGCAAACTAGGAGCATTGAGCCACATGGGCTGCCTGCCACTACTGGGTGTAGGTCGCAACCAGAGCCAGGACATAACCCTCTAACAAATACCTCCACCAGCAACCAGGTGCTCTTGTAGGACTATAACTCAAGAGTACCATCTCTCCCTGGTTGGATGAGTTTATAGTGTTGGTGGCTCTGCCATTATATCCCCTGAGGTCTAGAACAGGTGGCGGTCGAATGGTGTGTGTTTTAGACGGATTCCTGACAGGGATCCACAGTCCTACTCTAGCTCATACAAATATATTCAAAAACCAGGTCTGTCAGTGTACAACACGCATGATTCCTAGTGGTCAAGATGAAAACCCTCTAGAAAGAATACGCCTGGTGAAGGAACAAATCTGTATTTATTAAGTACGTAATAAACAGTCACATGTGCTATTATCTCCTAACCAAGCAGACAGTGGGTATGGAAGTATCCTATGCGGTACAGGTGTAGGTTACCTGTTTCTATGCTATACTAGAATTCACATGAAATGGACAGCTATTAAAATACTTAGTCGCAGCTAACTATATTTCGGGGTGTCTAAAAGAGAATTAAGAAATGGGGATCCACTGTTCTAATAGCTGGGAGTGTAGTTGTCCCTACCAGCAAGTAGAGGTGGCTACTGTTCCCGGAGGACACAGTAGCGGAGGGTGGGGAGGTTGTTTGTGTGTGTTAGAATTCCAAGAGCTTCTGATAGATGAAGGCTGTCGGCAATGAAGCCTCTGGTAACTGCCAGCTGCGGAAGAGCTTCTAGTGACAGCAATGGGAGCAGCCCCTGGTGGCTGCTGAAGACTTAACTCGTCGAAGGCCCCAGCACACTAAGTGGTGGAGCGAGCTCAAGAATCAGGAAGAATAACTTGCGAGCCCGGTTGTGCACTGACTTGCATAGTCCGAAGGACAGGTGCAGCACCGGGCCGCGGTGGGAGGTGTGATGTCGCCTCACCACATCCCTCCCGTGCGAGGCCGTAGTGGGGGTAGCTACCCTGTCTGGCTCTTGGCTTCGTGCATATTTGATGGGGCTCTGTTTTGCCCCGACACAGCCAACTGCTTGTAAGCTCTCACTGCAAGATTGGGGGGGGGAATTGTCCGCTAACTTGCACAAGCTTTTCTCTCCCACGTTTGGAAGCGCCATCCAGGTTCATGGCGATCCAAAAGTCAGTGTAAAGTTGGCTATGTTTGACTCTCTCAGGTGTAGTAGGAATACTAGTGTCTGATGAGTCTTCTCATCGTTTGTATTAATATACATGGGAGCGGCACACATCAAACTCAACACCCTCTACTGCTCACCCTCTACACCCCATGCCGAAATTATTCAATCATGAAAATTACCGCACTGTTATCTTGCAGGATATGTTTTTACAAACAAAGAATTTTATTTTTGCAATCAAAAAAATATTACCTTAATTTTATTTTTATCTTTTAGCAATAGGCACTTTGAAATTAATGGAAACTGATGACTGGCTTTGGCGTTGCTACATATTTAACTCTACATAAGGCATAAGACCTGGTCAAATTTGTAAAATAAAATGTAATTAAACTTATGATACTGTTACAGTCTACTCTATATGTATCCTTATTGCATGTATCAATAAACCGCATCCACCAACAATTTTTGTAGTCCCAGCAAAATCCCTATGTAAATAATATTATTGCATCACTTCTCGCAAGGTGCATCGATCAAAGTATATTTTGGGTCCCTTCCCCTAATATTTCCCGCAACTACAGTTTTTAAGCTGGTTGTTTTTATGCAAATGTCTAGTAACTGGATGTGAAATAAGTCACGTACGCTGCCGTTTACAACTGCTCTGTGGCGCGGTGTTTAATGTCTTGTCTTCCCAACACACCTTGTCGACATTGCGGCGTGATTCAATGAGCAAGTCTGGCTAGCTACTTCCTCTACACACCTGTAGAGGGGAAGTGATTACCTATAGCAACAAGCGTGGCGACCTAGCGTCCTCTCTCACCCTTCTTTCGGTCTCTCAGCTCCATACCTTCCTTCCACCCCTCAAACCACCAAGACGGGAAGCTATTGTCAAGCAAAAGATAAAGCCCATCCTCTATCGGCCATGCCAGCTTGACTTGCCTTCCACATATCACTCAATGGCAGCACAGCAAATAAAGTGTGCCTAGTGAACGTAATTTTATTAAGCTTATACGTCGCTCAAAATAGTTGCCCCTATCTTTACTTGTATTACAAAGCAAAATGTTTCACCTGAAAATGTTATGCAAAACATTCTAACAAGGAATTAATTTTTGCAAAGATGTTTTCATTTGTGATTAAAAGTGGTTCTTTCCCGCAAGGTTGGCGTTTCATTTTATCTGGTGTAAAATTAACATAATTTGGAAACTTAAAATTTAACTCGAGGGGCAGTGTGGAGCAGTAATCCTCCACCACCACCCCTCCACCGTCTAGCCGCCATGAACACACGGCCAGATCATTAACTTCTCCTCACGCTCTTACAGTGCGTGCAGGAAGTTAAAAATCTGACTTGCATTCTGTGTCATTTTCATTTTCAGAAGGTTTGAAAGTGTTAGGTCAGCTTGCTTTTGGTAACTTATCACAATCAATTATATACGCAATTTTAAGAAATTTTCTTTATTTAAATGAGTTTAGGTGAAATGTTTTTTAATCTAATATATAAAATAATATTTTTCTAAAGTTACAATTTTTATTGTGATTATTAGCTAAACTGTATTCACAGATAATATACAGCTCTTACTATACTCAACATAAAGTTTTATAAGGTTACAAGTTGTATTTTATTGAACTTCATGTCAGAAAAAAGCATATAATGAAATCCTGCATGTATGGAAATTTTTTGGCAGTCCCCTGAATAACGATAGATTGAGAGTCGACTATCTGCTTTTGAGGTAGATAATGTCATTTGTAAAAAAGGTTTTACAGCTATAATATTCATCGATGTACATTTTTTATCACGTAAACGTCACAAGTATATTGATCTCTCTCTCCCACATCTTATATCAATATTTCGTTTGCAGGCACATGACAATTCATAAATCAATTAGTAGCACAGTCCAATGTATATCGTTTTATGTACGAATCTGATGAGTGTATTATTTTTACAGTTGTTCTGATACCATGTTTTCTGATACAGATACCTCGATACCATTGTCGATACCCTGATACCAAAAACCGATACCAATACCCTTCACACTGAATTTTAGAAAAAGTATTACTGTTAATAATTAGTTATTAACATTTTTCCTAGACTCATTAAAATAAACAAATAATGTAAAAATACTGTATATTATTTATTGTAATCCAACACAAAATGCAAGTCAAATTTTAAATGTTCCGTGCACACTATCAGCTAAGAGCACATGGAGAAGTTATCGTTCAGGCATTGTCGTGTGTTGGTTTACGTGTGGGGGGGGGGGGGGTGACCTCTCCACACAGCTGCCTGTTGGCGACACCTTGCATGCGTGGCAAATGTCTGTCTTTTAAAGTAATTAATCATGTTTTACTGGAAAGAAAACTTGTAATTTTGAGACACAAATGAGGCGAAAATTTATTTCTTCACAGTCTAATAATTAATCATTCAAAACCACATCCTCTGATTTTCCCTACCATGAGTTACACTGCACTCTGCTCAGTGTTTACCTACATATTAGATGGCACAAGGTGTCAAATAGACACTTACATATTATCAGTTTATTCAAAGACGAGTGTATTAAAATAAATTAATATAAATCCTCCGATTTCCCCGCAAGAAGTTACTGAAAAAGAACACTTATAATACAAGATGCTCAATTATCAAACAATTTTTGCTGACAAGTGGTAGCATATGTTTTTGGGCATATCATTTTATTTGCGAAGATGCTGCCCTTTGAGTTAACTAAATATTAAGTTTTAAAGTCATGTTAATTTTACACCAGATACAAAGAAACACCAACCTTATAAGGATAAAACAACCTTTAAACACAAAAGAAAACATCTTTACAAGTAATAATTACTCGTTAAAATGTTTTGCATAACATTTTCAGCTGAAACCATTTGATTTGAAATACAAGTGATGTTAGGTGCAACAATTTTGAACAATGCATACCGTATTTACTCGTGTATAGTGCGCGCTCATGTATAGAGACCACCATGATTTTTGCAACAAGTGCAAGGACCAAAAATTTGTGGCACCTGTTAGTAAGTATGGGACAAATTATTCTTTTTTACATGAATGTGTGGTGACTGTCAGCCCTTCTCCCCCCCCCCCCCTCCCCAGCATAAAGAACATGTCTCCCTAGCCTCCGCCATGGAAACAAAGCGGGATGGGAGAATTGTCAACTAGCAACCATCTGGGTGTTATTAAACGGGGCACATGACGGCTCTGGTTGACGTTAATAGGATGAAGGGGGGGGTTCCGATTTACATATAACTGAATGGTCGCTGAGAGAGTAGGGAGAGAAGTGATTTAAGAGCAAGAGATGAGACAACAGACAATTCGCCACTTCTCTCAACATCCCCAGGCAATTTACGGTTACCTCTCCCCCTTCCTCTTTTTTCCCCATGTATAGTGTACACCCTAGAATTTTTTTCCTTTATTTTGGGAAAAAATGGCGTACTATTCATGAAAAAATGCGGTATTGGTTTTTAGTTTTCTTTTAATTTGCGGCGTATAAAACGGAAATACGGTCATTTTTGTGCCTAAAGAAAATAATAACCTGACTTCACTGTCGACAACCAATACTGAAGTATCAGCCTGATACCATACCTGAAATAGATACAAAAGAAAAAGCAAAGTATTGTAAGAACTGAACATGCACGCAGTCATCATAAACATTGCTGTCTATACACATCTACTGTCTGTTTTAAAGTTACTTGGATACAATATAAAAAATTACAAATAAAATGATTTGTATCAGCACTATCTCTTAGATCTGCCACAAAGTGTCGGTATCTGTAATATCGGCAAAATGGGGTTTGGACCCCACCTTTAATTTTTCAGCACGGGGAAACCGAAAATTGAATTTTTAATCAGAAATGAGTAGGCCATGTCCAATATTATGTTTGTAATTAACTGGCAACAAAGGAGGTCATAGATAACCTGTTGTGGTATCATTATTTGGAAGACATACGTTTATTAAAATAAATTTCGGTTTAGTTGAAATACTGTCAGATTTTTTGCAAGATGCCATCAAACATTGAATATTCAATTGAAAAAAAGTAGGCAGTGCTCGTTGTTACTGTTTTGTAATTGTTTCGCTACTAACGAGATCACAGATACCCTTCAGTAATATTTTATTCAAATAATGTGACTTAAAATAAATGATTATTCCATGCAAAAAACATGTTGATTTTACACTAGCGACAACTGAATATGGACTTGAACTGCTCAGTAAATTCTTGCACTCATCAATGTTTACGTTTCGGGAGACCAAGTATAAGCCTCTCAGGTATTTTTTTTTCTTCAAAAGATGTCTGCCTATTAAAATTATTTTATATATTATTTTCAAAATGCACATTTTTGTGCTACAGATGATTGAACAGTGACTTCATGCTAAAATAATGATTGCAAAATTCAATTTGTAGAGCTTGGAGGTGGGTCAAAATTGGACCAAAATTCCCCAAAATATCTATAGCAACCGACCTTACTACTGGAAACCATGAGAGACTGATTTAGCAAGTTTCTAATATACATTGCCATTCTGCATATACAGAAAATTTGTTTACTAACTCATATTTAACTTGCAAAAATATTAAATCATATTACATTAAGTATTTTTTCACAATAATGTTAGTAAAAAAAACACTAATGTTTCAAAGTACCCATTACCCAAAAGGAAACTTACTGGCTGCAGACCAATGGCACTGATTATTATCTGCTCTGTGCGGTAAAACGGCTCAAAGTGGCTGTCGAAGAACTCCCTCTCAACACGGGCCCGGGAGTGTGGAGCAGCCCACAGTTCCACAGGGTTGGTAGTCATCTTCAGGTACTTAATACCATGGCCCAAGCCAGTGATGAAACACAGCCCCAGAAACAGTACTAGCCATGGGTATGAAGCACATTCTGAAAACAGTTCAACCATTACAATGGTAGTGCTACCTAATTACCCCTGCCAGCCAAGTCCTTGCAATACACTTAAACAAGAAGCCCTCTTTAAGTTCATATAAACTAACTACGTTTCTATTTTGAGAATATTTTATGTACTTTGGGTGTGCTTATAAATGTCGCTGCACTGATATCAATAAGCTAATATGGAGCTGCTTAAATACTTACATAAGAATGTACATGAAAATCTTGTAGGCAGTGGTTTTTAACCTTTAGATACTTGCAAATCAGCAAGGACCAGTAAAGCATAACATGTACAAGTCTAAATTTTTATTTTCTAAATTTTTAAATAAAAATTTAATAATTTTGCAGGCTGCAACAGGTCCCAGGACTGGTGGTTAAAAACCTCTTCTTTAAATTAAACCCTGAAATCTCAGCCCATGGCAATAGACTGGCTAGGAACTTCCAACATACTGCCTAAAGGTGCATACATGGTACTCACTCAGGCCCCACCAGTAGAACGCCCTTTCCAGGAACGTGTCTGTGTGTGCTCCAAGCCGCTCCATGAATGTTGATCTATGATCTTTCACTTCCGGAGAAACAAGTCCATCATCCGTACTAGTAACACCTGCCAAGAGAAACACACTATACCCAACATCCCACATACTCTCAAAAACTGTATTAGGTACTGCAGTTCGTCCTTACCTCTACATATATTTTCAAAAGAACATCAATGTGAATCACAGGAGAAAAACAGATTATGTGCACGAGACAAAAATAGATGCACATTACAAACTGTAAGAGCTTCCTAACGTGCACAACAATATTCAGAGCTACTCTTTTTGAATGATGCAAACTGCAAAATATTGAGAAAAGAAGAAACGCACATGCAAATTATATACATACTTTACAGAGTTTAAACAAAATTGTTTCACTTCTGGCATGATTCATGGCTACAAGTAGATTGTACTATAGTTTAATTACGTACTTTAGTTTTTTTTGTTGGGCAGACACTGGTATTTTGTAACTAGTTTGTACACAGAGCATGGCATGCATGCAAGCACAACACCCATGACCAATCAAATGGCATTACATAATAGCACAAAGGTAAAAAAAAAAAAAAAAAAACTATATTTATATAAAGTAACTACATATGTTACATTTGGTAGCACATGGATTAAAACATTTTGATTACAGGCAACTCGTGATGCATCCTACGGTTCTAGCAAGCACACTACTAAACAACTTTGCCCCATCTTTGAATGCAATTAAACCTTATGGGGCAAGTCCCTACAATTTAACAGAAATTGAGTCAGGACACGTGCCTACAGGGTACTTTGGCGTGGCCCGACATACTAGACACGTGCTTTTAGATTTTACTTTCCACCACGACTTGCATAAAAGCCGTCACACCAACACCCATCTCGGAAAAGTACTTTCTACCGAGCCGTGGACACCCTGGAAGGTCACACCCATTTCACAGCGTGCCGCTGGAGGGCAGCACACATTCTACTTGAGCGCTACAGCCACCCGTGCCTCCAGCAGGGCGATAAAATATGTCAACACCTCAGGCAAGGCGATAAGAAAGGCACCCTTTTGGAAACTTGTAATTTCTCAACCCCTGCAAAGCAAGGATAGCTTCCCCCTCACACTTCTGAGGTCCTACAAGCTCTGATTTCTAGTATAAATAGAGCTAGCAGAGCAGGCCTCAGGGCAGTCTGCTCCGCCTCTTCCGCTGTGATGGGCGGAAGTGTCAGCCTAGGGTAAGTATTCAACTCTTGATGTATCGTTATCACATCAATCAATAAACCGCATCCATCAACCATAAACCACTTGTATCATTTATCGCATGGAGCATAGTATATTTTGAGTCCCTTCATCTAATATTTCCAGCAACTACAGTTTTTAAGCTGGTTGTTTATGCAAATGTTTAGTAAGTGGATGCGAAATAAGTCACGCACGCCACCGTTTATAACTGCTCTGTGGCACGCTCTCTATTGTCTTGTCTTCCCAGCAGGTCTGTTGACACTGCCGCCATGCGGCGTGGTGCGAGACTGGCTTGCTACTTCCCCTACATGCCTCAGAGGGAAAGTGGTTACCTATAGCAACAAGCGTAATGGCCCAGCGTCCTCTCACTTTTTTCTTACTCTCTCAGCCGTGCACCTTCCTTTCTCCCCTCAAGCCAAGGAGGGAAATTGTTATCGAGCAAAAGATAAATCATGTCCGCCAAGCAAAATATAAATCATGTCTCCCCCCCCCCGCCCCTTATAACAGCCAAGTCCGCTTCGCTAACCTTCCACACGCCGTCCGGCAGCAGGAGGGCAAACAAAGTCTGCCTAGTGAACGTAATTTTATCAAGATTATGCACATCTCAAAATATTTGCAACTATTATCCCTTGTAATTCAAAGCAAATGGTTTCACCTGAAAATGTTGCACAAAACATTTAAACAAGGAATTATTATTTGCAAAAAAGTTTTCTTTGTGATTAAAGGTAGTTTTTCCCGCAAGATTGGTGTTTCATTGTATCTGGTGTAAATTTAACATGATTTTAAAATATAATACTTATTGAACTTAAGGGGCAGCATCTTCGCAAATAAAATATGCCCAGAAGAATGTACTTTACTTCTCCTTGTCACCAAAAATTGTTGTAGATCCAGCCACTTATAAGTGTAAAATTGATTTTCAGTAACTTCTTGCAGGGATATCTGAAGATTTATATTGATTTATTTCAATAGAAACATGTCATTTGAAGAAACTGATAAGATGTAAGGGACACCTTCTGCCATCTAATAATGGG
Organism: Dryococelus australis; assembly: GCA_029891345.1. Taxonomy (NCBI): domain Eukaryota; kingdom Metazoa; phylum Arthropoda; class Insecta; order Phasmatodea; family Phasmatidae; genus Dryococelus; species Dryococelus australis. The sequence continues at coordinate 308,766,406 of CM056994.1, read as the reverse complement.
TAGGTAAGCAACGAGCAGAGTGTAGTGTAACTCACGACTGCGAAAATTACAGGATGTGGTTTTGAATCATTAACTATTAAAGACTGTGAATAAATCAATTATCACATTTATTCATTTCTGTCTCCAAATTACAAGTCTTCTTTGAGGTAATTTATAATTACTTAATTTAAAAGACAGACATTTGCCACAAGTGCAGGGTGTCTGCGACATGTTGCGGCATGGAGAGGTAATCCTACTGCCACCATCCCTCCCCAAACCAGCCGCTGCGTCAAAGACACTGCCCGATCGATAACTTCTCCATGCCTCCTTAGCAGAATGAGTGTGTGCATGACATTCAAAATTTGACCTGCATTCAGCATCGCATTATTTTAATTTTCAAGTGGTTTGAAAGTTTTAAGTCAGCTTGCCTTTGGTGTCCGATTACAATCAATTATATATGGTATTTTGAGATATTTTCTCTATTTAAACGAGTTTAGGTGAAATTTTTTTGCTTTACTATTTACAATATTTTTTTCTAAAATTCACATTTTTATCAAGTATTAGCTAAACTCTATTCACAGATAATGTACAGCGCTTACTATACTCAAGATAAAGTTTTATATGGTAAGAAGTTGTATTTTATTGATCATGTCAGAAACAGTACATAATGAAATCCAGCATGTATGGAAATTTTTTGGCAGACCCCTGAATAACAATAGATTGAGAGTCGCCTGTACTGTGCTAACCTTTCTCCACCCAGAGAATATTTGCAAGGGTGCACTAGTACTAGGCTCCCCCTTTCACATTGGTGACCGCTGACATCCAAAGGCCGTCAACGTCTTCAGCAGCTCCGGAGGACCACCACCTACCAGAGGGTCTTCCACCTCCACCTCTTCAGCAGCCTCCAGCTTCAAGCTCCAGTAGCTCCTGAGGGTCGCCGGCGCCAAACAGAGGGTCCTACTGACATCACTACCACGCCAACCTTCCTTTCCTTTCCTGATATCCTACCCAAAGGTAATACAGCTCACTGAAATGACGTCCTCTCTGGACGATTCCTAGCGCTCTAGCCAAGCCATCATCTTTGCCCTTCTTGCTAAACTTAGGTACCTTCAGAACAACCCCTGCTATTCAAATAGGATTTAATTAATTGGCTAATTAATTTTCTTTCACCAGTAATTTTTACATCACATAACATCAATTTTGTTTACCCAGGTTGTCTTCACGTGGTATTTTCACGTAACATTATTTAATTTTCTAATAATTCTAGGACACGGAACCACGTGTTTCCAATATGTATTTAATAAATGTATTTTATTTTCAAAACTAAATTATCTGCACGTTCTCAATCATAGATCTGAAACCATTCTTAGACCATTAAGGTATTTTTAAGAGTTTGCACTGCTCTTGTCTAAGGTCAAGCTGGCTACTCAAGTGTCAAGCCACAAAGGCAGGCAGACACACACACACCTTAAGAGGTAAACCGAGATCAGCCAGTAAGTAGATCTTTGGGAGCACCCAAAGCACCTTAGAAACTCTTCCACTTGTAGAATCATGAGGCTAAATAGTTTCCTACTCCACCATCGCTGGGTAACAGCCAGGTTGGAGGACGAGCTATTTTAGCCACCTGACCCGCAGTGGAACCACACACAGGCGTTACTGCATAAAACATGTGATATCCAAGCCTCTGGGTAACGGCCGAAAGTTTCATCCACCACTTAACTGCCGGACACGTAACAGAGCGAGATGTTGCGTTGAAAAGCCAGTGTGTCTAGAAGTTCATATTAGAGTCACTTTAAATAACCGTCTTCATCTTATCTGTTCTTGTGCTTTACACTAAAGCAGGCGATAATAAACCAAAATTAATAGTAAAAGAAATAGAACAAGAGTTAGAAAAAATACCTCCCTCTGAGGCAGAGAACCACACCTTTTTATTTCTGCCTCCCACAAAGGGACCTGAGAGTTAACAACTTGAGCCCCAAGTAATTATACAGTATGGAGACACTCTCCTAGGCCTTGACAAACAGTGGTTAAGGAACGCCGTCTAGGTATTCCCGCCTACCACATCCCAGGAACTCCCAGCAGCTACAGCACTGCTCCACCGCAACCAGTGTCGGCCGCTGTACCGCTGCAGATCACCTCAATGAGCCAGCCGGCAAGGAGTGTACCACTGAAAAGGTAATGCCTCAAAAGGTGCTAATCAATGTGACAGCTAACTTCATTCCCACACACAAACCCACAAGACCTACTCTCTGCACATTGGTTTTGACGAAGCACTCAGGAGTTCCTTTTATTATAAATGCTCCTCATGAAACTGGCATCCCGAATGTTGATCTGTCACTTGTGTTATAACTAGAGCTTCCCATCGCAAAATTCTGAATATTAAATTAGTTTTAGCAGTTGAAAAACCCCAGTGTCCAGCTCATGAAATACAACCCCAAGCCTCCTAAATCACCTTAGCCGGTGATCAATAAATAAGGGCTTGTATACGACCGATGGCGTCTGGATTGTTATCTAGGGCTTTTACTCCCAAAGGTTGATCTTTCACCATGAGGTTTAATTACTCACCTTTCCTATTCTCCACCAAACCAATAGGCCAACAGTGTAATAAATAGGACGAAGGAAGCTGAAGGGCTACAACGTAAGTAATATATTTGAAAAGGAAAAATTAACATTTTAGTTTTATAACAGTAACAAATAATAAATTATTATAAAATTAAATACTAAAACAACCAATTTTTCATTAAAAAAAGTTTGTTATTCTGTGTTCAAGGTAAGTACCACCATCATCATCATCATCAACACATATGCATACATCCCACAAGTCAACACTCAAATGTGAGACACAAATGTGTACACACAAGGATGCATATGATGTGATGACTTGTTAGGATACGTAAAGGCATAAAAAGTGCACAAAATATTTTCAAAACAAGGAAAAAATGGGCTAAAATTGTGAACACTGTCTAGGTACTCTACAAATAACAGTTGATCAAAATTTATTAATATGTATTAGATTTACAATTTATCCCCCTGAAAACATTACAGCATACCATATTCTACAGTATAATGTGTTCTTTTTAGTAAAAACCACATTGGAACAGAAATGACCCATTATCTGCCCAAAAAAAAAGCTCATGAATGCATTTTTTTTTATTTAACAGTAAATCATCCCAAGATGAATGATGAACAAGAATTTAATTTTATAATCTCTCAGGGTACTGCCAAAATACTGTGTGTGATGGTAATATTAAACACACATCATGCTGGAAGTTTAGTCTAACCATTATATTTAGACAATACATACTTGACGGTTCCATTAGAAATTCTTAAAATGTATTGCAAAGTACTACTTGTAAATAAAAATTGATCAAAAATATTTGAATATACCCAGAAGTTCATTTTATGCTGCACTATCTCCCAAAATGAAATAAGGTTAGGAGTTATTTTAATGCACCCATCATCTGTTCCTGCCAATAGGCTCAGATGGGTTTCCAGATATGACATGCAACACAAAGTCACCATTTGAAAAAAGTGCCTGACGAACCAACTATTGATGAAATTTGAGTGCCTTTCATAGCACTATTTGCATACATCATTTGATGAGAATCTGTCAAACAGTATTGAAATATTCTGAAATACTAGTACCTAATGTTTCCAGGCGATACAACCTCTAATGGCAGGAGAACAAAATTAGCACCAATAAACAGTGATCTCGCTAATTACTAGTTTGGTTCAAATCAGTCTAATGGTTCTTTAGATCTGAGATATTTCAAAATGGTATTTAAAAGGCTATAATTTCAAAGATGTTACTATATAAATTGTATAATTATATAAACTATACTATAACACTTCTGTTAATTAGTTCTTGAGTCATGAACAAGAATGACAGATGAATGATGCTCAAAATTGATTACTCCTTACATTAGCTACTGCCAACATACACAGTTTATTTCACATATTTTAAATTTTCAAGTTCCAAATCACCCAAAAAATTTGAAAACCCACCATTTTGAAAATAATTACATGAAGAAAACCGGTTTGTCCATAATTCAATGCTTATGAAGAATTTTTTGTTACTGGTTGCACTAAATTACTGAAGTGCAGCTGTGGAAAGATTTAAAGAATAGAAGAAAACCAATACAAATACTTAATAAAATAAGCTGGAAATAAATGTTATCCATATACGTAATGTAAATACTGTGAAATCTTGGCAATATATGTTTGCATGATTATCAAACAGTTTTATGGTTTTAAGAAATCCGACACTGCAAAACCAATTTTCATATTTGCATTTATTTTGTTTCATCATCAAAACCTTATTCCGCTATCTTATACATATCAAGAAAAAAATGCATACAACAGAAATATTGTATGTCAAGGGAAAAGAGCATGATACTAATATAACAAAATTGCAAATGTCAATAACTGCCTTTATGGTAATTTTGCAAACACACAAATTAATGAACATTAACTGGTCTAGAACATTCTGAATTAAGGGTTCCCCCTGCCTCCTGTTTGAACCATATTGCAGTGTGTTTAAAAACCTGTTTTCTTTAAATGAAACTATTAAACATGCCCCCAGTATGTTTACGTATGAAAAGACATACCCCAGACGACGAAGGAATGGTATGTAAACTTCCCACGCATGCTGTAAAAATTATTTTGGGGTTCTCCAAAATGATAGTTAAAAACAGCTTTTCAGGCTGCTTTAACTAAAAATATACTCAACAAATACGAGTCAAACTATTACAGGAACCTGTATAGAACTTTGCTAGACTTTCCATCAATAAAATGAAAGTGACAGGCGAAAGTCCCATAGCTACACACAGCACTACAAGAACACTGCACACTAGTTCAGAGCCCTGTGCATAGCAGCAATGGTTATATTAAAGCATGTGCCAGTGTAACCCTTATAGCTCCCGCATTATTCAACCACGAAAGGAGAAAAACTATGCAGGCAGATGGGCCCCTTAAGTGTAAACAAAAATTTTCAAAAATACACGGTCAGCTTAGGACTGCCAAGCAGTACAAGTATCATACTCTTCACTGCATCTCAGTCCTTGTGGCAATAATGCAAAGCACAAGGTACTGGAATACTACCTCAGTGCCATGCACGTGTAAAACCAAGGGAAATATGACACTATACGAGATCAAAAATTACACAAATTACGGTAATAGGGAGGCACTGCAATAGGCCTACAAGCAATTTTGCACACAACCCGAAAGAAATGCATGGCATTATAGGACACAAAGTTTTTATTAGCTGAAAGATACACAAGAGACTATAACACTACAAGTACACAGTCACAGTGCATTCACATTGCACCTTTTCAAATTATGACAACAGTAAATTTATTAAGGCATATGCATATTACTGGCATATGTGCATTATATAACTATCAGAATTAATTCATGCAAAAAGAGCTCTATGACAAAACTTGATGTAAGTGGAACCTACAACAAGCTCTACTACATTCACATGCAGTTTCAGCTAGTATTACGTGAGGCAAGCAGCTGTACACAAGAGTTACTAGGCAGAACAGGGACAACAAGCAAATGACGGCCAATGTACAAGATGCGACACGTACTAGATCTCTTCGACTGAAGGGGACTGCTCTCCTCATCAGCTCCCAGGGCGATGCGGGATTGGTTGATCCCAGCCAGACGTTGCCCCACTGCATGCCTAATGTCGTCTGTCCCTTCCCCGCGTGCGAAGTTTGCTGTAAAATACATACACCCACCGTAGAAGTGAAACCAATGGTAAGGAGCTTCTGACCCCATTGTAGAATATACCCCCACTGCTGCCGGAACTCAACCGCTTGCCAATCTATTTCTAAGGAAACCTCAGCACATCTGCTGTCTGCCATTTCACCTACAGATATTAGATAGGTGAGAGAAAAATCTTCAAGATGCTTTTTCACACAAGTGTGTTCAAAGCTAATAAAAAATAAAGTGAATCAAAGTATTAAAAGAAATTTTAAAACAGACATTTACATAAAATGCTACAAAATTTTACTGCTGAGCTGTTTCTTTGAAGCAAACAAATTTTAACTTCAGAATGTAAATACTGATGCATGATGTACTGGGAATAAATAGTCCGTTTGCAGAGGACGTCCCAATCTTTTTGGCTAAAAGATGAGCCAGGCACTTCTATATGTGCGGGGTTTCAGTTCTGCCTGGGGGTGTGTGCCTTCCCGTTATACAAAACTGGCCAGGTGGCTTTGCGGCAGGGCACAAAATCAGGTGTGGGAAACAATTCAGCGTGCCACTACTACTTCGGTTAAACCTGGACGACAGATTGCTGGAGCAGTGTTTGTGTGGTACAGTGTAGCAAGTGGTTGAGAATTGAGGCTTTGGCAGAAGAGCAGGCTGCAATATAGCAGGTACAAAACAGGTGACTGGTGGTGGTGGCTGGTTGGGTTGACTAAGTGTTCAGCTACCCACCAAGGGTACTCCGACATGCCGGTCTTCTCTGGAGAGTTGAAGAGATATCTTGATACAGCGACTTCCACTAGGTCCTGAAGATGTCTGAGTGCATGCTCTTGTGCTTGAGGTGCTAAGCTAGCTATCCCAGAGACTCAGGAGGGCTTATAAGAGCATTCAGTCAGAAGTCAAGAGAATCTGTCTCACTCTTTCCTTGAGGACTCCTCTTGGAGTAGGGCATCTGGAAATGGATATAATCTACTGCTACTGTACCAAGACAGCAGGATCCTTGTGCAATTACATGTGGCACCTCATGTGAGCTAGAGACTGGCGGACACCTTATCCCCAAGTCTGACAGATACTGCGGTTCACGAGGGAAGTCAGACCTCACCTGTCCAAGGTCGCACATGGGTGTGTGGCCCCTATCCAAGTCTTCCCAACTCGGGACATCAGACTCTTGGCAGAGACTGCAATGGAGAGGACAGTGAATGCCGAGCTGTCAAGCTGTTTCCAGGACATTGTACCTTTGTGGTTTCCCCTGTCCTTCAATCCCAAGGGATTGACAGGATGGGTCGCCAAAGCTATTGCGTGTCTGTGAAACTAGTATTTGGCTCGGTTGAGTTAAATTTCCCAGGATCCCCTGTGGTTCTTTTACGTGAGGGTAACTACAGAAAGGTGCTACGTCTACAGGAAAGAACAAGTTCAAAGCTGATGCACGTTTTATTCCAGTAAGGAAGTAAACATGGTGAATGCACCCTAGCTCCTGGTCAACGGCGCAAATATCAGCCGGAAAGCTAGAATACAATGTTAGGATGACCGGTAGAGGCGACTGGCATTCAAACAACCGAATGCTGGGTGTCATGCTGAATGTCTAAGCAATCAACTCTTGCATTGTTGTACGTAGAAATTGTGTGGAATGACGTAGTGTAATATATCTGACACATAGCTGGGTAAACTAAGCAAGGAAGTGATAGGAAGAGTCCTGAGAAGGACTGCAAGTATAGGTCTGCTACAGATATCAATGAGCTAGTATGAAAATCTGGTCAGAATCTGAGTGGTGAGCACTAGAAATGAAGACTGGTTTAAGCAAAGCTTGATGTGTGTCCGGTTAGATTAACAGTCACGATTGTCAAGGATTCTGTACGTTAGACCAAAAGCAGGGTGGTTGAGTTTAGATAGGCGGTGATAGGCGAGGGGCGTTTGTTAGTACTCACCCACTCCTGCTTCTTGGGTACAGTGGTTGTGGTGGGTTTTTTCCCAAACGTAGCGAGCTTGGCCCACACCAAAACTACAATTCCACAGGCAAGATTCGTTGGTCCAGAAGTGGATGTTGTCCCAGCCGAATCTAACTTCCGTACCGCTCAACAGTCCTCTTACCATGGGATGGCACGATGAGTGAATGAGTATACACTGAGAAATGAATAATACCACAACCGGAGCAGTCCATACTGACTCGTGCTTGAGTTGGGCAGTGCAGTCCCATTCCACCTGCCTGTCCAGGTGTGGGTTGAGGAAGTGCACTCAACTGTCTGGCGGCAACGAGCGCTGTGTGTCGCTCTCTACGTTTCCGGCCGTGCCTTTGGCTGAAAAGCATAGAGTCTCTGCTCACAGATTACTGGGTACACCTTGATGCGAACAAACTAAACACAATTTACAGTGCAATTCCGGTTTTGGCTTGCTGACCAGGCTTCATAAAGTCTCCACTGATCCCCCACGCTGAGCAGGCTAATCTGAGACGGGGAGCTGTTTGGGTCACCAATGCCATCACTGGATGTGCGTCCACACAGGAATGGACGGTAGATCTCAAGCCACAGTACATCCCGGCACTGGCAGCAATGCTGTGGGATAAGGCAATAACTGAATACTATCACCCCTCTCTGGGTGAAGGTGTTACTAATGGTTATGGCTCCTTTGTTCCTCTTCAGTGGCACTGGAAGCAATGCTGTGGTAGTTTGGAAAGCAACAGCTGGCCATCTAATGGGTGCATAAAAATATGACGTACCCTTAAAGGGCACTCGTGGCTGAAGTTAATTCAGTAGTTATAAGTTCCCCGGTCCTTGTCAAAGGTGTACATAACAACCTGTATCTAGCAGGCAAACAGACATACTCTCAGAAATAAAAACGGAAAGGTAGGAAACAACAGTATGTTTATTGAAGTCTCAATAAACATGCGACGCGTGCTACCTTCTACCAGGCAATTGAATGCTGAAGGTTACTAACGCTGGCCAGGTGTAGGCAACCTAGTTCTACTGGAGAACTGGAAAGAATTAGCTCAACGAGAAAATATATAATACTTCTAAACTGTCTAATAAAGATGTCTTGAGGAGACAAAGTGCATTTAATATGTTGGTGAGAGTGTTTACTGGTTGTTGGGTTGACTAGTAGTCGGCGGTGAAGTAGCAGCAGGGAGCGTACTCAAAGCTTCGAACATCTCTGGTGTTCCCAGCACTGATAGCAGTGCTGTGGGATGTCGCAAGAGATGGAACAAGAATGACTCCAGCTCGGCAGCATCCTGACATATAATGGAAGCTTGTAGGATGCCAGCGTGAGATACGGGGGAGGCGTGACGTCCTCCTGCCCTGGTTGGCGTGGGAAAATTTTGGTCAGTGTTTCTGCTTCATGCCTCCTTGGTGGCACTCAGCCTTGCCTAAGGTCTGGCCAGCTTTTAAGCACTCAGTGCAGGGTGGGGGGGGGGGGGGTGCTTGCCGGGTTGAGCATTCTCCAGGTGAGAAAGGATTCGCTCGTAAGTTTCTGTTACCTGTAGGGTAGACAACGTGTCACTCATCTGTAGTGATGGAAGAGGTACTCTTGGCAATGAGTCTTAATCGTATTAGATTAGTTGTATGAGCAGCATGCGTCAAGCTTAATGGGTGCAGACTGGTCTGGTCAGATCAGAGCGACGACTGCTTAAGTTCTGAAGACTGGTCTAGAGACGTGAGCTGTCTCTCCTTTTGTAATAATTCGGGCCACTGCCCTATGCTGATTGACTTGTGCCACTAAGGCGAGGGGGTAGTCGCAGAGTGGGAGTAGTGAATGCATTGCTTGTATCTGATGTCACCAGCTGGCTAGATGGGGATGCAAACAAAAAACAAATGATTATTACTACTAGAGCTATCTAACGGGGAGTAAAATAACTCTTTGCCTTTAAGCATTGTTATGGTGGACCGGTGAATAAAACAATCTGCAAGGCAGACAGTACAACCTCATATCAGGCCAAATGAAAATTCAAACTTTTATCTCCTGGCTAAACATAACCAAAGATGGAGCAGAAGTTGTCTAATCTCCATTGTCAAAAACAACATCATGCGTCAATACTAGTGGTGTGTGAGATCCCCAACTTCGAGAATACGTAACTATTTTCTTGTCGGGCAGGATATAATTTTTTCCAGATATTTTCAGGAAAAATTTATGTTTACATTTGTAGGTTGTTCCAACTAAATTACAAGTCTGATTTTGTACGGTAAGTTTTATATTGAGAACGCGATTATGATTTAATGACTCAAATCTTGTCGAGAAAATTTCTTTTTTCCACTTATTCACAGATTTCAAAGTTTGTTGCATACGTTAAAATAATTTTTGTAGGTCATATATTATGTAACGTTAAAACTAAGAGTATTGCGAAAATTAAGTAAAACTTGTTATAAACTTGCACTATTATGAAGTTACAGTGAACCGTACACACTGCATTTGTCATATGTGAGACATCGATACGTTGCAAGTATCGATTGCTGGTTGATGTGGTACGTGACTTTTGATATACATAACCTAAACATTCATGTAATATTAAGCTAGTTCACAATGAATGTTTAATTTGACTCCAAATGTTAAACTATTTGACTGAGATCTGAAACTGTATTTTTTAATATGGGTGTGGTTAAAACTATTCCTAACACGCCAACAAATTGTCTGTTTTTCTTTCGGAATGTGAGTTTTTAATTGTGTGCTGTGCTCACTTGTTATCGCAGAGACGTTAAACTCCAAACGTAGCAAATTTTCCATGAGAGAAATATTATTAATTTATTTTGCTACTTTTAATTTCGTTATTGATAGAGGATTAGCTTTGTTAGCATATAGATTCATGATGAATTCATAACCTGCCCGATGTGACTTGGTTTTGATTGCAATTGCACTACGTGATTAGAAGCGTAACTGTGTTTACGGACATTAAAACACTTCGACTGAAAGTTAATTTGAGTACATTTGTGTCAATGTACACACATTTTACTACAAAAAATGGAACGAATAATGCAAAAGTTCCTTAGTAGACATCATTGAATTATAAAGAAAATAGCACCGAACTGAAAACATGAAGGCAATGTTTTCAAACAAATTTAAAGTGAAATTTTTGTTTTCAATGTCATAAGACTAATTCTTTTTGTTATTTAAAAATTATTATAATAGATTTTCGTATTAAAATTAAAGCAAGTATTTTATAAAGTGCTCCAAACCCAGAGGATTAATTCGTAGTGCAATAACCAAGTGTATAAAAATATAGAATAAAACTTTTTTGCTCAAATCTGATTTTTAGCACATACCGTCATTATTCCATGTTTATGTTTTGTTTTAATGAAGTCCTGATAGAATATTATTCACTAGGTCTAAAAACCTACAAACATCTTTACCCAACTGAAATACATTTTCCCGATATTTCCCGAATTCCCGCAGGAAATTTAAGTTTCCTGCCCGAATTTTTCCCGATGGCAAAATTCCATTTCCGCACACTAGTCAATATATTGTAGCTCGTGCTTCACGATGGTTAAGAAAAATTGTGAACTAAAGAACACAAGAAACCCTTTTATGCAGCAGCAGAAGTGTCTATATTTTAATTCACTAAGGAGACTGTTCTAAAAAGGCACCTCACAAAAAACTACATATAATGAAAAATCTGAATATGAAAGTAATTATCTGGAAATATAATATTCCAACACAACCAGCATGGGATTCTTGCAAATAAATAAATCATGACAAAAGATAGCTCAGTGGCATTCATCAGGTGGAAACATTTCACATAAACTTAACATACGGATGAATTACCATAATTTTTCAAGATTTTTTTTAAAGCCCGTGATCTATAGCTGAAAATTTTTTTTTCATTATTCTAAAAACATAATGTAAACAATAAATGTGGTAGTTATCATTCAATTTTTAACTTATTTTTAAAACGAATATACAAATTTTTATAATCGCTAAGACCACCAACAACATCTAAACATACATCACGCAACAACCATCAGCTGACAATACTTTGTAAATAGGGAAGTTTAATATTTACAAACTGTGTAGGTTGATAATAATGTGTCAAAATTTTATGATATAGTCCATTCACGCTTTCTTCGGCCTTTTGGAATCATACCTTTGAAAAATCATTCTTGGCGTAACCTGTTTTTCCAATAACTTGTATTCCACAAATATTTAACATTGTGATTAACTTTAGAGCACTCTATTATCGAATAAATGAAACTTTACCTTAGTATCTTATATAACTTGTAATATTTATTTTGTATTAAATATGAATTAACAACAGCAAGAGCAACGACGTGTTTGCAATGGCCGGTAAGAAATAGTTCACAGTTACAATACTTTTTAACCTCATATTTATGTATACTATTTGTAGGTTAAACGTTGTCAATTGGTATATTTGTATTGTTAGGTAGCACTGACAAACACATTTTATTGCTGCAGTTAAAAATATCCGTGCAAATTCCCGTGTGTAGGCTGGTTGTTTTTTTCCCGTCCGGAATAAAGGATCAATACGCAAAGCAGAGCGTGTCTCTCCCCCTCCCCACCTCTCTCTCTCTCCTCCCTCTCCCTCGAAGATCGTACCACCTGTGTACCAGGAAAAGTATACATTTTGTTATTTCTAATTTCAGCACATTTCATACTAATTACAGCAACATTCATGATGTTTGAGATTGTAATTTACAACTGAAACAAGACTGTGGTGTTTAAATACGTATTATATGTTATTTAGATGCAACAACATATTTTAGATGCAATGGTGCAACACAACTTATTGCGCTACACTTGCAAATCCAGCAGGTTGGCAGATGTAATGTGGAAAGGAGAATCTAGAATTTGATCAACTTTCCCTAGCCCACATCCTAGCCACGTGCTTGACCCAATACGGCGAGCGGGCCGTTTTTATAGTGCCTTACAATTAGCAGTGATGTGAGGACATGCCAATGACATTGCGTGTTTCTGGACGAAGCATCAAGTTCACACATATGTTTTTGAAACAACCTTGGGAAGTTACAATGTAGTGATAAATGTGTGTTTCCATGGCAGGGATAATTAATATACTGTAACGAGTGTTGTGATTGCCGCGTGTGCAAGGGCATAGCCGCCATTTCAGTCTATGGTGGCTGTGTTGTAATCGTTGCACAGGCCAGATGTTTGTGGATTTCAAATATGTGCAAAGTTTATACGTTTTAACCATGAACTGATGTTATGACTAAGTTAATTATTTATATTCACGTCTGTATCACAACGTTGTACCTTCGTGCTGGGTGTTTGAAACAGTTTTGTAACGAGCTTAGGTTTCTGTGATTTGAATGTCGGCCATAATCCCAAAAAAAATACTAAGCCCAACCAGATAAATTTCAATAAATAATAACATAAATTATAAAATAAACCTACAAACCAGTAAGTACCAATGCATGTAAATATTAGTGGAATAAATGTTACGGTAGGCCTACGTGTTTGCATGTTCACCACTATATCTTACATATCTTACATTTGTCGATGCTACGTACAATAAATAAAAGACACGAGGTGCGTGCTTGAATTTACTGCGTTGTTTCGTTGGACTGGTTTTAGTTTTTATTCCAAACAAATAATAACACGTTAAATACTACTACTGTTTCTGCCACAGTTGTAACAAACCGTAGTGGCTAAATATTATTGTGTATTATGTGAAACGTGCTATATCGTGTGTAACAAATAGTTATAAGGCAAACCTTAACATTGTTATAGGCCTAAATTGTGAACATTCATAGGAAATATGACAGTATTCTTAGAACAGCTGTAAACAGCAACTGTATGGTAGTGTGTGTATAGATGTCTTTGTAAATGTTACTGTGTACAGATTTTAACATCCCGCCATTGCCATCAGTGGCGCGCTCGTAGTGCTTCTAGGAACTAGTAAATTTATACAGTCAGTTGTTCCCAATTCATTTGGGAGAAATGGTGTTTGGTAGTGCCTGCCAGTTCTCATATCAACAAACTTTCGTGTAATACAGTCCAGCAAGATGTTCGACGCAACAGCAACCAACGCATTTGACAGTTATAAAAGTAGAAGTCACATGGCAGTGTTTATGTTTACGTGTAGCGGAAGGATACGTAATCAGTAACCAAAAGTAGAAATTTGGCAGGGCTTCAGAAAAGACAGAAGTTATCGTCAATCAACTTATAGATGCCTTATAATAGCAACCTTCACACCACCCTCTAACATTTTGTATGTTGTGAAAGTTTCAAGCTTTTATTTTAGTTTTAATGTTACGAGCATCCTTTTCACTAGTAGCATTGTAAAACTAACCAACAATGAAGACTGATCTAGATATATTTAATATTTACAAGATTCACAGTGACATTGAACATTCCAAGCTAGTACTGTTTGGCAGCCATAACTATGATAGCACAGCACAAATGCTGAAATAGCTTTAACTACAGTATGGTGCATCAAGGGATCAGTAATATAGAGCTGCATGGAACAGATTTCTGAGCACTCCAAGAGTCTCTGGCTACTTAACTGAGATTTTGGTGTACCATACTTTAAAATTCACAAGGCATGAAATAACTGCAGATCTTTACCTATGGCATTGCGACTGGACTCCCCACAGAAGAAGACTGCAAGCAGAAATGTGGTGGAGCCAACAAGGAACACTATCACCATGATGACGTCCACTCCATCCATGCCAAGAATCAGAAAGGGTTGGTGCGGTGGGGGCAGAGGAGGTGGGATGGGGCAACTTGCCTGGCAGTCCACACAGCTGCAGGCCGGCTTGTCCACCTGTCAGCAAGATCAGACATCAACTACCCTCCCAATCCCAACCAACACCACAGCTTCACTTTCTCCAACCCAGATCAAACAAGTAAATATGCATGAATTTAAAGATGCAGATTTAAAAACTGATGTTCTTTTAATGACTAAGGATTTTTAATTAAAGTTTTTTTACTGCTGTCAAAACTAATTTTAACCAGACTTAATTGGATATGAGTAAATGACAGCTAATATGGGCAGTCTCTACTGGTGATTACACTTTACTAGCTTTGCTCCAACTGAAATAATGTGGAATGCAGCTGGCAGCTCTAGGCAATGGTCAATGGTGTGCTGCAGAGGTAAAAGTAAATTCCTCTGGGTCCTCTTATTGTAATCCAAATTACATCCCTGCTCCATCCTCACTCCAGCATTGCACTCGTACTTTACCACAGTTTACACACAGCTTGGGACCAGAAATGGTTCAGTGAATAAATTTTCCAACATCAATTCCTTAAATCAACAACCAGGTGATCTGAGATGTAGAATGTCACGAGACCGCTCACATAATTCTACAGTAACCAGAAGGGACTGAGGAGGAAAACTGAACCAAGAGATGGCCAATAAGTTTTTACTAATACCAAGCAAGTGTAAATGCTACATGGCAAGCTACATGCACTGGTTTCATTGTACAGAATATTAATTTTAAATTTTTATGTGCTACACATTAAGGCCATCTCGAGCTCAGCTTCTAACAAACATTTAGTCTTTCAGCGTTTCAAGCAGCTATTGCCAAAAAAAAACTATCTTTTCAGCAATCTTACTTTAATTTTTGCAGTAAGGCAACCCTTCCAGTTAATTACATACAAGTAGTTAAATTACTATAATCTGCAAAAAAAAAAAAGTGGATACATTATTTTTAAAATTACACTTCTGCTGCTTAGTTTTACTCAATACTAAATGTCAACAACAGCATTGGCCAATTGTTTCAGAAAGGCAAATTACATGGAATTGGGGAGATCTGTGGAGGTAAACATAAGTTGATCATGCACCAATGGTACATGATTGGTCAAGCTTCCACTATCCACATCATTGTCCATTTTCATTTGACTTATTAGCTGATACTGTGATCTCATAAGATTAAAAACTACTGAATTTACTTTATGCTAGGCGACATTTTTTCCTGAAATATTTTCTGAAAACCAAAGGTGTGGCTTAGAATCAAATACAGTACCATCACTTTTTTTGATATGAAAAAATACAGTGCAACTAAACTATTTATTTTGACATACCACAAAGCAATGTCCTTGGCTTCTAGTAGCCTGTGCCTCTGTCACTGCCCCTGTTCTCTGCTGATTCACCTTACAACGTCACTTACATGTCCACCACATCTTTACGCCTTAAACCTGTAAGTGTGCTACACTGCCTGCCAGACAGCAGCCCACAAGTCACCAACTGCTCGCCACTTCAGTGGATGGGCCACACCCTGCCCAAGGTTGCACTAGGCCAGGAGGCACCGAATACACACTCTTAACATGCAGGAAGGTTGGTAACCCCCACTCTCACCATTCCATGCACCCCTCACTTGTCATAGCACACTGAGCAGTACATAGTCTGAGAACCGACCATTGTTGAGGCAGTACACTGGGATCCCAGTTCCCAGCCTGAGCTCTGCGACATGTCAAGTTGTTAAATTCAAGTTACTAACCATATTCTCTGGAGTTTTTACTGGGAGTAGGATCCCAGCCTGAGTGCTGCGTTGTTTGCTCGCTAGCTATCTTTACGGCTAAATTAGTTCAATTAATACAGTCTGCCAGAGTTTGCCACATGCCCACACAGACAATCAGAGGCTTCTCTCCTCCCAAGACAGTGTCTTTCCATTGCTCTATATCTTGTGTGACTTATGTAGCACTTGGTTCATGCCCATCAGGTTTTTTAGACACAATTTCCTTGGCCGCCCAAATCCGAGGAGGATATGCTTCGAGGCTCCAGCTGTTGCATCTGACTAAAAGAATCTGCCACCCCTCAAATACCAATGGAGAATATGAGGTTCAAGTATTCTTCGAGGAGAGTCAGTAACCTCAACCTGACACATTCCTAAGCAATTTTGTCGCCCCCCCCCTCCCCCTCGACTGCTGGCTGACAGTAGAATAGCCCCTCACGGACGACACGACAGCACTACCTTCTGAGACTGTAGCTACCATATTTGAACTCCATAGTCAGACTACGAGCAATCTTGTCAACCCCTCTTACAGCTTGTTGACAGGAAGGTAAGCAGGGATGAACACCTAAACTCCTACGGCATTGGAACCAGGGAGCAATGTCTGCTCACTAGAAAGACCAGAGTTCCCTTCAACGACCACATGCAAGACCTTGTAATTTACCCAGTCAAGCCTGAGCCTTCGTACTTCAGATAGTACCATCTGTACTTTTACATTAAGTACCTACCACTATCCCCCATGCCTTATCCCCGTGCTGGGAGGAAGATGGCAGCTAAGATTGCACTTACCCAGACAAAGTGTGCTGTCAAGCTGGGACCTAGCATTGTCAAGGTGTACTGAAGTCAAAGGGAGGAGGCCACTAGCACATGCCAGTCTGTGCTCCAACGTCGCCATGGACCCGAACCACTGAAGCACCCTGCCGCAACAATTCAGGCTAACGGACTTGATGCTTCTTGGTACCCCGGGGCTGCGTCACCTTTGTCGCCAACCCCACTTGAGAGACTAGCACCGGAGTTCTGCTGACCAGTACATTCTCCAGCTATTCGTTGCCTCCAACAGAGCACCCGACGTACTAATAGTTCCTGTGAGGTTAGAACAGAGTCTATAGGTCAGACACAAACTAGAGCTAAAACACATCCAATTTACAAGCCAGCACCACACAGAGCTGACAAAGGTCAGATTTTTCTAGACCACAGTATATTGTTTTCCCGACCTAATTGAATCTGGATTAAATCAGTGCATGACTTTCTAGCTCCTAGGTGGCGAAATTACGAGACCAACAAGTACAAAGTAGCATCAGAACTATCATTTTTTAGTTGTTAGTGTGCCACCCTTTCTCTCAAAGCTTGCTTCCCCCTCCTCCCAACTTCTTTGTTAATTCGTTTGAATATTATACATAGGCTAATATTTTGTTCAACCTATTTTGAATTTTTGTTGTTTAATTCACTTAATGATTCGAGAAAAAAATATGGTTTTTCACCTATCAATGGTTTAGGACTGTCTAAACATGTACATGATGGATATCAATCCACATATTGATACTGTTCATGTAATAACCTAGAGAGAGTGTTCCAATGTGCAATTTCAGAATGTGCCCACTTAATCTTCCTTCATCAACATGGCGTGATACACTACTTTTTTCTTGCTATTTATGTTAAATCAGTTGCAATCGTGAGTGACTTGCTTTGATCTCCACTGTAAGTATAGTCCAGGCAAAATAGGAAAAATAGACTAACTATAACATGTAGTTCCAAAAGTTTCAGGAATGTGTAGGAGTAGATCCCCTGAACATAAAATAAAGTCTCATTTATTTTCGGGTTGGGGAGAGGGGGGGAAGGTTTAAAGGTCGACCATTTTTCAGTTTTCTGCTTATAACTTGAAAACAGTGCATCCGCACAGAAAATGTATACGAGAAAAATGAAAGAATTAAATTCCCTACAAAATGGTATATGTAAGTTTGTTCCTATCTGTTATAGTTTCAGAGATATCTGCCAGGAGAACTGGATAATTTAAAAAAAAAAAAGTTGTTTCACCTCAAGTTTTTCGTCAAAATTGCCCTTCTACCTCTTCACCGTTTCACTTTATAGAACCATCATTAGAGAGAAAGTTGCAGAGCATTAAATTTGCTTCAAATATATATATATATATATATATATATATATATATATATATAATATATATATTACATACACACACACACAAATTTATCTTCAACTGGTCGAAAGTTAGAGCGATTTGAGTTCAGTAAACCTCAAAACGAATTACACTGTAGTGGATGGTGGCTTCTTCAATCATACAGTTAAGAGAAATGTTGGTACCAAGCTCTCTTCCATCTGCAAGCTGTACATATCATACATTATCAATCATTACGGTGCCAACTCTGCTGTAGTTTTTTATGGGTATGAAGACAATTCCACTAAATGCCCTGAACAGAAGCGGAGAGGAACATCTAAAACATCAGTGGATGTTAACTTTGATGAAAATATGCTGGCCACTGATCAGCAGGAGAACATCTTGCCGACGAAAAGAAAAAGACCAAGCTTATAGAATTGTTAGTTGAGATGTTGACTGCAAGAGGGATAGAGGCAAATACCTCTACAGGAGCTGCTGATGGTAGTATTTTAAGATGTGGCTTAAACAAGGTTACTTCTCATTCGTCTGTGGTGGTTATTGGAGAAGATGTTGACCTGCTCGTCCTAACAGCTCTCACACCACCAGATAGAAATGTATATTTCATGAAGGCTGGAAGAGGAAACATTGAGGACAAGGTAATACTCCACTAGACAATTGCAGGAGCTACCCTTTAGTGGATCTATCCTGTTTATCCACAGTTCCACAGGATGTGACAACATGTGCAATATTCAACCAAAGCAATTAGTTCATCCTGAAGTGTTTCCTAAAAATGCCAAATGAGACTGACATCATCTATGACCCCACATCAAAACCTGATGTAATAACCCAAGCTAGAGGAGATTTTTCTCACCATGTACCAGGCCCCACCGAGTGAACGTGATTTGAACAATCACCGATACAACACATTCGTGAAATCCTCCACCAAAGTGAAAGGCAATCTTGCTTCACTGCCACCGACCAAAGGTGCAGCCAAGTATCACTCTTTCAGTGTATTTGCAGACACAACAATGGCTTGACAACTCTCAATCCAAAACGTTAGGGTTGGGTACGAGATGGAGTCCTCAACCCCGTCAAAACAACGGATCCAATAGCTCCTGACAGCATCCTGAATTCAATTTTTTGCCGTTGCACTACTGGCTGTGGTGGCAAATGTGGATGCCGGAAGGCAGGTTTCCACTGCTCATCTATCTATGGATGCAATGAAGTCTGTATGAACAGCGCACTGATATGAGAGCAAGACGTGGAAGAAAATTAAGATTTTATTGATTTTGAAGATATGACAACTTTGAAGATATTTTTAATAAATTACTTAATATTTTCTACCTTTTTTTTGTAAATAAAACGATTTTGTTCTAATTTGCGTTTAGTTACTTTACTCCTACCTGGTATATTAGCAATTTTCTGAAGAAAGTGAATTTTTCCTATATTGGCGAGATATTTTTGGATGATTATGTAGGTACCTACATGTCTGTACAGTGGACATTGTTTATTCGGGGCAAATCAGACGGTACCTTTCATTTCCATATTACCCACTTTACATACCCACTGAAACAAATTAAAAGCATGGTATATACGTCTGTTTGAAACTAACTAATATGTCATCGCTAAGCAATTTGTCTCTTTAAACCAGTGTCCCCAATTACCGGTTTCCACGGTACATACTATGTACACATTTCATATACAGTTATTATACACCTATACATTTACTTATAAATACACAGGCTAAATATAATATAAAGTCATTCAAAAAAGTATTTTTAATAAAAAAAATTAATAAATACACAATATATAAGTTAATATAGAGAAATAAACCATATAAAACATCATGAGTTATATAGTCCTCAAAAATGAAAAAACACGAATGAGCAGTTTTCTAGAACAATCTCTAAATTTACCTTAAAAATTCAAATCTCTCTAACTTTGATCAGTTGAAGAGGGGGGGGGGGGGGGGGGGGGGGGGTGAGAGAGAGAGAGAGAGAGAGTGTGTGTGTGTGTGTGTGTGTGTGCGCATTTTTTTTTTAAAGAAGAAAATTTTATGCTCTACAACTTTCTCTCCGACGATGATTCTGTAAAATGAAAGAGTGACAAGCTAGAAGGTCAAGTTGAACGAAAAGTGTGAGACGAAAACTTTTTTCAAAAATTATCCATTTTTGCCAGCGGATATCTCAGAAACTATAACAGACTGAAACTAACTTTTAAATACAATTTTGTAGGGAATTTAATCTTGTTTCATTTTGCTCCAGCACAAATGTTCTGTACGATGCACCATTTGAGTTATAAGTGAAAAACTGAAAAAAAAGGGACCTTTCAATCCCCCCCCCCCAACACACCAAGAACCAAAAATTGATGGGATTATTTTACGTTGTTCAAGGGACCTACCCCTACACATTCCTGAAACTTTTGGAACTACGCGTTTTAATGCATCTATTTTGACTTTTTTGGTCCAGTTTGCCTGGACTAGAAAGTGGTTTTTACGTTATATTTTTCTGGTTGCCCTATGCATATATTAGTGTTGTTTTTTCAACTATATATTTTTTGTTCTTATAGTTAGTGGTTCACGTCTATGCCTGCTATGTGCGATGCTGTTGATGGACATGCAATTCCTTTTGTGGAATATCTATGTTGAAATTTCCTGGTCCATCTCTATAGGACGGCTGCCGCTTATAAAACTAATCTAGTACGATTATGACTCATCACCTAGAGCACCGCTTTCACCACTACAGACGTGAGCAACACGCTGCCTAGCCTACAGGCAGCAGGAATTATGAGCGATTCCTTCTCACCTGGAGGATATGCAATCCGGCAGGCACGCCGTCCCCCCTGCAATGCGCTGAGAGCTTACAAGCTGCCCAGACCTCAAGCAAGGCCGAGCGCCTCCGATGAGGCACAAAGCAGAATCGCTAATCGCTGACCAGAGTATTACCACACCAACCAGGGTCGGAGCCGGCAGCCTACAAGCTTCCGCTAAATAAGTCCGGACGCTGCCGAGCTCGGGAGTCATTCTTTCGCATCTCTAGCAACCTCACACAGCACTATACCAGTACTCGGGATCTTCGGAGAAGTTTGTTACATTCAAGTACGCCCTCATGGCTACTACGTACATCGACGACCAGTCAACCCGACGACCAGCGAACACTATCACATATTTTAACTTCATTTTGTCTCCACAAGACACCTTTATCTTAGCAGTTTAGTTTTAATTTGCATTCATCTTCAATCAGTTTTTCCCTTTTTACTTAGAACCAGGTGGCCTACACCTGGAACTGCGGTTACTGTCAGCTATCCACAACTTGGTAGGAGGTAGCACAGGTCACATGTTTATTGAACCTTCAATAGTCAGTCATTGTTCTCTACCTTTCTGTCTTTCATTTCCAGGGCATTTATTTGCATCAACAGTTGAGGATAGGATACGGTGTGCACAACCGACAGGAACCGAGAGTTATGTTGAACCAAGTTAGCCTGACTGTGGAGTCCTATCCAGGTGTCCACACATCAGTAGACATACATATTAGACATACATATGTTTCTTCCCAGTTACACATCAGCATTAATTCAGTGCTCGTGAGGAAGAAACAGCAGCACCACAACCACTAGAAACACCTTCACACCGGGAGGCGTGAAAGACTCAGGTTGCTTCTCACCATCCACATTAAGTCAGTGTGAGGTGACCATAGTCTGAGGTTTTGCCATGCATCCTAGTGCAAACGCACAACCAGTAGAGGCTTGGCAGCCCACACGGCTCCACGTCCCTGATCAGCCAACAACTGTGGGGGGATCAGTGGGGTCTTATCGAGCTCATGCCAGCGAGTCACTATTGGGTTACACTATTAACCTTCCTGTCTAAGTGCATAGCATAGACTACAGAACTGTTCCCTTATACCTCACGGGAGGAGGATTGGTGGAAAATGCAGGGAACGATATCTGACTCACTCTACTCTCAGGCCTTGGATAGTATTACCCCATCCTATGCAGGAGAGGCAGGTGGAATGGGACCGCGCCGCCAAACTCAGACGACAAGCAGTCGCGCTTGCTCCGGTTCTGGTAATTGACTTCCCACCGTGTATCCGCATACATCCTACACGTCTCCCGATTGTCAAAGGACTCCTGACCGGTACTAAAGTGTGCTTAGGCTGTGACAACATCACCTGGTCTAACAAAGCCCACCTGTGGAACCTCAGCTCCGGCATAGACCAAATTTGTCACGCCTAAGCCAAACCTACTCCAACTTCAACCTCAAGGAGGAGTGAGTAAGTACTAGCCAACACCCCTCACCTCACGCCAACTATATAAACCAAACTACCCTGCTTTTGGTCTAGCGAATAAAATCCTCAACTAACGTGCCAAGTCAGTCTCATTGGGCACACATCAAAGTCCTTGTTGCATCACACCGATAAGACATTTTGCATGCACAACACCTAGCAACTGTTGAAAAACAAACTTTTAATTTAAAAAAAAAAAAAGAAAATTTTTTATAATTTTCTTGTTTGGAACTTTGGAAAGTTTAGTAACAATAAAAATAATACTAGTCGCAAAGAAAAAATTAAAGTATAATGTAAGTGAATGTTTCAAAATGTTGGCACAACTTGTTGGTCAAAACTGCAGTGTATATCTTCCCAAGGAATGAGGAAAATGAGTTCCCCTAAAGAGTTGTAAACTTGCACTATTTACTAAGTTGAGCTAGGCATGCCAGAATTTCTGTATCTTCCTGACCGTTGGTGTGGGTGCCTGTCAAAAAGAGTGATAGGAGATCTCACTGGTACAAAATTGGGCGTGCCTTAAGTGGGCCAGCTGTTGAGTAAGGTGCCCAGATCCAGATGTCTGATTGCAGGTGTATCGCTGGCCTGGAAGGCAGCCATTGGCTGGTGTTTCCATGTCATACGAGGTAGTTAAATATACCCTGGCAAGGTGTCCCAGGCATCAGGAGTGTGCGTTGCCAACTTGATGCTGTTCCACAATGACAGCGTGCACATAATTTGTCACAGCACAGTGACTGTCACTCTCCTTGGTATATACCCTTGCTGCATTAGACCCTAGATTATCAGAGCACGTAGATAGGGCACTTGCTATCATCTCCTTTTTCCAGCCAGCCTAGTGGTTGGGCATAAGAATAGTTGTGTGTACACAAGTGAGGCACTTTAGGAATGTTATGTTAATCAGAGGGCATAAGCAAATAAAATTTAACTAACCTTCAATGAATACAGTGGATGTTTCAGAGGTACAGGCATGGCCATATCGAATAATTATGGTGGTAGCAGCAGGGGGGGGGGGGGGAATTAATCTCCCTGATGCCAGTGCCACGGGAGGAGGTGGGGTAAACCCCTGCTGGAGTCTAACAGATGGATGATGTGTTTGGTAACATAACCACAGGGATGTAAAGATATTCCAGCACGCAGTGCCTCAGGGAGAGGGCCCCTTCTCCTGCTCTGGGACTGCTAAGAGCCCAGCTTTCCCTTGGATTTACAGCATTCCCCACCTAAGGCTTTGATGGTGAGTGAAGAGATTTGGGCGGCTCAACATCTAGGTCTTGAGAGCCAATGAGGGCGAAGCGAGGTGAGTATGGAGCAGCGTATGAATGCAAGGGTGGAGAAAACAGAAGATCCCCGAGGAAACCTGCTGACCTGCAGCATCATCTAGCACAATTCTCACATGCGAAAATCTAGGAGCGACCCGACCGGAATCAAACCCAGTTCGCCTTGGGAGGTTCATAGTCGGGCCACTACATCACCACGGACCCAGCTTTAATGGTACCGAGATAAGCAGCACTACCAGCTCTGAGTGAGTCCCACAGGGACTCACCTTCAGTCTAAGAACTCAGGAAAGGTTCTAATCCCCCATGCCATGGTGGTGATCAGAAGGGGCATTACCGGCCGACAACCAGAACACCAAACTTTTAACAAGAGATGGGTGCACCCTTAAATGGTACGACACTGGTTTGAGACAGTAGTGCGTGTTCCTGGAAGTTGATGCGTTTATCCCTCAAGCCTCAGTCACAGCTGCAGCCCCCCTCCTTGTCGAACTCAGTTAGCTGTAGTTGCCACTAATTCAACTTGATGAATGGATAACAGCCCGCAGGGCTGCCTACCACCCCTCTGGCCACTGGCCAAGGAGGGGTACCCACCACGCAACCACGCATCATAGCCACACAGCCAGCATCCTTTATATCCCATTCCCCACTCCTCCATCCATCTCTCTTCACTTTCCATCGCCTTCTCTTCCCCTTCCATCCCCTTCACACAACACAAACACTGAGTAAGAGAAAACTGGCAAGATGCGAAAACCAATGCAGTCAAACAGTATGTGTTCACATTGAATACTCACACTAATGGCTTGGCTACAAGGAGTCACTGGAGGATCTGTAGGTGTGAACTTCCCCACTGGCTCATTTGTAGGCATGTAGGTAATTTGGAATGGAACAAATGGGTTGTCCTCTTTGTCACCCATGAATGTAAACCACCTACAGCAAGAGCAAATTAAAACATTTTTAGATTGTAAATTACATACTGTATATTGCCTAAAAACCAAATACACTAATATATCTACATATATAGTACTACAATCATTAGCAAAATTAATGGTCGGTGATTCTTAAAAAATTTCAATTTGTTTAAACATTTTTTACACTTTAGGTTTTATTCTACATTATTTTTCACTTCACTGTTAAAAATTTACTTGTAAATGTGTATTTCTGAAAAATATTTCTAACAAAATTTTATCCAATAATTTTAGTACCTTTTTAACCAATGATGTCCAACACAGCCCTAAACACAAACCAGACAAAATAAGTCGCTATTTAATTGCAAAAATACATACTACGCTCTCTTTAACACACACATTTTTCAAGAAAAATATCCCAAGTTTTTAGATTTTGCCAAAATCAAAATTCAAATCACTGTACTACAGTACGTATGCACCATTGTACTCCTTGCTAACGTACAATACATCTATTCTAACAGAAGACAATGGGGATTATACAGAGCACAGAACGTCTTGGCCACTGAAGGGCAGTCAATCTGCCGCGCTCCTTCCACTGACTAGTGCCAGTAGCTTATCACGGCTGTGCGCTGTTGCCTAGTTCACAGTGTTACAACAGCCATAGTGAGAGTAGAAAAATGTTTCTCCAATACCCTCAAAAAATTGTGAATGATATAGTTAAAATTCTGTCACTTTTTGCAATATGTTAATTTTGCTGAATAAATAGATAAAAATCCAAATTTAGTATGTGTATCCATTCACTTTGTGTTTTACGTTATTGAAGAGCACGAATAACAGCTACAGTCCTTTCACGGTTTCTTCGGATGTTTTGAAACAAACATTTGGAAAGTCACCCTAGGAGTAACATGTTAACCTGTTTTTTAAACAACTTTTATACCACAAATATTTAAGACTACGATTGACTTTAAAGTATTATATTTCGGATTAAATTAAACTTTAACTTGGTATATTCTATAAATTGTAATAATTATTTCATATTCAATACGAATTAACAACAGAACAGCAGCTATGTGTTGGCAATGGCTAGTAAGAAATAGTTCACAGTTAAATTGTCTTAACCCAGTTTCTTGATAGCGTAATTTTAGTCGCACATATTGTTATTTTAATGAGTTTATACTTCTTTTACTGTGTTAGGTGTTCTGTTATTTAGGCGTGGTTCACTGGCAGAAACAATAGTACACTATTACTCTGCTACTTGGTAAGGCTGTGCTAAGACATGGAACAGTAAGGAACTGCAAAGGTGTCTTGCGAAATCTGTGTTGGCAATGAGGTTAAGGTAAACAAACAGATCATAACTGGATGGCTAGAACATTAAACACTTGGCACAGTAAGTTTATGCATTTTGTGGCACTGTCACTGTCTTTTGCACTTCTCTTACCGGCACTAGAGTCCCAAAAGTAGTTATGCCCGGGTTCCGAGTCGTGCGCTATACTAACGACAGCCCTGATAAAATGCTGTTAGCCACTGTAAACCATGGGGTACAGAGCAGGCCTGTGTTCTGGCAACACTGTATCCACTATTGATTCCGACATCTTCGAAAGACAGGTAAGTTTTCTTGCAGCTTCTGCTCTTCTGTGAACAGCCAAAGTTGTTGTTTGAGCATCGTGTAGGTGTTCGCATATCAGGCAGTGAATTCCACTGCAAATTGAGTCCAAGTCACGTATTTTGTGGCGGAACACCACCAGTTACGTGCGTCACCTGTCAGCTGCGCACCTATGGTGTTCGGCCATTCTTTCACACCAACACCATATTGTTGCAGACTGCTAGTACACACTGCTATAAATGCTATTGAGTCCTCAGCCCTCTGTCCAAAAAATGAAGGGAGTGTATGGAAACAAGATGGGGTGCCAACTAAAGGTTATTCTCTCTGCGGTTCTGGAAACTCTACTCGCACACGTGGTGGTCTCTGCAGTGGGGCGGATGTCGCAAACAGTTGTAAGCAGCGCACGCTCCCATCTGCGGCAGCTGTGTGACGTCATGGTGTTTGTTTACATCCATGTGCGTGGTGTTATTATGGACAAAGACCAGCACACACACTGCAGCCGTGCTTGTGAGTTACATGTTTAACAAAAATAATTTAATATAAATAAAATATAAATACATATAACAACAATTACATAATTAAATAAACATGTATAATATATAAATTGCAATCATTTCAAAGGAAAGCACACAAGGCCTTTTACTATACCAATATCATTAATTTATATTTTTTACTTTAGTTTACTGGGGTACCATGCATGCAAATCATATAAAAAACATGCTTTCAACACATTTTGTAACAAAATTATAAAACAGCAATGCCAAAAATGTAAATTTTGCAAGAGATAAAATTTAATCTCTAATATTTCTCAATATAGCCTAGAACTCTCACAACTTTAGATTTTTTTTATAGTGTCAAAGTAAATTAGTGTACACACATAACATGGAATAAGAGTTCATTTGTTGTGGAGAAAACTAATTCCATGAGATATTGCACATTTGTCTGTATTTAGTGTTATTTTGCATTTTAACTTATCTTTGGTGTTATTTCATTTTATCACGATTTACCACAAAACCGTGCCTTTAATTATGTCCGATTAAATAATATTACTAACACACACAAGCTATTTCCATTGCATAAACAAGCACCACCAGGTTTGCAGAATATGCTACCAAGTAAGAAAATTTTACAGAATCAAATTAGACTTTTGAATGCAAAAAATCTGACCTTTCCAATTCTTTGATTCAGGCAGGAATCTGTAGAATCTATAATCGAATCTTCCCATCACTACTAAAAACTTACTATTGCAGCTACAATGAGTAGATAAAGTAGGTGAAGGCTCCCATCACGCAACACCTGTATCCGTGTCCCACTGATCAAGACTGAAGATGGTGGCCAAGACATCCGGCTACCTCGCCAAAATCTCCCACCAATACCATCAGGGAATTTAGTTTATATACAAATCTGACAAGTTACATACCAAAGCACTGCAAAATGTCAAATTTGCACTCTAATTTATGCACTAATTCCATCGAGCAATATTTGTTACTTTATGTCCAGAGTGAATTTTCCACTACGTGTCGAAAAATAATAAAACAAGCCGGAAGGGGAAAATAAAGTATGCCCTTTTTAAACAAATGTAACATAACACAAACACTAGAAAATTACATTATTAATTATGAGCATCTGAAGTTCGTATTTAATATCAAAACTTAACCCACGTGACTTTGCACTCTCAGGAAAATTACGCCTAACTTAATGGGAGCAAGAAGGAGATAACACTTATAAATTAAACTGCTTTCAGGGACACAGATCAAATTAACACTGTAAACACACTGGGCTGGGTTTATTCTTGGTATCGCAGGCCTAATGGGTCGTAACCCGGTTCAAAGACCAGTTCCTGTATAAACGAGTGTGATGACCCTTACACAGCATGCACGGCCGTGCAGTAGTGGGCTACCTCCCAAGCGAGACAATGAGGACAACATTGACACATGTCTAGTGACAGTTACTTTGGTGAGCACTGGTCAGGTGTGCTCTGGTACTCCGTTACTTAGGCTGAGTGGTTTGTCTACTGGAGATTAATACCGGTCAAGGGTTAGCTGTCGACTAGGTACAGTCAGCTACGGTCGACACTGCGATATGTCTGATCACCACCTTAGCCCTCTAAGGTAAGGCGGACTTACCAGGGTACTCACTCACCGATCTCCTGGGTTCTGGAGTAGGTGCAGGTGGGCTGAGGACAGCAGTTACCTGGGTGCTGTGGGCTGACGAGATGCTGTACGTAGGTGAGTTATCTCTGGCTCCAGGCAGCAGCTGCACTAATTCCAAAGAACGAGTTGGCTATGCACAACCTGGTGTCATTCCCAGTGACTAAGGCTCAGACACTGCAAGGTGTGGTTCAATGCCATATCTGGTGTGCGGAGGGAAATAAACTGGGGTGCTAACTGAAGAGGTCTGCATCTCCAGGTGACTGGCAAACA
This sequence comes from Dryococelus australis, assembly GCA_029891345.1. Lineage (NCBI taxonomy): Eukaryota > Metazoa > Arthropoda > Insecta > Phasmatodea > Phasmatidae > Dryococelus > Dryococelus australis. The sequence continues at coordinate 308,737,717 of CM056994.1, read as the reverse complement.
GAGCACATTCCCAAGGGGTATTTCTATGAAGTGTGGATGGGCTATTGGTGTACACTCTTAGCAGCAAAGAACTCCTTTTCCTCCCTTCGAGTACCATGCCTTCCCCCGAAGGGCATATAGGTAGTATTGATACTAAATGTAATTTCTGTCAGTGCTAGCAATTGACTGTGCTCCCCCACCAAGTTCAAAGCCCAACAGCAGTTGACGGTGTGAACCTTGTGCTCCTACAGTTCTACACCTTTCAGCACAAACCTAGAGCGATAGATCATATGGGCCATCTTCCTACTACTGTCAGGGCGAGGTCCAGCAACAGTCGGGACTCCACTCCTAGGCAAATACCCCTGCCGGCATGCTCAACGCTCTGATCAGCTATACAACCGGAGGTGGCTGTCCTGCTGCTGATGGAGGTGTACTTAGTAGTTGGGCTCTACCTTTCTATACATCTAGGTGCACAGAATGGGTGGCCATCGAAAGCGGTGTGTGTGTTGATGTATATACACCCGACAGATCTGTAGTCCTATACTATGGTTTGTAATGTTATTACACCCGATCGCTTGCTTGCTCTGTCTAGAAAAGAGTTCCTAGCATCGGACAGGATTTACCTCTAAACAAATTTACTCTCAGAATAGGATAATAATTGTCTTTATTAGAAATAATAAAAACTGGTGACTCGTACCTACTACTAAGCAGAGTGAAAAGGGAAGTAAGGTACGCTTAACAGGGAGGCGACCTGCTCCTAGATTAACCAAGTACAGAATGAACTCAATGGCTATGAAAACAACTGACACAGTTGCTCTAATCTGGGGGTATATAGAAGAGACCTTACAATGGAGCCACTACCAGAAGGCAGTGGTTGTAGTCGCCATTTACCAGTAAGTAGCGGCTGTTGATCCAGGAGGCTTCTGGTGATTAAGACTTCTGTAAGCTGATGGTGCTTGAAGTCTTTGGGAGCTTCTGGACGAAATGGTAGAAGTCTGGTTGTTGGTTGTTTAAAAACTGGAAGCTCTTTGAGAGGACCGTAAGGGCCTAAGGTCAATAGAGAGCCCCAGCACAAAAGTGTTGAGACGAGCTACTGGAGAATATAACTGGCATCTTTGGCCACGCACTGCCTTATATTTTGCCCTCTGCCGGGCCATGCCTGGGCTGGAGTGGGAGGTGTGACATCGCTCCGAGATGACTGCGTGGACCAAGCAGGGTGGGAGAATCTACCCTTGTGCTCTGCTATATGATCTCTGGCACTCGGCGGGGCTCTGCCTTCCTCAGGAAGCTTTGTGGCTGTAGAGAGAGACTGTCTGCCAGATGCGTCAGGGAGGCTGACGTGTTGCAGCAGCCGCTTGGATACCACTTTTGGTTCATGTTCTAGAACCATCCACTAGGCTGGAAGTGATTCTGTTGCACTCTTGAACAACATACTGGGTTTCACCCTTCCTTGGGATATGTAGATACTACGAGTACTATGAGGAAGTTGGGGTCTGGAGCTTCAGGAAATGCCACCTGTCTAACTGTCCCTCCAAGAGAAACAATCCTGTAGCCATCCATGGTCGTGGTTCTGGTATAATAGTAACACATTAGGATGAGTCTTAGTAGTGTTTGGTATATTCTTATAAGCGGCAAGCGCCAACGTCAACATAAGGATCCCTTTCCCCTGTCTGCAGTGGACTGTGCGCTGCAACATCTAGGTACTGTGTAAGTTTTATCTGTTTTGGATCTTAGTAACAGCTTCCATGAATGTTTGTTGGACCCGCAAAGTCAGAAGTATACCGTCTTCTGTATGTCCTGAAAGCAGTACAAATTTACCAGATTACCAAAGGGTGCAAATTTTGGGAGCCAGGCATTCTCACGTGTATGGGATCATGAGTTGTCCAACTTTAAATATAAATGTAATTTTAATTATGTTGTCGATATTATAAATAGTGAGGACCTGGATTTTCATCAGACTCATTTGCATCTAGTGAGAGCAGTTTATGTAAGTTGGTTTAACTGTGAAGGAAAGTAAATGTATGTTTGTTGAATATGTTGGACACGTGTTCACTAAGTTTGTTATATTGTTGCCCCTCAAGAACATTAAGGCATTTATGATAGTTATGGCTCTTTCAGAGCCCTCTGCAAAAATTGTGATTAATAATGTCTGTTATTTATAGTCAGTTTGTTTTAAAGAAACTTTTTCGCTGGGCGATTAAATATTATACTTCTAGTCCTTACTTTCCACAAGGGTAATAAAGTGGAACACTAATTAGAATATTAAGGCATTTATAATGATCTTTTACAACCAGTATCAGTCTCCGGGATCATGATATGGATTTAATTAGCATCTCTTAATAATGCAGTACACAATTCCACAGGCTCTTCTTTAACATTTATGAACAATAACTTAAGCTATCACCCCCTACAAGCTACAATGAACGGGGTTTGGAAGCATAGAATTTATACCGGAGCGCCTACAGAATTTTCCCTGGACCAGGGATAGTTACAGATGTGTCAGAATTCTACATTTCAACAATACCGCCAGCCAGAAAGCCATGCAAAGCACTACCACCCCTCGAGAAGATATCAACAATCAATTGTCAGTGATCAAATTGTCGCTACACCTGAACAAGTTCCAAGGCACACCAAGAGATTTCGCATGCCAACAATGGCAGCCCTTAGCTCCACCGAAGATGCGTGCGCATAGTACCACCCACCACCGAGACTGCAAGCCCTCAACCGATGCAGAATATATTCCAGTACAGAGACTGGAATCATCCGTTGATCGTCTGCTCTTCTGAGAGCCACATGACCAGTTGAACAGACCACTCCACAATGCTTGCTCGCCAGAGTCCTGACCAACCACCGCCTACAGTAGAATTTCAGAAGTTCTTCCCTTGGGAAACCTAAAAGGCAGCTGCCACCCCAGCCACTTTCCCTTGGCAATGGCTAACCCATGCACCCTTCAGGACATGGGCACCTTTAAGCCCCTTCAGGGCATGCGTACACAGAACAAGAAAGTTATTAGCTATCTAGTCTAAACTGCCCCCAGCCAGATAACGAGGTCCCCTTCACCTGGACTGCGTAGTTTACTACTTCTGGTCAACTCTGGGTAGACAGGAGATAGGGATAAGACATGGTGGCCCGTACTCACAGAATAAACACATTCTATCCTAACTGATCTCTCATTATCCCTTCAGTTCTTCCAGACTACCATAGTAAACATCTACTTCCGTATAGTGGAGCAGGAGACTGGGTTTGCCAATACCAATTGCCGCTTAGTATAAGACTAAGCATCCTTCCGGACGGGGAAATTCGTATGTCAGAACACACACCATTCAAAGGCCACACATTCAGTGCACCCTGTATACCGAATGGTAGAGCCACTACTACTAGTCATACCCCTGCTTGAGAAGGTACGTCACTAGACCAAATCGCACCTGTCCACCGCACAATGTGTGTTGCTGGAGGGAGTGTGTGGTTGGCTCTGGGTCGGACCTGTCCACTCAAGGGGCTCGCCCATCAAAGCTATTGGAGTGCCAAGGGAACCCACTCTTCAACCACCGCATAGTTTCAGCTCCCGGTTGACGAATAAGATTGTACTATGCCTCGTTCTAGTGCACCTAAACGGCAGAACCATTTTGGATAGGGAATGCACGTCACCTGCTCCCATCTCCCACGATGTTTCACACCCGATTCTGTTCACCAAGAGAGGTGCATGGGAAGTGAACAAGAGGAAGGATAACTACTGCCAAACAACCTACCTGAGGTTGCACCCAACCCAGTAAGGCACTACCAATTAACCCTACGGGAACGAGCTCAAGCCGCCTGCCAGTCAATGGGGCTTTACTCCCCAGCTCCCTCTCCGTTTCAGCCTCCCTGGACGGTTCCCTTGGTTCTTGATACGCCATCATCCTAAACACCAGAGAACATCTAGCAGCCCGTTGAGCAGCAGTCAGATCAGCAGCAGCAGTTATACAGAGTTATGCACATGTTGACCATGCCTTACCTCCGGACATTTCCTAGGGAACAACTGCATTTGGAATTTGAATTTACCAAGCTCATGTATTATCAAGAACCTACGATGATGTGGGGTTACACTGGACTGACATTTACTAAGTTTGTGTTGTAACTGTACTATGTAAGGTCTACACTTTCATTGCTGTTTATTTATACTTCAAGATCTTAGTGCATATCACTTGGTAATTCTTTCCATGATTTTTAACATCAAAAGTGTGTATGTTTGTGAACTTTTACCTATTTTTCTATTTCTAATTGGACGAAGACTGTTTTGGATTTTTAAATCAACTTTTCAATCCAGATCACCAGGTTTTTAGAGGGGGCGATTGTGAGGTTCATGGCACACTCCTCCAGATTTGGAGGTTTTATTTTGGTCACCACTCCACTTGCATCTTGGTCTGTTTCCCTACCCCTTCTGTACTTTGCCATCCCTCCCCTTTTGCATATGCGTTCTATGACAATGTCGCCCCTATGGCGTATATTATAAGGCTGTGTACTGCCTTCTTGAACATATTTTGTGCTGGTTTCTTGTTTGACTCTTCTGTAAGATAATTGTGGAACCGACAGAGGCCTTTTAGGGCATGGCAATAGGTGGGTCATGGTATTAGCATTTCCATTTTAGCTTTTTTGCACATAATTTTAATGTAATGTGTGACTAGTTCATCTATGGAATAGGGTAGCAACTATGTGTGTGTAGCATTTTATATTCATTTTTGGTAAATATTTCCAAATTACATTTTGGATTAACTTGCTATCGGGTTACTGCCACTGTACCCTCAGAATATTCCTTAATTTGTATTGCAATGTGTTTTGATATCTTTATTCATTTACCGTGGTTAGCCCCGAGGCTAGAGTTGATTTGTGTGTGCCCGATGCTTAAAAGGGACTGCCCTCGTTTTAGTGTATGGCATTTGTTAAGGCTGCTGACCAGGGGTGCAGAATATGTCCAATTGCACGAACGAGGTTCTGGGGAAATTAAGGTAGCTCAGGGGAAATTTTTGTTGGAAAAAAACTGCAGTATTTACACGCAAAAGGGCTGTTGCATTCACGTATGTGCCAGCACTGTTTGGAGAGGGAGGCCGCTTGGCCAAAGGTGCCCTCTCCTCCCACGCCGCCTAGAGGGGGGAGAGTCTTTCCATTGTATTTTTCCACTCCTTCGGGCAACTCCGGGAGGCTTTGGGCACGCTCTGCTGTTGAATGCTTGGCTCCCCTTTCCCCGGCAGCATAACGCAAAATGTAAATATACAGCCATTTTCGATGCGGGATGCAAGTGAGGTTTCCGCAAAAAATATAAATTTATTTCTCGAACAAAAGACAATAGACATCGTCAACTGTTAAACGATTGCAAGCAAACAAAGTTTGGTGATATTGTGCATTTACGCTGTTTATTAAATATAGTGTGCCGTCACCATATTCATTATATAGGCCTCTGTTGCATACCTATTACTTTATTAGATTTTGTGGCGTATAGATGTGTTATTTTGTGTTTAATTATGTACACTGAAAACTACAAAAGAAACTATGTCTACTTTTAAAAATAAACAGGAAGTGAACTACGCATTTTGTGCGTGGCGCAGCAGATGCGATAAGCTCACAAATCACGTTTAGAATAAACGTCCAAATGAAAAGATTACAACTAGTGATCAGTGTAGTATTTCAACGTTTTTGAAACACAAAACAAGCAATTTTGAAGAACTTGGTACTGGTACTGTTACTGAAAATTATTTGTCTTGCAATAGTAGCTGCAAACCTTTAAACAAACTAAGAAAACTAGATGATAGGCTTATCTAACATGAGGGAACACTTGGTCAAGAATGACCAGTCGCATCTTGCGCCCAGGATAATGACGGAAGAGTCTGCCGAGATCAACAAACAGTTATTAACCATATTCCAGACATTATCTAGTCTTACCAATAAAGTTGACGAGTTATTGAAACCAAAACAATCTGCGACAAAGGCCAAAGTCATTACCCCTCTAACACACAATAATGAAGAATTTCAAACAAAAATTAAGTTAATTAGAATTTGCAAATCGGTTCCAGAAATTTGTCAAATGATGCCATGTTTAGGAGGTACAGCTACAATTCAATACTCTCCATGTGTAGAAAATTATAAAAACGTTCCCAAGGAGGTAGCAATTCTTAAAGTCTACATTTTTGGTATTTTTCTCTTCCAAGTGAAAAGCAGTTAACACAACTTTTCAGAGTATTGAGTTTCAAAATTTGAAGACCCACCTCCATCATTTAGAATCAAATGCACATAAATTGTATATAAAGTTTTCTGAAACAATGGAAAAGAAAGATATGATGGTAAAAAAAAGAACACGAAAATGTGGGACTGAGTTGCCAGGACTGCTTATAGTGCAATTAAAGAAGGCAAGGGTAGGAAGTATTTTGAACATTTGAGTTTAAATGTTCTAAATGATGATGATGGTGAAAATCACTCAACCGAATTTTTTAGTGAATATAGTAAAAAACATATTTCTTACTATGAATGCCAAAATAAGACTTTTTAAGTACAAAAAATCCAGTGACAAATCGTCTACCTTTCGTGTCAGTCACAGCAGATAAAATCACAAAAACTACACAGGAACATACCAAATAACTTGCCTGAATACACTTGTAAAGGGGGTTCAGACATGTATTGTGATTGACATTTCACCATGTGGCACCTCACACAAAGGTGGTGTTCTTGTTGAAAAACTGCAATGTAAAATTAAGTTGAAGGAACAATTTAATGGAATGACATTTGATGGTCAATATTTTGACCATGGTGTAGATAAAAAAAATTGGTAAGCTTTTGTAAAAATGTCAATGATGAATTACTTCCTATGTGTGACTTGGCTCATAGGTTAGAGTGTGTTTTATAAGATGTTCGTAAAGTTCAGTCATTATCATAGCTTAACAATCAAGCTCAAACTGTAGGCAATCTAATGAAGCGCTACAACTGGGGTAGTGGCCATGAAGAATTAATTGTTTAGCAGAAAATTTACAAGTGGGCATTTTGAATTCAAAATCATTCCAAGAAACACATTTTGTTCAAAGTGAACTAAGAGTCTACAAAACATTCCAAAAAGATTTCAAGTTGTTTTTTATTGACTTACAACAGAAGCGCACTGAATATATTCAGAAAAACAACAATACTCTTGCTAAGGCTTACTCATTGGAACTCAATCATTTTTCCAAGCCTTGTTTTACATATCAAATACTATGGACGATTCAGTTGTACCTCTCAGAATGTAAACACCTGCATTTGGACAATCTTTGATTGTTATGACTGTATGAAAAGCACACTTAATGACATGACAATGAAACAAACAAGGTAGCTCAAGTGAAAAAAATTTTCCATCAGTTTTTATGGCAATTGAGTCATTACAAATTAATGTTTACCAAGACTACCTATTGGTTGATAAAGACTGCCAAAGATCAAGTCGTTCCCAGACTCAGCATCAGGATGAAGAAGTAACCGAAGTGTGTGTAACATTGCTTGAAAAACTAGCACTTAGAATCACTGAACCTCCAATAGTAGAAAATATGCGTAAATGTTTCAGCAGCAAATACATAACGAGCCCTCCAGATACAACAGCTGAGCATACAATTAAAGATTCTCTAGAAACACTTGTTACATGGGTCAATGAAAACAGAGGATGCAAGTTGGACAGTCACATTAAATTTTCCCAATTGAATGTTATGAAAAGCAACTTTTTTCAAAAAAGTACCAGATTCTTCAAAAGAAAATCAAAAACAAAAATTAATCATCTAGTACAACACAGTAATAAAAGCAGCATTTACTAACCTTGAAGTATATGCCCACATACCTGAAATAATTTATCTGCTTGAAAAATGTTTAAAAATCTGTAGTGAAGCAGTTTGTGAATCAGTTGGATCAGTAATTGGCAACCACCTCCACAATCTGAACATTCAGTTCCACACCCTTTTCAATGAAGTCTATTTCTTGGCATTGACCTCCTGTTCACAAGGCTTCGCAGCTTTTAAAAGAATCCTTGGACAGGCATTTCCATGGTGGAATATATCATTTTACACTATTTTCTGCAGCATCTCATCTCAAGGTGTACAAGACTTCAAAGGTGATTGACAACCTTCACAAAGAGAGAAGGTTGCAGTTTCTCAGAGATAACAGACTTCAGAAATCAGTGTATGTTTTTCTATGTATTCATTATGATAAATATTCAGTATGTTTTAAAATAAATAGGTTAAAGGTTTAAATGATAGTTCTTAATTTTCAACATGCTCTAATTGTCGCTAACGTGTATGAAAATGTGCTATAGTTTTGGGGAAATTTTGAGCTAAAACATTTGTGTTCTGGGGAAATATTGGTTCCTGAACATTTTCTGCACCCTTGCTGCTGACAAGCCACTGGCTCGGTTATTCATTAATTTGTAAATGCTTGTGTGTTATTTCAATTCTCAAGAATTTTAATGTATTTTTAATATGTTAATGTTTGTGAATTTTTGCTTGTACACAAGTGGCTTTGAATTAACTAACAGAGTGCCCACTTTTAATATCAATGTTTTAATATTCTTTTTAAATGTGTACTGGTTTTAATTGGTTAGAACAGTGGCTATGGAAGGATCCATCCTAGTGCCCACTGATTCAGGTTTCATATTTTAATTCATTTAATGTGTTTTATTGAGAAGTTTGTTAGCAGGTAGTCAAAATGCCAAGCTCTCCACAATTTGTAATTGTGCAACTTTAAAAATTGAAAATGAGTATTTCTGTTGATGCACCTCCCTCTCTCCCTCTCCCTCCCCCTCTCTCTCCCCTTTTTTTCACTCGTTTAATTTATGAAGGATATCTAATTTAGCGTGATTAGGTCCTCGTGGCAGAGCAAGCTCCTCCGTCCAACACGAGATACTGAGAGTTCCGATTACCCTTCTGAGCTCTAACTACAACCCTTCGGCGGGGTATTCTTGTCTCGTAGGGTTCCTTTCTGCCTGGCAGGTCATGGTATGCCCACGTTGGGGTGGTTCTGTAGGAGTCGCCTGGCGGAAGGGTTGTATTGGAGCGGAGGGGAATCAAAACCCAGGGTGAGTCGGATTATAAACGTCTCCCACCCAGGGAGTCCAACTACTCACCGAGAAGGCTGCCAGTAAACTGGACGCCAACTGTCCGAAGTGACTTAGGAGTTGTTAGGTGCTGTGGATGGTAGCGAAGTCGAAATAGAGGTTGATCGTGCTCCGGCGGGTTGATCTAACTCCAGCCCTGGTTCACTACCTGGCTGTCCACTAGAAACTGGTCTCCGTTTTCAACTGGGAACAAAATTCAGTAGAGGGGAGCTATTCAGATTTTTGGGGTGGTTTTGGGGGATTAATTAATCTTTATCACCTTCCCTGCCACCATATGAATTGTGCACACATTATGTTATTGGGAGCTCCTTACCAGATTAGGGGTTTACTATGGGTGTGGGTTTAGCCAGCTGGTAGTAACTCGCATGCTCATAGTCTGACCACGGCTAACAGATACCCAGGTAAGAATCTAGTCCCGACTCATGGTCACACGCAACTATCTGTGAAATGGGATGCGGGATGGGGACCGTGACCTCAAGTATTGGAGATGGGGGTGCGACGTCACAAGTGGAATCCACTAGCGGGGCAAGGTTTTATTTCAATAATTCGCACTGCAAGGCTCGTTGCTCTTTACGTCAAATTCGGTTGGGTAAGCCGCCATCTTTCCTATTCAACTGAAGCTAGGAAATATACTAAGTGTTACAAAAACTTATAATCTCTCAACCAAAGGCTCAATATTAGAGCTAGCTATTGTTGCACTCTTCCCCTTTCTGCCGGCATTCAGTCCTATTGGGGGAATGTCTTCAAATGCTCCAGAGGTACTGTCAGGAACAATGGGCAGATGAGAGAGTGAATCTGTGGACAGGCGACGGCATACCGGATGCTCCCAGGAGTCTCAGTATGTTCTTTCAGGTCCTGGATCCTAAGGGTTCGGCCCACTCAAACCTCTTCCGCAGTGTAGATTTCAAATATAAACTCAGCCCACTAGATAACACAAAATTTATTAAATGAGAGGATTAAATAAGTGATGGAGTCAATCAAATAACTTTGATGTAATATTTATTTACGTCTAGGAAGACGCAGGGTAATCCCGGTTCTAATACAACCTATGCTCTTAATTTTACGTTACTAGATTACATTAACTCAGGTGGAGGTAAACCTGGATGAACTTTTAACCACATTAGCTACTCCTTGAAAGATCGCAATTTACAGTGCTTTATTTCCTTAAGAGGTGGTTGTCCAGAGGGGACGTCATGACGACCTGCTACTGCAGAGTCAAGGGAAAGACTTTGGTTAAAGGGTGCAGGGTGAGGACGTCTAGGTTACCTCTCAAAAGTCTTCTACACATTGCAGAAGCTGCTGGATGAGCTGGTGTAAGGTTGTGGAGCTATCTCAAGCTGTTGGAGCTGGTAGAGCCTTTGCAAGCTGGAAGAGGTAGTCTTGTCCAGACCTTGGTGGTCTATGGGACGACGAACTCTGGCTAGAGGTGATTTTAGCTGCTAGCCTTTCTCTGCAGGAGCTGATTATCTCAGGGAAGCAGCACCGCTACCTATTCCATATCACCCTGGTTTGAGGCTGAAGGCAGGTTTACTACCACCACTCGAGGCTCTGCTACTGTGATGACACTGAGCGCAGGAGAGCTGCGATACTGTGGTGACATCTTTCTTCTCTGCTATCAGTTGGTCCATGGCTCGTCTGGTAAATAAATTTCTGTTGAAAAGGTGGTGACCGCATGTCAAAGTTTGGCCAGGCAGTACAATTTAAATAACTAAGCACATTAATTATCTTCCGTGTCTGTAATTGTCCATCCCGTGGATCAATCATGTAGCCACTTGGAATTGTGTATGCCACTTATGACTTGCCCCGAGGCTCTCAGCACTCGCTGATGGGACAGTCAGCCCGTAGTGTGTGCAGCAGTGTGGCATGTGTCACTATATATAAAATTGATAAGAAATAAAATTATTGAAGATCAATTATGCAAATATCTTGTGGTTTGCCAGTCTCCAAAATTTTTAAAATAAATGCTCCTAAGGACAACTGGCAAACTGGTTTGCTAACTGCAGTAAAATTATAATTATTAATAAAATGGGATAATGCCCAAAGGTGTAAGGGTACGGTCCCCGAAAAATAGTAAAGTGTGAAATTCGCAAAAAAAAATTCCATTTTTAACAGTTTTACACCAAACTTCACTACATATTTGTTTTCAAAACAAAGTTTAATACTAAAAAAATATCTTCCCGTTTAAAACATACAAAAGAGAGCCTCTATCAAATGATGTTAGCATTTATAGTAAGCTTAATCGACAGTACACATTTTCTTAAAGATCCAAAAGAGAGCAGTAAATTCTACAAATAAGTGTGACATCAATAGCTAACTGGATTGATTGTGAACTGAAAGAGCAATAAAGCAATTTGTACAAGTTTTCTCACGAGAACGAAATATATCTAGTATAATCTTAGGGCATTACATTTGCAACTGGAATTTATCTTTATTATTGTTTTGAATTGGGCTGTCTTCAGATTCTCGGATATCCGCAATGTTGTAAATTAAATTGTACGTAGCCTAAAGCACACAAAATGCTGAAGATTCTGTCTGTAAAGAATCATGAAAGGCCATCTAAAAGTGACTGAGTTTACATTTTTTATATAAAGACGTATTAATGATGTGTAGGTAGATTGTGCAATGTTCGCATGGACTGGATTCATAAAAACAAGTGTTTAATAAAAAAATAATAATTGCCAATCTACATTATCTACAAAACAAGTTTCTATTGGTGAATCTCAACAAAAGTAAATATTTTGCTTTTTAGTGTAGAAGCTCTTATGAATATACAAGCTGCATTGAATACAACCTCAAATAGCAAAAACAAACCTAGCACTTGTTATTTTTTCTTTCAGTTTCGTTTTTAGACCTACGTTGCACATCATGTCTGTTTTCCACTACTTGTGTAACATGATTAGGGCTGAGTTGCAATTATTTGCAAGATGCATTTACATAATACAGCAAGGAGTTAATTATTACCTGAGGGACAGAGAAAAATAAACCATTGAGTGAAGGGTAGTAAAAGAGAAATTATTTCAAATAATAAATGAGAATTGTGTAAAATTGATAGCGAGAGAGCGCACGAGAGAGAGAGATACAGAAAGAGAGTGAGTGAGAGGTGTGAGGGAGTGTGTGTGTCTTCACAGACGTGATGCAGATTTAAGGTGCAGGTCAAAAATGGAGGGTTGGTGGTAGAAAGTAGAGGAGTCCTTGGTCAGACTAAGGAGAGCCGTCTGCACACTGGGTGTAGGAGAGTCCTCGGCAGACTGGAGTGTTCAGCAGCAGAGCCCTTTCGGATTGGAGGAAGGTAAGTCCTTGCAGACTGAGAAGTCTTCAGCAAACTAGGGGTTGGGCTCGCGTCCTCTTCGGTCGCCGAGCTCGGCGCCACTCACTGGTGCTGGGTGCCAGGGCTATATTTATACTAATTTTTTTCCGATAAGCATTTCTTCGGGGTGCAAGGAGGGTAGCGTAGCCTTCCAAAATGGGGGCACATTTATCGGGGGTGCAGACGCGCTGCGAGTTTCCTATCGCCCACGTGGAGGCGATGACAAATTAAAACTCCTATCTCCGAGGCAGGCTGGCTGTGATGTCAAGGTCACAGGGGTGCTGCCATCTCTCGTGATTGCAGGAACTTCTTCCAGGGGTCAGCAAGAAGTAGTAGAATTCTCAATAATAATAATTCCAATCATGGGGGTGCCTTTTGCATGCATAATTCTGGACAGACAATAGGGATTGTAATTACGCACGTTACATACAATGACGTGATTGGCTACCCAGGCTTGTGGGCTTCTTAGAACGATACACTTCTGGTTTGCAATTTATATATTCCACCCCGGAGCTCACGTGGCTCGTAGATGGCGCAAAGTTGTCCGTAGAACACGCAGTCACACTGCACAGCATTCTGGCATGCGTCAAGTTATATGGCAGTTGTCGCCCAGGTATACTTTCCTTTGCGCATGGTCCATTATGAATTGTTGCTGCTGAAGCCATGGGTGACGTAATATCAGATACTCCTGGATGTCGGGGTGTCACGACAAACTCTGCTTGCAGTTTGAGTTGAAGTTCAATGGTGAGTGTGATACGGTCATCGACAGTGAGCGCACATTCTCGTTTCGCCATTTTCATGGGCTTTGTCTGTGGGCATAGGTTAGCCCTCTGGTCAGCGCTGAGAATGTCTGACGAAATTACCAGAGGCAGCTGAATTAAGCAGCACTATCATGTTTCTTCTGTTTAACTTCAATTTGAGGGGATTCAGGTATCTCCACTTCCTCGTCTAGGAGTTTGACGGTTTGTTCTTGACCAATGGGGTAGCCTCTGTTGACCCACCAGCAGTGGCATTTGTCTTTGGTGGTGCGCTTTTTGCATGACTAAACTGGGGTGGGTCACGGAGCATGGTTTGCGCCCCCTTCTTCCGTCCGTTTGTGCCTTGGCGCAGGCAATCCTCATTGTAGTGGTATGTGGGACAGTACCAACACTTGGGCAGGCGTAAAGCTGGCGGTTTGGGCAGCAGTGGCTTGCGGCAAGGTTCAGACTTCTTATCGGTTTCCACTGGTTTCGTAGACTTTGGCTGATCAAGGAGTCTACATTTGGAAGTTTCATTCAGCTTCCTGTGTGCATTCTACAAGTTTGTCCACTGTAAGTGGCTTGGGGATGAGTATGATATTCCATAGGATATGGCAGCAGCAGGCAGGTTATCTGCCGAACACAGCTTTCCTCGTCTCAGTCAGGAAAGATCCTTTGGTACAGTTGCAACTTTCTGTGGACAAAGATTTCAACCTCCTATCCTGGTGTTTCTGTGTGGCTGTAGAATTTGGTTGTAAGACGCACTAGTACTTCCTCGCCCATGAAGTATTGTGCAATACAGCTGCTGAGCTGCTTCCATTCTGTCTCGAATTCGCTGTGTTTGTTTCACCATTTAAGGGTTTTGCCTTTCAGTCTGGCTTTGGCCCTAGTAACACATTGTCTCAAGTACCATGGGTATTTGGAACTCGCACTTGCATTCCTGCGTAAATACAAGTGGGTCCTCATGAGGTCTACCAGCGAATTCCAGCAGTTGTGGCTCCCCTGAGCAAGGAGGCGTACTGCGGAACGAGGCCAGTCTGGGGTTTGACAATCAGTATTTGGAGGGGCGTTTGCAGAACTCTCATTGGTATAGCATTTCTGGTCTGTTGATTCACTCATTGGGCCATCCGAAGCAGGCATGATGGTATGTTTCATTACACAGGATGTACCTTACTGTGTGGATTCCACACCCAGGGCATGTGACCCAGTTACAGAATGCCATCTGTCTGGTTCTGCAGTTCTCGCATCGAAATAAGGCCATCAGTATAGTGTGGTTCATCTGCCATGCCAAGGCAGGAATAATGGCTCCATTGTTGGCAATAGACAGATTGTATCCGGTTGATGCCCATGCCAGGGCAGTTCAGTCTACGAGCAGCTGTGTATAGTTGCAACTGCAGTGGTGCAGTCAAGCTTGTGCTCGCTCAAGTCAGCTGTCATTTCTGCTGTGGTTAGGATGCCACAGGATGTTTAAAGGACTCCCCAAAGTCCGTTCAGTCCTTGAGTGGGTCGGGCTGATTTGTTTGTGCTGCAGAGTGAACTATAACAGCAAAAGACCCCATGTTGGATGCCAGAAAAACCCTCTCTTACCCTAATCTTGACGCGTGACTGCCGATCGACTGGGAGAACATTACAAGTGAGTTTATGGCGGGCACTAAATCAGGCACACCCTATTCTGGTTATATCTAGTCCTTGTAGGACACTGAGGCATGCCCAGTATAAAGAACTAGTCGGGTAGCTTTGCGGCAGGGCACAAAATCGGGTTCTGGCTACATGATCTTCCGCTTCAAGCTCTGTGCTTTGGGAGGTATACCTGGACGACGTGTGTTGCTTGTACTAGGTCCGGCCTGTGGTGAAACAATTGTGCTTGTAGGTGCAGCAGGTACTTCTTGTGGATGCTAAATGTGTGTGTGTGGAGATTTGTTGGTAGGGACAGAGCAACTGGTGTAAGATATGTAATAGAATCTGTCAGTTGTTGGTCTGGCTGGCTGAGGTACTCAGCTACGGGTGTACCTCCAGGCTTAAGCGTGTAGGGGCCTGGAACAGATTCTTCAGTATATCTGGAACGCCAGGGATGAGAAAATTGCGCAGATCCTGGACCTGTTCCTTGGATGCAAACTGTCCAATGGTGGCAACTAGGGTGGGGTCAGCTTTTGTGAATGCCCGAAGGCAATTAGCACCTGCTTTCCTTTATCTCTGAGTCCCCTACTTTGGGAAAAGGGCATCGAGTGTGGGAGAGAGAAAGAGAGAAAGAGAGAAAGAGAGAAAAAGAGAGAGAGAGAGAGAAAAAGAGAGAGAGAGAGAGAGAAAAAGAGAGAGAGAGAGAGAGAAAAGAGAGAGAGAGAGAGAGAAAAAGAGAGAGAGAGAGAGAGAGAGAGAGAAAAAAAAGAAGAGAGAGAGAGAGAGAGAAAAAGAGAGAGAGAGAAAAAAAGAGAGAGAGAGAAGAAAAGAGAGAGAGAGAGAAAAAGAGAGAGAGAGAGAGAGAGAAAAAGAGAGAGAGAGAGAAAAAGAGAGACACACACGCATCCATAACATGAAATGCAGTGGTTGTATACTTTACACGTGTCGAGCCAGGCGATTGTCTGCCGACTGAGCGGTCACCCTATTTCAGGGTTCGGCACCTAAACGCGGTGAACAATGAAAATCAGGCATCGCCATCTGCTGTCCCTATACATGGGTGTATACTCCAGCCGAGCCTTCTCAATCCAAGGAACGTCCCTTCCGGGACTGAAAGTGCAGTGAAAAGGTTGGGTGAAAAGGTTGAGCATCAAACTGACAAACTGGTCTGAAGACAGAGTGCCTGTGTGTAGGCTCTACCATTCTGCCTACCAGAGTATGCAGAAAGGCTGGTCGTTGATAGTGTTTGTGGGTAACAAGTAGTGTCTTGGCTCGAATGAGTCTAGTACTCTGGATCACCTGCATTTCTCTCAAGAAGCAAGGACAACTGGGAAAGGTGAAACATCTACAGGAATGTGGTACTCTGGGATCAGTTAAGAGACAATGTTTATTCCATGTGATTGGAAGTAAATATGTGGTGACACACTACCTCCTATGTTTATCAAGAGCATAGGGGTAGCTAATCCTAGGCAAGCCAAGTAGAGGCGACCTGGTCCTAAGCTACAAGGGTGGGGTAGTCTAGCACTGTAATAACAGCTAATACTGGATTCAACTTCCAAAACCATTGTTGCCCAGAAAGGGCCACAGTGTCTAGTGTGTGGAGGACAACTTATTAGATTTCTTCGGCATGATGCTTGGATAACTAAGCAGGGTGTGGTAGGAGAACTAGGATTAGGCATCCCTTCGGCATTGAGAAAGCGGTGAAGAGGGAAGGGTATAGCGAGGAGCTAGGTAGAACTCCGGCGGCTAGAGCATGGTGGAGAAGTTGAAGCGAGTGTAAGCAAAGGCTTAAGGTGAAGGTTGGTCAGTTCCCCGACAGAGAGTGCGGTGGAAGACTGAATACTGGCCCTGAGTCAAATTCTTTTTTATACTCTGCCAGATGGCTGCCTAGCGGCGTTCATTGGCTGGCATCTTGGGTGAGGGGTTGCCGCTGAGCCTGGGAGGAAACCAAAATATAACTTCTCTGGTGTGACGTCACCGGCAGGCTGGGAGGATGCAAGACAAATGACTAAATAGTGGTGCCATCTAGAAGTGGTTAGTAGTACTCTATGTCTCTTAAGGTGCATAACTTCGGTGGACCGGTGAACAGTCCAAGTTGCTGACGAACTGCCATTCTTACAGTAGTATACAGTACAATATAATGCATCTCGTGGCCAAGGTAATGCAAACTCTGCAGAAATCAGATGCAATGCTATGCTTCTTGATGAGCCGAAGTCGTCTAATTACCATTGTTGAAACGCATCGTGCATCTATGTTTCACCACACAAAATTTTACGTCTGAGGCTGTAATAAAATGTATTTATTAGTTGTTAATGTCCGATGGAAGGACCTTAAGAAGCTCATTTTACCATAAGCCTATACCTTATA
Organism: Dryococelus australis; assembly: GCA_029891345.1. Lineage (NCBI taxonomy): Eukaryota > Metazoa > Arthropoda > Insecta > Phasmatodea > Phasmatidae > Dryococelus > Dryococelus australis. Next base: position 308,720,622 of record CM056994.1, on the reverse strand, counting down.
ATAACCAGTTGTTTTTTGAGTTGGCAATGGCATTGCTACAACAAATAAAATACTTCTTCAGATACTCAAATTACTTGCATTCTTAAAAGTTTCAACACTTTTTCAATCAAATGCAACTACAGTCAACTCTCAATCTATAGTTACTCTAGGGATTGCCAAAAAAAAGTTCATACATGAGGGATTTCAGTAGATGAGGGTTCTGACATGTATATCAATAAAATACAACTTCTAACCTTATAAAACTTTACGTTGAGTACAGTAGGAGATGTACATTACCTGTGAATACAGTTTAGCTAATAAAAACAATAAAAAAAATTATTTTACAAAAGAAATATTATTGTAAATAATACATTAAAAAAGCATTTCACATAAACTCAATAAAAAAAAAAATCTCGAAATATTTTATATAATTTATTGTAATTAGACACCAAATGCAAGCCGACCTAAAATTTCCAAACCCTCTAAAAATTAAAATAAAATTACACAAAATGCAAGTCAAATTTTGATTACCCCACACGCATTCGTTTAGCTAACAGCGCACGGAGAAGTTATTGATCTGGCAGCGTGCTCACTGCGGCAGCAGGTGGAGGGGTGGCAGCGGGAGAATTACCCCTCCACGCCGCTACTTGTTACCGAGTGCCAACTCCTTGTGTGTGTGACAAATGTCTGTCTTTTGAAGTAACTAATTATATGTTACTGCAAAGATAACTTGTAATCTTGAGACAAAAATTAATACGGCGATTATTGATTTCTTCACTGTAAATTAATCATTCAAAACCATGTCCTCTGATTTTACGAAGTTACACTGCACTCTGCTCTGTTGTTACCTACCCATTATTAGATGACAAAAAGTGTCCAATAGGTCCTTACATTTTATCAGTTAGTTAAAGAGACTCGTGTCTATTGAAATAAATTAATATAAATCTTGCGATTTCCCAGTAAAAGTTACTGAAAATGAATTTTACACTTATAATACAAGTTGCGCAATGTTCAAACTATTTTTAGCAACAAGGCGAGTCCAAGTGTATGCTTCTGGGCATATAATTATATAGTTTTATTCACGAAGATACTGCCCCTTGAGGTAAATAAATATTACATTTTAAAATCATGTTAATTTTACGCCAAATACAATAAAATACCAACCTTACAGGGAAAATCCACCTTTAATCATAAATGAAAACTGTTTTTAAATAATAATTCCGCAAAATGTTTTACACAACATTTTCAGGTGAAATCATTTGCTTTGAAATAAAAGTGATGTTAGGTGCAACTATTTTGAGCGACGCATAATCTCGTTAAAATTAAGTTAGCCAGGCACAGTTTATTTGCTCTGCTGCCGGTGGGTGGTATGTGGAAGCCAAGCGAAGAGGGCATCGCTGAGAAAGAGAGGACGTGCCTTTATCTTTTGCTCAACAATAACTTCCCATCTCGGAGGCTGAGCATGTGAGGAGAGGAAGGGAGTTGTGCAGCTGAGAGGGACAGAAAGAAATGTGAGAGAGGACAATACGTCACCACACTTGTTATTGGTAACCACTTCCCCTCTCGTCAGGGGAAGTACCAAGCCAGACTCGCACCACACCGCACATGCCACAGTGACTACAGACGTGTTGAGAAGACAAGACATCAGACAGCGCACTGCAAAGCAGCTATAAACAGCGGCGCAAGCGACTTATTTCACATCCAGTTACTAGATGTTTGAATAAACAACTAGCATAAAAACTATAGTTGCGAGAAATATTAGGTGAAGCACCCGAAACATACTTTGATCAATACTCCATGCGATAAATGATAAAAGTGTTTATGTTAACATTATTTACGCAGAGATTTCACCGGGATCACAAAAATATATGCTGGATGCTGTTTATAGATACATCGAGAGTCAACTGTACATATGCAGAACTTTCATCATTGATGAAAATGTTGAGGGAACTGCAAGCATGCCACTATAATGTCATGACTATGCAAAATTTTAAGAGTGTGCAATTAACAGGTAATTTTCAGTGCATGCCCCATCAAAGTGAGAAAAGAAAACAAGGTAACCCGAAGCATATATACAAGACGGCACTTACTTGAGGGGGGAGCAACGACTTGCACCCCATTCTCCACACATCACGTCAAGAGCAAGCTGGCCAGTTGAGGGTACAGACACTTGCTTGCAAGAATTGTATGTGCCTTCTATGTAAGTATCCGTGAGAAAAACCTCCATTCCTGTGATGAACTCCTTGCCTGCAATAAACCACCACAGAAATACTTAATATTGTTTACAGCTTATTTAAAGGTGTCTAAAGTAGATTTCTGGGGTATATTCTAATTGTAAATTGTTTAATGGTATCAAACAAAAAGTAAAAATTATAATTTTGTGAAACAAAAATTTTATGGATTTTTGTTTAGAGAGTTACAGCAACTAATCTAGTTTGGAATGTTGCATTCCAGTGCCGGTTTTTCTTCCCATAGTTCATTCAGCTGTGCCACAAGTTAGTGAAATTTTTCTACTGGCCTTTTATTCCATTCCTTAACTGTACCTGATGGTTTATTCAGGGTTGAGAGACGACACTGATTCAACATGCACTTTACACAAAATCAATTTCGTAGTTTTCTTCAAATCCCATGTACATTTTGTTATTTGGAAAACTTCAATTAAGAACACAGTTTCCATATTTTCTTAAATTTACGAGGTCAGGTTTGCCGTCATGTGCATGGATGGAGATGCTGTGATGTCACCTATCTAGTACATCTATGTATTCTCCTTTCTCAGTGTTGATTCTTCATGTTCAACCCCTACCCTCCCTCCCCCCCCCCCCCCCCCCATCCTTGTGCATGCACTAATGTTTTCCACTGTGTTTAAATATGCCGGTACAGCATTTTTTCGACCATTTCACTTCTTGTTTTTTGCCAGGTCTCCATGTCAGGAGCTGTCTGTGTCCAGGTAACTTCATGGTATGTAGGATTGTGTGACTTTTGTGATGTGGGTCATGTTATGCAAGATTAATCTAGAGGCATTTTATGTACAGTTGCATTAAATTAATTTTGGTGCCCGTTCATATTTCCTTTTGGCCAGCCACGTGTCTGCATATTGTGTTCTCTACTTAGAATAACTTCAAATTCTTTCCATTTTAACTGAATATGCGAGCCTTTTTAAAGTTGGCATTCCCTGACGGCAATGTAATTGGAACAAGCTTCACTAGTTACCAGTTCGTTCGCAGTTGGAGAGTTCCTTTATTGATACGCTCTATGTACCTTTCCTCACAGCTATAGGTATTTAATATCAAAGGTCTGCGAGCCATGTAATTTCAGCATAGAGCATACTGCCTACCCCCCATTCCCCCCACCTATGTTACGGCCTCATGTAAATATATACAAGTTTTATCTCACAATACGCAACATACAGTTAATACAAAATTCACCAGCAGAAACAATGCGTTAATGAAATATTTATTGCCAAAACGTAAATAAAGTAGTGATGGGAGTATTTGAGTTTAAAGTAACAAAGAATTCAATTCCTAGAGGTTTCAGATATCTCAAATACTTTTAAGAGAATGATCTAGCAGAGTGATTCATCAATACTCATGTCCTGCATGAGTACTCGTGCAAATTTTACATGGTTGGATCTATACTTTTTCTTGAAATATTTGCAAACAGCACTGAATTCCAAGTCTTCCCATGTGTTTTGTGATCCATTTGTAATGCATAAAGTTTTAAAATCTGTGTGTTCAGTATCAACAACACTTTCATGTCTATTGTTGACTACAGTATGCCATTGTATTGAAGTTTATTGCAGTTTGTATAGTTGCCTGTAATCAGCATTTGCCACCGTTTGACATCTTATCCTAATATAATCCTGAAAGAAAGAAAAAAATGGGTGGGATGTGAATATGTACACACTTATGCTCTGCAAAAAACTGGATATGAAATAAAGTTTTAAGTTACACACGAAACAGGATATGAAATAAATTTGTTACACAAGAAACTGGATCTGAAATAAATTTTTTACACAAAAAACTGGATGTTGCACAAAAATTCAGAGGTGAGATACAGTTAACTACTTAAAGAATTTTTGTATCAACAGGAAAATTTACGAGTCTGCACTGTCCGTCAGAAGATTTATCTGTTAGTTCATCTGCAAATAGTCTTTCACTAAGCCAAAGTCGAACAAAGTTACTTTTTTGAGAGGGAGATACCTGCCTTACATAATGTTGGTTGTACTGAAATCAAAGTGCATCATAGATCTGCATGTACACATTTCTAGGAATTTTAAGCACTAAAACTGGAGTATCTCTTTGAACTGATGGCATCTTGGACTAGTCCATGCAGTGGCGCAGTGAAGCTAGTTCCTTTTGTAAGTAGAGGTTCACACACAATTTTTTTTTTAGTATAATATTTTTAAGCAAATGTTAACTGCAATTTAACAGTTTTTATTCAAAATAAATATAAAACAATGCCATAAAAATTAAGAACATATAAATCTGAACACAGTTTGAAAGTAAGGTAATCTTAGTTAAGGGAGCCGCCTGAACATAGAACAAAACAAAAATGTCGCAAACAAATATGTGTATTTTCAACAGCATTTAAATAATTAAATTCAGCACTTATAAATTTAATTCAGTTTTTAGCTTTTTTTTTTTTTAAATTACATTTCTTGAACACACCACATCATCAAATTGAAAATGAGCTCAATGTATCACAATTTGTGATTTTATGCACAAATACAAAGAAAAATGAGAGGACATTTACAATGTTATCAAAACACTTAAGGGCATTTATTATAAACTAAATCAATCTATCCTGTCTTTTTTATAAGAAAAGTTGATGACACTATCATTAAAATTTGGTATTTTGTTTACCATATTTTTCTATTGAAAGCAGGGCTAATGCACTGAGTGTCTTCACTCATTGTACTTCTTAAAATGTTTATATCCTCTTCAAGGTTGAAAAACATCTTTCAGTTTCAACTGTAAAAATCAGCAACAGTTTGTGTGTTATCGGTAAACGTGGTTTGTAAGTGGTTTTCCACGACAAACTGCAGGAGATTGGCTGATCCACTCATATTTCGGAAGTCTCATCGTTTGTAGATTACTCCTGCCTCAGTTTTCAGAAGAGCCTTATCTAAAACAGGGTACGTTTCAGTTGTATGTTCAAGCAGATGAACCACAAATTTCATATTGTATTCCTGGAAAAGTTCAGAATCAAAAAGACAGAGTAATAGTATGTGGTAAAAGAAAATATTTCCTTTACTTTATTAGCATTCACATTACACACTTCTTTGGCTGCAACAGTTATATTTACATGGACATCTTCCACTTTCATTTTTTTTTTTAATGTTGCTCTGGCACTAACATTTCAACTTGAATTTTCACCTTCTCCACATTTCCTTTTTCTTTCTCAATGGAATGTCAAAAACTGTCAACATGTTTTCCAATTTTATCGGGATCGATACTCTTTTTTTGTAGCTGATTATATAAAAAGTCCACATGAGGCATAAAATTATGAAAAACTGTGAGCCAAAACACAAATACTGGATCATCCAGCATGCGCCTAATAGCTCCAGCTTGGTTGAGTGCTGTTGACTGCTTACATGATTACTATTTTGTTCATGCATTCAATCAGTTGCTTTCTTACACTGTGTTGACAGTTCGACTTTAAAAATTCCACCTTGTAGAGGAAGTGAGAGGAATTCTCCTACCAACATCGCCAAGCACAGCAATTATTTGTGGCGAGCGACTAAAAAAGTTTGTTATATCAAGTAATATGGGAAAAAATACACGGACTTGTTGATTTTGACTTTTAGATTGTTCTACGATTAAATTCAACTGGTGTGCATAACAATGCACATAATATGCATGTTTATATTTTTGCTGAATAATATCCAGAACACCATTATGTTGCCCACTAATTACATTAGCACCATCATAGCTCTGAGATAACACTTTCTCATATTCATCAACAACACTTTCCAAAACAGTACGAATACATTAAGCAATTGAAGCAGCATCATGTCCAGGAGGATTGACAAACTGCCAGAATCTCAACTGCATGTCCGTTAGGTACCAAATAACGGAAAAAAACAACCAATTGGAACATTGATGATATGTCTGGCGTTTCGTCTGCAATAACAAACATAACTTGCACTTGATATTTCTTTGATGTTTTTTTGGCAGACATTAAGTATGCAACCTAGACAATAGTTTGGGATTTCTTTAGAAGTCCCTTTAAAAACTGTTGCATTTGAGAGATGGTCTTTTAAAGATTTGTCTAACTGCTGAAAAACTAACTAGACCTCTGAAAACTCCAGGATTACTAGATTCTTGTGTCTAGTCGTAACCACAAAGTGCAAGATCAAATGCCCTGCTAAAATTTATGCAATCTATTTTAGAAAGGGCATAACGATTTTTTTAAACTAGCTCGTTATGTCTTTTAATGTTCAAACGATAGGCACTATCAAGTTGCTGGCGAATGTCAAATTTTCCCAAAAGATAAAACCCAAGAATGGAATTCAAACAAGTTTGTGCACATTAATGCTTCTTTATTTTTTGACTTAAGTGAGACAAGTCCGACACGCCAAAACTTACCCAAATCTATTCATCACTGTTTTGCGAAGAGCAGGCATGGAAAACAATTGAGTGTGTTGGTCTCTTCGAATCCACAGATCCACAAGTTTTTTTCATTAATGTCTCGCTTAAATTCTCTTCTGAATTCCCTATTTTTTTACTGTCACTTGCATTATATTAAGTTGAGGCGCTGGTTTGGCAGTTTGTTTTGTTTCAATTTTCCTTTCGAACGATAAATTATAGAATACCAGAGATTTCGTATATGAAACTGTTACCTTACTCAAGGCCATAACGAGTGATTCTGTTGTTAAAAGTATAAAAATTAATACTTAAAACATTGCACATAAGTAAAATAATAACACTTCACAAACAGCTGAGTCAACATTCTCAAAGAGTAAGCAGAAATCAGGAAAACTGGATAATGCTCGCACCGCACACGAATAGCCCTACATGCACAATTGAACTATGCTCCTGGGATGGATAAAATGGAAAGGTACCCCCACCATGTCGCCCCACGCCACGTACCAGTCGCTGCCCGCTTATCCTCCATCGCACGTGCGACCGGGCAAACAAAGCGAGTGCAGTGCGCACAGATAACAGCGCTCAGCGCATTAAACAAGTAAATAGGTGGCATTAATTTTTGACATTTATTTTATTCTATCAATATAATTACTAATACTGTAGAATGTACTTAATAAAGATCTTCATTGGTAGATATAGCCGGGAGGGTTCACATGTGAGTGTGGTCTAATGCACTAATCGCCACTGTAGAAGTGCACAAGCAAAAAATTATCTAACCATGCACAAAATTACAATGTGGTTGAAAAAATATGATTCAATGTGTAAAGCTTTTTATAGAAAGAAATTCTTATTTGTATTCCAATAGGAATTAACCAAATTTATAGTGGAACTAAAAATAATTTTTTATAAACTCTTGACTACAATTTTTAATAATAATTTAACTTTAACTCAATCTGAAAACCATATACTCTAAACAATGCATATTTACAATAGTTATAACAATTTCTGGAAGTAGTTATATGTATTTTAAGGCAACTTAAGTATTAAAATTACCAATAATTTGCTAACTTTGGAATTCAAAAAAAAGATTGGTCATGTCTGCCAGTAATCGCACTATTAAGATTATTACCTGAAATCTCCATAACTATATCTTCATTAACTTCATGAATAAAAATGAAATTGTTCTAATAACATAGTTACAGTTTGCACACCACATCCATCTAGGCTGAAGACTTCCTTTTACACTACAAAATCCATCTGCCTAGACATGGCACACACAGTAAACTGATTATCTTGGCTAAAATACCATCATATATATATATATAGTTTAAAATAAAAAATAAAAACACTCTCTCACAATACAGCACTTGTGAACGTAAACAAATACAAGCAAACATATAACTTAATTCCACTATATTAACAATGTTTTAAACATAAATAAATATCATAATTTAAATAACATAACAAATTATACACAGTGAAAAGTGGACCTAACCAAAATGATTAAATTTTACAAGCCCCATCTTTGAATATAATCATACAATTTAATGTCCAAAATAAAGTAGAAGAATACTGGAAATATAATAAAATTTGCTTTTTGTGTATATACCACATCATGCATTTTGAGATTTTTAGTAGATTAAGTGTGTGCTAACCAACGCAAACAATTTCTTAAAACTGGAAAGATTATTTAACAACGTGCTGGATTTCAGTGTCGCATTTAAGTTTCAATTGTGGACAAATATAGATCAGAGGACCAAGGCAATAATGAACACCCCAACAAAAGTATAAATACAATATTCTTTCACAAGAGGAACAGTCAATGATCATACGATAGTTTACATGGACGCACGTAGAACTGAAATACAACACGTTGCTTAAAGGTCACCTCTTTGCGGACTCACCATCAGTGGAGCGCTCTACCTCTGTAACATTAATGAAACGAGATTGGTCTGTTGCACAGGTAAACTGGCAGATGTGACGAACCAAATTCTGCAGGCATGAAGGACAGCGCTGGAGAAAGTTGGCAGCCATAATGACACTTGTGTCCAAGCTCATAAGCTGGGCCATGTCACAGCACGTTAACACCTCATCCTCGCCTAAAGGAATAAAACACACAGATTTCCTTAAAGGTGAGTTACTGTAAGGGCACACTTTGTAGGCTAGTTTACAACTGTGCAGTTGAAATGTGTGTACATGTAAACAGTAACTGGCAACTGTAGAAATCAATGAAAATATCTTATTCAGTTAATATATTTTTCAGTTAATTAAAACAATGTGTGTTGCCAAACAGTAATAACTAAGACACTTTGCAAAAACACATTTTAAATACTAGTACAGTAATCTCGCTAATCCTAAACAATTGGAACCAAAAGCCTTCCCGGATTAGAGAAGTCTAGGATTAACTGGAACTGCTTTGAAATACAAGCAAAATGAGAATAGAACAAGCGAGTGGCTTTTGACCTGTAGTAAAACTGTGGAGAATAATTAATTACCTCCCATGGCCATTGGAAAGTCAGTAAAACCAAGGGCCTTAAAAAACTTAAACATATTATCCTTTTAGTATATTACAGAAGCACTGTAAAATCTAGGATGAATGCTGATATTTTTAAAGAATGGTTCAAAACACATTTCATTCCTGCATTGAAAACATTTCAATGAAACAAAACTACTTGCCAGCAGGGGCATTACTCCTAATTGATAATGCTAGTTGCCATCCCTCTGAGGACGCGTTAGTCTGTGATGATATAAAGGTGATCTTCCTGCCACCTAATGCGACTCCTTTACTGCAGACTGTGGACCAAAATGTGTTAGAAAAAAATTCTAACTGGCTTACGAAAAGATGCTCCTAAGTACACTAATTGAAAACTAAGATAATTCGCTAGCTCTTCTTCAAAACTGGAGAAAAGTGACAATTAAGGATGTTATTTACCGAGCAGCCGAATCATGGGATTGATTAAAAGAACTCATGAGGAAATCTTGGTGGAATGATCTGCCTTATTTTACATGGACAGTCCGACCGGCAAAAAAAAACCACATTCTTTAACTCTTAAAACATATCCCAGGATGTGAGCATACAAATGACGAACGGGTGTTAGATGACAATGAGAGCCACAATTTGCTGACAAAGGAATAAATTTTACAGATAGTGATGGAGTCCAGAAGTAACCGTAAAGAAAGTGACAAAGTAGATTGTAACCCCTAGTAGCCAGTGTATCACACAGATGCCACAGCCACCTTATCTTGCCCTATGCTATATCAACACACATACCACAGCTAAGCCAAAAGACATTATGTTTTTAAGACACTGGTGCAATATTGCTTCGACAAGCAGATTTTCTTCCCTGCGTCAGAAAAATATAACTGACTTTTTAAAAAAAATTAATTTGAAAAATAAATACATAATTGCACTAATTCAAATGTACGTAACACAAGCCTGCTGTTAATTTTATTTCATTCTTTTGGTACTTTTTGAATCCTTTTATTTCAGTACATATTATTAGGTTTTATTAGTGTGTTATTAAGCGAAAAATACACTTAGATTTTTATTTTACATATGTACTGTACTTATAAAATTTTTTGTTTCAGAAAACATGATTTTTGGATCAGCAGGTTTCAAATTAGTGAGACTACTGTACAGCCAAATGTACCGATGTACTACAAAAAATTTTACAAAATTATTTTCACATTTCCACAAATGCTTGTGTTATATCTTAACACTGGTACATTTAAAAAGTAATTACGTAAATAATTTGAAAGGCAGGAAAGTTTAAATATTTTTGCCTGTCTTCTGCAATACTGAAAGTGAATTACTCTTACAGAATAGTAAGGCTGTAAAATCAGTTTCACAAACTCGCAGTTGAACTTGTTATGGCATGGTAACTGAATATCCGAGCCATACACAGAGTACTTCCCAACTCTAGCAGACTAGGGAACCTGAAAGGTGGGCAGGCCATGCAGGATAGTATGTGGCACTATTTCATCACCAACCAAGCTGCCAAGCGGGAATAATAGAAGTAGAGACTATGAAGGTGGAAACACGAAGCAGAGCATAGTCATTTCCGCTAGCTAAGCTGACCATTGTTGGCTGCCTTCCTGCGAAGTCAACCTGAATGAAGAGACATTCCATATCCGCCCACAAGTGCCCAAGCAAACCCTCTCACAATGTACCGTACTGAGAAAGCATAGTGTGTTCAATCAGTGGTAAGTTAAGTCTTAAGTATTGGCTGTGATTGTATTAAGTCATTTGGTTGCTTTAAGTTTTATATCAAACAAGCGAGTACCCGGCATGCGTTGCAATGCCATGCAAAGAAAGAAAGTGTGTGTGTTTTAAGTCTGTCTATTGAAGTGCTTTTGGATAGACAATATTTATTTTTTTTCCATCTGGTGCGTACACGAATAATTCAATATGTTTTCAGATGCATGAGCAGGCCACATATAGCTGTCTATATGAGAAGCATTGATTTAAATCAGCATGCAGTGTTCATCTGGATCGAGCAGTGCGTATTCTAACAGTTTCCAGTCTTACTTCCCATTGCTCGTCTGTTTCTGAAGCTCGTGATGCCTTTTTCCTTTTTGCTGGAGGTGTAGATCGGCCAATCACTTTACGTTTGGGTGGCATATTTGATTTGACAACAAAAGAAATGCTTTGTAATGACAATTACAAATTCACAATCAACACTATTATGTCACACACGAACTGCAGCTAAACTATATGAAATATAGTAATATAATAAATACATTTATTATTCTATAAATACTGGGTTCATCAAGGCAATGTACCTAGAAATTATATATAATGCACTTAGGAGATTAAGTACGAAATGACGGACAAATAAAACATCTTTTGTCTGCTCAAAATCAACTATATTCAAACGATAGTACAGTTAAATGTAACGTGAAGTTACAAATTAGTAATTAGTCTTGTTTATAAAAGTAATATTAAACAATGTTTGTTTAGATTAAATGTCAATCAATAATGAAATCCTTGATGTGTTCTGTAGATTGTAGATTTGAAACAGAACAAATTGTCACATTTTGATTAGGTACGTCATCTTCACTCCTCTGTCTTTTGTAAGACAATAGCTAGAATAAACATTTGTTGAAACTCATGCGCCACCTATTGTAAAATGGTTGTACTAATCACAATTGGATGATCGCAATCGGATGATCGGTATATATACAGAGATACACTCATTTGTTGAAGACTCGCGCGCCACCTATTGATATATATATATAATGTAGTTAAACTTTAACTGAAATTGTGTTGTATTGTTTTTATGTGACTGAACTAAGTACTGCAACTTCATTAAAGAATTTTAGCAGCTCAGTCCGTGCTATTCATTCACCCACCTCATCCCATCAGAAAGCTTTGTTATAGATCTCATTAGATCCCTTCTGTACACTTCTAACTGATGAGGAACAAGAAATGCTACAATATGGTCAAAGAGGCAGGCCAAATAATGCCAAAACCGAAGTGAGCCATCAATTTTATGCAGTCACAAAGTTCTAACTTGTTGGAAATAAAGAATCTAAGACAGAAACATATCTGTTAAATAATGAAAATAATCCTAGACTTAAACTGAATATTTCCATTGTATATGCTTTCCAACCATTAAGTACATGTATTTCCCCATAACTTGTCGATTTCAATTAATTCATTTAAGATAAATTCAAACCTAACGGTAGTAATAGTAAATTATAGTTTTAGTTCTTCTCCTTTCAAGAATGTGCGACAATACATGAAATTAAGAGCAAATTCCTCATGGTTGAACAATATTTCACGATATATTACACGTGGTGAAATAGGAAACATCCTATTGAGTAGAATATTTTTTTCAGTTACGATACATGCAGATATCTTAGATGATCCGAAACAATAGACATGCTAAAGTGAAATGGTTGTGTGTCACTGCAGACAAACCATACTAGCACGACACAAGGTCTGTATAACATGCACAAGACTACTGACGCACAGACAAAAAAGCGTGGGCAGTGAGAGGTAAGAATAAGCCTCTTACAATTGACATCAATCAAGCCATTTAGTACCCACTGTCACATGGCGACTGCATCCTCAGACAACATACAAGAGCTAACCATAAGGACAAATACTAAACTAGTGTGGAGTATTTCCCAAACTCATGTTAACACAGAAGAGTAGAATTTGAGCTTAAGTGAGTGTTAGATAAGTAGGTGTCCTATTTCTTCAGATTTATGTCGATATTACACACAAAATCAATTACTTCAAATAAAAGTAAATTACATTAAGAACTTTAATAATACGTATTTAATAAAACAGTGTGCTTTTTAGTTTCTTTAGGAACATTTTTATAGACAACGCAACTATTTATTCTTAAATTAAAACCACTTCATGGGTTCACATTAGAAAGAAACTTTGCAACTAACTTTTAACTTAGTAAGTTGTAACATTTGCATACATCATTTGAATAGTGTGTGTGTATCAGCTTTCAGTTTGCTAAAGTCAACATTATTCAAAATTGTTTTTCTTATGTTATTTTTCATACAGAACTCTATGAAAACTATAATTTTATGATTTAGCCATTGCGTAGCATTCTACCATTAAGACGAAACAGCTGACATTCTTGATATGTGCAACACATGACGAACAGGAAGGTGTGCAATATATCACTACGCCAACAATGCTGCACTTCACATAGCATGCCAGAATTATGAGGACTGTACTCGAGATGTCACTGAAAGTGACGTGCCTATCACCTTCCACTCTGCTAGTTTGATGCAAGAGACAAGAAATTGCCCGGTTCAATCTACAGTTCACTACTATGGAGAGGAGATTACACACACACACCTGTCAAATATTTATATATTTAGGTTTTCTTTCAGAATAAAATGCATATTGTCATACATGACCAGTTATGCTGATATATTCGTACAAGCTCTGTGATAAAAATTTAACCTTAATTTTCAATCTGCAATTCCAACTTAGTAGGAACCAATACTATATTAGGTATTAACCGTGGTGGAAAGAATGAGGAGGTGAACTCTCACGCATCGTAACCCCCCTCTGCAGGCCGCTGGCTGCACTGAATGTCACCAGGAACGCAGCTGCGTACCTAGCAGCATTGCTTCTCCCTGGGTAACTGATGCGTTCATATCAAATTGCGGATCTTTCAAGGTAATACTTAATGCAACACATTCACCCTTTCCTTAACCCTGTGATGAATCAAGAGGTTTTTATATTCGTAGGCACTCATCACTCACTTAAATTTACCAGACATCACTTTATAGATCATGGTTTTGAATCTTCTAAAAGTAAAGAAATACAAAAATCTTGCATTCAAAAACTTCTGTATATGTCCCATCAAGATCTTAAGTTTACTTTCAAATTTTGCCAACAGCATTTAAACATTTCAAGAACACAAAAACAAAGTAAAGAGAGCTGCATAGCTTCTGTCAAGTAAAGTTGTCAAGTAAAGCAGTAGAATTTCTTGGTAGAAAGCAATTACTAAAAGAACCTTGAAAAGCTACAGCACATTTTTAACAACTGTTTCAATGTTCTGAATAGCAGGTAACCTTTTAACACAGACAAAAGCATGCTTGCATATGAACATACAAACTGGAACAAGACTAAATTTTGTCTGAAATGGATAAATGTATTAGTTTAGTACGAGTGATGGGCCACAAGAATGAAATTACATTTCAGTTCGGAATTCGTGTTACAAACAACTCTTTCAAGAATTTGTTTCATTATTTGAAGGGAAATAATGGAATCCCTTATATATATATATATACCAACTGACAAATAAAACAGACCTACTTGAAAATTTATTTTTCATATGAAGCATGGTATGTGCAAACTACACCCAACACCACTTGACTTCAAGTACAAAAATTGTTTGTATGTACTGGTAAAGCATTTCACACATGTATTCACAAGAAACCACAACACCAGACAATAATGAATAAGCATGTGTCAAAAATAACTTCAATGATCTTTCAAAGGAAGATGGGTTACAAACAAATGAGAACCAATCTAATTGCATCCCCTAGGCCTGAGTTAGCATTTACCACTACGGAAAGAGACGTACGTACATTCACATAAAATTAAATTAATAAGCAACTTGCTAATAGGGTCAATGCAATTAGGAAGAAAATATTAAGAAAAAAAAGAAACAATAGCAAATAATCTTACATTTAAACTCACTCAACTAGATATAACTAATAAAAAAATGTTCTTTCAGAAACTGTGCCTGATGTTCAGTAATTTTAGCCACTGTCATGAAAAAAATTGTGTAACATTTGGTATTGATTTCAATCACTTTTCTTATTATCGTATATTTCAGGCAGTAACAATGACAAATTTATCATACGAAATAAACATGACATTTCTTGGATTTTTTTACTTTTTTTTTGTTTGGAACTATTACTTTGAAGATTTAATATATTCGCAAACCAAACAATGCCCTTAAGTACCCTTACCCTCAAAAATTCCTGTGATTATAATCACTATGTACTTGGTACTAATACATATGCATATATGTGCACACAGTATTGCTGTCGGGTAAATGTTTTATTACAGCAATAGTAGAATTATGTCAATCATATTAATTTAATAAGCAGATTCTTTCATCTGGTTTATGTAAATGTTATAACTTTAACATGATCTTGTTTATCGTTGCTACCCAGTCAATAAACACAGGTCTTAATTCTAGACAGTGTTTTTAATGGCACACAGCATTTATTTACAAGAAAGACATGAATATTCACTTATGTTAATGTAAATACTGTATTGAACAAAAAAAAAAAAATAAGTATACTTTGCTTGAAAACCAGAAACGATATGTTCACATTGCAATACCCGGCGCAGCGTGACAGTGGGCACTGTGAAAGGCACAAGTGCACAGGCAGAACTTCGCATCTTTCTCAACTTTCATAAATATAACACATCTAATGAAAACTATTCCACATGGCGTATTACGGTTTTTTTGCAAAATGACGTGCACAGTTCTGAGCAAGTTTTGAAGTACACTGCAAATTTTATAAGTATTAGCCATAAAACATTATTTCAATAACATCATGCACAGCACATTAAACTTATGATTCGTCTTGTGTAAAACATTCTTTTAAATAAGAAAGCACAACCACCACATACATCAAACATGAATATTTAGCATCACCATACTCTCCAGTAGAGAAACTACAATTTAGAGGGAGTTTTACTTATTAGTTACTTCGTAATGGCAGTTTACTGAAGGCACTTCAAGCGCTGCCATGCAGTGTGTTGGAGCTATCACCATGAGTGCGACCCAGGTGACAGAATGCGTAGAAATGTTCGAAGTTGTCAACCAGTTGGGTTCACTTCCTAATTATTCCTACCACAGGTATTAACAAAAAAAGTACAGCAGAAGCACTGATGTGTAGGTGAAACAATTTGTACTTGCTAAAAAGTTTAAATTAGGGACAATCTTTTATATGCTAGTGTTAGGTCTTAAATTGTTGTAACAAGGTTACATTATTTCTTCAAAATTGGACTTGAACTGCAAAAAAAAATCTTGTATATGCTCTGCATGTACAAAATTAATGTGCATAATCTTGTTGAATGCAACATGACCAGTTTTAAGGTGTAGTAAAATGTTTTATAATGTACCATCTAGGGACAGGATCCTCGATACTTTATAGTATCGAGGATCCTGTCAAGGCAGCTTGTCAAGGCAGCATCCGCACCAGCCCTGCAGCTTGCGAAGGCTCGTCCACACTAGCTGACCGCAAAGACAGCTCTTTCTCCAGAGGTAATCTGACGTCCTGTACCCAACACCCCTTTACCCGAGTCAACTTCCTTAACTCCCGCAGTAACAGGTCGTCACGATACTAACGCCTTCCTGGACAACCCCGTTGCCGAGGATACGCTGTAAATTGCGTAGAACAGTATTTTGCATTTTTATTAATTATTTACCAGGCTCACCTTCATCTGTTTCCAGTGCATAATATATTTTAGTAAATATTTTATGCTAGTTATTAATCTTGTGTACGTCAGCTGGGACTTTCCCATTTTCCTTTTCCATAATAAATATTACGTGAATTGAATTGATTCGCCTACCGTAATTATAGCATTAGACCCCTGATCATTTACATACGTAGATAACTGTGGTATAAATGGAACTTGTGCAATAGAACACCCCGTTTAGGACTAGTAGTGAGGTGCACCGAACTCCACAGGAGACTGAGCTTGCAAATGTTTAGAGTCAGAAAGGACATACCGCTGCTCCTGGGTTTCCGGTGTTCCCTTGTCTACCCTCAACATAGTCCTAATACCGAACCGCACAACTGTACATCAGGGCCTTAGGTGGGACTGCCAAAGTCACGCCCCTATGACTGTACATCCATGGAGAGGCTGTACCAAAGAGTGGTAAACAAGGTGGCATTACCGCATAAGGCATCGAGAATGGCGTGCCTTACGTCAAACTACTGTTGAAATTAGTGTTGCGACCCCGAACCAGGTAGAACACCCACCGACAGAGCCAAAGTTCATACCCCGGCTAAACTCGCCCCTCCTACCTCCCACACAAGTGTCCCAGTACAACTATTTATTAGGTGTTTGTAGGCCGGAATACGACCCGGAGGGGACACTATACTCAATCTGAGACCTTGCCACAGGTAGCCAGCGTTACCCTAACCAAGGTAGTTCTGGAGAAGGGCCTATAAAATTCTTGCTTAATAAAGTTGGCTTCGGGAAAAATCATCCGGGTCCGACTCAGGCCGAAGGTAGTTCCCAAACCTCGTACAAACCCCTCCCCGGCCAACTATATTCCTACACGCCGACCAATGAGGCCACTGCGGACAGCCCCAATATTTCCAGCCAGATCACCCACTGCCACCATTACCCTCGTTTAAATACCTTCTTTTTTTTCTTACCACTCATACACCTCGGGACAGCTGACATCCTGTTAACAACCCTAGTAGTGAGAAAGATTGAACTCCCTGGGCAGGAAATGATCTTAGTTCGCCTCACTCTGGGGTTTGACTACCCTCTCTTCCGATGAACCACGAAGGGTGGCGAGTGTCTTAACCTCTATCACCCAGATAGCAAAAAGGAGCACGTGTCAATGCATTAACATGTAAACTAGAATATTTTGCATAAATAAGTTCATTGTAAAACTGCAACTCGTAAAAAAAAAGGGAAAAAATCTCTGATGTGAATACCATTTCCCTGCTTGTTGCTGATCAATATAAGAATTACAGTGATGCAGCACTATAGCTCGACACAAATATATTTTATTACACTTATGTGTAATATCAAGAAATTTATTTTATGTAGGGTACAGTGTGTAATTATACATGCAGCCACTACGCATCCTTTCCCCTACCCTGAACATTGAGTGTGCAGAGCAGAGTGCTCCAGAAGCATCACCAGTAAAAACTGAAGAAGCATGGGCAAAATGACACGAGCTGCCATATAACACATGCCACGTGCTGCAACAAGGCTATGAGGACTGATGCTACTCCCATCCTTCGAATATTATATGTCTTAGGATAGTTGCTGCATGAATTTCCTAGTCACCACCCCACCCCTCCCTCAATGCAACTAGCTATGAAGAACATTCTGGGCTAGACCACCCAATATATGTAAGCTGATGCCTGCCTGTTGAGTCTGGCATCTGTTACAGCAATTACCCCAAGTGAGTGGAACCACTGGAGTGACAAGCAATGACAGACTAGTGGATTCTGCGAGCATTGGAAGAGTAGAGGGAGAAAATGACCCGTTGGCTTGTGAGAAAGTGGAACTGGATAAGTGGCAGATGTTTGGAATGGTGTTAATGTACACAGTGAGCATTTTCAGTGTGTAAGTGTAATAAGTGAGGATTAAATCACTGTAGCTAGTACATAGTCATAAAAGACTTAATTATAATAGTGATTGACATTTATTAAGAACATACAATTTAGTGAAAGGCACAAAAGAATTATAGTCTTAAGACCTAACCTCAGCCCTGCTAACAAATTTAATAATGTTAAGATTGGTCATAACCATGCTCTACAACCAAAAATGTACCTATGGTGCTGCATGGCTGTAAATGTGTGTAATAGCACAATAGTAAATAGCTTGAAAAATATCCTATTTATAATATTTTTATAACAAATGATCAACCATGATCAATGCGGCAAAAATTATGTTCGTGTCTGGTAAATATACTACTAAATAAAGTCTCTTTAAAACATAAAATATTAATAAACACTTTATATGAAAAACAATATACTGCAGACACTGGCATACAAAGTTCTTAAAGTTATTCTACTACCTTCATCCCAGATACAACAAATATCACAATAGTAGAAAGAACTTAAAGCAACACAAATGCATCATGTACATTTTGCATAGAAATCATCCTAGAAATATTTATTATTTATGTAATGTCCAGAGGTAAACACCTATAAAAATAACAGACAAAAACTAACAAGATCTGCAGTTTCAAAATTAATCTTAATTAAATTTTGTGATTAACAAAAAACACACTTTGTAGAACATAATCCTTTTTACATAAAAGTAGAGATTTTTCACTTATTCTTTGCATTATGTGGTCACAAAATGGTACAGACTATCAATTAAAAAAAGTTCACATAGCATTTTGCTGAAACCACTGTAGCAAAAAGTCATCTCCAGGGGAGGCAGGAAAATGGAGAATCTCGCTTGCTCTGGACGAGCAAATAAGTCATTTGATAAAAACGGAAGCTGGGCAAGTCAAACCTTAACAAAAAGTTATGAACAGGGCTCTAACCCTCAAAAACAAAAATTAAACTGAAATTAATAAATAACTTTAGATTACGAGGACAATAAACACTGCACATAGACAACTAGTGTTCTGTGCTGTAATCTTCTGTACTCACCATCTTGGAGACCAGAGAAGAAATTGCTGTAGAGTTACATGTTGAAAACTAACAAAAACTAATTCCTGTATTTCCAACTACATCTTACACTTTTCTAAAACTACACATACAACATTAAAGAAAATTAGATAAACAATGAAGACACCAAGTTCCAGCTGAAACCACCCCAAACACTAAAGCACATGCCGAACACGTCATTGTGGCTTCAAGTCAGTGCAAAGAGTGTGCCAAAAAGTGGTTACCAGGGCGGATTGATATATTACTGTCGCATTATGCCAGGCACAAAGTCATAAAAAATTTAGTTCATGCACGTCTCCGTGTGCTGAAGGCACCAAATGGCACACAACCATAAGACAAATGTTCTGTAGCTAGAAAAGTATACATTCAACTTCTGACAATAGATGTGGACAAGGTACAGTGATGGTGTTCCACGCCACTGTGGAACACAAACACTGCAAGGCCCATCCAGTGCTAACTGCCTGCAAGCTACCAACATGCCTCCAGCAAGGCTGAGAAGCAAAGTTACATCTGTACTAACTTCTACCACACGATACCAAACTGAAATAACAGGGTCGCCCTAAAATTTGATAAAAACAACTATCACAACATGCATGATAAATACTGATGTTAAAAAATCAAAATACATGAAGTTGGGTCAAGTCTGAAAATTTTGCAGTGGCACAACACACATCAGTAAAAACAAATGTACTATGAAACAGTGGCTGAAGTGGTTAACAGATCAGATAGAAATGATCAAGTATTCATGAATTCAAATTTTAGAGTACAAACATTTTGGCCAATATAGATTAAACATTTTCTCCTATATTTCTTGGAAGAACAATTTGTTTTTTTAATACAGTGACCACCTACATTCAAAGAATATAAACTATGCTAATAATAAATGTAAACTGGCATATTTCAGTTATTTGTTTATTCAAAAGAAGTTTCTTGTAATACACAGTATTTCCTAGTAAAAAAATATATGTTTACACTAACATGGCATTACTGTCTTGTTACAAAAGCAGTTTAAACCATTAGCTTGAACGTCAAAATTTTTACAAGGGCACATGGTCATACAAAAATATAGTACAGTGACTGAACACACTGAATATTCTGTGATGTTGGCTATTAGGTTGCAACTAAGCAATCAAAATGTTTGAGCTCGAACCATCATCTATTTGTCTTATTACGTGAATACGACATCTTGACAAACTAGCTGTTACATAACTCTCGTTTTAATTTTACTTAACCTTAGTTAATTTTATATTGTTGCGTGTCACTGCTCTTCATCCCTTCCCTTGTCCCGTCCTACTTGTGCGAGCGAAAGAATGTGTGCACATCATGCAAGTAAGCCGAGAACGTGCTACCATTTTCTAAGGCTCTCCACCATGCATGTCGCTGCATGCCGCAGCAATAAGCCTGTTGCAACTTCTGCACTCCTGACCTCCAGCAGATTAAATTTCTGCAGTTATATGAGAAAATGTTCTAGTTCACGGTCCTTGCCTCACTGAACATGATTTGGAATGTGGAGAACCATCCAAATTGAGATAACAACACTATTTAAGCCGCAATGGGCCTGTGAGCCAACAGTTATGAGTTGAGAGTTTGCAGGATTGAGAGACCTTAAACGAAAGATGTGCGAAGACAGTGCAGCAATGATCTAGCACAACTTTGAGTGGGAGCGAAAGTGACCAGCGAGCGTAGGTCTGCAGACTGAGCATCCATCGGTACAGGGAAGATGGAGACTGACAGGCGGGACTATTGAAGCCATTGGACTGATAGCAACAGACAGCCAGAATGTGTGTACATAATGAGTGTGAATTACTAAGTGACTAACCAATGTAGACACATTGTCTGGAACAGCACATTTAGTTATCTGCAGAGCCATCTCGTCATCTCTCTCAGCTAGTGTGCACGGCTACCAGCAGGTAGCGTGCACATAGCCTCCTTGTGCTCATTGTGAGCTCTGAGCAATAGTTAGCCAATCTGCCACTAGAATGCGCATGTTGACAATTAGCTGTAAGGTTATACTGTATTGGGTCAACATGTTTTTTTTTTATTGTAAACAGATTGTTTTCCGATGAGACATGGTTGTAAGATATGAAATAAAGTAATTACAGTCCACTATGAGTGAAGTTTATATTAGTTTTTAATTAGAGTTACCAGTAGTGAACATAGTCCTCCAGGTCGGATTTACTGTACAGCACGTCTGTTTACATCGTTACACAGACCGATCTAGTCATTGAAGTGGTGTTGGCCGCACCGGAAAATGTCTACCGCATTGTTGATTTCGGTAAGCACTGAATGGTGTACGGAATGTTTTGAAACCTCAAACATGCGTAAGGCGCACAATATTAATGGGTTACATAAATGCAACTAGACATTTTCTGTGCTACAAACTGTCAGTCAACTGTTTGGGAGTGTTAAGGCACCATTCAGACAATTGTACAAAGAAATGGAACTAGTGCAATGGCCAACCAACTTGGAATGCCGACAAAGTACATAAGCATCAGAAGTTAAAAGGTAAGACAACGGTTAGTAGTCACGTCCATTCCAGTTCCTTGTTTTTATCTCTTCCGGTTTTGAATGTAGCTTCAATTTCGTCATGGAAACTCGGGTAAAAACTTAAGTCGTTCTGTTCGACAATAAAGGCAGCATTTACAAAAGTAGAAACATTTGTTGATTACGAATGAAGCCCTAAACCTAATGAGTTAGAAGTCAGATTACAATTATTACAAGAAAAATGGACACAGTTTAATGTCGTTCAAGATGAGTTAGACAGTTTAGTGGATTCTGCAGATAACGAAACTGAACGTGCAGACATGGAAGAGAGATACTGTAGGCTACAACGTTATTTGCAACATAAAATTAAGGAGACCAATGCAAACGAATCAAAAAACCAAGAGACTACAGTCCAGGTAAAACTGCTGCAACCGTCACTTCACCAATTTAATGGTACCATATAAGATTGGGTGATATTCAAGGATACATTTCTCTTTAGTAGGTGAAAATATGACAATACCTCCAATTGAAAAGTTTCACTATCTATTATTAGCTCTATGTGGTGATGCGAGACTAGTCATTCAACACATACAAATAAGTGAGGGTGGTTATTCAATTGCTTGGGAGCTGCTTGTAGACAGGTGCCAGAATGAGAAACTCATCAACAATCGCATAGATAACATACTGAAGCAACCCGTTAGGACGACTGAAAATGTTATTCAGCTGAGTCAAATGTTAGATACAACCAAAACTAATCTCAACGCATTACACAGTATGGGGCAACAGACACATGGGCTGCTATGATTTATGTACTTTTTCATAGGTTAGATAGTAAGACTAAGCTTGAGTGGGAGCTTCACTCATCAAGCAAGAATCTGCCAACCTTAGAAAAATTGTTTGAATTCTTAAGTCAGAAGTGCAGTGCTTTGGAGGGATTGCAATTGAAAACTAGACAGCCAGCTAAGGCTTCAGATGGAAATTCACTAGGTGTATGCTTTAAGTCAATCGGACACCTTTGTCATAACATGTGCTAGCAATTCTTGTGCAGTATGCAATGAGTCACATGGTTCAAAACTGCACAAGCTTTAGAGAATTCAATACTGATGAAAGATTTAAGGTAGTTAAGGATAATAAACTGTGTTTTAATTGTTTAAGCCCAACCCACATGATCAAACAGTGTATCAGGAGGATGTAAGATGTGTGGTAATTTGCATCACACTGTTGCATAAGAACAAATAATCGCTTGACAATCCCAGTGCACCACAAGGTAGCTGCTGTACTCTGAAGGACAAGAATGTCGCATATTTTGTTAGCAACTGCCAAGGTCACTGTCAAGGATAAATTGGGTAAGCTACATGTACATCATGCACTGCTTGACAGTTTCTCAATCAAATTTCATTTCTGAAAATTTGGTGAAACACCTGCAAACTGGAACGAACAAGAAATCAAGTGCATATCACAGGGATAAATAATTCAGTTTCAACTACCACTCACAGCATTAACATTGAGTGTGTCTAAGCACACCCCCTACAAGAGAAAATGGACATGTCTCGTCCTCTCTCACATAACATGCCAAATGCCTGCTGTGCGAATTGACACCTAAGCGGAAATTTCCTGCAGATGTGAAATTAGACTACTAGTTCCATTCTCCTGGTGATATTGATTTACTCATTGGAGCTAAAGTGTTTTTTTGAACTTCTTGAAATTGGAATTTATCAACATGAAGGATTGCCTCACCTACAGAACACCAAACTGGGATACATCTTATCCTCCTACATCAAAGGTCATGAGCGACAACCAAGCCATACATATTTCACCGAGACAGATCCATTACAAATGCAATAAGAGATATTTTGGTCAGTTGAATTAATAACAAAACCACCAACAGCAAAAGAATTTGAATGTGAAAGGCATTTTGTGGAGCACACTACTAGATGATGGAGCTTATCAAGTTAGGCTACCTATAAGGGCTGGTCACTAGCCACTTTGAGATTCGTATAATACAGCAAGGAAGAAGTTTTATCAGCTAGAATGGCAACTGGACAAGAACAAGCAACTGCGGGAACATTATAATGTATTCATTAAGGAATATGAAGATCTGTCACATGGCACCTGTGGAGGACAATAATGAGACAGGGACAAACCTGAAGCCATACTACATGCTGCATCATGGGGTTGTAAAGGAATCCAGTTCCACCACAAAGTTCAGGGTTGGCTTTAATGCATCTGAAAAAAAAACAAATTAAATTTCTCTCAACGACCTTCTGATGGTTGAACCAGCAGTCCAAGAGGATCTTCATTCCATTATACTGAGATTCTGCATGCATAAAATTGTTTTCTCTGCTAACATTGTGAAAATGTACCGACAAGTTTAGGTACATCCCCAAGATAGACACTTAAGCGTATCATCTGGAGACCAAGCGATTCTAATCTGAACTGTCATCCACTCAAGACAGTTACATACGGGACCTCATCAGCACCATTCCTAGCCACAAGGCGCTTGCAGCAACAGATCAGGGATGAAACCTAACTATCCTGTGGCATCAGAGATAGCAACACGAGATTTCTATGTCTATGACATTATTAGTGGTAGAGAAATAGTCACACAAGCCTTGCGAATTCAACAAGAGTTGATTCAAATGATGAAGTGTGGCTTCCAACTGCGTAAATGGTCTTCAAATGTTCCAGAGTTGCTTCACTGTTCCTTCACAAGACATACAGCTGCAAGTGCCAGCGAGCTTTGATAATGAAGACACCATAAGAACTATGGGTTTGTTATGGCATCCAGTGAACGACAAGTTTATATTTTCACTGAACATAAAGGGGCTGAGGTCTTTACAAAAAGGAATGTGTTAGCAATTATAGCAACAATTTTTGACTCGCTAGATTTGCTGGGTCCTATCATTGTCAAGTGCAAGATATTCATGCAACGCCTATGGCTAAAGGCTGTTCACGATAAAGTGAGCACTTTTGAAATCAACCTTAGAAAAAAGTCACCGTCCCTACCTGCATATATTTTAACGGGCACCCTGTAAAGTTGTTAACGATGGATGGAAAGTAGTTCAATATATTAACGTTTAATAAAAAGTGTTAGGTAACCATTTGTGATCATTTCAATTATTTTTTTTGCTTACTGTTTATTTTTAAGCATTGAAGTGCATAAGTGAGCAGATTTGTTAAATATTTACTTTTATAATAATTTCTCAGTTGCACTTCACCGATGCATGAATAATGGGACGAGGCCCATGAGAATGTTAATCTTACGTTAAGGCGGAAGAATACACAACGTGTATACAAGTAGATCTTAAGCAAGGCTTTCAAAAGTGCTCATTTTATCATGAATAGTCTATATCAAGGTTAGACTGAGATGAGCCCCTTCCTAGCTATCTACATAATTCATGGTCTAATCTTCAACACCAACTGCCTACGATCAATGAGTTTGCAACTGATAGGATTGTAATATGCATGGATAACCCAAGGGACTTGCAGCTTCACGGGTTTTCTGATGCCAGTGAATCTGCTTATGGTGCCTGCATCTACATACGATCAACAGATCAAGATAGCAATACGACTGTCAAAATTATGTGCTCTTGATCTAGAGTAGCCCCATTAAAACAACTGTTGCTTCCAAGATAGGAGCTATGTGGTGCTGTTCTTCTAGCAAACATGCATCAGAAGATTTCAGGGGCATTGACAATAACTTTTAGCCAGGTACGACTCTGGACTGATTCGATGGTGGTTTTAGCAAAGCTAAGGGCACAGTCATCTAAATGGAAAACATTCGTAGCCAATAGTGTGTGTGAAGTACAGCGACTAACCAACATAAATGACTGGAGCCATGTCAGTTCAAGGGAAAACCCTGCAGACAATCTCGCGAGGAACTGAACCACGAATACTGAAGGATTCTGAGCTGTGGTGGTGCAAATCACACTGGCTAAGATGCCATGAATCTGAAAGGCCTACAACACCTGCAGAAGTGATGTCGGAAAAAAGTAGCAAGGAACAGGGGGGGGGCAGCAGACCAGCCAAGTCCTGAAATCTCCTTTGCCATTCCAGTATGGACTTTCTCACAAAATTCTCGAGTTGGTCAAGGCTTAAACAGGTTACTGCTTATTGCTTGTGATTCACACACAACTGTAAGAACAAAGACACCAAGCAACATGGTAATTTGAAACCAAGAGAACTATCAGAAGCAGCCATACTCTGCATAAAACAAGTTCAGGCAGAAGTGCTCCAGCAAGAGGTTCATGACTTGTTGATGAATCAAACAGTGTTGAACAAGAGTTCATTGAAGAGCTTAAGCCCATTCCTAGATTGAAGAAAACTCCTAAGGGTGGGCAGAAGGCTGGAGAAATCATCATTGGAGTTTGAAAAGCAACATCCATTGATACTTCCAACAAAACACCATATTACAAGACTTATTGTAGAAGATACTCACAATAGAAATATGCATGCCGGTGGACAATTGCTATTGTCAATAATACGTCAAAGGTATTGGATACAAAATGCAAGGGATATCGTTAGAAAAATTTTTCACTTTTGTATTATCTGTCTAAGACTGAAGGCCAGTACATCTCAGCAATTTACGGGCCAGCTATCAGAACCTCAAGTTACAGTATCGAGGCCATTCACAAATACAGGCGTAGACTTTGGTGGACCTTTCAGTATAAAATCAGGATTAGTTCGGAGCAAGGTAAGGATGAAATATCTGTCATTTGTTTGTATGGCTACAAAGGCAGTTCATCTTGAATAAGTACGTGATCTCACTTCAGAGGCATTCATCGCTGCTCTAAGACGATTCGTAGCCAGAAGAGGACTGCGTCCAAATCTTTACTGTGATAATGGCACAAACATTGTTGGAGCACCTAGACAAGTTAAGGAATTTTTGTTATCGGAGAAAAATAAGTTTACTATACTTGATTTTAGCTGTCGGAGAGGAATTGACCTTCACTTTCTGCCACCAAGTGCACCTCACATGGGAGGCCTATGGGAAGCAGGCATAAAATCAATAAAGTTTCATTAGCAAAGAGTTATTGGGAATGCTTGTCTCACCTTCGAGGAATTCAACACCGTGCTCTGTCAGGTTGAAGCCTGCTTAAACTCTCGTCCACTATGCCCATATTCCAATGATCCCATGGATTTGCAAGTCCTTACTCCAGGACATTTCCTCATTGTATCTTCCATGCTTTCTCCTCCTGATCCCAATTTACTATCCCTAAGTGCTAATCGCTTGTCTAGACGGTAACGTGTTCAGTAGTTCACCCAGCAAGTGTGGAAAAGATGGTCAACAGACTACCTTGGAACTTTGCAATAAAGAACAAAGTGGAAAGATGTGCTGCCCAATCTGGTGATCTGCTGTTCTCATCAAGGACAATCTTCCTCCACTTATATGGAAGAACTCTACCCTGAGACTGATGGATTGGTACGTGTTGCTACCATCAAGACAGCAACAGGAGACTTGAAAAGACCAGTAGACAAACTGCTTAATTCCAATGACAGACTGATGTAATATCTGTCCATTATGCATTCTTGGTTTACTTTAGTAGTGATATTTATCACTGTAACAACAATCAACATTAGTGTCTCACTAGTGTAATATAATTATGTTTTGTGCACATCCAGTATCAATTGTGTTTGAGGAATGATTGTTGGTCTTTACTGTTGAATTTGGAAGATGTATAGCTATTCATGTTTAGTTTATAATGGTTTCATTTTGATCCAACCATTATAGGTGGGCGGAATGTCTGTGCAACAGCACATTTAGTTATCTGCAGAGCCATCTCATCATCTCTAGCTCAGCTAGTGTGCAAGGCTACCAGTAGGTAATGTGCACATTGCCTCCTTGTGCTAGTTATTGTGAGCTCTGAGCAGTGGTTAGCCAGTCTGCCAATAGAATGCATGTGTTGATTGTTAGCTGTAAGGTTATACTGTATTGGGTAAACTTTTTTTTGTATTGTAAACAGATCGTTTTCCGATGAGACGCATTTGTAAGATATGCAATGAAGTAATTACAGTCCACTATGAGAAGTTTATATTCGTTTTTAATTAGAGTTACCAGTAGTGAACACACATTGATAAGGACTGTTAGAATTTAAATACACAAATATTGTGCACACACAGAATAACAGGTATAATAGTGGAGAGACATTTTATGGTGTAAGTAATAGCTGCATGAGTAAATTAAAATCACATTCCATTTTTATTTTTGTTAAAACCACCTCCTCCCCCTTATCACTCTCCATCCCACCAACCCTGTGTCCCTCTCCCCTAACCCCCCTTACCCTCACACTGTGTACACTTGCGTTCATGCATGTGTACGTCCGTGCATTCATGTATGTGTTGATAATGTAGGAATTAACTTCTTACTAATGCAGTGTTTATTATTTAAAACCAATTTAATTTCAACAAGTGCTTATCTTTATAGCTACTTTGCCGCACATCAAATATTGCCAAATGGGTTACATAAGACATATTAATGTCATAGTAATCGTGGTGCATATGCAGTTGCACCACTTGTTTCCTACAAAAGCCCACTTAATTCCATTAGACTTCATGGGAGCAACTTGCACAATTAAACCAACAATTAAAACTAAAATGATTTTACCCTACTAGGACTAATAGAGAAAGAACCCTTAAACTACACCATGTAGATCAACCAGTAATGTTACTTTAGCAGTAAATATATTTCATGAATACTTATGTTTATATGCAATTTGTTATAGTTTGTTTACGCAGATGTTTAGAATGTTAAACTCAAATGAAATAAGGTGGTATTAGATATTTGTTATCTGAAATCGGCAGTAAATGGACCAACATCATGTAGTTATGCAGTTAATCATAATTTAATTGTAAAATTTGATTAATTTTTTGTTTTACAAGGAATTATAATTGCTCATCAGTATTTGAAATTTTGGCAGTATTAGAATGTTAATCTGTCAAGCATCTGCTTTTTCTGAAATCTCACTAGGTTGCATTAGCAATCTGAGAAAAAAGCTGTCTTCACTTTCGTTGCATTTTTCCTTTGCGAATGTTCTAGAAACTTGATTATTTTACTACTACACAATTTCACTGGCGTGGGAAGGTAGTTGCAACAGTTCACACGGTATCTCGAGAGATTCCATACAATGTCATGCCCTTATCTAAGTAGGTTTTTGGCACCCTGGTGCAAGAAGTGGGTGTAGAGCACGTGGAAACTTAAGCCCCAAATGCTTGCCGCCCACTAACAGTTGATAACCAGCTCTCTGAGAAGACACATTGAGTGTGACAAATTTCCCCCCCCAACGGCTAGCACCTTCCGCCAGTGTGAAAGGTCATTAGGGTGCCAGGAGGGAACTGACATCCCTCCTGCCTTTGTAATTTTTTTGCAATCCAAATTTTAAGTGACGTGCATAATAAATGAACTACTGCAGCATTGTTCTTTGCTCAAATGTCTCAAGCTGACTGTTCGTGACTCCACATTAATGCAAGACAGATTTTTTTTAAACTTTAAATAAAAATGCAGAGGCAATAATCCGAGACTTGAATTATTTTAGTTTATTTTTAATCTGGCACCTTTATTTAAGTCTATTGTAACGAGCTAGTGAAATCTAGCTGTGATTCCAGTCACCAATTCAGATGTCTGACATTACAATGTAAGCAATTTCTTTTCTGGTATGTATCCTTATCATATTTGCATATTGTATGGGCAAAAAGGAAAGGAGTCAATCCACAGACCATAACTTACTGCAACATCCAAAGTGCAGGAATGCTAGAAATACAAGAGCACTGGACAACTTCAAAGGTGTTAAGTCAACCAATAATCAGACTACCTACCCTCCAGTGTCATTAGACTCCTGCTGACATAACCGCACTGTTCAGCTATGCTGCCAATTTTGCAGGTTGTACTAGGCAGCATCAAGCGCACATTCAGCATACAAAATTCATCACTTTTTACTAACCAAATACATGGAAATGAAATGCTGTAACCGTATACTTATAAAATAGTGTTTTGTTTATAAAAATTTTGGCTTTGCTTCAGTGGTTTTAAAATATACAAATTTAAAACTTAAAAATAAGAAATTTGATGCTCAAATTCTAGTTGGCATTTTTTCCTTACTGAATTACATTACAATATTCAAAATATTAACATAAGCAAAAAGGCAATGCTTTGATAGGGGATATATAAGCTGTAAGTCATTTAAAGTAAATTTGAAATGTGGGTCTTAGTCACAATATTTAGACAGTAATTAAAACCATTTTATATGTATGAATACATTGCTTAGTATTCTTTGTAAATAAACATTTGTGTACGGATGTGTCAGCGGAATTCGTGACTGGGTGCAAGAATTCTTGTCCATGGAATTAGTGCGTGCCACCCCCCGGAGATCAGTGGAACTCGAGCTTTCCTAGTGACAATCTCTCTATCGTTGGTTGTCTGGCCAAGTTTGTGTATGAATTACAGAACATTTTTGGTCCTCCAGGGCCGGATCGCATCATGTGTGATCAACAATCGTGTGTTTATTTCATCACTCGATTGCGTGTGCTACTCAATTGTAATCTCTCAAGCCCATCAATCAAGTACCGATGCTACAGCAGAAAATCACCTACTGTCCAGACATTCTGTGAAGAAACAAGATATCTGCCCTCATCTCACCATTTACAAGGAATTAATGATTGCTTATGTAATGTTGGTTGCGCTATGTTTAGTTTAGTTTTTGTGATGTTATCAATTCAGTCGCAAATTAATTCGCTATGTGGGTGAGTAATTTACCCATTTTCTCTATTCAGTTGTGTTTATCGCTTCATGTGTTTCTGAATTAGCCAGGGTATTTCTCACTTTTTCTGCCTAACCCGACGTACATAACCTCACTTGTGCTGTGACAATAGATTAGGGCTTTGTCTTCTCCGTACAGTTTTTTTTCGCTTGTATAATAGTAATGTTTCAACATGGGTTTCAAGGCACTTTTACTGAAACAAACTAAGTGTACTGAGCTTCGAAGCACGGCCCTTGACAGAGTGTAGAGAGATGGAGTTCAAACAAGAACATAAGGTCCCCAACACTCAACCCCCCGGTACAGGATTTGGACTCATCCTGTACCTAGACTGTTGGCACGACACTGTACTGGTCAGTACATCAGGGTTCAAACCTCAGATGCTAATATAACTAGTATGTCCTCTCTATCCAATATTCGTCTATGGAGTCACCTAGAAGAATTATGCACACAAGGGTCAGGCTAGCACAAAAAGGGGGTTCGATCCACGCTGGGGTGAGACACAGAATGGATAACTTGTGGCGTGTAAGGCATTTGTGACTTAGAGACACTGACCCTCATGAATACCTTGAATTTGAGTGAACTCTTACACCGTGCATGTGTGAGTGGTTTGGGTGACTTCAATCTCTTAAAAGCGAGTTTCATATGGAACATGTCCTGGGGCGAAAATTACACTTGCTTTGGTAAGGTGCCAGTATAAATAGTAGGGTGAGTCTGTTTACATAATGGAACAAAGTTTTCAACAGTGGGCATCACAGTACGCCGACGGGTTACCTCAGAAGCCGCAGTCTGTGGAACTCTTCTCCTCTGCTCCGTAGGTGCTTCTGCAGCAGCCGGCTATGGGACAGCGGCCAACTCTGGCTGTAGCTGAATGGTACTCTGGCTGCTGAAAGTGGTGTGTGTGGATCAAGGAGGGATAGCAGTATATTCAGGAAAGAGAACTGATGGCTCTACACCTATCACCTCTAGACTGCTATGCAATATGGTTAAAACTCTAAGGGAAGTTGACCTGGCATACAGGTCAATAAATCAAATAATGCAACGCCTTCTTGAGATTCGCTGACAAAACTGTTTTGTAAATTTATGTTTCTATTTGACACAGTTTCCCTTTAAGACTGTTCTTAACTCCTGTCTTAGTTTTTCAGCATAAGGCTGGTTATCAAAAATACTTCTGCATCAAAAAAAATTAGTCACTCAAACAAAATAATGTATATGGGGTGAAGCCAGGTATAATGAACGGTCATGCAGACTAATCCCAGTGTGTCTAGTCACCCAACCACATCTGGCCAATTCACATGTCCGAAGGGTTAGACAACAGCGCACGTGAGCAGCCGCAATATCAAGGTGTAGTGTGTTCCTAGTGAAGGACTCCCCGAAGATTAACCAGTGCAAACACGTGGAGTGACACACTGTGGTGTAACACCCTGGGCGATGCCTAGGCCAAACTCCAAATACCGCTTGGTGTTCCTTTATTTGCCATCTGGCTACATGCGATGCCGGCGTTACTTCACACACAAATAAAAAATACTCTATGTATTCACTCGCAAATTTAAGTAAGAATTTACTGTGGCTTTAATAACACTGATAAAACACAAGGGATTCAAAGTTTACTAATACTAGTGAGTAAAAGTCACAAATAGTCAAAGGTATTTTGGCTTTAATACTACCACATGAACAAATACAGTAAAGCAAGAATACATCAATCTCAATCGTTTCTACAATAAAAATTACTTTACCATGAATATCTATAGCATACAAATTTAACTTGCGGCAGTTAAAAAGTTTCAAATAAATGCAAGTCAGGTGAAGGCAACCTGTTACGTTTACTTTATGTTTTTATTCTCTGGGTGATTAAATAAATTTAATTAAAGAGTGAATCAACTAGCCATGGAACCTAGCTGAACTTATACTGAGAATGTCCAGAATGGACCTCACAATCTATAACAGGGTTTCTATATTCAAGTGGTAAGAGGCCTGACTAGGGCCTTAAGGGAATGTCGCCATGACCTTGAGGTTACCTAGACTGAACAGGGTTAAGAAGAGTGTAGATCAATGTAGGAGGAGCTCAAGGTTGAGACAACTTGAAGCGATGCTGAGGACATCCTTCAGAGGAAGCTGGCCTCTCAGAGCGTAGTCGTCTTAGGCAACACGGGTGTAGGACAGCTGGTCCTAAGTTATGATGCCCTTTGCCTCCAGGGCCAAGAAGGTGCTACAAGACTGTTACCACTGGGTATGCAACTTCAGCCTTTGCAGCCTTTTCAAGAGTGGACAAGCGACTGGCGAGCCACCCCGAGTAAATGCTCAGGCGTGAGCCGACTTGTCTTTTATAGTGATCTCTATCGATCATGGATACTGCAAGGGTTACGGGTCCAGGGGGGGGGGCCTTGACCCCGCCTCCTAGGGATGGAGCTTGTGAAGTCATATGCATGGACCAGTGGATGCCTTATCTCACTTCTTCACTCGGTGCCTGGGGTGCGGAAATTCCAAGCTAACGGCGCTCGTGTAGGCAGTTAACCACTGTGATTGGGCCATGGCTCTGGTGGCACCAAATTCAAACTGGTATGCTCTTCTCTTGACGAGCACGCTTAAGTCAAAAACTTGTGTGTGGGCAGAGCGATGATGTGAAGTTTTCTACATACACAGGGGAGCAGTATAAACTATTAACAGGGGGTTGTAGTATGTCGAGCCTCTGTCAACATCATGGAGTTCACCCGTGTCCTGCCTCTAGTACCGGGAATAGGATTGCCCATATAATCAACCATCTTGGATGGAGCAAAGTCGTGAATCTGTAGTGCACTCTACCTAGCACCATTTTCGTCATGTGTCGAACTTCAGTAAACTAAATCATGGAACACCAGTGAACGTATACAGGCATTAACAAGTGCTCCATGTTACTGCGGAAACTGTACACAAGGTAAACGTGCTTGGTGTACAACTTGAGGCAAATGATAGTACTGTAAATTCAATATGTGACAACTTACTGCAGTCGGATCCACTTTCCGATTACTCGGATGAAAATATTTTGACCTCTAAACATAATGGGTTGTTCAGTTTACTGTGACACTCATGGTATCATGGCTGTTTTTGGGTAAGCAGAGTGAATCAACTCCACCTGTTGCCGGACCATCTGCAAATGTAATGCTTCAAGATCAATTCGCCTACTTTTTATGGTCAGTGGGAAGACTAGTCTATGTTTTCGCAGTTTTGTGTCAGACCACCATTCAAAACAATCTGTCTGGCTGATGTTAAAAAGTTTCAATATTTAATGGGTTGCCTCACAGGAGAAGCTTTACAACTGGTAAAAAATCTCCCAATTTCCTCTGAGAACTATCCTGTGGCATGGGAACTTCTTACATCTCAGTAACTCTGAGAAAGCTGACAACATTGTACATAAACAGAATCCTCTGTCTGCATTCTGTCAACATCACAAATCCATCAGGCATTTTGTCAGCACATTCAATGAAAATGCACGAGCCCTTAAAGGATTATGCTGTAATGTACCTGAGGAAAATCCTGTTCTTGTAACAGTCTTGATGAGAAAGTTGGGTGGAACTGCACATTCAGTTTGAAAGCTTGAGTGCAGGGCGGACTAATTATATGCCTAGGTTTCAGAACTTTTAGAGTTTCTGCTTGCAAGGGTCTACTCTGGACTGTGTTGTTGATATAAGAATCAAAACAAGCACCAGTCAAATATCCCAGAAGGCCAACTCTAAAAAAATAAGTAATTTAATACAACCACCCATATCTGTGTTTGTAACTAATTCTGAACCCAATCAGTTAAAACCCTGTATTGTCTGTCAGCAGACTACTTCTGTGTATAAATGTTCAGAAATTGTTAATGCCTCACCATCAGAAAGACAGTCAATAGCTCGCAGTAAGAAACTCTGCTTCAACTGCCTGGGAACAGCCTTTACTGTAGTGTCATGCCCCTCAGCTCATACGTGTTTTCGATGCAAATAGAGGCATCATACTATACTTCATGTTGATGGTCAATCTAGGCCTAATCCAGTAACTCATATTGAATATCATACTTCAAGTGCAGATGTTGAGACTGAACAATTTGTAGACATCTCTTCAGCTCATAGTTTTAGTTCAGAGTTATCTACTGCCCTGGTAACTGTATGATGACAGTAAACCGCACGTGGTTCAATGCTAACTGGGCAGTGAAGCTCGGGCATCCTTCATGACAGAGGTAGCTGCAACAGTCTTTACCATTTCAAAAGGACAAGGAAAGGGTCTGTGGTCTTGCGCATGGTACAGTCAACTTGAAGGGAGCTGTCAGTTGTAAAATCCAATCCTTTGTTGTATCTCAATGTTCCTTTTCCCACTTTCTTTTCATGGTATCTAAAATTACCAGCGATCTACCACTAGCAACTGTGGATCCATTTATTCATGACCAATTGGGGTCTCTTCCATTAGCTGATCCTCAGTATGACAAACCTGGTCATGCTGACATGTTGCTGGGTGCTGACATCTATGCAAGACTTTGTATGAGTCAGCGACTTGATATCGGTCAGCACATGCCTGTTGTGCTCGAGTATAAATTTGGTTGGATGATCCCGGGAAAATACCCTGAACTGAATGCAAACTCTGATCAAGAACTGATTTCCATGTTTGTGGGGACTGAGGACTCACTAGACTCAATTCTCAAACAGTTTTGGGAAATTGAGGAACCCCTTCATGTAGTTGCAAAACAACCGGATGCTGACTTCTGTGAGACCCACTTCATGGCCACTCACTCTCGAGATGAATCTGGTAGACACAAGGTCCATTCAAACCCGAGGGACAGCACATCATAAATTCATATGTAAATGCTGAAAACATATTTTATGCTCTGGAACGCAAACTCACATCTCAACCTGACATGAAAACAAAGTTCAAGAACTTCATGGCTGATTATGCCCTGTGGTTGTGGACCTAAGGAGTGGGT
This sequence comes from Dryococelus australis, assembly GCA_029891345.1. Lineage (NCBI taxonomy): Eukaryota > Metazoa > Arthropoda > Insecta > Phasmatodea > Phasmatidae > Dryococelus > Dryococelus australis. Next base: position 308,685,016 of record CM056994.1, on the reverse strand, counting down.
TGGGATGACCCCTTACAGTCACCAACATGAGGGAAGTGGAATTAGTATATTGAGGGACTTTTCCACCTTGAAACCCTTAGTTTGCCACATTCTGTGTCCTGATGCAGCTTGTGCAGAACTACACGGCTTTGCAGATGTGTGTGAACGAGCCTACATAGCTGTAGTGTATTCGAGACATAGTATGTTCATGGGAATATGAACATGCATCTCATACTGGCCAAATCTCTAGTGAATTCACTAAAACAAGTTTCACTTCCTCAACTTGAGCTGTGTGGAGCTCATTTGCTGGCAAAATTGGTGCACTATTGTCATTCCGTCTTCATCCAACATTTAACAGTCACTGCCAGTCATACATGGACTGACACTATTATAGCTCTCGCATGGATCACGACTCAGCCCTACCTGTCAAAAACCTTTGTCGCAAATAGAGTTGCTCAAATCCAGGAATGGGTTCCACCTCAGTGTTGGAAACGTGTTTCTAGAGACAATCCTGCAAATTGTGCTTCTCTTGGTCTGCTTCCCCACAAACTAAGTTTTCATGCCCTCTGGTGGCATGGCCCTCAATGGTTAATGAATCCACCTGACCAGTGGCCACTTTCCCTAGTGAATGACACTTCAGATGTCCCAGAACTGGTCACCCCAGCTGGTTCTGTTATGTTTTATGATACGACTAATTTTATAAGTGACTTCTATTTTTAAATGCATCACTACAGTTTTTTTTTGCACTACCAAGAATTTTATAGTATGCCACTTACGAGTTTTAAAATATGCTATGATTAAATGTTATGTTGTCACTGATATGAGCTATTTTTAATCAATTTTGGAAACTTAATTTTTAATATGCTGATCAGTTCTTGATATGGCGAATTTTATAAAAACTTAGGTCCCTGGTAAGTAACTTCACTTTCATCTGTTTAGAGAATTTTATTTCTGTTTCAGTTATTAACACGTTTGCGAGACTTTATTATTAATTCCCTCATGAGTTTTATTTTAATTACTGTGGTAATTAATTTCTTTAGACTCATTTTGAATTATATGAGTTATTTAATTTACATTTCATATCAATTCGTCCGGGAAATAATACCTTTATTTTCGGTTTGATGTATTTGACATTTATGTAATTCATAATGGAAGTCTAGTCGTTAATTATTTATGCCTGTTTTGTGTTAAATTATGTATGATATTTAGTTCTACTTGGCCATATAACTAATTTTTATTGAAATATTTTGCACTAATTAAATATTGTACTAATTTTCTATAAGTAAAATATTCTCTCTGTAAGTTCTATTTCAATTTTCCTCTGAATTAGTACACTGAAAGCTACTTCTTAAATCTTGTTAGAGACTTTCAGGTTGTTGTTTCACACATTCGTCTCTTGTCTGACTGCACGTAAGCTGCGCGGTTCGCAGATTCCTTTATCACGACAGCCATTGCTACCCCCTTCCACACTTCACATAAAAAACTTGTTTCAATCACGTTGAATTTTGCTATTCTTGCTGAGCTTTCACTTGTTCACATATTGTGAATCATCTGTGACATCTAGTAGCAATTTTGGTACTATCTGGTTGGTCATTTTCCCTTTTCGTTGCATCATTTCTGGTTACAACGTAATTTTCTCCTCATCGTCTCATCACTTCTGTTTGTCTCCTTGGCTTGTCGGAAACATGTCTACACGTGTGCAGGTGTTTTCAGGGTCTTGACGTTCCTTGGTTTTTTTAAACTACCACCACCACCACGTAATGTAGTAAAGCCAAGATGTAGTGTGTATTTATTTACTTATTTATATTTCTTCTTCCGCAACATGAAGGATATTTCATTTTCCCTCGTGATGAGTACCATTATTTGCCCCTTCATCCTAATGGTTTGATTGCAGACTTATTTTCTCTCTCACTTTTTAGAGAGTCAACTCTAGGTCGCGCAACACCTAATTAATTGAAGTACTTATTTGCATTCATGTAGTCCACATATTTCTTTAACTACTCAGTCTCCTCTTCCGCTGTCTTCGTGGTGTGATGGCACACGTTCTTTGAGGGAGTGTTGCCGGTGGAAGTGTGTGCAAAAATCTCCGCTTCCCCAGTTTCCAGAGAAATGTGTCTTGTATCCAACTACGTACCCCTGGCCTCTCTCCGGACCCGTGTCACCCACCAGGGCAGCTAAGCAGACAAACTTCTTGGTTTTTTAATATATCCATCCTGTCATGCACAAATAATATACATACTGTAATTACCACTTTATCTGTGTGATATAATCTCTAATAACTTTCACGATTATGTTTACTTTATTCAATTTGTAACTTTTTTTTTTTTACTTTGTTGGTTTTGTTACACACATTAACATAATTTAATTGGCATGCATGTTTAAAGTAATACATGTTTTATATGTAAATTTATATAACAATGTGCATGGATCCACTTTGAATATTTTATATGCTGGCACAATGCATTTTATATATTATTTTATTGAATTTTAAACATTCTGTTGAAAACCCTTTTAAGTAATGTTAAACTGCTAGCAGTTAATCATTTTCAATCTATTATTTGAGCTGTGATACACATTTACTTCAACTATTGTTTTTATAAAAAAAAAAATTTCATCAAGTAATTATGTTACTACTTATTTTTTTACGAACTTCAATTGGTAATTTGTCTATACGTTTATAACATTGATACAGAAAAGAACTACAATAAATTTAACAAAAGATATTCAATGCACAACACCATATCTATGTCTTATTTAATTTATATTTACACTTAACCCTCTGAGCATTTTCTTTAATATAAATATTTTGTTTTAATCATGAGGTATTTAAACTCGTTTCTTTATTGTGACAATGTACAATCACCCAGAATCTCAATGTGTTGCTTAGTCACTTCATTACTTTAATTTCTTGAACAGTCATTGAGTTAATTTTAAATTGATGCATTTATGTTATTAACCATCTGATTTAATATGTTTGTGGTTCCTTATAATTTTACTGAGCAAAGACTTTTACCTTAATTGAAGTCGATATTTAACCTTTTATTCTATCTCAATCGTACATTGTAACAGTTCTTGTGAGCACACATGATCCTCCTGAAGAGCTTCCACGGTTACAGAAATTCTCGTCTTGGTAAAAACTTGTTTGAGTCATGGCCTATGTTATGCGTTTTGTGAAGCACTGCCAGGGGCAACCTCCTAGCAGCAAAATCCTATCATCTGTTGAATTATAGCAAGCAACTTCCATAATGTGTGGATGTATCCAAAGGTCATGTTTCAAAGATGACAAAACAATTCCAAAGGGGAAAACCTTGTTCCAAGCGATTGCAGAGTTTGACACAGTTTTTGGATCAGCATGGTGTGCTCAGGTTGGGCAGGCATTTGTCAAATGCAAAAATTGAGTATGTCGCAAAACACTATCATATTTCCAAAAGACCATACTGCTCTTTAAGTTTTGGTAGACTATCACCACTTAATGTACCTACATACTCCACCACAACTACTTCAGTCTCTTGTGTATCAACAATTTTGGATTTTATCAGCTCGATCCTTGATCCGGTCTAGGGCTTCTGGTGCCGGTCTCCACAGTCCCCCCCTAATGGCTGATTTACCCACTGAAGGACTCACACCTGCTGAAGCTTTTGTTCGGACAGGAGTGGACTATGCTGGACCGATCTCCATCAGAGTTAATAAGCTGTGTTGTCATGCTACCCAGTTAATAAGCTGTGTTGTCATGCTATCCAGAAGGCATATCTACCTACATATGGTTTGCCACAAAAGCTATCTACATCGATGTTGTAACCAATCTGACTGCAGACAGTTTCACTGCTGCTCTTACTTGATTTGTGTCCAAACAAGGTTTATGTATTGGTCTGTATTCCAATTGTGGCAACAACTGTATTGATGCTTCAAGGCAACTTCTTCAGTCTTTTAAAAAGTTTCCTAAATTGTCGCTCCTGGGAAACTACTCTTTGCCTCATGAAATGAGTTAATTTCCTGCCTCCTGCATCTCCTCATCAGGGAGGATTGTGGGAAGCTGCAGTTAAATCAGCCAAATACAATCTCAGGCATACAATCAGCAATAAAGTTCTGACATTCGAGGAACTGAGGACACCACTCAAGTGGAGGCCATCCTAAATTCATGGCCACTAACGCCCGTCTCTTCTGATCCATGTGAGATGGTAGCACTCACACCCGGGCATTTCCTCACCAGTAGGCCTCTTGTTGCTGTACCCCAATCTTATGAAGAGGTTGACGATAATATACATTTGTCCAAAAGATGGACAATGATATGCGCACTAGCCAACAGTTCTGGATATGCCATAGCAACTACAACCTCGGGGGAAGTAGCAAATCCAGCAACCAGGACTCGCTGTGAGAGAGCTAGCTCTGATTGGAGAAGTGTTCCACCCTTCAGCTGATGTTTAGCGTGGGCTGTCAAGCTCCACCCATGAAAGGATGGTGGATGAAGTTACTCGAGTGGTGGATTTATGTATGCAGAAGGGACATTGTGCAGATCTGTACATAAGCTGTAGTCTGCCACTTCAGTAGTGTCATCACCAGTTGTGACATACTGTACAAAGTGAATGTGTATTGTGAATACATTTCTGGAGCCCTCAGCTGGTCTCAGTGGGCAGTAATGTTCATTATTCTTCGTAAATAAATATTTGTGTACATGTGTGTCAGCAGACTTCATGATTGGAAGTATGAATACTTTGTCCTGGAAGTAATGCCTGCCACCCCCTGGAGATCAGCGGAACTCAAGATGGCGTTGGGGTAAATTTTTCTAGCGACAATCTGTTATCCAGCAAAGTTTGTGTATGAATTGCATAACACACATATTGAGTGTGTGGAGATTATTGGACATAATTTTGAGGAGTGGTAAGACATATCTAAATGTTTTGATATTAGGAACATGTGTATGGAAATGCATCCCTACCGAGCTACAGGTATCAAACGATGCACACTCCATTTTAATTTGATGCACTGACTGGGCCCCACACGGCGGACCAAGCAGAGTACACAGGTGAGGTGTAGAGTGGGGTGTAGCCAAGCCAACCGGCAAGTGGACAGTCCCAGATTGTCATCTGTAATGAATTGAGTTGTATGTGAGCAAGTGAGATTACGAAATTAGCAGACATGGTGTGTTTACAGGAAGTCGCCCAGAATTGCAGTTGAGGCATCATGAATATACGAGCGCTATCCCAACAGACAGCAACCAAACAGGAAAACATTTGCACTGGTCATTCAATGCCTACATAACAGTAGACAGGTTGAACCAAAATAATGCTGGAGCAAGAAGATGCGATGGAACACCCAATATTGTGAACAAATTTCTCGATCAGGTGACAGTACAACCCGACAAGCACCCATGCAATTGCGCAAAACATATATGTGCACACACATGCCTGTCGTCCACAACACTAGCGCTCGTCGCTGATCATTTATTTAGACACACTGGCCATTTGCAAGCTCCTCGGCCAACTTCTCCCTCCCAAGTTCTCCTTCTGCTGCCTCCTCCCAACCTCTCCCTTCTCCGCTTATGGTTGTCTAAGCCGATGCACTTCCCCTCCCTACCTTCTTAGTCCTTAGTCAGACAGACTGCCTTCTGACCAGTAAATATGATTACCAGCTTAGTCGTTGGGTGTGTTACGATGCGCGAGAGAATTAGTTGACCACTTTAATTCTGCAATCATAGTACCTTCGCCGACTATAAGCCAGCTGTCTTATCGGTCTGGGGAACAACGCCGCCGAGTTCATCAGCTGCAGGTAGCGGTGATACGATTTCTGCTACTAATCCACTAGTGCCGCGGATAGCGAGTTCTCTGCCGGGCAATACTTATGGTGAGTTTCGGTTACCTTCATTGTGGCGTAAGCTAACCAATTGTAGGGTTCAGTTTCTGCCATATAGCATAATGGCAGTGCTCAGTAGTACCTACATCTGCTTAAGATGAGTTGTCAAATTTCAGAATATTGGGTAAATTGCCCGAGGTAAAGTTTGGCAAGTATGCCACTTTGATCGCGGGCACATGTCTCATTATCGGCTGGTGTGTTTTAAATGTTAAGGCTTTGGTTGGATTAACCTATAACGTAATTTTGTACTCATGTTCTACATTTATAGTATTGCTGGAGAAATTCCAAATTTGGTTGGGGTTAGCAATCAAAGGGCAATAGACGTTGCCCAGCTCCACAAATCTGGTGTTTCTGCACGATTGCTTGGACCTGAGCGAAGTAAGCATAGCAGATGTTTGATGAGTTTTCAAGCCTCATTGAGTTTCAGTAATTATGTCCTGCCAGCCGGATTCACAGTGCTATTGATTTTCTTTAATTTCAGCAGACCATATGTTGGTTGCTAATATGCAGTTTTCCTTGCCCAATTGATGCCATTGAGCTGTTGTTCCAAACAGGTTTGATAATAAATAAATACCATATTTGTTCAGCAATGTTTTGCTGCTAACGTAAGAAAGCAAAATTATCATCAAACAATGGTAGCGTGTTTCATGTTAAATAAAAGTAATAATATGTTGTTAAACTATCGAGACAATGCATTCTAGTGTCAGGAATGATTGATTTGAAAGCCGTTGAATTTTGGTTGCTGATAATATTCACCGTTGGTCTCTTCTCACTGGAACACAGGTTGATATTGTGCAGGGTCATTTTTTATAAGGGCCATGTAAATTCAGGAACCCTAGTTTCAGTGAAAAATATTTTATGCACATATGCGCACCTTTCGAAATAGATTATGTATAATAAACTAAATGGTAATTCTGCGCTGGTGACGCGCAAATGTATATTGAATTGAATGAGAAAAATTTTACGTGCTGGAGCGCAAGTTTTAAATTTATGTATATCATCTGGTTTATTTTAGTTACGCGTTTGTGAGGTGTGGCATGAAGTAGGATGAATTGCGAGTGCATAATATTGTTAATGTCCTGTGGCTACATTGTATGACAATTTTGTTTACTGTATTTAAAGTTTGCACTTTTTGGCCCTTGAATTTTAATGAATCATGGCTGGCTACGTAAAAAGGACTTATGTGATAAGGCTGATGCATACATAGTGTTTGTAGCCTCTTTGTGTGTAGTCAACCAATGGATGGTAATGCATGGAAAAACAATGATTTGTAGCACTCTAGCACATAAATTTATAGCTATTTTTTTAATGTTTCCAAGAAGAGAAAGAGTATCAGGAATTTAATGTTAATGCTGTTAAACCTATTGAGCTGAAGTGCCTGAAAGTACTGGTTAGAGATTTAATCATGATATAATGAATAATTTCATTTATCCCATTTTTGCTATTTTATAACGCCGTATCCATGCTTCTTATTGTACTGTTTTTTCACACTTTGAAATATTACACTTATATAAAATGATTTGAAGGCTTGGTGTGTTGAAATGTATTTAATTGAATATTCTTGCCTTGTGTTCCTTTGTACGGCCCAAAAGTTATGCTTACTGTGCATTTCATAGGATATGATCGACAAGAATTTTAGAATCCAAACCAGACCTGAAATATTGTTTAATACCACAGGCAGTATTTTACTGTAGAATTACCATCTGTATAACTGGCTGGCCAAAGGCCAAATTAGTTGCTGATAACTCTTCTCAGCCTCTAATTTGGGATATGATTAAGTAGAGATACGGAGACCACCTGTAGACAACAGACTGCTTAGCAAAGTGGCCAGACACCTCACAGGTGTCACCTGGAGTTCAAATGCTAAGACTTACCACGCCACAGTTACCACCACCATGATACAAAACCATCTGAAACTACCACAAAAGTGAGGAATAACCTGTAACTATTAACACCCCTTTTTCATTCTTACACTGGCCCCAAAAGCCACTTTTTGGAAGCTTATACCATAAAGTTTCCAGTAGCAATACTGTGCATTTCAGCTTCCCTCTGCCATTCCAATGCCTCAAACTACTATTTTCCTGCAAGCTTGGTTCAAAAAAACCATTTAACTGTTCCAATCCACACTGAAGTATTAGTTAAGTATCAATTGGTTTGTAAACGGTTGCACAAAAAAAACTGAACTATCATACAATCTTAGACATTATAAAAATGTGAAGGGTAAAGAAAATGAAAAGAGAACTACCAAAATCAATGGAAAATTAGTTGCAAAACGCAAATTAGATAATATTTTGAGGTATCAATTTTACTGTAAATAAATGATTAAATTTTTTAAAAAATCTTGGTAGACAGTCCCAATTTTATAGTTATAAAATAAGTTTCAATGAAATACTTCCAACATATTTTAATATGCAATACTCACCACTGATTAAATGTGGACACCATTTATTAAGAAACTTAATGGCCTTTGTGTCATTGAGTGGCTTGGCTGGACCATTGTAGAGACAATTCTGAGAGAGGCCAAGGGAGTCCTTGTGACATTGGCCATACCATATACAGTGGTCATCTGCTGCAAGCACCTGGGGGATGGAAAGAACAAAGACATGTTCAACACAAAAACATCCAACCATTGTACAAACACAGCTTGTTTTGTTAACAGTAATGTTGGTGGAGACTTGTCAGGAATATTTATTTTCCAAAACTGTGTGGTGGGAAGAAACTTGAGTGATTACGTTGAAAGCTCAACACACGAGTGCACTTTGTTAAACACCCTTCCTACCTCGCACTGCACAAGAAGATAAAATCAACTGACAAGTATGTGTAGGTGTGAAGCTTGGTTGTGTAGTACACTACCTCAAAGGGTATGGGATGCAACTTGTGATAAAACTCCCTCCTTGATACTCTGTACTTGCTCTCTGTTACGCTGGCATGAAGGCACCTGTAATTTACAACACCTGAACACGCCTGCTCACCTTAAGCAGTATTCATGACAGCGGTTCCAGCAATCGGGGCGTGCATGGCCAAATAGCTGTAAGCAGGAACCCCCCCACCAGCACTGAATCAGGGCAGATTGCACCATAGCAACCACTACTGACTAACAGACATTGTCTTTCTCAGTGACACCGACCAGAATGGAGGACCCCAGGAACATGCTTCGGGACTCAACACAAGGTGGGTCAAACCCCAATCATTTAGTAACATATCATGGCTCAAACTAGGTAAATAACTAGCAGTTAATACATCTTGCTTCCCTGGTCTTTTAGTGTAACTTCTTTGTACTTCTGTAATGTTCTGTTGTTATAATAACCCAGCTTTATTCCAGATAATCTACAATCATTCAACACCTTGCTCTACCCTTAGCTACAACCCCTACCATAATTCACAACCATAAAGCCCCTAACCCTTCTTGTGTAAAGTCTACCACAAATTGGCCTTATAACATCTCATTATCCCAACTTATTTTGTTGTCCTCTTACAAAATCTCTCGCTGACAAATTTATGAAGAATGGTTGTAATGCAATGCGAAAACAATACTCGCAATGCAGACAAATTAGGTGTGGTGGATTTACTTAGTTTACATTGCTCAAACGAAACACTCTTAATAAAATTAATTCAGTTTTAATTTAAAATTTAACTCTCGAAAAATTATGAAAAAGTCAAAAAATACAAAAGCACTTTAAAATTATCATTGCACCTATACCCACCATTCAATTACCCAATTTTTTCCCCATTAACATAACATTCAGATTCTTCTTCAACATTCAACAAATATTTAAAAGGTTTTCAATTAAAGTAGGTGCCAGTCAGTGAGCAATACAGAGACTACTTCAGGATGAACACTATGGGTGGGAGTCTTAGGAGGTTTCTGAATTCTCAGTGTATACTTGTTGAAATTATTCAGACACGTCATCAGCTATTCATAATAAGACTGGTCGCACATTTTGGTGGAAATATCAGAATCTATGCGAAAACAGAAAAATTTGGTGCAATATGATGTTATATATATGTTATAACTTCTATGGTTACAGATTAAGTAGATGCACATAACCCTATATACATTAATTTATTTTTTCCATGATTTTGTACATTGACATCTTGCTAGTTTAAGTGCTGAAACATGGCTTTAGCCGGGAACGAGGAATTAATAGGAGCATTAGTGGGAGTGTATTATCTGCAGGAAGGAAATCAAAGATGATGCAATAATATTGTCTTTATTGCTTGGCAGAGCAGCAAGACAACAGGTGTGTGTTGTTTTGAACGAAAACTAGTACAAACAAATATGCCAACATAATGTCTGTGTTTGATCATTGTACACTGAGTACAAATTGTACAAAAGAAAAACCAAACTGCAGAAATATATAAAGTCTTGTACCTCTGTATACTGAGGATATGTTTATCTGTTCAGCTTGTCTCGATTTCACAAGTATTTATACCACACCAATAGCCTTGGGATATTGCTTTATAACGTAATTGGAAGATTGTAAACAAATTAAGACAGTTATGGGGTTTGTTGCATTTATTTATTGTATGTAAAGGGGCATTACACAGAAACTGGCATTCTTTCCTCATCCCTCGACGTACCTTACAATGTGTGATATACACACATTGATTAAAAAATTAAGAGAAATACAATTCAACGGGTTTGTAATAACATGAAAATGCAGATTGCAAATGTTATAGTATTTGTAAGCATACACCTGGGAAATATGGTACAGACTTCTACAAAACGCTCAGAATTTTACTCAATTGGAAGCACATTTACCAAACTGACAATTATTTACGCATACAACAGAACAACATTTTGTAAATACTTATTACCTTTTAAAACTTGCGAACTTTATAACCGCAAAAATACAAGTTAATTTTCACACCTGAAATATAATATGGCGATTGTTGAAGTACGCAAGTATGCCTAGCAAGTATACAATTTCAAATATTTACCCAATATACTTCCTGTGTGTACTATACTGGGAATTTGAACAGCGCTAGTATACACATGGCGATGTCACCTCCGGCAACGAGTACGCACAAATATGCAATTTTTGAGAATTCAGAAAAGTCTTAAAAAGTTTCAAAAATTGCTTAAAAGTTCCTTCAACCACGTCTAGAAACACTAAATTTTCACTTACAAAATGTTTCAAAATGTTCTAGATTGATTGCATTAACATGAAAACTAATGTTCATCAAAGGGACTTAATACAATTTTTGATGGGAATACCACCCCACGGCTTATGTAAAGATTCTTAGGAAACATGTTTTTATTAATCTTCACATTATTATCAAAATTTTTACTGGGTATCTTCATGTCATGCCCTAGCCTAATTATACTTATTGCACTTGTTTAAACACAATATTAAAACACTTTTGACAACTTCAATCACACATCAAAAACATATTTTGTGGCTGCACTAACAGTGCGTTCATTTACAATGAAGCCTGATCACAGAAGAAAGAAAATGAACAAGCCAGTAACTTACTTCTGAGATTTTGGCGCAATATCCATGTATCCAATCGCAGACAGAATCACAAAAAGGAGTTGTCTAAGAATCGGATAACGCGGATTTGATCATGACATGTAAACAGCAAAATCAGCTGTCTCCCAGTGATTGAGCTAACCAAAACAATAACATGAACATATCATAGATGCCGCACACACACACACACACACCTCTAGTGCTCTAATTTCCTCCCAAAATTCTCAAAACTAATAAACAAGGATATATAACAAATATCTGACAAAACTCAGTTATAAGTAAAAGACTAACAATAACATATTCCAGAATGAAAACAAAAAGTTTAATTTTACCTCACTTTCAATATAACTAACAACATTTCAAAAATGGTGGCAAACATAAAACAACAATAAACAAGACTGACTTTCCCTCCAAACTATGCAAACAAACACTTAACCTTGAAAATATAAACATCTACATACAAACATAACAGAAATAAACTCAAAATAAACAAACAAAATATTGTGATGAGGGAATTTTCGCGATTTTTGAGATGTCAATTTTTTTGTTATGATACCCATAATTTTTCTGGGTCATTTTTTTTTGTCATTATCCATTAGGTAATTTAAGAAATTTTCATAGGATTTTGGGAATTATGAATTAGGTTGTTTTGGTTAGGATGTTTGTCCTGATTGATCTTAGACATGGTATAATTTGTCATTTTAATGTTTGGTGTGTGTTTTTTTATTCAGATGCAAAGTCCTTGTAAATGATTCAATATTTTTTTTTAATTCTAATTCAGATTTGTTTTTGGTTCAGTTTGGGAAGTAGTTTTGCTTCTGTTTTGATGTTCATTTAGTTCAGTATTTTTTCCCTTAAGTCGTAATCTGTCTGTATTTTAATTTGTAATAAATTCTGATAAATTCCTTAATTTATTAGGCAGGGGGCTTAAATTTATTTGAGTTGGAAGTAAATTTATAATTTGTTGCTTTATTCTTTTTGAAAGGTTCGGCCTAATAATTTTTGTCATGTTTAGGATGGAATTCAATTATTTTTCAAAAGGGATTTGGGATATAAGAGGGTTAGATCATGTCCTTTTGTCATCTCAGGAATCTTAGCCTTGCAGTCGATAGTTCCCTAGCTGCTACAAGAGTTATTTGCCATTAGTATTGAGCTGAAGTCAGCCTCAGCATTTTTGGTACCGGCCACAGCTGTGCATGTTTGCCTTCGCTGCTGTGACTAAAGTAGCAGTCATCATTTTCCCTAACTGTTTCGTGATATGCGTATGCCGTAAGTTCCCGGAGCCGTCAGCAGATTAGGATGTTTACGAGTTGACGACCGTGCATTTGTGTTGCGCACAGCAGACTCTAGGAGCACTTTGTGCGAAGCCAGTGTTTAGAGCAGATGCACATGTGCACACAGTGCTGGGATTGGGCTGCGTGAGCAATGACTTCAGGTGAAGTCCGATAAGGAGGGGCGGCATTGTTAGGTCGGTCAGTCAGTCAAGGAGACTAGGCGGTCGGCGTGGAGCGAGAAAGCAGGAGGAGCCTTCGAAAGACAAATGTCATGTAGACGATAGAAAAGCTACATAACTAACGTAGTTGATACTTAGAGTTTCTGTACACTTGGTTTCTGACTACATTAAAGTCAGAAATAAGGTAGGTTAAATCAATCCTACGAATAAAAGTTGATAGCTGGTCGTAAATTTGTTGAGTGAAAGTCAGTCGTTAGTCGCAGTCCAGTTTGATGCTAGGGAAATTTAAATTTTTATGGAGATTTTCTGAAAATAGTAACAAAGGACATTTTGCGAGTTAATCAGTTTGCCGATTAGGACCTTCTGCCACCTTCCCCATCAAATCTGTGGACCCGTTTTTGTGTTCAAACAAAGTTTTTGTTGATTTGTACTGACTAATTAAATGTAAGATAGTCTGATTTGATAAAGGAAAATTTTGCTGTATTCAATTTAATTTTAAAGCATTTCGAGAAAGTGTAAATGAAACAGAAGTTTACAGATTCTTTAGAGTCATTCCAGATGTTTTATTTATGTTTTGAAACTAATCAAAACTTCAGATAAATATGTTCATGTCAGTATCCACGAGATATTTAATATTACTTTTTTTTTTTTTAGTTTTCTTTGATACACTGACTCATTTTTGTGATTAAAATTTTTGATATTAATTTTCATAAATGTTAAATTATAACAGAATTTTGATATCTTTTTTTAATTGTTACAGTAAAAATGCCTTCATTGAAATTTTTCCCCTTATTTTATAGTCAATAGTTTTCTTCCTGAAGTCTGGTAATTAATGAATTTCTTGTTTTATTAATTTAAATCCTCTATTGAATAATCCTGAATCACATAGTTTTACTCGCCTTCAAAGATTCTAGGAACCCAAGCTAGTTGAACGAGTGTTCCCATTTTGAGTTATGCTCTACCTACAAAGATACACGAAAAGACATTAATGAAGGGCGTCTAGGCGGCCCTCAACTGCCTGGTGGTGGTAGCCCCAACAAGACGTTTAAATAGGGATGCTGTGAGGAGCATCAAGGTTACATGAGAAATAGGCGTTGTTTAATTTTTTCACACTTACAGACCTAAAGTTGTGGCAGAGGGAGAGTGCCATTGATGATGAGTAGTAATTATTTCAGTTTGAGAGAGTAAGAATTATTTTTGAAGACCACGCTATTTAATTATACCCCAATAACCCCTTATACACCTGGTAACCCCGATAACCCCTTTTACCCCATATATCTTTCCCCCCCAACCCCCTCCACATACAATAATCCTTATTCCCTTCCCCATTTTCCACCTTTTAACAATATAAACATATTTTCTGAAGCATTTTAGATTGTCCTTGCCTTGGCGAAACCAATTTAAGTTCCCTTAAAATGGTTGCGACAATATTCCATCAAAAAAACACAGTACTTATATAATACATATACAAGACCTCAAACAAGTATACACAGTAGGTACACAAAACATCAAGAAAAATATATACACTGTAACACCTTACTAATCCTCCTCCAGAAATTTGAACATAGACTATTATAGCATAAACTAGCAATTTGTGAAAATAAAACATTTTTTAATCACCTGAATAGTCCACAATATGTAAAATATATTCAAACATACATACCCACTTGCCAAACACTACACCAACACTGACATGAATAAAATATCAGTTTTCATATGCTTTATTAATCCAAATATATACAAACATATTTCCATATGAATACATACTCTTCTTTGGTATTGTCCATTTCATATAAGTGGGGTAAAATGTGACAAAGTGACCAATCTACACACTATGTAAATAGTAAATGCTATCGTTTGTAAAATATTGTATCAGCTGATGAATTTCTGCAGGATGCATGTTAAGTTGGCGATTCTGATGACGGCTTTGGAAGAAAATAGTATTCGGAACTAAAAGTAATAATTTAAAATTCGAATTATACTTACAATATTTATGGTTTAAAATAGGTTTTTAAAGCAATATTAATTTTTTTTTGTTTTTCGTGACTGGACTTCAAAAATATGTTTTGCAACTATGACCGAGCAAGTTGACACATACTAACAGTAAACATTTCCAGCCAATTGCTAACCATGTTTAGGTTTCCAGTTTCCAGCCTGGTGAATGTCATCAGTGTTGTGTAGCAGCAACCAGGTGCCACACACATACCACCTAAGGTACTATGCACTATAGATTGTGGGCAAGCAGTGTGTTTGTAAAACATGCTGCAGTTCGCCAAACTATTTAAGTGCCATCCAAGGCGTCAACCCCCCCCCCCCCCCCCCCCCACTTACCAAATTACACCAGACGGAAATGCAATGCAAGAACAGTTAGAGTGTATAAAGCACCTGCGTCGACATGAAGCAGAAGGCAACATATCAGACGACCTGGCCTAGCGGGGCTCTAGGCCCTTGCTGCAGTGTGTTAGTTGGCGAGCATAACCCGCGTTGCGGTTAGGGCGTAACGCTATTTCACAAGTCCCAGTTACCGATCATCTTATAAGAAATATGGCAAGGTTAAGGTTAACATCTATCTACCGTTAAATATTTTTCTGTTTGTGCTGCCAAGAGTATATTTTATATATAAAGATAATTGATATTTGTTCCTTATAAAGTTGTATTGTAGTAATTAAATCTTGAGTGTTGTTATAATTAAGTTATTTAACCAAGTATATTCTTAATAGTCTGACCATTGATAGTTATGTCTTCAGTAGCACCTTCCCCTTCTACAGTAATTATGTTGTGTGAGTCAGGCCAAGCGAGTAACAATAGGAGTGTCAGTGATTACTAGGGCAGAAGGGAGGAGTGTTACACGGGTGGAGCACCTCATGATCCACCTCGCGCTTAAGCAATTAGGCCCATTTTGTCTAGTATTTTCAAATGCGCTTCGTGTAGTTCATTGCATGCAGAGAGAACAAAATGTGGCAACGCTTCATGCGTTCCATACAGAATGAAGGCTTAATTCCTTCCAGAGTATTTCTTGCCATACTATTCTGTGTCATTCATATCCAATTAAAGTCCTCGTGCTTAAGCGACAATTTTCGTTTTTCTATAGAATTAAACTGTCAACTGTTCATTTTAACACCAGCAAACGTACTAGCTGTTAATCCCCACGAGCCCAAGGCACGCGTGGTAAGCAACAGTGTAGCAGGTCAGTACACAACATGCACGCATCAGCTCCTTGCGTAGGCGGCCTTGCCAGACAAGCA
This sequence comes from Dryococelus australis, assembly GCA_029891345.1. Lineage (NCBI taxonomy): Eukaryota > Metazoa > Arthropoda > Insecta > Phasmatodea > Phasmatidae > Dryococelus > Dryococelus australis. The sequence goes on along the minus strand of CM056994.1, from coordinate 308,669,015 downwards.
GTAACCACACGTCACACTCCCCGTCCCCCATTAGAACTGCTTCTAATTTATGTAACTTAGTATAATGCATGTACTTTGCTTTTAATGCATGTGGAACACCCTGTTCCAATCTCAGCAAAAAATACTCCCCTTGTGTTAGTTGTGTGTGCCTTGGAGTATTTTCTTCCTTTCTTTCCCTTCTAGTTATAAGTGCATGTCTATTACACAGTGCATGTTTCTTACATATGACACACCTAACATAACTTACACTCACAGTCATTCACAGTACATGGAAAGTAGGAGTAAGAGCAAACAGTCTTCAGTAAGTCATAAAGAGTTTGTTCCTTAACACCTATGAAATAGAGAACTGGTTAGACGAGCGAGACAGGCAGCGTGCATTACTATTAGACACATGACGTGCTACACATTGTGCTTTACAAAACCAACAGTTAGATTCCTCATTTCACATTAAAACACCACCACCCACACAAAACACCGAACAATCTAACAATCTAGCTCATCGTCACCCTCACCGAGTTCAGACATTCTAGGCTTCCCATTCTATAACCAGGTTGCGTTAGACTAAATTCTATCACGCTCATTACCACCACCCACGACTACATTAACACTATTGTAAATCGAATTGCACAACACGCAACATGGCCGAACAACAACCACTCAATATTGCAATAATTGAACCTGAAAAACTGCCTTTGTTTTCTGGTATGCCAGGCGAGAACATAACTGAGTTTCATGAAGGGTTCGAAGAAGTACCAGATATAAATGGTTGAACAGAAGCTGACAGATATAAACGTGTTAAATTCTACCTGCTTGGCAATGCCAAACACACATTCCAAAACCTCGCAACCACCAACAACCAATAACATGGCAGGAATTGACAACAGGACTAAAAGACGCATTTACTAGTGCTTCTGATTCTGAGTGCTTCAAACAGCTAATTTACTCCAAACGACAGACTATCGGTGCAGACACTCTTTCACATAGAAACACTCAAATACTATAGGATAAGTTGGTAGGGCTGCCTAATGACACCTTGCCCCAATTGCTCGCCAACATCAAAAGGATAGACATTGGACTACCATTATCAACAAACTTTAACACAATCGTACTGAAATCCTGAATCCGAACACCTTGAGGCTGAGATAACCAAGCTCAAACAAGAAATCGTGCAGCTTTCTCCGGGCCAACACAGAAACATTATACACCAAGCACCAACCTCTGAGTCATCACACCACTACAACACCCCCACTTCCAATTGCAGCCCGGCATGACTACCACACCGCACATACTACAACTCCCATTACCCCAGATGCAGATACCAACACAATAATCAAACCACTTTCAATTTCAACCGCAACCCTTCCAACACCACGGAATACCGGGATTTTCCACGCTTGCCAAGAGGTACGTCTATCGTGGTCACACCAATGCCAAAACTTACCCAACAAAACACTTACCACATTCCACAGTACAACAAACCCAATACTGTCACTACACGGGGGAATGGTTACAGAGGGGTTCAATTGGGACAATACAAATCACAAATTCCTACAAGGGGGTAAAGCACACCACCTCCAATGATAACAGCGCCCGGGTTCAGGACGCGTGCAGGGTATTTTTCAGTAAGGGAGTGCCTAACAGGTCGTACGCCAAAATTTCTAAATTTAATGCCACTGGGAATCTCACACCAACACAACCACCCCCCTTAAAATGTATGAATGGCAATCGAGTGCAAGTAAATACGACACAGCAGATTACATCAGTAGTTAATTTTCCTACGTCAAAATCACAACGTTACTTCATTACGTAAACCAAAGTTCCGCCTTAGCAGGTTATTAGTAAACCACCAGTGATGCCGGCGACTGCAACTCGGTCACAGTAAAGTGTCAACACAAACAGCGTGTGTGCAACCGCCACCAAGCCAGATTCGCAAGTGCATAATTTCCCCATTACGCATCCCAGCCCGCTGTTGCCACACTGCCACCTCTGCGCAACCCACATTGCAACGTTGACAGAAGTCATCAAGTTCCCGCCAACTTGCCGAAAGTCGCTGGGCCACGCAGTCTTGCGCACGATACCTGCGCGTTATGCTTTTATATGTGCCACAAAAGCAATCACTGTAATCTTTTCCCGCAGCAAAAATCTAAGTTCGCAACAGAGGTTGACTGGTTTCGCCATTTCAAAAACAAATTTGGCAGACAGACAACCATAGTTTGTAGAACGAGCTTCGCAAAATCGCGCAATTGACACTGCCCCTTGTTTTCCAAACACGAGTGAAAACCGCAATGAGCTTTTGTTGAAAAACAAACTAGCGGGACCGTGCCTCAAACTAGTCCAAAAATAAAATCGCAACAGGCCGCATATTGACTGTCAACATGTAGGACTCCGCACTGCCACACCTCACGTCCTTGTAACAATAAAAGGGAAGCAATTTTATACACTGTTAGATATGGGATGCTCGCGTAACAGCGTCTCTAACATGGTCATATCTACTCAACACTTTTACCCAATCAACAAAGAAATCACATTAGTTGGGGCTACATCCATTTTATCACATCCTAAATTTTAAACAACAACTTTGAGCATCAGTGGCCACTTGAACCCAAAAAATTTTTTGGTAGTCGACAATCTTAAACAAGACTTATTTTTAGGTGTCTACTTCATCAAACAATACGATGTTACACCTGTGTTGAAATATAACATTCTCTTCATTCATTCACACAACCCCACCAAAGTTACAGACATTGAGGGTTTTACATCTATTGATCACTACTGTCATGTTTTAGATACACGTTTGACTACTGAGCAGCCACAACACAAATAATAACCTCTCTGCCGATCAAACAGGTCATTTCAGCCACTATAAACAAATATTGTGACAGGTTCGCTCACACGATCCTCGAATAATCCTAAACCAAAAACTTCAAAACCAAATTCGAATTGACTACTGACAAACTCAACCAGACCATACTGGATTAGCCCAAAAGTTTGCGATGAACTTCTAGTACAAATTAATGACATGATTAAGGCCGACATTATTGAAGCAGATTCTCCATATTCTGCGCCGAGCCTTATTTCCAAAAAATATGGCAGCTTACGATTTCTTACAGACTTTCGTAAACTCAATCAGTATCTCACCAAGGTGCAATACCCATTAACTCGCACAAATGATATCTTAAATGCCCTTCAACATTTCATTAAATCACAAGTTTAGATTTGTTTTCTCCGTTATATAGCATATTGGTTAAGGAGCAAGATTGGTACAAATTGGCATTTACGATTAATGGTGTAGGGTTGTTCCAATATAAGAGAATACCAATGGGCATCAGTACCTCCCCTCAATACTTCCAAATGTTCATCAATACACTTTTAGGACATTTGCCTTGGACGGCAGCAATTGCATACATTGATTATATCTTCATCATAGGTGATACATTCAAGGAACATATTTCCAACGTAGAAAAGGTTTTCCAACAGCTACAATGTTTAACATCAACGTCAATATCAAATAATGTTAGTTTGCTGAACTGTAAAAGTATTAGGTCGCAGTCAGGAATAATGGCCTCTCTACCGAGCCTGACAAAGACTGATGCGATAGAACAAACGGCTCCTCCTGCCAACTTAAAACAACTCTGCACGTTCCTTGGCATTACATTGTATCCGAGGCGGTACATAATGAATTATGCAACTACAGTGCAGCCCCTTATTGAGCTTACTAAACACACTATACCTTATAGGTGGACGGAGGATCATCTGAAAGAGTTCCTTAATTTAAAACGAGCTATTCTATAGGCCCCTATGCTACAAAAATTTGATAAGGGCCAAAACTATTGTTTTAGCATGTGATGCGAGTAATGCCACCAGCCACGCCAGCTTAAGATATTTGCGCTCTATGGCAGAGCATAACGTTCACATACAAAAAATGGTGATAGTCCTCAGTGAATACGACTGATGCACACATTGTTAAAGGAAATTGAATACCCTTCCTGATGCCTTAAGCCGCATTACTACTACCCCTCAGGTACAGTCACCGTCAACAACAGTCAATATCAAGTTAAAAAACAACTAATGACCTGTATATCACTTTACAAGGCGCTTGCTGAAGCCATTTTACAAGATGCTAACAAAGCCGATGAAATCAAGCAAACCATTGTTAAATATACTAAATGCCACTGGGACGATATTAAAAGATATTTCATATCACAATACCAAGAGCAGGATAGAGATAGAATAGCCACAGCGCTGGCGAACGAAGAAATCTTTCCCATGCATGCTCTATGCAAACTCCTTACCACCCTATATCAAGTCATGTTCAGATAACCAAACAAAATAGCACTCCACACTTAGGAACAACATGTATTGATCCCGTGCTCAAATTCAAAATACTTATTGTTCTTATATCGGATAAACTTCATTTTCTACCCGTGTACACACATGAACAGGAATATATCAAAATTAACGACTATTCCATTTTCTATTTATGACCTGTTACTGTTAACACTTCCCATCTGTCGGTGAATACAATTGTGACCCTCATATTAAACAGCTTAAGTTAGCACTGCTAAATCCTGACCAGGCTAATACAGTACCGTTGATTAAGCAGCCAATGGTGAATTTTTTTTTTTAAAGGTCAACACACCTCAAGTTCCTTCCAAATTAACTCGTGTCCGCAGGTATATGTTCCTGAAACTATACACGCCCACCATGATGCGACATTTAGTGGGGGGCATTTTGATATCCTCAAAACCCTTGCAAAAATTAAACAATCTTATTATTGGAATAATATGAATGCTGATGTAAAAAAGTATGTAAACTATTCTACTTGTCAACAAACTAAGGCCATTAATTCTAAACCGATGGGTCACATGACTTCTATACCGCACCAGTGAAGTCTATACCGCCCCAGTCGCTTTTGAAAACGTGGGCTCTGGATGCAAAAGGGCCCCTCCCCATCACTGTCTGCAAAAAAAATATGTCCTCGTCATGACCGAGTACACTACTTGATATGTAGTAGCCAAGGCTGTTCCATTGAAACCACCACTTGTGCTGATTTCATTAAACACTTAGATCTGCAATTTGGCTGCTGAGCAGATTTTAACAGACAGAGGCACTAGTTTCCAAAATGAATTAGTTACAACTCTTTTGCAATCACTAGGCATAAAGAAACTAACGACTATGGCCTATAACCCTAGGTGTAACGGGCTTGTAGAAGCTACTAATCTTATCAATGGGGAACTTACTGCTTGTGTTAACGCCGATCAATCCAACTAGGATTTACAAGTAGATTTTATTTCACACACGTATCAATACAACGAAATTCAGCCCATTTTATTTACTGCATAGAGTACAAGCTGCCCTTCTGGTACAGGTTGTAGCAGGCCAATATTATCAAAGGGGGCAGGACTAAGCGCAAAGTAGCCAAAAAACTCAATTTGACTATTCCCACAAAAAGAGCATGTTGCAGATTAACGATTATGTGTGGGTTCGCAACAGAGGTAGGCAGAAAGCGCTTGCATACAGCTACTGTGGTCCCTACAAAGTCACTGATATACTGGGCGAATCTACACTTTGTATTCTAACAAATAAAATAGGACCCCCAGTACGACAGTGTGTACTAGGAACACCAAACTTGCGTTTACGCACTAATTTAATGTCATTATGTCGATATTGAGTTATTTTCCATGCGTAGTGTGTAATGAATATTCTCCAATATGTTACAGTATGTATCGTTCACATTCTGAAAATCCACGTACCGTGCAACGCTGTGGGCGTCGTGCAAGTCACGGCCAGGAGGCCTGTTTGCACTGCAACTGGGGCGTGCTGACTGCGTCTAGACTCAGCACGTGTGACATGCGACAGGAAGCAGCCGGCGCGAGGCAACCATCCTGCATTCCTACCTGTCGTCGCTCCTCCGGGGTACTGCCGCATGCCCACAGGCTGCGTGGAAGGGCAACCACTGTTATCAAGCCCATTCCTAGCATTGCACCATTCAAGCGGCTACAAGGTGCTCTTTCCATCACCCAACACGGTTGGCAACAGCACGCAGACGAAAGGGCATACTGCACATACACCAGCTATCGCCATGGCAACGCGAGGTAATGGCGGCTCTGCAGAGGAGTGGGGCGAGCTTCCAGCCCACCTCGTCCACGTGGCCGTCAAGGCTACAGTACTGTTGTGTTTTGTTTTCACAGCTGTCCAGTCTGTGCCCTCGACCTTCAGGCCCCACACAGGTATCTATTGGGCGCCGGCAGACATTGACAGTCTACATGCAGAGTATACTCTTAATTTTTTAAAAAATCACTACAATTTCCATCCATGCCAGCTGCAATTGAGCAATATTTACATGTGGTATGTGCTGACCGAAACTCCACTTCCTATGCACAAGGAAAACTTCTGTTTAAGTACTTGCAGGCTATCGAGAATGGTGTACTCTGACATTACCACACTGACGTCGGCACTCACTTTCGCAGCAAGCATGGCATCCAGGTCATTGGGAATGTTGGTTCCTGGTGTTGCAATTTCCTCACTAATAAACACTTACACATCCTGCTTCAAAATTATGCTATGTTGGACGAGCAGATCCAAACCTTTACAAGCAATATTCACTGCACCAACAAAGCCCTTAAAATTAATTTTAAGGTTGTCAACGAGAAACAACATTAAGTTGAGGCAAATGTTAACTCTCTCTACAGCAATAAATGGAATTACTAGTGTTTTGAGAACACAGCAAGCTGCTATGAATAACATTAACGTAATTGAAACACAGTATAATTTGTTGGTGGCGAGTGTTTTGCAACTACTAAATAACATAATTATTGAGCATTCCATCGAGTCTTATCCATTCATGTTAATTACAAAAATTACCACTCAGCGCAGTCAACAAGTATCAGCTGTCTAATGATTTGACCCACCTAAATTTGAATATTTTAAAACTTAATTTAACGCTGAGCATTGGTATCTCACGACATTTTCAAGTATTATTCCCACGAGCTAACAGAATACTCTTTTTCACAGCAACAGTTAGTCATTAAGGTAAAAGGGCCAGTCACCAAAATCAATGCCATTGTTGGTGTTGTCAAAATATTTTGTTAGTAGTTAATTTTTTGACTTGCTTTCTGCAAGCATAGTTGGTTGTACGCACCATTGTAATGCGTTTTCTTGAGTGAAATCTAATATTAATCGGCACATGTTTACCACTTCCTGAAAGTGCTCATTCCACCATTTTCCTTACCGCCGTCCGCAATGAAAGTGACACTAATATTATTTAGATATCTAAGTTTAATTTTGTTGGTTTCAGGAAACGTGTGAAGTGTTGATTTTACTGAATGATTGTGCAAATAAATTATTTAATGCTAGTGATTTTAATGAAGTAAACTTGCGAGGATTGCCATAAAAAACACATGTTCAAGAGGTTGCAGATTTTACAAGCAGTAAGTTTATGAACTATTTGAACGAACGCTCTGGTCATGTAGAAGTCGAGCTGGGGTGTGGAGTGGCACACTACAGGTTAGAAACAAATAAAAAAGTTCTGGTAAATGAATTAAATGCTTTTGTAGGCTATATGATTGGTTAAAACAATGAAGACCCGGAGGTCCATCACGACGTCCACCTCACTAAGTATATGAGACACCACTGCCTTGCCTTGGTGCCGAGGCCCTGATTAGCCAGGCTCTGGCACGTTTACGTGAAAAAACACGTATTTCACAAAAAAAAGTTTATGGCAAATTAAATGCTTGGTGATTGTGTGATGTGCATGGAATGGAAAATACAGAAAACGCTTTACTATATTTAATAAAAATACGTATGTGAAAATAAAATTGAAACTTATACAGTAGTTGCTTTGATGATGGCTGTTGCCTTGAACTTAACACATAACCTGAAAATACGTGTTTACATCTGGCATAATTGGAGCTAATAAAATAATCTACACACAACTTATATGTACGTACACACAGGAACAGGATCTTTATTGTACAATACTTATAACACAACACATTCCTTAAATAAAAATATAAAAAGTAGGGTTAGAATTTCCGCATGGCGAAGTTACTGTAAAAGGCTCTTCAGCCAATTGTCCAGACCCAACCTCAATCTACATGTCTAGTAATGACTGATACTGGATGCTACTGGTTATGCATGAAAATATTCAAATATTTATTTATACTGGGAGATGCTAGCATTTTATGTTCTGAATAAATTCCCTTATATTTTACGTGGCTTTGCACCGTAATAAAAATATGTGCATACTGCACACATAAGAAGTTAATTTTCTGTATGCTAATGCAAAACAAACACTGTAAAACTCTCCTTTGCCCAGCAAAAACACTAACTACCCTACCACAATACACTGACATGTTACTCTTGACATCTAACACTTGATAAAATATAACATAATAAAAACACAGTACTGAATAAAAATATTACACGTAGCACTGAATAAACAATAACACATGGCGCTGCACATAAACATAAACACTACACTTTAGAAAAGCCATTTGAAAATATATTACACTACACACAAGCCACTTCACTGATGCATTGCACTGACGCACTTAACACGTGCACGGGGAAAGCTGGCTGTGGCTCCTAACTGATCACACGTGGTGGTGAAGGGGTCAGTTGTGCTGGTGCAAGTAACGTGTGGAACGGCCTGAGGGTGCAGACATGTGGCACACGTCCATAAGTTCACAAACTTATTGTTATACTGCCACTTAGTAGGAAAATTAGAGTTGACTTCATCTTCTGGCAGTGTTACAAGCCACCCTCCAAAATATAACTTGACAGTGTGCTGATACAAAGTAATTACCTAAAATCAATTCTTTTGCAAAACCCTTCACAATCAATACAGCAACAAACTTAGGCTTACCTATGCCTACAATCTTAATAGCGGTCTGTATATTATTGTACCAGCCCTTGATGTGACCAAGTATTTTTATCCTGAATACAGATAAAATCTGCAGCTGTACTATAGTATCCTCAATTAGTTTAACTGCAGCCTCACTTATGCAGCTAACCTCTGCACCACTGTCCAAAAGTGCAGGCAATATTACACCAATAACATTGACATTTAACTCAGATACAAAATTTATATTTTTCTATTGGACGTCTCCACTGGCTCGACATAGGAACTCTCTCCAAGCCAACCAGTAAAGTAATGTCCAGTAGACACAAAAAACTTACTTGATAAACAATTACAGTGCATGACATCAGTTCCACTAGCCTCATTATTAGACAACTTATGCACTCAGAGGTCAATACCCGGAGACTTATGCCATTGACCTGGTCTAGTTTAATTGTTGATTACCAGTCGTTTCACCTGTGCCTTGCTGAATACGGGGTGGTGGCCACCTAGTGAATAGAAAACTTCCATTCCACTGGCTTCTGTGTGATTGGTTGTTTACATTGTTCCCTTGCCACTCAGTCCTGTGTAGGCTGTTATGTTGCATCTGATTTTGTAGCGAACTTGGGAAAAATTTAGGATCTTGATAGCTGTTGTTACTCCTGATTTCGTTGTGGGGTATAGTGTGAATAAGGCTGTTGCATTCCATTTTGACCTGAACCTGCTTGTCCTTGGAATAAGTGTACCTGGGTGCTCTGGCAGGTTACCCTGCCCCTGGCCTAACTGGTGGGTCTTCCCCTTCAATCTTATGAAAATCCCTTGTACCTTGATTCATTCCTCTTCCCTTGTCTTCATAAAGTCTTCCTCCTCTGCCCTTTCTTCCTCTTGAGCTTCTATAGTTATATCCTCCAGTTTGAATGTTCACACCATGAGCCCCTATGAAGTTCACATGGACACTGCAGCCCGCACCATTCCCCTGGTACCTGTGTTGCTGTTGTCCCTACCAATTATGGTACAATGGTGGCTGTTTCGGTGGGTTTGCCTTCTCATTGTCTTTGCCCTGACTTCATTTGTTTCTCTATATTGTCAAAGACGATAAACTGATCTCTAAACACGTTAATTGAGGTTATGATAGAAATGGCCCAATGTCTTTAGTAATTCATTGGCAGTTGTCCAAGGATAAGGCCTATGAATTTCCGCCAGACATTGGTAGTTCAAGATTGCGGTTTCTTTCATAAATGGTACTGATGTGTTCAATTGACCTGCCCCTCTTAAGATCTTACTGCTCAGCCTTGAACTGTATCTGCAAGTTTATCTGGGTTTTGCATACTCCAGGAATGTGAAATGAATTCTTTAAGTCCTCATAGCATTTGAATTGGGGTTTATTCATTTCTCACCAGCAACATGCATTACCTTTATGAGATGTATTGAGGCACTTCAGAATGTCTTGCTCACTTAGGTTAAAGTATTCGAAGTAGTCCTCAAAGTGCCTTAAAAAAGGTGATCCGATTTTCCTGCAATTTCCCGTGGGAGGTTTAAAATCCTTCGACCAGTGCTGTGCCGGATTGCGCATCATGGCAGCTGTACTGCAAGGTCTGTACAACATTGGCTGTTTCACTTGTGTGTGTTACTGCTGGTCGAGTTTGTGTTGCACAAACATTGTGGCATTGTGAGCTGCTAGTGTTTACATTGGGTTCACAAACCACTACACTGGGAGTAGGTGCCCTCTCCTTACGATCAACTCCCTTCTTTAGAAGTTCCTTTTTAGTTTGCTAGAAACATTCTTGGGTTTTCTTTATTTGTGCAGTCAGGAAGTTCACCTCTCTCTGTGTTTGCCTTTGTACCTGCTGTACTTGATTCTGAATGTGGATGTTCACAGACTTTCCAATTAAGTGTCGAAGTGTTGCCTCTTCAGTTCAGTTTGTTCTCTCACTTCTAAGATTTACTGTTTTATTTCTGAGGAACTAGTCTCCAACTGTGATACTAGTCACTATGAGGTGTGTCTCCTCATTGTTAACAGTTTATTTTGTAAGACACACTTCCAACTGTCTGATCTAAAGAGTTTTTGCATCTGTTTAGTTTTCTGGCTTTTCCAACCTTGTTTCACTTCCATGATGGCAAGTGTTACAGAATTTAGCTGTAGTGTTACTTCCCTCTAATTTTTGTGCATTCTGACCTAATGCTACTTTCGAGAGTTTCAGTACGAGATTTAACTTCATTGATGCTGTGCTGCAATGTGTGTGTCATCCTTCACTTCAGTGCTATTTCCTACCTCGATATTGTTCCGCACCTCAGTCAAGTTGTATTCTAGTGTCACGGTATTCTTGACCTCCCATATACTGAGCTCTAGTGTGTGTGGCATTCTTGACATTGGAAATATCAGACCTTACTTCACTAATGATGTTTTTAACTTACCCACCATCTCCAGAATTTGTTGCATATACGTTTGCATTGGGCTTTGGATGTCGCTTCTCCCTATAGTTATATCCTGGGAGTTGTATCAATTTAGCTTGTGTTATGTGTGTACTGGTTCCTGTACAGAATCCTGCTCTGGTGCATTTAGGGAAATTGAAGTCTCACTGGATTCATCTGTTGTATTTGTATTGTGTGCCATTTTAAGTTGTTTCCTTTCTGATAGATGATCTGAGGAAATAAGTGTCAGCATCCCTCTGATCTGACATCTTGTCTTGTGACATGGCAACCAGTTAACAATAGAACAAAGATAACATTCAGACAAAAACTCTCCGTGGCCAACATGTTGTGCACCACAAATGTTATATACCAACAAAGCTAGTTTTGTAAACAGCAATGGTGGTGGGAACCTGTGAGGAATATTTGTCAAGGAGATATTTTGTGAGGGGACAACAAAAGTTGAGCTACTGAGAGTACGTAAAATGGTATCAAGGAGGGAATTTTATTACAAGCTACATCCCATACACTTTAAGGTAGTATGCTACACACAACCAATCTTCATGCCTACACACACTTGTTAGTTGACTGTTCAGATAACTACATGAGACAGCAAGATGGCCACCATCTTGTGCATATATCTACCCCCCAATTGTCCGGAGGACTGGAGATACCCCATGACATTACCGCACATTGCGGATTTACCTATGACATCACTACGTGCCTGAAGCCTGGTATGCATGTGTGATCCGATCTGGCCGTGTGCTGACCACTGCAACCTAACAGGTCAGATCTACCGGGTTCGGTCCTGAAGGAACCCCTCCTGCGCATGGGATCACAAACACCCACAACAGTGACAATCACAAAGATCAGCAGCATGGGATTTCCAACCAACATGTGGGATGCTGAAGAGATACGTACAATGTGCAGAAAGACTGTTTCAATGAACCTGTTTGGAAAATTTTATATTCAAGCAGACATCTGCAGCGGCATACCAGAAGGGAGAAGTGTGTTGTTTGCTCTGACAGTGTCAATGAGACACAGTAGGCTGTGAGTTGTGACAACTAGGAGCACATTTCGCCTGTTTGTAAGCGGGAGAGTGGCCGTCTGTGCGACGCAATGTTTTCCAGTGCCAGGACTGCACTAACGACCAGAACTGCATTACCAACCAGACCAGCCAGCCTGCAGCAGCACAGCTGATAGCACGTAGCGAATTCCTGCCACCAAAGGAACGGAATACAATTAAGTGGAATGCCAGACTGTGTCTGCGGAACAGGACGTGTCGTCACGTGCAACTTGTGTAACAAATTCAATCCTTAGTGTGTGTCAGACAGTGATTGGGATGGTTTTCACGAGGGAACATAACGCTGTGAAGAGCATGTACCGGTTTGAATCAACAACACCACCGCACACATGGATGTAAACCAACGCCATGATGTTGCGCAGATGCTGCAGAGGGGGGTTTTGCACCACCCACAACCACTCAAGCCACCCATCCCACTGCAGAGACCACAAGTACGAATAGAGCCACCAAAACAGTGCCAAGAACAGCATACAATTAGTGCACCAGGGAGCAGAGGACGCAACAGGCTTTTTAAGAGTGTACCAACCATCTGCAACGTTATAGAGTCTGCGTAGAAGAGTGGCCAAATTCTATAGGAGCACAGCTGATAGGTGATAAGGATTGATGGCGGTCAGCAACAGAATACAAGATGACCTGGGCACAGTAATCAATGAAATTCACCGCCAGATATGAGAGCACCTACACAACATTGAAACAGCCCTCCCTATTCACAGAGGAGCAGAGGCTGCGGGAGAACCTGGAAATATTTGTGGGCTGGAAAATCAGCTTGGCTAAGCACCACTACCAACACCTGTCTCCTGAAGATTTGTTAGAATCTATTATGGAAACAGTGCTCCAGAACACCGGCCTGCACCACATACAATGGTGTACAACAGATACCAACGTTTCATCACGGCCGTCGTATCGCATGCGACTCAGAACCCAGGCAAAACTACTTTCTAAACTCCCAGGATGAGAAAAGCAGTGTGAAAACCAGTGGCATTTCCACCAAATGCATAAACGCACCACGCCAAGGGTTGAATGGCCCATGTGAATAGCCCGCACACGCAGCAGACCTTTCCATGAACGCATGGGTAACAGTGGTCTGCTCAGCCACCAGCGCTGCCAGTACCTAGATCCAGCGCCAGGTGCCACGTTGTCTGATATGCAGTGATGAACAATACCACTGGCACAGAGTGTGCACTAATAGTGACATCAGCTACAGGAAATGAACCGATGGGGTTAGGACCACAGCAGGGGCCTGCCTACACCGCCAGTGCGTCCACAACAGCGCCTCCGGAAAAGGTAAGCAACCAACCAGCCAGCAGCCTACCTTGGACAAGTGAGTACAACAGTTGATAAACTCTTGAGGGTACCGTGAGTGTTTCCAATGTTACAACTGTTGCATTAACTGATACAGCGGCATCGCATAAATTTGTCAGTGTGAAACATTTAAAACTCTCAGACGTACAGCATGTCAACTTAACCCTAGAGCTCGCCACACTGCATGGCAAAATTATATCATTGATGTTACTCAACTTAACGTAAAAATTAAGGATGTTGAAATGTGTGTTCCCTCCTTTGTCTCAAAAGAAATTCACAAAGACATTATCTTTGGAGTACCTTGGTTTATTAATCAAGAAATAATTATAGATGTTCAGAGGGACGGGATTCATTTACATAAACAAGTTAGACGTATTGTTTACAACCTAAGCAGATGTGTAGAGGTTAACTTACACCCCGTAATGCTAGATGCCTTTGATCATGACGTACCGGCCGAATATCATGCAGCCTTTGAAAACATCTTAAATGAGAGAAAAGATGTTTCTGCACTGTCTAACCTGCTCTAACATACCACTGTTGCAGAACATGAAATCAAAACAATCCACAATGATCCACTTTGGACTTCAACAGATTATAACGTACATCATCTAAATGTCATCAACCGCCAAATTGCAGAAATGATGAGCGACAAGAGTAATTGAGCTGTCAGAGAGCAGGTACAATTCTGCTATCACCTTAGAACCTAAGATGAAGGGTGGTGGCTTTTTATTGAGTTTAGGCCCATAAATCAAATAACCGATAGTGCCCTACCCCCATTTATACGTGTAAACATTGCCCTCCACATCCTGGGCAAAGCGAAAATTTTGTCATCTTTTGACCTGAAAAGTGGATTCTAGCAATTCCAGTAAAACTAAAAGACAGGCACAAAACGGCTTCCACAACACCAGACGGCTGCCAATATCAGTTCTGCGCCATTCCCTTTGGGCATAAATGTGCCAGTCTAATTTTCAGAGCATGATAGTGAAAGTCCTTGATGAAATAATTGGTGATTTTCCAATGGCCTATTGAAACAACATGGTTAGTGTGGCCTGCATCACCTAGCTATTGTTTTGGAACGACATGCAATCAATGGCCTAACCTGTGCAAATCACAAGTGTAGCCTAAGAAGACCAGCATTAAGTACCTTCACCTTATGGATGGGGGAAGGAAACCACCCCACACCAGAGTAATTACCATAATCCAAGTGTCCACCACATGGAAAAGATCGTAAAAATTCTTTGGCCTAACAAACTGGCTCAGACAGTACGTGCAAGATTTTGCAGTAATCACAGTGCTGCTCACTGAAATGCTCTCGCCCACTAAGAAGTACAAGTGGGATACAAATATACAAAATGCGTTCTAGGAAGTAAAGTACTATTTCTCGCAGTGCCACCTATGTACTGACAACGCACCATCTGTATTTACAAACAGATGCAAGCCAAGACAGCATTGGTGCAGTGTTATTCCAGTACAGCGACAGTCAAGAGTGTTGCGTTACTGACTATTCCAGTGCCAAGCTTTCCATGGAATTCTTATTTTTGCAACACATAACAAGAACTGTGGACTAAGTTATTTATTTATTATGTTGGAATTACTCTAAATTCCTCCTGATCTTGTTTTGTATTTTTGAGTGTTCTATCATGTATACTTGTTAAACTGTATGTAATAGTTAATTCCCTATCGATGCTGGTAGGAAATTGCCACCTGATAACGGGATCTCTGAGCCACCATCTTTAGTCTAGACCAGCCAGCCATCGGGAGTGCACGTACTTCGCATTGTGGGGCCATCAACTTCTTTGTGTGGACATTTAGCTGAAACAAGTTTATTTATTCCAGAACCTTTTTATTAACTTTTGCTCCCCCAGCACTCGCACTCTCATCTCCATCAGACTCGCGGCCTTAGAGATTTAACACCGTAATTTGTACATGCGCATAATAGTGCTTTTTACCATGTCAGCCTATGGCAGGCCCAAATGTAATACCTGCTTGAGGCTAAGGTAGCTCATTGTGTTTGAGTGTAAAGTGTATCTGTTCTCAGCCATTCTTGACTAGTCTCAATGTTGTTTCATTGTACTTAACATACCTTAGGAATCTGGCCTACTCCAGAAACCCATGTTCTCAGTTTATTAAGAGCGTAAAAGTTTACTTGAACTCCTGCTGTAATTTTATCATTGACATGTGCTGCGAAAGGACAACTTGGCTGTCAACTTGCTACTGCCCTGAGATACAGTCTCCACGTGCTCACCCATGTCGTAGATGAGCTGGCGCCCTGGGAAAACTAACATATTTACTAAATTTCTAGCCATGAATCAGGTTTTTTCTCAAATCCAGCATACTCCGCCCCTCGCTTGCAATTAAGGCACGTTGCACTTATATTAAAAATTAAATTTGAACATAATTGCAACATGATTTTGAGTATATTACATTGAATTCAGTAATGACAAAAAAATTGTTATTTTCTAAACTGTGTTCTTTAATCTCAGTATTTTTTAGAAATAGTCATTGTTTACAATGTGTGGAAATGTTTTCGTGACTCATACCACATACAATAGTCCTGTATGATAAAACACCTCAACTTGTTTACGCTGATACCAGGTATCTACAGCTGCTGTTTAACTTGTTATAAAGGAGAAATGTTACTACTTAATTCTCTCCTGGGAAATCTTTTGTCTGGAAAATAAAACTACTGTATACTATACTAAATTTCATACCAATACAGGAGTGCACTCCAAGTGGGCACTTTGAGCACACAGTAACTTCCTGCCCGCCCCAAGAAAAAAGCCTTTAAAAATTTTATAGAATTGCCAGTAAGAATAATTCCCTAGTTGTTCCCTTCATTCATGGGATTAGTTTGTTGAAAACGAAAAGAGGAATTGAAGTGGTCTTACAACAAGCCAACAGCAACTTTAATACTGACCACTTGCTGCTAAAAATGGCAAAGAAATGTGTGCATGCTCACCATTTGGTTGAAAGCTACTACATTACAGAATCTGAAACAGAATAGCAACACAATAAACAACTACACTTGTAGTAGTTATAGTTGGCAAGCAAATGACCATTTTCTGGATGTAATATTTCGTGAATAATTAATATTTGTGGTAAGTATCTACTACTTTATATAATTTCTATGTTTTGTTTTTTATAACTTGTGCCCTTTCCTAACCAAATTCCTGAGTGTATCCCTGGGCCAATATTCTGTGCTCCAAGACACCTGTTGCCAAACTTTGCAAAAGACATTTTAAGAAAATCTCATAATTATTGGGATATAAAATTGTAAATTAATGTTTAAACAGCAAAAATATCGTAAAACTTTAGGATAGCCACACAAAATAGTATAATTGATGTAACAAAGACATTGTAGATTTTAATACTGAAATTTTTATACCAAATGGAGGTCAAATAGGGGTGAATGTTCTCTCTTAAGCCTTCTCTACACTGCAGTGCAGCTGCTTCAGCCTTAGGAAGAAAGAGATCTTAGCTCTCCAATTCCTAATAAACTAACCAGATGACAAAATATCAGACACATACACGAGGCAGAGCCTAAGAGCCCTGTTGCCATTCTGGAGCTGGACAGTGAAACTTAAATGTAAAACCACTGAAATTAAGTACTTTCTGTGACCCATTAGCTCATAGACAATTAAGTCCTGCATGACCTTTCAAGAATATAAAAATACTACTTACGGTGACAATAATATAATTTGTACAAAATGGTCCATCAGGTTCACCTGTTCCAGACACACAACTTCAAGCTACATCATGCATAATCAGTAATTGGCTAGAACATTCCTACATAGACAGATTTAGAAATTTTGTAAATAAAACCAATTTAAATGTTGTATGGAGATTTAAGAGTAACAGTTTTTCTTCTGATAATACCTTGCAAAGACTTTACAAGTTCTTATAAATGTATTTATAGTGCATATAGACAATGATACTGTACTAGGTCCGTGTGATAACATGCACATTCAAATGGTTGGTGTAACAGATTTTGTACCCACATCTGGAGCACTTATTTTTTCTTTCCTCCGACTAATGTCCACAATCTGTTACACCAACCATTTCAATGTGTTATTGCTTGGATCTAGTATGTGACCTACACTATATGCACTACAATTAAGTTAGATTTTTTCGTATCAAATGGCTTTTGTGAATTTATTCTTATAATCATATCTCCTATGTATTGACGCAGTCAGGTGAGACACGAGACGAACAAATACACTTTACTTACTGCAGGTGGGCACCAGCGGTGTTTCCCAGACACCGCACTTCAAGACTAGGTTCTCAGGGATGCTGTGGGTTCTGTGTGTTCGTCTCACCCGAGCGTCTTTACAAAGCACTTTGCAATACTAAACACTTATAAAAGCACTGTCAAAATTAGGAGTTTGCTGGGCTGTGACGCTACGGAAAAGAAACACATTTTATGCATTGGTGATTATTCCACTTCTTAAAATATCATGCCAATACTGAGTTACTCTGAATCTCGGCGTGACTAGCTAATTCTGTGATGGGTGGTTCCCCAGTTCCTGATTCAATTACCTCACTCCACGATGGATGATTCTTTCACGGTGCATGAGAGCACAACCTCCACAGGGTAAGGGGTCTACAACCACTGTGATGGACTGCAGATTTAATCCGGAGATGGGACACGAAGTACAAACATGAACACTAAACACGTGATTACCAACGTCACTAATGCATACTTGTCAGGACACGTCTCCTAATCACGTGATTTGTGGCGACGGTCTATACACTTAGGAGGCTAGGACGAAAATAATGTCCCCATACAAATTACACAAAATATAAATTACAAAACATGGGGCACGACATGAATAGGCAGAATAAATAAGGATGCCGCTGGATGAAGTTCTTAGCGGGCCACGTGGTGCAGGTGAAATTGCAATATTTTCAGTAAAATTCCTGGAAATCCTGTCTGACAAAAATTACTCTGGTTGCATCTTAGGCGTACAAATACATCTGAGGCACCTGATGGTGGAACGTCAAACATATGTGAAGACTGCGTGGTCGTTCACAAAAGCATCAATCATGACAAAATTACAAGAACCCTTAAATAAACAATACATACTACCCTGAGAAAATCATGGTGCACATGAAATTACAAACAAGATAAGCGCAAGGATGGTGCAGATATGGACTCGGCTGCGGTTAATCACGTGGTCGCAAATTATGTGACCTACATACCTTACAACTATCATAACTTAGAAGTCATAAGATAGAAACACAAATTAGAAACTAGCAAAGCAGAATCACATAACTTAGAAGATTATAATTTAAAACTATCATAACCTAGAACCACGCAACTTAGAAATGCACAATACAGAACCACATAACTTAGAACAAAAGCCCCTTAGAAACATTCAACTTATAACAGTCGCCCATTACAAACATGTAACTCTGAACTATAACAACTCATAAATATGCAATTCAAAACTACATAAATTAGAAACATCACAACTTGCAACGGCCACAACTGAAGGGTGTAATAAATGGTGATGTGAGTAGATCTTAGGTACATTGGCCGCAGGATATCTGAAAGCCTGAGAGTCAGTTACTGCTACCAAAGGTCGGCGCACAGGAGGGGGTGAGTAAGTGACTATGCATGCACAGGAAAGCCCGTTACACTCATACTATCAGACCAGAAAATATTAACCTTTTTGCAGTCTGAAGGTGGAATCCACAACATCTGCTTGTTTGCGGTGTTCGTGGCCCCTACTGTTATCTGAAGTTGGAATTCTATAGTGTATGCAGTAGGCATTGTGTAAAATTACAGCAGTGGAAAACTGCTTAACGTTTCCTCAAATATACACATTTTATCAGTGTCTTTATTAAGAATTTGTTAATGTCACGCTGACATCACGATTGTGTACGAGTTTGTAAAAATGTGCAAGGATTTGGATACATGCAATATGTCCTTATAACGTTTGTTATGGTTGTGGTTTTTTGAAAGTATGTGTGTGCTAAAATTACACTCAGACGCTGGGAGTAATTTATGTCTTGACATTCATGGAGAACACAGCCAAAGCTCAAACTGTCTATTCCCAAAGAAAAAGCTCACCTGCGGGCAGCTGCAGCTACTGGTGTAACTCAGAGCAGTGCAGAAGATAAAAGCAGAAACGAAGAGGATCGGGCACTGATGGAGGGTCCTTAGTTACACCCGATAAAATGAGACCTGTAAATTCCAGTTTGATGATTTTAATCAAGCAATACTTCGTAGAACTGTATACAACTTTATGTAACAGAGAAATGTGTCCCAACCATCAAAAAGCTAGACAAAAAACTTAAACAGGACATAGATTTTCAAGGCAATAATACATCATTACGAAAACTTTTGAACAAGATTGGTTTTCGTCGTATAGAAGCAAATTGCAACGTCTTATTTTGATTGAGAAATCTGATACGACAGAAGCGAATTGAATATTTAAGATCTAAGAAGATTCAAAAACTAAAATACAAATATCAAGTACATAGATGAAACACATATTTAGTCATCGCACGTGCAACAGAAATCCTGGAGTGATGACTCAGTGCACTGCCTACTGACACCTGTTCCAAAAGGACAGTGACATAGTTCATGCTGGAGGTGAAAGTGGTTTTTTTTCCAAATGCATTAGTGATGAAGTCTCCACAATCTACAGGAGACTACCATTACAACATGAAGAAAATTACGAAAAATGGTTAAGGGAAAAACTGGTACCTAATATAATCTACCAACAGTGTAGTCTTAGACAACGCACCTTATGTCAGGATTAATAGATCAACATCCAACTCTATGAAACAGGAAATGCAAGACTGGTTGAGACATCACAACATTCCAGTTGCAGATGATATGCATAAGCAGACACTTTATGAGCTTATAAAACAGCACAAGCCTCAGAAAGCTATCTATTCAGTGGATGAAATATTGAAAAGTTACGGACACAGAACTCTCCGTTTACCCGTTTATCACCCAGACTTAAATCCTATTGAAAATATCTGAGCTGAAGTAAAAGGAAAAATTGTGTCACAAAATGTCACCTGTAATTTAAGCGATGTGTGACGACTCTGCGAAGAAGTGTGACAGTATAGGAGCAGACTGCTGGAAACCATACTGTGAACATGTAAAGAAGCTTGAAAATGAGTATTATGACTTGGATGCTTGTTTCAACATTGACCCCAATATAATAATGTTAGGAGGCGTGGACAGAGACAGTGAGAGGAACGACAACTACAACACGGAATCATCAAGTGACTAAATGGAAAGTGTGTGCTGGAAGGCAGCAGTGCACAAGAATGTTGAGTAGCCAATGTTATCAGTAACAACGTACATGTGGTCGTTGCCAGCCCTACTGGTCCTGCACCCACTGTATGTGTAGTGGCAAAGAGTGTTTACCATTTTTAATAGACAATCTAATTCCACAGGCCGGGATCGTAAAACACTTTGAGAAGTATATAACAGACTGTTTTACGTAGGTCATGTTACGTTAAGGTTCTGTAGAATCAACATGTCTTTACAGTCTTGTCGGGTGGTATATTTGGGCGGGTGGGTTCAAATTAGAGATGTGCCAAACAATTACTTTCGTGTAACATTGATGGTAGCTAACAGCCAGCGAGTGTTGAGACCATGACGGCACTCACCACCACGTGACGTGGGAAGCACGTGCGCAAAGAGGCCTTAAATTGAACTTTCCCACAACGGGAATATTGAATTTTTCAATTTTTAAATATGTTTTCTTTTATTCCAGGTTCATAGTGTTTTTATGTTTAACATTTGTACGTTCATAAATTGTTGCACCATACTTGGTTATAAATTCAAACTGCACGCTGTGCAGAGATTAAGAACAGTTCTACTCCGGCCAGAATGCCGTAGCAAAAGACATTAAAAGAAGACAAGAAATTCCAAATTAAAATGTACAATGTCAATACATATTTTAATTTCTGAAGTGCCTTTTACTTTTCAATATTAAACATTTTACTCTGCATGCATAGCACTTCCGCTTATGTGGACCCTGTAGGCAGCCATGGTAGATCTGCGCGATGCTTGCCTCTGGGCAGTCCGTCGAGGAGAACTGGTGAGTTAAGACGCTGTCACATATGCACTACAACTTTTGATCACTGATGTAGATTACCACAGTTTAATTTTAGTATACCGGTCAACCTTTGCTTTGTGTACATTAGCCAGAAGTTTCCCTAGCATTATGCTTCCCCTTAAATAATAATTTATGCCCTTGCGGCTATTTGAAACTTAAACAAGGAAAAAGAGAGGAAAGGTGTCGCAGGTCATGCGACCTGCACAACTTGAATCAGGCGCCATCCACCCAGACTAAAGGTGTTTCAGTGTAATTTCTGCATTATTCTGCGTGCAATTTCAAGGGCTTTAATTCTAAGTATGTATTTGAGGGTATTTTTCATGTTTAATCATTTTACGGCCACATCACGTATGACCACACAGTCAGATATCGCCGCGTACGTATATGCGCCATCAATGAGTTTTCAGGGCTTATTTGTGTAATGTGTGCAATAATTTATTTTAAAGTTCTATGTATTATTATTCAGGGTTCCGTGTAATTTTCACGTAAATTTATGCTTTATATGTATGACCACGCTGTCATTTTCGTGTTTGCTTTTTCCATCAGGCATGCTACAAGGCCGTAAATGTTTCAATCGTCACGGGAATAATTTTCCCAAATGAAATGCCAATTTGTCTAAAGTTAATTTGCTGTTTTTTGGGAGAAATATTGCAATTTCACCTGCAACACGTGGTCCGTACGAACTTATCCAGTGGCATCCGCGCCATCTAAGCTTGCTTGCATGCATGTGTATGTTATTGTGACTACTCATATTGTACCCATCTTGTTTCACTGATGTGTAATTTTTGTAATTTTGTACGGTGATATTATTTCCGCCCTTGCTGGCTATGTGTATAGGCCGTCATCACACAAACCACATGCTGGTGAGCGAGCCCCGACGAGTCCGCACTAGTGATACCAAATAATCACACGTGTTCATGTATTGATTCATCTTGTAATTCTCAGTGTCCTATTTTCAGGGAAATCATCAGTGCACCCTAATGGCTCTCGACCCCCTTCCCTTGTGAAGATTGTGTTTCCAAACACCATGGTGAAGTCATCCACATAGTGCGTTAAGAGTAATTGCGGGCTGAGGAGTACCCAAACGGAGTTAGCTAGACACGTCCGAGTTTACCACCATTAAATTGCTTGGCACATTATTTGTACGAGCGGTAAAAATAAAAAGGAAGTCTCACAATGTTTCAATATTTTATTTTGTAGAGACAGTGTCCTCACCACACCATTTTTTCAGTGATAAAATGTTTAGTATTGCAAAGTGTATTGTAAGTACGCTCGGGTGAGACGGACACACAGAACATACAGCATCCCTGAGAACCCTGAGTCTCAACAGTGTGATGATTGGGAAGCATCGCTGGCACCCATCAGTAAGTAATTTGTGTCAGTCTCGTGTCTCACCCGACGGCGATAACGTGTTCTATAGTTCCAGTTCCAAACAAATAACATGTTCCAGGAATATGTTATTGTAACAGATTACTGTAAAACATGTCTCGCCTGCCCCGACGTTCCAGAATATAACGATTATGTTGTTCAGTGTTCCAAGGCTTGGCGTTTCACGAAATAACTTTAGCGCATGCACACTGTTGCAATCAAACAAGATGTTCCAAAAAGGAACTTTTACGCATGCGCACACTAACAGTTTCCAGCTGAAACATAAGTGAAACTTGTGTGGCTGGGACCAATCAGAACAGATCAGTCTGTTGTTCGCGAGAAACTGTTATTTACAGTATTGTATGTACGTATAAATAATACTAAAAGGTTTATATGTGCACATGATAAGATTATATTTGTCCACAAAAATAACCTTCTCTGATAAAAACTGTCTGCTTTGAAGTAGGATTTGTTTAAATATAGTTGTGATATACAAGGTTAGGTTAAGATCAAAAGTAAACAAAGCTAGATGTTCCAAAAAATACTTACGCATGAGAAGTAATAAAGTGTTAAGGCAATCCAAGACATTCCAAAAATAACGCTATAAGCAATGGAACGTGCTACTTATGTAACATGTTACCAAATTGTAACAGTTTTTTATAACTGTTACATTAAATAACACCCATCTCTAGTTCAAATGTACATCTGATACAATGTACAGTATCTGGACATGCAATGGAGTCCATCCATTCACGTGTACAACTCTAATGTCAAACCATATTATATATATATATATATATACACACATGCATATAATGTCAGATTAAATGTATTTCCTGATATCACATACGACATCTTTTATTACACTTGGGTACATAGGCTCGCGTGCACTTCCATACCAACATTTATATAGACCAGTGCTGAAATTGTCCCAGTCTGAAAACTCCCATTCCAGTACATACCCCACTATATCGTGAGAAGAAAGGGGTGGGAAAATAAGAACTCATGACATCATTGGCACCATACTGGTGACACTACCTGTGTGAAAACACATGGTATTGTGCAACCAAACTAACAAATAATCCCATGAGGGGAAGATGCAGCTTTACCATTCCTAGTGTGACGCGTGGTGGGGAAGACAGATACACAAGGTAGAAACTGCGACAGATTTGGGATAGTCGAAAACTGGTAGTGTGGTTACCTATCATATGGCATATGAGGTTTCAATGGTTTAATGCTCCCCGTGTATATAGATACATCACAGTAACATGTTATGTGCATTTGAGGCAAATAGGAATGTAATAAAAAAATACCATTTTAAATTTTTTGTGAATAAAGATGTATTTGTTGGAAGGACAGGAAAATATCTGTCTGGCATTAAGCAATAAATACAGAAGAGAGCATGCTACACTTCTAGAGTAACATGAATAATATGCAGAGTAAAACACTCATTTGAATTAATTTGACAAACATACAAAAATTCACAGTTAAAATTTACATATGTTAAGAATAGATTGTGTTCAAAGGATAAACAACCTCAATTTTTAACCCTTGTTATATTTTATTTTTAAATTATTCTATTTTAAAGCATGAAAATTAAATTTAAAACATTTGCTGAAAATAGTAAAACAAATTATATTAATACGAAACTTAACATCGGCAAAACTGGAACCGAAGAAACATGACAATCTATTACCACATGGAAAATGGTTTAACAAAGTCATACCTGTTCAGAAATGTTGTGTGAAATCCATCTCCTAGAAGAATGGATTATTTAAGACTTCTAAAAAGACAACTTCAAGATATGCATATTAAACTACACCACTCCAAACACAAGTTAGACTTTAAATGTACACTTAATCAAATCTCAGTTGTTTAAAACATGCCATTTTCTACTCAAGTTCTTTGACACCTGAAATGAGGCCATCTAAGTTTTCCTTACAGGTACTATCACAATAACTATCATCCACTCTTATTACAAATTTTTCTATTTCTTCTTAAATGCAATGCTAGTTTTTCCTATGTACTGTTGCTGATTTTACATATGGCACAGCTTACTTCGTCTTTTTCTGAAATACCATATACAGCCTTATCTGATCAGCTCTTTGCAATACATTATCAGCTACAGGAGACTTGACACGAGTTTCAGATATATTCTATGGCACTCAAATTACGGTGATATGGCAGCAGCCTGACTACTTCGTGACTACATGCTTCAAGAAATCTGTCTAAATAATACTTGGGAGCTGGGCATTCGCATTTAACAGAGCAAATTAGTTCAGTTTTAAACATTTCATCTTCGTGATTATTTTTTACCTTGAGCCATTCTTTTATTTCCACCTTATGCCATGCCATTGTTGAGGCCGTGTTTTTTTTTGCACTGAATGGTAGGATGTATTATCCATTACAATAATGCAACTACGAGACTGATTGGATGTAAGTTGATCAAACACCCATTAAAAATTTTTTTGAAATTAATTTCATTGTGATAATACTTTTACAGTTTTGGACTTGACAATTAAGTACTCTTCCAGGAACAAATCCCATATACGAAGCTGCATGGACAATAATCCATCTTTGGCCTGTTCCGACCTTCAGTACAATTTGAGTGTCTGGAACTTGCCGAAATTTGCTGAAAATATATGCAACATTTATCCACGTTTCATCCACATAAACACACATTTTCTTTCCCCCTAAACTGCCATTCGCACTCATTTGTAAGTACCTTTCCAACAAGCAACAAATTCTGATCTCTCCATCAGTACACAATTTTCTGAACCTAAAGCCAATCATTATTTTTGCAAAGTTTTCTTGCTTCCACAAAATTTAACTTCCTTCGCAGTACAGAGAATTTATTTTTTTAAGTAGGTACTTAGTTTATTTGGACATAAAAGTTTTAAATTGTGTGACAACACACAAATTAAAATCTTAAATTACTTTTCTGCTACTAGTCTTTCATTTGCTCCCTGGTATACATACTTTTTTATCCGTTGGTTTTGATACACTGACACAGTCAGGTGAGACACGAGACGAACAGTGACAACTTACAGTAGATGGGCGCCAGCTATGTTTCCCAGTCACCACACTGTGAGACTCAGGGTTCTCAGGAATGCTGTGGGTCCTGTGCATCCGTCTCACCCGAGCGTACTTACAAAACACTTTGCATTACTACACATTTTATAACTGAAAAAAGCGAGAGGTTGCGGTCACTACAAGGAAATACTTTATGCACTATTAAGACTTGTTTTTATTTTGCCACTCGTACAAAATCGTGCCAGGATTAAGTTTATGATTACACTCTGACATGTCTAGCAAACTCAGTTGGGTGTTCCCCCAGTCCAAAATTAGTCTAGCGCACTCCTAGATGGATGACTTCTCTGAGGTGTTAGAAAACACAGTCTTCACAAGGAAAGAGGTCTAGTCGCTAGGGTGGACTAGATTTTTCCTGAAGACAGGCATGGAGAATTACGAAATGAACAGCGAACATGTGTGATTATTTGGCATCACTAATGCGGACTCGTCAGGATGTGTCTCCCAGCATGTGGTGAGTGTGGTGACTGCCTTTACACATAGCAAGCTAAGATAGAAATAATATCACTGTAGAAATTAAACAAATGACACAAATACATATGAGACAAGATTGGACATGACATGGATGGTCACAATAAACACGCAGATGCATGAAAGTAAGCTTATATGGCACAGATGCCGCTGGATAAGATTTGTAGTGGATCACGTGGTGTAGTTGAAATTGCGGTATTTCTCCGTAAAACTGAAAATTATGATTGGACAAATTGATGGGAAACATATTCTCCTGCAGACAAACATTTCCAGGCTTGTAGCACGCCTGATGGCAGGAAAATCAAACATGAACGAGACCTCGTGTTCATACATAGAAAGCATCAATTATATTGAAAATACACAGAACCCTGAATGAAATATTACATAGAACCCTGAAATTAATTATGGCTCACATGATATTACACAAATAAACATTTAAAGCACATGGATGGTGCAGATATTGGCTTAGCAGCTGTTAACCACGTGGCCGCAAATGTGGCCAAAAAACAATTAATCATGAAAAATACCCTTAAATACATACATAGAATTAAAGCCCTTAAGATTGCACGCACCAATTAAACAGAAATTACACAAACGCCTTTAGTATAGGTGGATGGCACCTGATTCAAAGTTGCACGGGCCGTGTGGCCTCTTAACATCTTTCCTCCTTTCTCCTCATTTACCTTTGAAAAACCACAAAGGCAAAAATGATTAGGTTAAGTGGAAGCATACTGCTGGGGAAATGTAAGCAAGGCAAAGGTTAACCAGTACACTAAAAGTGAGCTATTGTAATCTACATCAGTGCAAAAAGTTTGAAGTGCATACGTGACAGCATCATATCTCGCCAGCTCTCCTTGACAGACTGGCCATAGGCAGGGGTCACGCAGACCTACCATAGCTGCCTACGGGTTCACATATGCGTAAGTGCTATGCACACCAGGTAAAACTTTTATCTTTTAAAATAAATGGCACATAAATAATTCAAAGAGATCTATATTATTCATTGAAATTTTGAATTTTCTGCATTCATTAAATGTCTTTTATAATGGTGTTCACACCAGAATAATAATGTTCTTATTCTTTGTACAGCGCACATTTTGAATTCATAACCAAACATTGTGTAACATTTTTTAAATGTATATTTTAAACACTTAAAACACTTGGGAACCTGAAAATAAAACAAGACACATAATTTACACTTCAAATAGATATTCCACTATGGGAAAGTTCAGGTTATGGCCTCTGCGCACATGCGTGCCCACGTGTCACGTGAGTGGTGAGCACAGTCATGGGCTTAAAGCAGCTGGCTGTTAGCCAACATAAACCTATTTCCTAAGTGTTTTTAATATAGCCGCCACTAAATTCTCTGTCACAGCAGCTGCTCGTTTTGTGACATTTTCTAGAGGGTAAGTGTATTCCAGAAACTTCCTCGTAATCAAAAAATGCAATCACCTAAATTACCAATAATTTCCCAGCCTTCATTGAATAGTAGGGCATTTTTTACTCAAACATGCTATTATATACTCTTTATTGATTGTCTCCTGCAAGACCAACTCATTTGCTTTTCACTCGCTCAGACTATGCAGTAGATATTGATGACAAATGTTGCTTTCCTGTGATTGGATCGCTAGACCCCATTCTCTGTCTTACCTCCCTGAACAAGGTCAAGATCCATGACCACTTTTTTTTTTTAGATATTTTGTTGATGTTAAGTTAAATCTAGCCCCATCCTGCCCAAAAACCATGTTCCCACCAATAACCAGTTAAAATACTGGAAAAACAGTGTACGCATGATATTAACATGTTGACATAACAGACAAAGTACACTAGTTATTTATTAACTTCCTATTAACTATTTGATATTCCATTTTAGTACAACCATACTTGAAAACAATAGTAATGGGGAGGATTTTACAATTGTAATAACGGAACACACTTCAGAAATATACTTTTACACCATAGTGAATATGTTTGGAATAAGAATCTAACAACTAAACAGTATGGCAACAAATAAAATCACTTCAACCTGTACGTTTAAATACTGTATGATGTGTAAATGAAATGGAAACAAAGGACTGTCTTCAATATGAAACAATGTTGTTATAGGCTTGGTCGAAAGGGAATCTTACTGCCCTGGCAGGCAGTAGTTTTATCTGTGTGATATGAAATTGCATCATGCACATCAAAGAGAGGGCGGGCTGTCACTGTGAGCCAGTCTAGACCATGGTGGGCAGCTGACAGGTTGCGTGTTCACAAAATCAAGAGCGGGTAGGCAAAAATAGAGCCCGTCACAGAGTAACTCATCAAACTAGCTACCATGGTGTAACTACTTCAGCATTCAAAGATTTTGTTTATATTTTGAGTTTCTTTTTAGATGTATATTTATTTATTTTAAAGCCCCTACCCTTAGGCATAGCTAGTTTGCAATATTCAGGATTCTTGGTTTGTTTACTTTTCACATCATTTGGCAATTCTATTTATTTTATTTGTTACGTGAGAACTGAGCCTAGATATTGTTGACTGTGTTAAGTTTAATTGCATTGTTTTCTCTTTGCATTTCTACCTGGTTTTATCCTAGAAGGATGCAAGAATAACTGGAGAGGACATGGATAGGGTGGGGGTGAAGTCAGTCAAGGATGAAAACAGAGGAGAGCACATTTATAGCAAACACAGCCATTATGTCCTTGTGTCTTGAGTAGTGTGGTCAATTCCTGCACCGCATATGGCTGCACAAATCGTTTGGATTCCTAACCAATCAATGACATTTTCTACAGACAATAACTTTGAACTATTTGGCTGTAAATTTTGCCATGTGGCGGACATAACCGTCGTAGAGTTTTTTTTTTTTTTTTTTTGCATGAAGCCGCCTTTATAATCGATTAAAAATTGAACAAAATAAAAATTTAATTGAATTTTGTACTGTTGGACCAAAATTTTTAATAATCCTAATTAACTGAAATAAAATATAATGCTCGATATAATTCAGTCTATTTTTTCAGTCATGTATTTTCTAAACTATGTTTACAAGCAGTTATGGGAAAACGACAAAATAAAAAAACTACAAAAATTCCCTCATGTAGCTATTCCACATCACTCATTATGTACAGTATAGTGGAACTTTTTTGTTTAAAGGTTGGAGCTATTCCATCAATTTTCTCACAATTTATTAACTTTCATCTGTGTGGTAACTGCTAATGGCAGCAGTATTTGTCGGGACTATGCATCAATGTATTTTACAATTTATTTTACCACAAACCTGAGAAATGGGATATTCATATAACATGTAAGCAAGCATAAATAAACATATAGATATAAATTCAATTGTTAATATTTTATTTAATGCAGCAAGTGTACGAGTATGTGTATATTTACATTACACATGTATGTGTATATGTTTATGTATGTAGATATACGTTTTAGTATTGCTGGTTAGGTATTTTTTATTTCTCTTTTATAATTATTCTTTCATAGGACTTTTGGTTAAATTCCCTGTATTTTGTTAGTGGGTGAAATATTCTACTTTTTTTTTTGTATCACGTGGAATAGTAAGGGCTTATCAGTTTTAATACGAGGTTGTATTTTAAGTTGTTATCTGTAGTGCATTGGTGTTGGAGTTCCCATAGTCCGAGCAAAGTTACGTCAGTTTTGTGATAAGAGTTTTTTCCAACTTCTTTTGTAGTTTTCAAATTTCAAGCAGTTTTGGGTTTGGAAAGTCGACAAAGTTAAATGTGACGCACTACAGTTCGGTCAATGAGAGGAAGTTTTGGAAAAGGATTTCCATACATGGAAGTACGGAGATAGGAGTGGGGATAGCGGCATGTGCAGGAGTGCCTTTGTCCGTGAGCAAAAATTCATCATGACCGTGACGTAATAAGGATGTGTGGGCAGACATCTCGCGATGCGAGTTTTGTGGAGGAACATTCATTAACTATTGCGATGCTGTTACTGTTTAAAGTTCACCTTTTGAGTAAACCTGTTCATGTTGGAAACATGCGATTGTCTTGGGAAGTCAAACCTGAGAACTCTTCCAAACTGGAATTCACATCTTTTTATTTTTTCAACATGGCACCTGAGTTTTATGTATCGACCAACTGAGCTAGGGTGGATTGTAGTGTATAAGTCATCACACTTGTGAATTTTCAACACTGCATAAAGGATGACTGCAGCATGGCTATTGACTAAACTTTGCCCCACACAACATAATCCATGTATTTATAAATATAAATTTATATGTACGTATCCACACACATGTATATAAATATATGTACGTATGTATAAACATCCTATATAATATGTATACCATCTCTGTCCACCTTGAATACCTCCAAGTCTCTTTTCAAATTTTACATAGCAAATCCTCACTGTAAAATACAGGTAAATTTCAACAAGATCAGATTACTCAATCATTAACTTTTACCCTAAAAACTCAATTTTTTAATTACTTTTTCTCTATGAAAAGTTGTGTTAATGCATAAAGAATATTGCATAGAGATATGAAGGTAATGAAATCATTTTTATTTACTTTAAAGGTCTCGCTTCAATGTTGAGTTAATTAAGTGGGGCCATAGTGGCTTAGTGGATAGAACTATATCAAGTAGGACCATAGTGGCCAAGTGGATAGATATATATCAAGTAGGACCATAGTGGCCAAGTGGATAGATATATATCAAATGGGGCCTTAGTCGCCCAGTGGATAGAGATATTCCAAGTAGGGCAATAGTGCCTCAGTGGATAGAGCAATTCCAAGTAGGGCAATAGTGCCTCAGTGGATAGAGCAATTCCAAGTAGGGCAATAGTGGCTCCGTGGATAGAGCAATTCCAAGTGGAGCCCAAGTGGCTCAGTGGACAGATGTACTCCAAGTGGGGCCGCAGTAGCTCAGTGGATAGAAATATATCAAGTGGGGCTCAGTGGATAGAAATATATCAAGTGGGATCTTAGTGGCTCAGTGGAGAGAAATATATCAAGTGGGGTCTTAGTAGCTCAGTGGAGAGAACTATGTTAAGTGGGGCCCCAGTGGCCAAGTGGATAGATTAATATTAAATGGGACCACAGTCGCTTCAATGTTTAGTTAATTTCACATAATTTCATTACTACCTACATATATCTAAGCAATAATTTTTCCAGTCTTTGTATGATAACCAAATTTTTTAACATGGCAACTGTTCTAGCCCCATGACACGAGCTAACCCCTAGTATACATCTATTCACACACACATGCGCACATTAAGTCAAACATATCACACTAATCATCCATAGAATAAAATGTTCACTTCCACAGATTTTCAAGTTCTTTGAACACTGTAGCAAATTCTTTGGCTGTTCCATAGTGGGTTATGTCGTGAAACCAATATATTGTATCAGCTGATATGAGGCAGTTGGCATAGTTTAAAGATACTGCTGTGTAGATTTACTTTGAACAACTTACTCGTGTATTTCATGATCCATAAAGTGTTCCATTGCATTATCGTGCCATTTTATTTCATCATTAGAGTTACGCGCAAGTCGTGAGTAGCTTATTAATTATAACCAGTTATAAGTAGAATCACCTATACATGTGTATTATTTCATAAAACTTTTCTGCAGTGTTTTAACGGCTCTATGAAAAGTCGTGTTTTTTACAGCAATAGTCGCAGTAAACGTTCCATCGTAATATGCGATATAAGCTAGAATAAGTACTTTGTCGGAATGTTTATAACCTGGCCACAGTTAAGATACTGTAAACTATATAGACCTAGGTTACCTGCACTTTGGCTGAGAAGGCAAATGAAATTGAAAGGAATGATAGTGAAAAATACAAGGACACCTTACAAATGATGTACAACAGATAATGGTCAGCTACTATTATCAGCATCAGTAAATGTAAAAAAAATAGAACAAGTATTAAATTTAGGATGAAAACTAATGATCTGTAACTAAGACAGTGGTCACAGAGGACAGAAAACTACAATTCAGCTCTGTACGTAGTTACATTGAAGCCTTGCTTCAAATTTGACGAGTGTCAACTCCTCTACTTCAAACAAATTATGTGTGTGTACTCTACCTTTCTGCCAAAAACTGTCCTGCCAGCCTGTAGAGCTGAATTCCGGTTCCCGTTTATGGCGCTATAAACTGTGGAAATATAAGTAAATATTTGTTTTAATTACCTACTATGTGAAGCATCTTAGAACTGGTTTAAAAACAATATTATAACACTTGCTGTATGGTCTGGTAAGAACTACGCAGTACGCCTGATGAATTGGGCCGATCGAGTATTTAACACTGTCCCTGCATATAAATTTTACAACTTCTCCTAAATTGTGACTGCAATATAGGCACAGTTGGAAAAATTGAATTTGATTGCTACTTGCCTGCACCCACGTATTAATGAAGCTACGGATGTAAAAGGACGCTTGATTCACGTTAAAATTATACGAGAAATGTGAAAATAGTAGCCCACATTTTAGAAACACTGCCTACAGCTTATTAAGAAAAACTGTTAGTACAAAAACATTTGCCTAATGTTAGTGAAGAATTAACACTACAATGGTGAGGAAATATACGTGAAACAACTTTGCTCAAGTTGACTCTTCCTCTTCCAGCAGACTACATGTACACCTAACCTCTACCAGGAGCATGGCTAATATGGCAGGTGCAGTGCAGCGCTCGCGAGGCCGTCAGGCGACCCCTCGCTGCATCTGGCATGTTCCATAAAATCCTTTTACTTTCTTGGCCCTTCCTTGATATTTTGAGCTGCATGTTGGGGTGTATAATAAGCGCTTGCCAACCTGAATAATCGTGCAGTCTTCCTCTACGAGTGATGTGGGCAG
The DNA here is from genome assembly GCA_029891345.1 of Dryococelus australis. Lineage (NCBI taxonomy): Eukaryota > Metazoa > Arthropoda > Insecta > Phasmatodea > Phasmatidae > Dryococelus > Dryococelus australis. Next base: position 308,635,561 of record CM056994.1, on the reverse strand, counting down.
GCTGGCGAAAGGATGACAACATTTAAATCCACAGTTAGGCTTCACAGCATTAGGCACAGCAATTTTGAAAATTGAAAGTTAAGTAACTTTATGAGTGTGTTGTTTTTACACGTTGCTTTAGTCATCTGTAAAGTTACGTAGTTGGGACTTTGTATTTTAGTAATATTTGTCTCTCCCCATCATTTTGATTTTAACATTTTTAAGTAGAGTTATTTTTTTTATTATTACAGCATTTGATATTATATTCGGGGAAGTGCTTCTTCGCCGTTTATATAATGAAGATCACAAATTGGTATTTCTATAAGGTTTTGTAAGAGGTGGCTTTTCTTTGCAATGGATAAGGTATGGTCTGATTAAGGCATTTAGAGCTTTAAGAGGGTGTTCATAGCTACCTCAGTATAGTATTAACTGTGGATATTAGCGATTGGATGAATTTAATAATCTTTCATCAGATTGTATTTTATAGGCTCTGCTTGCTATCTTTTGCTGTAATGATAGGCTCTGTTTGCTACGGTTTTGTTCATTTCCCTGTCATGGTTGATGTATTATTTTGAAGTTGCATAATCTTTGGTGTGATCTTGTTGACAGATTAACACACTTTTTTTTTTGTTATGTTGCAGCATATCTTCCTGCCTTCCTCCAGTCTAACAGCATCAAGCAGTATTATATTGTAATTAATTATAACAAAATTTTCATTGTGCAATTGATTAAGGCTGAATATATGGGAATTTTGTCCTGTATTGACCATAGGTTTGTGTACTCTTTCCTACCTTTACTAATCCTTGTTACATCCCGAAGGGACGTAACCGAAAACCGTGTCACTCTGCTAAAGGTAGAGTTGTACACATCCTATTGGTCCTTCATTGTTTTGGGTTGTTATCAATTATATAAAATAAAGTTTTTATTTGAAAATGTTTAACGGTACCGCCTGGCTGCAACAGCTCTCAAAAGAGATATTCTAAGCTTCTCTAGTAGCTCCATGCCCATGACTTACTGGAGGATGCTACATTAGATGAGATAAAAACCTACACACGAGCCTTGGCATGTGGCCAGACTCATGGCGGGAATGAAGATAGTGGTGAATCATCTACAACTTCTCCCAGTGTTGATGCACTTTCCTCTATGGCTAGTAAGCATATAAGAAAAATATTATCAGATATTCCTATTCTTAACACTTGCGCTGCAATTTTAGTAAAGTTTTGTAACAAATCCCTTTATTAGTTAAAATGCAGGCTTTTGCAATGCAAGACAATTTAGTGGTTCATGTCCCTACTGAGTTACAAGCCAATTTTCATCAAGGCTAGAGAATCTAATGCACCTTAGGGTAGAGTAGTCAAAAAGGCATTTGATTTTTTTGATGGTGACTGTATTAATAAACACCTACAACATTTGTTCCTCCAACAAAAACAACCTGGAAAAACTCTGACATACTTACGTAAAATAGAATGCCTGGTAAAAATTATAGGTTTGTTATACAAGGAATCTGAATTTATACAGAGTATAATAGATCGTGTGTTGCCGAGTATCCACCCTATGTATCCTCTGCTGATAGTCCTAAAACTTTACACTCGCTAAGAGAGTTGTTTCACCCCATTGATATGCATATACAGGTGAAGGAATACGAAGGTAATGTAGCTAGTTTGTGTCAGTTTGTTTTCATAGCCATTCCCCTGCAATTGTTATGTTACTGTTGATAGTCTAAGGGTTTCGTAACTAGTAGATCGTAGTATCTTTCTACCTATTGCTTCTTTTAATTTTCTAATAACTTTGGGCAATCAATAATCGGTGAGAGATTATTTATTTACATTCTTAATATTAATAAATCTGAATAGTTTTTGAAATCATTCAATTCTCTGTGTGTTTTAATGACTACATTTACATTGCTGCTTATACAGGTTTAACATAAAATTCATACAACCCTTGAAATAGTTTGAAACAAAAGGCTTAGACACAGTTTACCCTTTTTATCTTTATTTGGATTGAACCTCTCATACCTATTTCTTCTATTAATGACGTTGTGATTTTAATTCTTATTTAATCTCTTTTGCAGTTTGTTGAATAATCACTTTACTGTTAAAGATTCTAAGGGTTAAACTGAATTGAATAATTTTATGTAAAAGAGTTCGGATTTCTCAAGTTGGTGTATAAATTCAATTTTTCTTTTTCTTATTATTATTGTCTTGAGAAATAGCAATTTTATAAGACTAAGTCAAGGTGTGATTGAAACTGTATTTCTGCAGCAAGCCTATCATATTACACCTGCTATACATAAATTTTATCTTTGGTTTTATGAAAACTAGAAATATTTTACGAATGATTCATAGTTCTGATTAAAAAATTTTATTTGTAGTTAACCTAACCAAATAATCACAAACTTTTTTTTTTTAATTTTGTTGCTTGAAAGCCAGAAATTTCATGTAATAGTACAGTTTTCAATACTTGTTTGCGCTCATTCACATTGTTCCTTGTCTTGAAAAGTATTGAACTGCATAATTTTATTGTTTGTTAAAGATTATTAAAATTTGTTCATTTTAATATTTGTTTTAGTAAATTGAATTTGTTAGTTAATTTTTTTGAAAACTTGGGTTATTTCTTTCACTCACCCTTGAATCAATTGATAATTGACTCATATTCTGGTCTTTTGGCATTTAAGATTAAGGTCAGGAATTTCTCACTTCATACATTTCAAAATATTCTGAAATAATTGAGTAGAAGTTATAAGGAACAGTACCTTATGTTCCCTACCTGCCTTAGAGCGCCAGAAACAACAAAAAATTCCACCACCCCCCCCCCCCCCCGCTTGAGCATTTGTAGAGTGAGTAAAACCCCCTTTCCCTTTCTAACACCTCATCACCCCTCTTTTCCCGTTTTACCTTGTTTTCCCTCTCATTCTGAGTTTTTAAATTTTGGATTAGGTAAATGGCTCAATGTCATACAAACAAATAAATTTGTAGTGAAGTTTATTACGGCTGTTCCACCATGTCTTACAAGTTCTACAAATTCTGTAACTACTATAATTATTTTTCCTTTTCTAGCGAGTTTATAAATAAAAGCTTGGTTATAAAAGTTTTTTTTTAGGGTTAATTTATTTTTCACTTTTAGTCTCACTTTGCACATTTACAACAGTTTGCCGTTGATGCTAAATCATACCCATAAGTAGTGATACTTAAGCTGGACTTACAGTGGAGATGGCAACTAACACAGTTTTGAAGCACTCAAAAAAAAAATCAATGTAGTTTCGGGCCTCTTCATAAACATGTCTCACATATTTAATCACTATGGCACCTCTCAAGACCTTCCTAGCATATGATGGGTGGTTTGAAGCAAAATTTAAGACTATTTCGCTGGAGCAAAAGTAATGTCGAACCGCTCTACGTGGCATCTAAATATAGTCATAGGGGTTCTCATGATGACTAATTAAAACACAAAACTTAATAATACAATCTTATAAGATTTTATTAGTTTAATTTTTCCATGGCGAAACTTGACATAAATCAGGTAATGTTCATAGAGAAAACTGCAATAAAATATTAATACTTCCAAAGATAAGCGAGACCAGTCAATGTAGCAAACAAACTAAAATAACAGAACTATTGCTTAGAGTGTGAGCTTTAAATTACTGTCAAAAATAAACCAGTATCCAGCTCAAAACAAATACACAAATAATCTTTAGAGGCCGGGACTGCTACAATGGTAATTCTTAAGAATAGGGGCTTTTTCGAAAATGATAAAAATAATACCTGGACATGTTAAGTATGATTATTAGTAATCATAATCATTAGGAATTTTGGAAGGGCTTAGAGCAGTTTTCTGTAAAAAAAATAAAATAAAATGTGAGAGACAAGAGTGATAAAGATTCCTGTATGTATGCTATAAAATATGTATAATTTACGTAAAATATATCTATATAAGGTCGCTGAATTGTATTACATGTAAGAATACAGTTTACAATGAACATTTAATGCATAAAACGTCATTTACAGGGTATATTTATAGCGCGGTGCCGAGGTTATACAGGTAAACAAAGGTATGGAGCAGTGTCGGGACATTACGTAATTCTGGTGAATTACTGGAGGCTTACCTAGTCTATATTGTCAAGAGGATAAAACGTATTACTAGTAGAATATATATATATATATATATATATATCGTAGATGATACAGAGCCCCATTCAGAGACTGTTTATCAGAGCCAATGTGTAATGCCATGTTACTTTTGTCAACACACTGAACACATCCATGTTGGTTGATGCAGGTGGAATGTGGGAAATTGCCGGATGGACAACGGACGTTACTTGCGGTTTGAATTGGGTCGTGTGTTGGAGATTTCAGATTGATGAGTGCTTAAACATGTGTTTTATTGCAATTCATGTTGTTTGAAGTGTTAAATCTAATAATTGTGTGAAATGAGCATTTTTATGATATTTCAGCAAGGGAAAAGAAATTATAATATATGTGCTGTGATTAATGTGACTGTAGTGTGGCCAAATGGATAGCCGCTGTGGTATGTGTATTTATATGCGCTGTATGAATGGTGAGGGATTAGGCGAGTATTAACTAAATTAAAATAATTTTTCAGAAATAAAATATTGGAAAGTGGTATAATTCCACTCCACTAATTACACAGAACACTAATTTATACGTACATCAACATTTGACCAATAGTAACCCAAAAAACGATAGTGGGGACGGTTATGAAGATCAGGGAAATTGTGAGGTAAAACCAGTAAAACATATGTACCTACAAAATATAATATTTATTCACAAAAATGTTAAAATGCAAAATTACTGTACAAGTGTAGCCAAACATTATGCACTGAGCAAGAGTCCCAGCACCAGCAGGTGAGTAAATCCCCAAAACAGTGATTCAAGATGCACCAGCAATTGTTTTTAGGTGGTGACGCGAAGCATCACACATTAGCGAAGCTGGGAGTTTCCCATTAATTATTGTCATGTGTAGTCTATTTACACTGAGAAATAATGTATGAGTGTTTTGCAATTTAACGTATTTTGTACTATTTGTAATATTACAGTAATATTGTCTCATGAAAACATGTTTAGTTGCAAAAAAAATTTAACTGACCATGACCTAAATTAACAAAGTTACCAATATGATTTAGAAATACTATAATGGAGTGGCTATCAACTGGAGGAAAATTTAGGGGTAAAAGTTTAGTGAAAATGTACTCTTTTAATTTTTTACCCCACAATTTCCCTGATTTTCATAGCCCTCCCCATTATCGTATTTGTAGCTTGAAATGGTAATATTGAGTATTTAGTTAATGTTTGGTTCAGTTGTTTTTGCAATTTAATGTATTTTCATGAATAAATATTAATTTACATATTTCTCACCCATTTTACCTCGCAATTTCCATGATCTTCATAGCCCTCCCCACTATCATTTTTGGAGTTTCTATTGGTCAAATGTTGATGACCCTAGTAAATTTGTGTTCTGTGTAAATAGTAGAGTGGAACTATACTATACCACTTTCAGAGAATTCCCCCCCCCCCCCCCCCCCCCCAACCCAGAAAAGCCCCTATTCTTAAGAATTACCAAAGATAGTTTTCATGGATTCAGTACAGAAATTGATAATTTTATGTTTTCAGTAAATGGTAATTGTCCCATTGAACAAAAGTTATATCCATTTTATTTAAGTATTAAATACTGTGTGTCAAATTAATTTACCTCAAACAAATGGCTAGAACTCCCTTCATCCCAAATGGCCTCCCAATTTGTCTTACACTTGGCAATTTTCTGCCTTAATATATCATGTACCGTAAACTGGGGTTATTTTACAGCTACTGAGGTATCTTTGCACCACTCAAAGCTTTTGTTTTGATGCCACTTGGCAAAGATACAGAACAGTAAATTATTTAAAATTTTTTGTTACCCCATCATGTGTAGTTACCTCGGTTGATGGTATTTCCTCTAATCCTTCCTCTGACATTCTAAAATAATTGAAAAAAACAATATGAATATATTCAGTTCTGTAAAACTACTCCCTTTTCTCACTTATGTCGTGGACCCAAAAAGTTTTTCTGCTCCTCAGGGTGAAGATTATTATTAGCAGTAATTCTTTGTTAGTCAAACACGTTTTGTAACTTCAATGAATAAATTAAATAAATTAATAGATCCTAGCTGCATTCTCTCTCCTCTCCTAAATGTATAAATAAAACAAATCACACAAGAACAAACTGTGCCTGTGGTCGATATCACAATGAACTGTCATGGGTTGTCACCTTGTCAGACGTTCCCAGACCACAGCGGCACCCGACCAAGGTCCAGCGCCGGCCCCACCCCCACGTGAACATGGAGTAGAGCTATCTCGACGGCTACGTAGAATCAAACTGTGTCAACACTGAACTGATTTGTTACCAGCACCACTATCACACTGTACATGCAAACACGTGATTAGATGTGCATGTGTATTCAGTTCAACTAATTTCACTACAATTAGTCAAATTGGCAAAATATTTTATTCGTATAAATGTGCTTGTGTCTCGAAAATTAAGGTATAAACAAACATGTTCATCACTGTTGACCATGTGGCATGGGCAGTTTTGCTTGAAATAGTCAATGTTGGATACTTGTGCAGTAGACAAAGAATCGGTCTCCCTCGTTTTTAGTTTAAGGGCGCTGCCCGCTTCCTGTTTGACCAAATCTTATAACTTAGGGCAAAAAAAAAAAACAGACAACGTAAGGATTAAAATAATCTCATACTCCACCAAGGTTTCTTAGTTTGCAAATGGCGCGTAGAATTGTAAAAAAAAAAAAAAAAAAAAATCCCTAAACCAAATGATTCTTAACTTTACACTCGTGGGCGAGGTTCACGTAATTACATCTAAACAAGAAAATGTCAGAACTCACAAAACTTACCATACGCATTTGACTGAGGAATAATAGGTGTATGCCCATCACGTAGTTCCACTTCCTACGCATTTTTTCTCCAAACATCGTTGATTTGACAAAACTACAAATGGTTTAAAACACAAAACCTTTGAAATGTCACTTTCGACACCACTATCACTACTCAAAATAATAAGTTAGTTCGGTGGCTGCAGCACATTCATTGATACCAAATCTATCGAAGTTGCTCATCCATACAGATGTGTACGACAAAAACTGAATTTAACATTTCTACTTTAATTAGATAAATAAATCAAGGCAAAACAAACACTACAACTGTCAAACCCTTCTCTGTAATGGCAGCGGATCGCATGTGTTAACCTATTTTTTTAGTTCGTCATGCGATATATGACGTAACACATACACATAGAACAACAAGTACGATAACAATATCATAGAACACGTCATCGAGGAAGATAATAGGAATAAGAATAATGAACCCGCTAATAAACTACCAAGGGGTGGCGAGAGCTCTCGCCTCTCCCTTACCCGACTGAATTCGTCTTCAACTCCCTTCCTGATCTTTTCAATCCCCTTCAAATACACCAAATCCTCCCTCAACACATTTCACACAGACCGCAAAAAGGATAGACTGCCTACCAAGCGCCATTCTTCTCCGCACCCTCTGAAGCTTCCCACTGTTGTTTCCTCCCCCTCTAAGCTCACCATTACTTAGCTTCCAGTCTAGCCATCCACCATTCTGTACATCATGACCAACCTTGACATCGGCAATATAAATTACAAATTTCACATTGACAAATAGTGACGACAATGTTCGTTTACATTCACATTATCAAATAACCCTTATATATCAGAACGGTCTGTTCTGCCCGCCACCCTCATCACAATCCGCCGGCATGTGAACGCAACAGTGGGTCAAACACCTGCCAGTGTATTGTTGGAGTACAACTTGCCCCAACCAGGTGAGAAGACCGGCCTGCAGGAGAACAACATCAGTAGCATGGGAGATAGTGCAGAACGATGGGAGAAGCACCAGTAAATAAATAACAAGCAGAGGCAGCATCTATGCAAGTACGCAGTGAGGTGGGTCTCAGCAAGTACGAGATCAACTCTAGCCCGGCAACCCAGACAATAGGTTTACATGAGGGCATACTTCCAGTTTGCCGCCCACCAAAATTTCTGCATGAACCTGGCTGCGTGGCGGATCAGACTACACCAGTCACAAAGACCATCGGACCAAACACCTACATGGTACGCGTGGGCAGGAAGAGTGTTAGAGTACACTGGGATGAAATCCGTCTCTCTGTCGGAGATGTCGCTGGCGAAGATGCCCCTGGTGATCTAAACACCCATGATGGCAATCCATCTGCCAAGCTAACCATGCAAGTAAAGGAGGAGGAAGGTGGGGCAGCACCTCTCCCAAAGGGGTGACCACCTGTGGTCGAAGTGTCGATGGCGACAGAAATGTCCTTCAGAGGCCAGGATAATGCAGGTCGGAATAATGGGGTGACATGACACCCATGGAAGTCGCCTCCCCTAGTACGATAATAAATTGCAAGGCAGGAGCAAGTAGCAAGACCCATAGGGGGCGTGACGACCCACATCAGTGATGTCGCGGTTGAGGTCCAGGGTGGAGCAGCAGAGGAAAAAGGTGCATCTGAAACCTCCCCAAGGATGCCAGCAGTGGGTGCCAAGAGCTCGACATCGCCCAACACACTTGTGCCACAGGGCACGAGTCCGATAGCCAGCCCTACAGGGCTTGATAATGCGGCGCCTACCAGCATCGCAGTTGAGGCTCCAACTTTGAAACTGGCACCAGCACTCCTAGGGACGGGTCCACAAGCTGATGCTACAATGCCAGTCGTTGTGGCATCTCAGTTGGCAAGGAAGGCACCGGTATGAGAGCAACAAGTGTGTCAGTACCACCTGGAGTTCACTTCATCATGACCAACTCCCCCAAGTTGACACCTGCCCGGGTCGCTTCCGGTGCCGGCACACTCTGGTACAAGAGAACAGCCACAGCAGCGATAGCGAGGACAGCGGATCGGCTGGTTTGTACTGTCTTCGACACTCTCGATGGCTGAAGCATCTGCCTGCAGGATGCATAATGTGCAGGGATGCCCCAATGACCTACAAAGAGGAAGACCACGTGGAACAGAGACAGCAAGCGATATTGCAGAGGCGTGGAAATTCGTCAAGAAGCCCTTATGCCCTGTGTCCACATAATAGGGGCATAAAGTAATGTCTCTACAACATGTGATGCTGTGTAGGCTGCAAAAGTCCTCACAGGGAGGGGGTGTGCCGTATTACACACGTTCTAGTCGGTGTGCCCGCCACACTGCATTAGACAGCGCAGCCATCATTTCCACTCGTACAGTTGTGTATCAATGAACATGGTGCTTCGCATGGAATGACTAGTTCAAGTGTACCGAAAGGCAGAGAGAAAATGTGTGTGTAGTGTAGTACAGAAAGTGTTACACTGGCCGAGCGGCCACGCACTCCTTGTCGCCCATTAATACATGCGATGTAAATAGGGCTTAATTATTAATCAAAAAGGGCTAGAGGTAATTTTGTGACACACAAAGGCAATCCATTCAATGCCTAGAGTTCGCAAGTGTGTCATTGAGTGCTTCTTGTTGTGTACCATTTCATGTGTTATATCCATGTACGGTAAGTTGGAGAGCATTTTGTGCAAGGATGCATGTATCAAGTAGTACCGATGTGGCTCGCTTGCCGCCTAGCCGACAAACACACTATGTGCCCCAATTTAGACATCGCTGAAAATTTTGAAAGGACAGACATGTAGCACCATGTCTCGCTGTTTGGTGTGTGCCTGGGTGGCCATCGCTTTTGGTTACTACCAGAGAGGGGGTCATATAACGTGTACCAGACATCCACACTATGCCTTTGCGCCTGCTTGTACTACCGCAGTCGAATTACCACAACAGCTGCACCAGATCGATCGACATTAGCTCTCGACTAAGTAAGTGCAGACTCACAAGAACAGTGTTTTACCCTTTTCTTACCAGCCTGCAAAGCATGGTCTTGCAAACCACTTTGTTTTTACTTTGTTACAAGAGGTAACTCTTGTAATAAATTAGTAGGCTGTCTCGAGTGGTGTTTTCCAGAAAGCCACGACCGTTGGGTGGAAGGGCCATTGGAGGGAACATAGAGGCAAGCAGCTTCGTGATGCTTTACGCCCTTCCAATATGTACTACATAAATGGGCCTGTTGGCCGCATTCGGAGTGCTACATGGCCATAAAGGGTGTCAATCAGTGGGTAATCAAGTTACCAACAAGTACGTAAATTATCAGGAGTCTCCCTTTTAACAACAAGCCATAATTTATTTACAGTGTATATTTCTTTATGTTGCACAATTTTTTTACTAGGGATGCCACCCGGTTTTGCATAGAGGGTTCAACCAATCCCACAAAGAACATGCATAAATTACACTATTGTAAGTGAGATAGAGTATAAGTACAAAGAAGTGACATATAGTAAAAATATCACCATTATTCGGTGTATTTCACGAAAGGGTTATGTTTGTGTGAGTTATAAGACGACAAATGTTGTCATTCATCCACAATCAGCCGACTAAAGCTTTTTTTCATTTAATATCACCGTTGAAGTGAGATGACATTCATGTGCTGTTACATTCTCAGCCGCGTTAGAGGCTCAGGTGCTAATGGTTATATCATCAAAATGTATTTCCTCAGTAGTCATAATTATCTATAATCATTATTTGTTAAATCCTCATTGAATTACAGTGCAAATGTGATTCATTTTCGTTTTGGCGCCACCTTCAGTGAGCTTCACTAAAGCTACGGCCATGATAGTAGTTCGACTTGAGCATTTGCCCCTTCGCAGGACAGAAGGTGAACTCCGTGTTTACCATCCTCGGCATATTCAATATTACCTTAGACCACTTCAAAGCAATAGAAACTTAAACAACAGGAACATATTTACATTGTATCGCCTAGGGTTGGATCATTCTGCATCCTGAAGTAACATCTCAGGGCATTGCATGCACTTCCACACATAACATAGTAATTCATAATTCATGCCCTCGCCTTACTTTACAGCATCGGCCACCGGTTGGCCATTAGTGGCCAACACAAGTTGTTGGCCACTCATCCATGGCATTAATCCAAGTTGAAACTTTTACATTGAATTAAATTTCCACAAGGCCTAGTATAGTGGGTGCTCTAAGCTTCCCCCAAATGCTTACTCACTCCCATGGAGGCTGTCATGGGTCTTGGTCTTCTCCGACTCCATTAATTAATAAAATCAGACATATTAAAAATGGGTAAAATGGCCAAAAAGTGGCCGGCGAAATAAACAAGCGACGTATCACATTGAACACTATTTATTTCCCTGTTCCTTCAAAAGAAACACATACATACATGTTGTTTCGCTTAAGCAGGAACCCACTAAAACCGCAAGAGTGGCTCTAGGCCGAGATAAAAATTAATTCTAAATAAATAAATCTTCTGGCCTCACATTTTCACTCCCACTAACTTAACAACTGTGGCCAATGAAATAATTCGTTACAACATGTTCACAGTGACGCCTGTGGGAAGTTATAAAAGGGGTTGGAATGATTTTCGGGAACAGTGAAGGTGAGGTCTAGGATATGATGTTAACTGGTTGGCGCAGGACGCCGTCATTACGACGTCAATGTGAATGCTGGCTCTCTTAACCTCGGGGTTGCGGGCCATCCACCCACACTCAATCTCCTCACAGATGATGCTGGTGACCTCTGCCCTGTTGATTACTGCTCCAGATGAAGGTTGTTTTTTATATGGTAGTCGGTGGGTTGACTGTGGACAATTGTTGATCTAAACATGAAAATTGCTTATACATTTAACACTCGCATACGTGGATTGTCGGGGCCAACGACACATCCATAAGCTATGGAACAATACTTACTGACACTTGCAAAATAATGGTTAACGGGATACTTGATTGAGCGGGTATTATGAGGGCCTGTCCCTGACACACATTAAGCAATCGAAATAAATGTCTTGCGGAACAGATCACAGACAGATTTATTTCGATAAGTTACATCTCCCCCTAGTAGAGCACTTACATTAACACAGGGTGGCTATAACTGGCCACCGTAGTGAAACTGTGAAAAGCATCTTACGACATACAATGGATTACGGAAAAAGTGAAGCTTCTCGGGGCAATTCTAATCCCATGGGAAGAGGAGGTGGCTTACTGGATGGTTGAAATTGAATGAAAACGTTCCAGAATTACATTACAGTCTATTGCAGAGAATGTCCATATCAGAAATTGAAGACCCTGATTTGATGCCCTTGCTGTCTCCTTCCTCGCTCCTGCTGTCTTCCTGCTGGTTTCGCCGTTTCCAGTTGCAATCTGGCTGAACAGCCCCTGCAAACAGACTTTCACCTGCTTTAACACTTTGCTCCTGCAATTTCCTTGCACCTGCTCATCTTGCACACACACTTGCATCTGTCACCCTTGCCAGCAGGGTTCAGTCCTTGGTCCAATCCTGTGGATCGTAATCTTTGAGGGACTGCTGCTGCTAGACTTCCTGCAAGGCTGTGTTGTGTATTGATATGTGGATGACGGGTTACTCCTTGTCCCAGCCTGGTCCAGGATGAAATTGGAAGAAAAGACGCACCAAGGCTTAAGAAAGGTAGATGGCTGTGCCAAGAGTTTCAAATTGGACTTCTCAGTCGAGAAAATCAATGCCATCCTGCTTAAGGGGAACCATAAGTGGAATCCTATGATCATGTTCTGGGGTATAGTCATCAAGATGGTGATGGAAATGAAGTACCTGGGAGTGATTCTAGAGACCCAATTGGCATTCCATGCACACGTTCATTACATGGTGAACAAGCCCATCACAGTGTTCCATCGAATCAGAGTGGTAGCTCCTGCGAACTGGGGGCTCGGCTATTGGACATTGAAGCTCATGCACAGGTAAGTGTTCCTGCCCATCCTCACATACGCGTGTGGGGTGTGGTTCCCAGAGGCGAAGAGGGTCTATGGGAAAAGGTAAATCAACAGCGAACAGAGAGCAGCACTGCTGGGGATAACCAAGTCTTATAGAACTGCTTCAAGTGGGGCTCTCCAAGTGGTAGCTGGAGAGATCCCTCTGGATCTGCTTGTGGTGCAGAAAGGAGAAACTGCCAGAAGGAGCAGACGGGATGTAATTCCCCCTGAGGAACATAAGGCAAGGAAAGAGACCACATTAATAGCCTGGCAGACCAGATGGGACGGAAGTGAGCAGGGGGGATTAACTCACGAGAGTGATTTGAAGTTGGTCATTATTCAGCAGTTTCTATTCGGGTCTCTGGGACTCGTGGAGGACCCATTGTGTGTGGTGTGCAGGGTGGAAGACACCTCCACCCATGCACTGAAGTGCCCCAAGAGTGAGTATGTGAAACAAGAATTCGAGGGGGAATCATGAACCGCTTGGCCTCGGGGACATGCTCTGGGACAGGGACATGGCCAGAGAGGTACTTAGGCACCTCACGAAAGTGGGGAAGAAGGAGAGAAGAGTTCGAAGTCTGGTGGTCGAGTCGCGGTTGAGCAGGGATCTAGACAGATCAGAGAAGGAGGCTGGGAACTATGATGTGAACCATGATGGGTAAACACATCTTTCCAGACATTATCCTGGATGAAAGTTGAGGTGCCCTCTAAACCCCCATTCGCACGGAAACCCAGTATTAGTTCACGGGAACGGACCCTGGGACCCCCCCCCCCCCACCCGCGGACCATTCTCCAGAGAAGAAGCAACAAAAAAGGGGGTGAAGTAGCCTAAGTCTAGGTCGATAACGCGAGTTGTTGACCTGGATCCCTACAGAACACATAGCCAGGGCAAGAAGGAAGAAGTGGTAGAAGGATGGCCTTGTACTTAGAACCCTGTGGTGTTTGTCCGGGAGGGTTTTGCTCGTGTTAGCAATAGCATGAGCAAGCTCAAGCATGACAAGGGACAAAGAATAGTTTGTGCCATGAACCAAACCAGGGAGGTATGGACAATGGGAGTACCAATGGAGGAGATACAGACCAATTATTCACGGGAAGCCGAGGTCTTCCTCCATAAACAGCTAATAAGGAGAACTGAAACTACTCCAGTTGTGTTGAGAACCATGGAGATAGACTGGCTGGACGAGAAAATCATGGTAGATACATCTGTGCAGGCTTGGCCTGCACAGGCAGACCTGGAAGACCCACAGTGGTTGTACAACGAAAACCATTCGGGGTGCGATGCTCACAAGGCCAGAGAATCTGGTCACGTTGATGTTGGCTCTAGCCCTGGTCATAAGGAACATGGAGGGGGGGACAGGATTCTGTTCCCTAAGATGGAAACAGTGGACAGGCTTGTCGTCGCCCAGGTGGGCCTGCCCACAAACCCAGAACAGATACTAATACTACTAAAAGAGTGTTACTGGCGAAGAGGAGAAAGATTCTTGAAATCTGAGATCCTCAAGGATATCATCCGTACATATGGGAGACGTGCCTTCGACTACAGTAAGCCCTTCAGTGGGTGCGCTGTGGTCAGGTACTAGTCCTTCAGTTCCGGTTGGCAAACTAACATACGACCTGGAATTCGCCACACCAAATGTTACTTGCTTCCCCTTAAGGGGAGAGGGGCTGTATGGGCAGAGGGGCTGGTTTGGCAGAGGGAGGTACGCAGTGCATGAGACTCGAAAAAGGTGCAATAAGCCCTTATAGAAGGAAAATAAGAACAAGTAACAGAAGAAAACAGTGAATCGGCTACCCATCGCGCCTCCAACCGCCCAGCCAGAAATACCGGATCAGACACCAAACACAGATGAGACGTAAAACCCCGGCAAAGACTACTCATATGTGACAGTCAAAGAGCAGTGCTCAAAATCCAGATTGGACTAGTGTGTGGAACATGTATGTGTTTTATGTTTCAGGACTAAGGCATGGAGGACGTTGGGCCAAGTGAATGGTAATGAATGAGTGTGTGTGTGTGTGTACATGAGTGCCGTTTCGGAGTGAGCAGTTGGGTTCAACTAAAGCACTTTGCACTTGGGGGTGGGCGAGGTGGCATAGGATGTTTCTGTCTACCGGGTACCCCCAAAACTAAGTCCAACAAAGCCCAAGCGCATTGGGCCGAGAAGGTAGCTAAGGAGTATATCGCCATGCTTAAATTTCAATGGGAAGGACAAAGTACAGTCGCGAGTAGTTATTGTGAGTTTGAGTAGTTTAGTGTAGTTTTCTATTTTCTCTTTTGGACAGCATGGTGGTGTCAAAATTGCATACTTCCCGGTGGACCCTAAAGGTCAAAAGAGCCGATTTAGCTTTTTGTTAGGGGTGATACAGTAGCTTGGCTAGAAAGTAGTGCTTCAGGTATGACCTTTTAATAGGTATTGGCCACCTGGAGGGGAGATTTGGAGAGTCCAGCGCCGGTTCCACTGGGAACTTTGTCCCCCTTTCTCTATTCGCTCTACTTGCTCTTGTTCTTCTTGCTCTACTTGTGCTTGCATTTGAGGTGCTACAGGTTCCCTGCGGGACGTACTGATGCCAGGTTAATCCTGTGCATTCCCCTCCTCTTCTCCTGCATCCGTCTGAAGTACTGATGGACATACCGGCTTGCCCCATCTATCACGGAGCTCGTCAGCTGTGTTTCCGTCCTGTGTACCTCTGGTGGTGGTCTGTCATCGGCGTACACTGGTGGATCCTCTGAGGGCTCTCCCCCTGAAGTGCCACCATAACTTGCCTCCCCTACTGCTGTTCCCCTAGCTAGTCACGGCCTTCACTGGCATGGGATCGGGACACACCGGGACAGACTTCGTAGTCGACGGCACCCGGAATTAATTGGATGTCGTCCCAATGTAGCCTTATTTTCCTCCTTCCCATGCAAATGGTATATGTAGTGGGTCCGTGCATTTGTAGCACATGATGCGGCCCACTCCAGCGTGCTGTTAAACATACACAAATTGTTCTTCGCTGTGGACTGGGGGTGTGTCTGTACATCCGCTGTTTGCCCCCTCATGCAATCTTGATGGCTGTCGGTTCGTGACTGGCAGCCATCTTGCCACATAGCAATCTTGCTGTTGCCTGACGTCCTGCATGCATCTCTGGTGTTGCCATCTCTACATTTCTGTACTAGGCATTTTACTGCTGTCTTCCTGTTGCAGGCATTTCGCTTCCCCTGGTAGGTGCAGATTACAGCCTAACAATACTTCGGTGCTTGATCTCCATGTCACTGCATTTACTTATCCCTTCAGCGTATATAGGATGGTGTGAATGTGATCCGCCCAGGTAGCGTGTTGTTCGCCCACACATGGTCTATGTTGAGATTTTATTTTTTGATTTCTATGCTCCGACGTGTTGGCTCTCAGGTGATACACAGCCGTTGTGACGTGAATAATGCCCCATTTTGTGCACAGTTCGCTCCATTTTTGACCCATAAACTGCGTACCTTTGGCCATCAACAGGTTCCGTGGAAATCCCCAACACGAGAAAAACTGTTCCTCTAACACTTTACGACATTTCCAAATCTCGCCCTGCTGGTAGGGTATGCCTCTGTCCAGTGTGAAATGTTTTTGGTTACTACAACCAAAAATCGCTTTCCCCCTTTCGTCCTCGGATACTGATGCATCAGATCCAGACAAACCGTTTCGAACGGTTTTTTTTTGGAATGCGTGAATTTCGTTGATACCTTCTGTCTGCATGGCCTCTCTTGTATATATGCATTTATGACAATTTTGCACAAATCACCTCACATCCCTGCTAAGGCCTGGCAAAAAAAAATGGCTGTGTATGTTCCTGACCGTCTGCTCAACGCCTGGGTGTCTAGACAATCAGCCACCGTGCGAATAGGAGATAACTTGATTACTAGCACACGGTGGGACATACACTCTCCACTTCCCCAGCTGTTGATTGTAATAGGTCTCCAGCATGCCATCTACGATGCACCATCCCTCTATTTCCTGGTGTGCACATTGTCTGACTTTTTCCCATGCAAATTTGGCACTTCTCTGTGCCTCAACGACTTCCTTGGCAAATCACTGATCAAACTCTCATGGTTGCTGGTTGTTATCTGCTGTATATATACTTCCGATACTGTATCCTGTGAACTTGGTGGTAAAATGTCCTCCCATTCTGCTTTGTCCCGGATGATAACTTAATTGTTGGAATTATACGACAGTGCATTCGTCAGTTAGTTTTCCTCGCCGGACACATGTTCTATTACAAAATCGTAGGCTTATAAGTGTAATGATAATCTTGTCAGTTTGCTCCTTGCTTCACACATACTATGAAACCACACTAGGCACCAGTTGTTGGTCTGTAGTGTAAACCTTTGATACTCGAGATGTACAGGACATGTTTTTACCGCCCAAATGATGCACGTGTTCTTCCCCAACTGTTTGACCAGAAAATTGCATCATCGAGATATGCCAGCGTATACTCCCCAATAATTCCATCCAGTACACGTACCATCATTGCTTGGGATGTCGTGGGATCACATTTCAAACCAAATGGCATCGCACAGAATTGAAAATGTCGACCATCGGGAGTCGTGAATGGAGTTTTTGGCCTAACCTCAAGTTTTACCAGCACCTGCCAATAGCCACTTTTCAAGTCTAAAGAAGTCCACACCTTAGTCCGACCCAATGCACATGACACGCCTTTTACGTTGATGTACTGTGGAAGCGCGCTGCACATTACTTGGTTCAATGGTCGAAAATCCACTCAGTATCACCATGTTCCATCCTTTTTGGGCATATTTGATATTGCGGAATTAAATTGGCTATTCGTCATCTCGATCACTCCATCATCAAGCATTTCCTGGATTGGTTTCTTTATTATTTGCGTCTAATGAAGTAAATAACCTCGCAGGCTGGTGTGTACTGGTTTCTCATCTGCTAGTGGAATCGCATGCTTGGCTACTGTAGTTTGTTTCAATAGATCGTTTCTGCCAAATACGACAGTGTGTTCGTCAAGGAAATGCTGAAATCTGTCTTGGTGTTCGAGAGGGACCTGATTATCGAATTCCCCTAGTTTCACTTCGGGTAGGCTACCCGTCAGATAACGGTCCATGTTATACACAGTGCATCTCTCTTATCGCGCCAAAATGTATTCGTCTTGCAGCTTGTTCCATGATTGTATTCTGTTCTGTCAGCCATGGTATTCCCAAAATAGCTTCCTCACAGATGTCCAGTGTAACAATGACTGCTGTTTTTGTCTCGAATATACGGTTCTGAACTGTTACTACAGCCTGTCCTATGGCCGTACTCCAATGCTCATTCATGGCCAACCGAATCATGTGGTCTGTAGGCATCACATCTTTCTTGTGCACAAAGTGTGGTTGTATGAAGTTGTGTGCGGCTGCATTGTCAATTAAAGCATGACAAAATTGACCATAGGTGGAAACCAAATTGTGGATAAATGTTGAGCGACTGCTACTAATCTCCTGTACTAAAGTTTATTGTGTGGTTAACTTGGTATTTGTTGTCCGAATTCTGGCGGGCCGGATGTCAGAAGCATCTGGCACCTTCACCCCTGCAAAGTATTTCCGTGCTGCTTATGCTTTGCTGTAGTTTTTTTAATCTACCTCATATGCGGATTGTTCGGACATTTATTGTGCGAATGATAATATTGGTTCGGGCAATACTTGCACGGATGGCAGGGTGGATAATCCGGATTTCGTCCTTGCGGTTGATTGTTGACATGACCTGTTGAGTTCCAGTATTGTGGTTTCTGACCGCTGGACCCTATGGTTCTCTGATCCTGTTTACACATATTTCCATGTGATTGCCCACTTTACCCTTTTTCTTGCCATGTACCACTTTACATTTTATCATGCATCTGTCCACTATAGCTACAGGATTGTTGTGAAAAATTTTGTGATGTTTCAGAATGGTGTTTATTTACATTATCTTCCCTCTAATTGTGCCGCCACTTACTGCATTCGCATCATGGCATGGTGATTTATGTATTCTCTCCAAAATTATTACAGCACGAATTAAGTCCTCTAATGTGCCATTAAGCAGAGGTATTAAGGCTGCTTTGAATTCAGGTCTGGCTGTTTATGCTATTACTATTAGCACTTCTTGCTCTGGCAAATTTGGGTGAAACCGTTTAATGAGGTGATTCTTTCGTGTGATGAAGTCTGTTAATGACTCGCCAAATTGTTGACCCTCCAGAGTCAGCACTGGAACGAGCGCCGAAACTTCTCCCACTGAAGTCCGTAATGATTGAGAGATGTCCACCAAGAGTTTACATCTCCTTGGAGTTGCGCTCCAACACTGGTGGCCCATTCATCTCTGCTTACCCTGTACCTGGTGAGGCAGGATACACAATCCTCCAAAAATGCCATCGGATCTTCCATCGGCATCCCGGCGAACGTGGGCAAAGTCATATATTTTAATTGTGTTTTTGCAGTGATCAGTCCTGGCATATATTGATGTAGGTTGGACTCAGCAGTTCCACTTCATGTCACATTTTCTGGTCCTGCTATCTGTGGCATTACTGTCCCTGTGCAGTTGGTCACATAAGGATTGATGAGTGGGAAATTTGAAAATTTTTGCAGGTAGGTTGGCATGATTGTTGGGTAAACAGGTGTGGAAAATATGTGCGGTAATGGCGGGAAAAATGGCATCGGTGGTTAGAATGCATGTGGTGTGTGTGTTAGGGCAGGTTCGGGTCGTGGGAGTTTATTTTACATTACCCACACGTGTGGCGGGAGCACACATCATCTTGGCGTCGCACTGCTCTCCTCCCATACTATGTTGACACTCCCCTCCTCTGCTCTATTACATTCCACCTGTCACATTGTTACCGTCCCATGCAACTATAATTTGTGAGAGGTTAATGTTTATGTTTACTGCCACATCATTATCCCAATGTCCTAGCAAGTCCAACGCCTGGTCACTTGGGGCGTATGCCATTACATAACAAGTAGTTACAGTTTTTAGGAAATGAATAATTTGGAAAATTTTCAGTTTCGAATTTCACTTGTGTTGAAAAATCCTGATTTTCCTGCTTAAGTTAACTGCTACTGTATCTTACTGTCTCGCAGATGTCACTGGCACGGCTGTTCAGAAGACTGGTCTTGCGACGGCATTGACAATATGTATTGTTTCCATTCACTGACTGGTTACTAGTTACCATAGGGCGCAAAATTCAGGACACCACAGAGCCGGCACACTGTCAGTCATCCTGCCAGCCATGCTTTGTTGGTAAACAAAGCCATGTACATGGGTGATGCGGGTGTACCGATGCAGTCGCGTGGGGTTAGGTTAGATGGATCGTCCTCTGACATGCACAGAGCGATCTAAAATAGATGTCGTGCCTTTCAGTTCACAGACGGATTTAATTCGATAAATTACATCTCTCCTCAGGAGAGCACTTACTTTAACACGGGGTGGCTATAACCGGCCACTGCGGTGAAACAACGAAAAGGGTCTTACGACATAATGGATTACAGAAAAACTGAAGCTTCTCCGGGTAATGCTAATCCTGCAGGATGGCGAGGTTGCTTGCCAGGTGGTTGAAATCTAGAGAAAAGGTTCCAGAATTAAATTTCAGTATATTACAGAGAACGTCCATATCAAACATTAAAGGCCGGCACGTGCGGAATCGCTGGAGCTCACGATACACCCTCATCCTGCCTGACACTACTTTCTTACTGAACTCCCCGCCTGATGCAGGACTCGCCTCAGGTTACCCACACGCTAAAGAGGCAATCTGTTCTGCTACATCTTGCAGCTGTTTGCCTTGAATCATGCTACTAAATGAATATACATATTTAAAAATCATAAAAAGGGCCCTGCAACACAGTACATGTATGATTGGAATGGA
Organism: Dryococelus australis; assembly: GCA_029891345.1. Classification (NCBI taxonomy): domain Eukaryota; kingdom Metazoa; phylum Arthropoda; class Insecta; order Phasmatodea; family Phasmatidae; genus Dryococelus; species Dryococelus australis. Next base: position 308,614,881 of record CM056994.1, on the reverse strand, counting down.
AAAAACACTATGTGTGATGAGAAAGAGGATAACATGTTAACAATGCACTATAAAAAGAGGAAAGAAAACAGTCAATAAATCTTTTAATAAGCATAACAATGAATGTCTGATAAAGGCCTTGGACCAGTAATTTCAGTTATTATTAGGGCATATTTCCTTTCCCTCCACCTCTTGACATCACTGGCCATCATGGTAATTATTGGCTGCTCTGTACTGGCATGTCCTTGCACTGTACTGTGCTTCTCCTGATTGTTCCTACGACCGGGCGCACACTCTGCCCGTCGGTAGAGCATACAGCCCTGCTACGGTGGCATTACAGGTCACGGCCGGAGAGACGGTCTTAGGGGTAGGAGCATGTGGCACACGTCAACGACCACACTGATACATAATTTGGAAACAATTTCACATGCACTAGTTTGTTTTTAAGTGTCTGTGAATAATGTTTTTTTTCGCGCCTAAAAGTTGTTGATATTGTGTAGTAGTTATAACCTAAACGACAACTGGTTGGTGTTACGTTAGTACTGCGACATTTGGACATAGAGAGCCGCTCATTTCACTAACTGATAAAAAGTGACGATTGATGATTAATGCGTGGACAACTACATATTTTTAGCAGACAAGAAATTAAAATTTTAATGATGCGACATAATATCAGATACGCTTTTGATTGTGTGTTTGGTGTTTTGTGTTAAAGAAGTGATGTGATATGGAATATTATAAGCGTTAGTACAATTAGTGACTGTGTACGAAGGGTAACCGACCTAATATTGTGTTTACTCACTTTATTTTTGTTTAGAAAACATGCTTTCCTTCCCTGTATATTTTAAGTTCGTTACGAATTTCCATATGGCTGGTATTTTTTCCGCAAATGGAATCAGTGCAATTCTCAAGTTGAATACTGAGGTTTATGTGAAGTGTTTGTAGTTTAGTTACATTCCTAAACTTCTAGCGAAATTCGTGTTGCATGTCATGCCATACGCATTTTTATCACCAATCATCGCAGCACTCTTTGACTGTTAAAGAAAAAAGACTCTTCCGTGTCCCATAACAATCCCCTTTCTAAAATATGAATGAATAAAATTGAAGCACTTCAATAAAAATTATTTTTGGGCCTTTTTAAAGGAGATAAAAGTGTTTTATCTTATGTGAAAAGTTAAGCCAGAAGCATCCTCAGAAAACATCCTTTCTCCATTCTACCCACTACAATTTTTTGTTGAAATCACTTTAATTTAGTAATTTACACAATTTGCCACCAACACCATTTAACCTAAATTTTTTTTTTTTGACAAATTATTAAAAGATAGCCATGTTGCTCGTTAACTACATGAGTCAACTGTGCATGCACCACAATAGCAATCGAAGTATTTGCCTGTCCATAGATTTATCTTCTATTTACGTTGTTATGCAACTTTTGCCACCTCTGATTTTTTCATTTTTAAATCCATTTTGATGCAACACAAGCACAAATTTTGTGTTGCACCCATGGAAACGTGTATTTAAACAGCCCCCAGTTATGTATAAGTGGACTGGGCTGTGAAGTGACTCACTCCCCGGGCTGCAAAAAGAAATTTTCCAGAAATGATTTTAACTATTGAAAGCTACATGGTTTTCCAAAAAACTGTGAATGCTCGGGGAGAACGCATGTAAACGTCCACCTCACATGATAATTAATATGCTACTGACAAACATGGTGATGGGCTGGCTGCTAAGTAGCTGCAAATCCCACACCATTTCATGTAATCAATTTATACATAAAATATTTAATACTAAATTAATGAAGTGATGCAACCCTCGGAGAGAATGAAACATAAAAAAAAATATTACTCTTAAAGATCACTGAATAAAAAGACACAAATATTAAACATAATGTAACACTTACCACGTAGCTGCCAACATAACTTCGAATTTGGGGTAACATTGCAGGTTGTGCATGGCTCTGCACATGTAGTGATTCATTCACATTCATTTGTACAACGTTACTTTTTGATACACAACAGAATAATCATAAAGAATCCTTGAAATAACACTCTTAAAAACTAGTTATTATTGATGGCTGTCATGAAATGGAAAGGAGTTGATTGGGAATTTACAAAGGCGGTGAACAAAATGTGGAAAGAGGTGTTTATATTTATACCTGGTAGGCGCCATACATCGCCGTGACGGCGTCACTGATGCTGATGTGATAGATCTAAGTCCTTGTTACCTCGGAGTGCTGCCATCTCCCAATATATACAGTCGCAACACACAAACAAATGTTCACACTTGCAACCTTACTTTGCTTGCGGTGGCCCCGATGGCCGGAACATCTGCTTAAACTTCACATGCCAACACCTGTGCTGCTGCCATGTAGGGTTACGTGAATTGTGTTACCAAATGAGCAATGGATCACTTAGTTTGCAAATTGCCGCGAAAATGAGGCGGACTAGCACTCACAATCGTTTGCTGTCCTTTGCTTGTTACTGTGCACTGAATGTTTACTTTGGTAATAACACGACTGTGACTTGGAACATAGTGCACACTCTGTGACTGAATGGTGCATAAATTTTACCGTAATTTTCTCCACATGTGATGTGGTAATGGCATGACACATTGTAGGTGGTGGGGTGACTGGTGATTGACAAATTAACACTTAGTCTGTGGGGACCAAACACACAGGAATTTCCTCCATCGTCACACTTTCACTCACCCGTGTCACTGTGTCCTTGGTGATCTCGACGGTCTGTTGAACTACTTTCGGCCGGTTACAGTATGAACTGTGCCAGTGGTACTGGGCAGTTATGCAGTACCTGCAGGGATGGGGTGGGCATGATGTTTTAGCAGGCACTCTGTAGTCCACTGCAGTACTGTTCTGTGCGGTGTGAGTTGGACCATTGTTACTCTCAGGCGTGTCCACTGCGGCCGTTATCGATTTGGCCGGCTGGCAACGTGGCGCTGTGTTTACTCCCGCCGAGGTGGGCGTGGCAGAGAGTTGCTGTGCGCTGAGTAATGACAGTCCTGCTCAGCTTGGTGTGGTGGGTGGCGCACTGGTGACTACACTTGTTGTTGAAATGACTGATTATTGTTCACTGTAGAAATGTTCCTTGACTTGCTGTTATTACACTCATAACATTGAAATATCAGTCCACAAACGAATGCTGCTTCAGCTTTGTTTAGGCACACTGATTGGTGGTATGTCTGTCGACATATGATACACCGGAGTTGCCGTATACCCTTGCCTATACACCATCGATTTCTGCATGTAATTTGCTGTCTGTAATTTTGTTGATGAAAATCTTGAGAAATTGGTGTTTCAAATTTTTGTTGGGCCTGAAATGTTCACTGTTCGTGGGACTTGCACTGTAACTTTTGGTTACACTGATGCTGTATCTTTCCGAATGTCCTATGCTATCTTTCGTGGTTGGTCGCGGAATGGTAGTTTGTTGTTGAGTTCGGTCGACAGTCGCAACAACAACATTGAGTGCCTCGCCCAAATTTGTCAACAAAGTCCAATGGGAGTGTTTTGAGGTACTGCAAGCACAATGGTGTGGGTGTTGCGGTGGATTAGGTGTAGCTTGCCATGTTGATGCTCACAGCCACGTGTGTGCAGCAGATGACAGTTCAGGTCTACGTGCGAGCATAGGGGTTAACAAACTGGCCCCGCTCAGCTGAACTCCGGTGGGAGGCGCGAGTGATGAGTGCGGGAGGTAGGGGAACTTTTCCTCCCTCTGTTTCCCCCTCCTTTCCTACTGGGTACCACTGCTGGCAGCAGAGGGGGTGTCTTGGGCATGCCCTCTTCCTTTCCTTTGTCCTGCATCTTGCCTGGTGGCGTGAGACCTAATGTCATGCACTGCACCAAGATGGCTGCCTTTATCGCCCTTTTCTGCTTTCCCCACAGTGGCGATGAACCGGCTTTGCACATCATTTTTCCTCCATGGCACATGTTCCAATTTCTGACAACTCCCAGGTGTCTGGAAGGCGTCTCGAGGTCTCTGCTTCCTCTCGTGGGTAGGCAGTTAGACAGGGTTAAGATGGGATAGATGGACAGATTGAGATGGGAAAAATTTTGAAAGTTTGGTCGATAATTTCATACGTGCATTTTGGCGGGAAATTTGGAACCGTGGAAGGGCGCCAATTTGACAGCTGTCATGGCTCGGAAAGTGGTTGAATGGGAATTCATAAATGCAATGAACAAAATTTTAAAAGATGTGTTATGGAATTATACTCAGTAGGTGCCAGATGTCTCCGTGGCGGTGTCACTGATGCTGATGTGGTAGAGCTGAGTCCTTGTTACCTCGGAGTGCTGCAGGCTGATCACCTGGCCAAACTTTCCCGCGATGGTCTTGCTAATCACCGCGTGGTATTGCAAATTATTGACATATTGAATCGGCATAGTCAGACTCCCCACGCATGGATTGTTAGGGCCAAACCATGCACCCATAAATGCTAAACACGATGCTTTGAAATAAGTGCAGCACACATGAAAATCAATTAATTACGCTTAAAATTCACATAAACAATTGCAGAAGAAAATAGCAGGTTTAAATGAGCCCATGCAATGAAATGCCTATCGGCGACCGAATAAAAAATACTCGTCAGTTCATGCTATTTATTTGGGGAATCTAACATTCCCTCCAGGAGAACAGCTTACAAAGTTGCATACTTTCAGCTTGCAGCGAAGGCTACACGATAACAAAAGTCGCTAGGATGGTATGTAAATAAGTGTGCTGATAAATTTATGAAACCCTCCCCCACCACCAATCTTTCCAAGGTGATGGCAGAAAACAAAAAGGTTCCAAAGAAATTAAGTTATTGCAGAGAAGTTACTGGTGATGACGAATTGAGACCATCTGGATAGGAAAAGAGTGAGTGCAGTTTCACATGACCCTCGCCCTCTAGGGGATGCTTGTTGACTTCCTTCGCTCTGTGGCACGAGGGCTGGCGAGCGTAGGCCCACATGCCGCAGAGGGATCTACTTGCACACACAGAAGAACATATTTACCGTTACATGCTACAAACAATATTAAACATTGCAAATACCGATCAAATAATTACTCTGAGGCCAACCTTGCAAATGGGGTCAAATGGAGTGGGCAAAACTCTAATGACAGTGAAAAAAAAACATTTATGTAAAACAAAAAAAACTTCAACAAAACTAACACTTGGAAGTTTCTAGGCACATTTTTCTTTATGTACTGGTCGCGTGCCCTTATCACATGTCGAGAAATATTCCTGCAAAAAATGTTTATAATCCTTTTAATGCAATAACACGTGTTTGTGTATCACTCTGCCCACTGTCTCGGGCCGGTAAACACATGTGGTGTAACGCTACTTTGCACTGAGTTACACTTGCCCTATCCTACACTTGTGTGCCCAACTCCTGGACTCACACTACACTGTGACGTTCTGGCCCTCCAGAGGTGCTGGTGGTTTGTTCGTGTCCCGCCTGAGAGTATGTGGGGAACAGAAACTGATGTTGTGCCGGGCGCGACATTCCGTATAGAGAACGATTGTTGATGGGGGTCATACGGCCGACTGACTACAGCGACTTTGGATACTCGGTCAATATAAAGGAGAGCTGAGTGAATTCGTCTGTTATATTACGTAAAGGTTAAAGATTGCATGCAGGCTAAGCTGTTGGCCACTTCGCACACCTATATTACCACTGAAGTTAGCCTGCTTAAGGGAGGCAGGCCCCGTAAATGCAAAACACAATGAAATACACTTGTAAATTTGGAGGCTATTAGAGCGCAGTGCCTTATGATCTCAGGAGAGTAAAATAAATGCTATAGAACATGCCTAATTATGGTGTGACTGTTTTATTATCGTTAAGGTACAACTGAATGATACTGCACTTGTTAATACGTACCTTAGTTAAGCAGACCTGGCACTTTGGACCTACCGGTGGTCGCTACTGCTATAAAAGAAGGCGTGGGCTTTAGATTGTAATTACGTGAAATGCGTCTCGCATGTGAAGTCCTGGTATGTTACATCAGGTTTTAGGGAGGCCTCTCCCTCACTAAATAAAAGTATTATAAGTTTCTTGAATTATGTTAACTATGAATATGAAGAAATATGCAGCCTATATTGAATTGCCCAGGGGGGTACGCGGAACTTACCATCTGCCCTGCCGGTTGTTTCGAGTGCTGTAGTCTGAATAATGACATGGCGTCGGTTTCGCTACACGTCCAGCGAATTCGGCGCGATAATGAAAAGACGTAAAAACTAAATTTAATGATTAACAGTTTAAGTGAAACTGATATTTTCATAATTAAGATTGCTAAACTAAAACACATTGGTCATATACTCGTGAACGCCGGAGCCCCATATATGGCTAAGAATTTGACATCAGGAGTATGTCACCGCAGTTAAAGAGTGATATTAAATGAAGAAATGATGTCTCAGGTGACTGATTCTCTATAGATGATTACATGTACACTCTTAAAATAACATTTTGGAATAGGTGTGTGTCGTTATGTAATTAATTACAGTAATGTGTATGGATGTGATGACACACGGATTTCGTAACTAAGGGCGGAGCTACAGCCTGCTTTCTATGGAATGTTATCTACTCTCTATGTTGGAGCGGGCGGATTCCCTAGTGAGTTATGGTGCAATCACCATTAGCTATTCTTAAAGAGTTCTCCTATTGATTAATGCTTTTAGGGAACCGCTCTTCACTTCACACCTCCTGCTGGAATTTGATTTTCCATCTTTTGAAACCACTTGGGGTCATGTCGCATTCCGGATTCGGCCATGAGACCCGTCGACATCGCGCACATAGGGTAAGTCGTCGGAGTAAGCGGTGCTGCTTACCCCAGTGTTCCCTCCAACGGCTGTTGTGTTTAACGGACATGACTTCACAGTACACACTCGTTTAGGTCACATATACATTCATCAAGAGAGTTATCTCTTGTGGTGAATGTTTAATATTATGACCTGCGGCCACGAGTTACAGGGCGGCAAGGAAAGTGTTATGCCATTCTTGCCGACCTGCACATATCGAGACCGCGATCTAATGTCGATCGGTGGAGTGTTGCTGTGTGGTTAATGGGTCTGCGATGGAACAAACGGGCACAAGGGATATGTGGATGTCAGAAACACATCAACTAACACTACTCGCAAGCAATCAATCATCGAGTGCGCATTCATGCTATGCTGGGGAACATCTGCCGTGACAAATGGACTAAGGTGGGGAACGACACACGTCATTATTTATCCTGCAATTTTCAGAACGTGGTCTTTCTGATAAAGACATATGTATGTGTTTTTCATAAACCACTTATAAACAATACTGTAAAAGAATAGGTTTTATACTGGCACTTATACTGGTCAAAATGAAATTTATTATTTAATCTAATTTGCGTGTAGGCGCACATCAATAAACATGGGCGAAAATATTCAACATTATCTCCTACCCGCCATGCCCCATTATATGACTGGGAAACATGTTATTTAAAACTTATTTTGGCCATGGCACGCAGGAAATATTAACGGCACAACATCATACACGACAAAACAAACCACAATAAATCCTCTTCAAACACACGAAAACTGTGACCCACAGGCGACAACAAATATTTTAAAAGACCATAAAATTCTCGAACCTGAATTCGAACATGGTGCACTAATGCTCTTGGCGCGCCACACTTCACTACACATATGACTGTTAATACGACTAACCATTGCACTAGAAAACTCACATTGAACTCAGATACACAGGTGCAGCAGTTGGTCTTCTTCTTACAGAAACTGCAACATTGTCGTTCAATGTTAGCATTCCCATAATACACTGGTGGCAGGTGTAGCTGGCAACGTGGTGAACAGAATAAGGTAGGGGTATATGGTCTATGTCACATTCATGTGGTCAATAAAAGGTCATAAATGAATGGAAGACTGTAATTTACTATTATAGTCTCCTGAGCATCATTGAGCATTGGACCCTAACATCATATTCAAATCAGTGTTTTCAGTGTTAACGTCTTGTCTCAAGGGGCATGCCTCCCTAAAGGAGAGTCAATTCAGTGTTCGAAACAGCATTCTAAGTGGCCAACAACTTCGTCCTTTAGCACAAACCAATCATAATTAAGACAATTAAATAACAGTTAACCAAACATTCATGAGATTGACAGCAGAACAATAGATCCCTTTAGGCCATCGGTCTACTACCATCGACATTGTTCTACCGAACGTAGCCCCAAGCACTTTCATTCGTTCCTACCCCTTACCTGACATATCAGGTGGGGCACGAACCCAGCACCCCATCTCTGGGACCTGCAGCATGTGAAATGATATATTTTGTTTTCAAAATGTGGACATACAAAGATATGTGAAGCAGCTGTATCAAATAGTGTGTGGCAACATTGTCTGTTCATATATACTAATATGCGGATGAATTTCGCCATAATGCTAGTAACCTGTTGAATCAGTGTTTGCTGCAATGTCAACTCTGTGTTGTTCGTGGAAACCGGGACGGCAGAGGTGAACGGCCACGTCGCCTCTACTCCCTGTTTTCTTGGTTGCTAGGTGCGGGTCTCTTGGAATTGTTGAAGTTGGGGTTATTCGGGCACATGTTTGATGTACACTTTCCCCGTACATTTGCTAACACTTTCCTCTCTCCTGTGGTTATCACCATGGCGTGCACTTCCTTCATTTTTACTATCACTTGCGAAAAATCTCGTTATTTTAGGTCCGAATTGCTGTTTCTGGTAGCAGTCAGTGTCGCTATCGTGCAGCACTATTCTCATGACGAGACGAACACGTGTTCCATTCCAAGATAATGGTGGCTTTTAGCAGTCTCTCCAAGTTACTGTTAAGGAAAGGTATCAATGCATCTCGATACTCTGGCAGAACAGTTTCTGCGATGATTTCCAGGGTTTCTCTCGCCAACAACTGCGAATTAAATCATTTGCTCATATGTGCCTTCTGCATAATAAACATGGACAGTAGCTCCCCTGACTGTTGTTCTAGCCAAATCAATTAATTCTACACCTTAGCAAAGTAAATGTGCTGTCGTACCTGTAATTAAATTTGTTTACGAACTCCTCTCATCCAAGGCCATAATGATTCACTGAATTCCACCACTTTCCTGTATCACCAAGCAATTGGTTGTCATTGCAGTTCGCCCACTCATATTCGCATAACCATACCATTGCAGACATAATGTGCACTATTTAAGGAAGGCTGAAGGGTGCTAACTTGCAATCCCATTGAAAGTTGGTAAATTCTGGAAACGAGTCGGGGTGCATTTCTGGCGATGGTCCACATTCGATGCACTTCCTGTTGTCTGCTATTTTCTCTGCTCATTCTCCTACGGCAAACTATGGGCTGTGTTTTGTCCATAGTTGTCGATTGGAAAGAGGGGTTGGTACTACTTCTGGTATTGCTTTGGCGCATAGTGGTAATCGACGTGCATTAAATCCAAGTACAGGCGTGCCGATTCAGTAGTATTTGTGTTCGACACAGGGCTTCGAGAACGATCAGATATGTTTTATGGGTGCCAACTAACCTCCGAGGTGTATCCGCTCACTGTCAACACGAGATTCTTGATTTGGGCCATGGTCGAAATGCCCGGATTAATCAACCTTGGCTCCCTACCATGTACTTTCGGTAATAGATTGACAGTTGGATGGTGGAGAAAAATGGTTAACTCTAAGGATTGGGAGTTTGGGTAGGGATTTTACCGAGGTTTCTTACCAAACCTATGTTGATTGTGGGCACCAGACACTGTGGGATGCAATGCCAAATCGGTGCTGTAGAGCAGACTCTTCCTTCCTGGGTCATGTGCCGATAGCCACGACAATATGCTTCCATTGGTGCTCCATCTGTCATGATTATTAAAATACGTACCAGTACTATGCTCATTACACAGTGTGGTCTTGGGCCGAACCACACCCCAATATTTAGTTAAACGAATATACAAAACACTCTGAAAGGCATAGTACACTTAGAAAATTGTGTAATAGGTGGGGCCCGTGCCCCTATAGCCCGTATGCAATCCGAATGAAGATTGAATGGGTTTTATTTAAATGTTCCTCCAGGAAAAAGCTTACAAAACACTATCTGGACTTAACCTGCCGGTAGAATTACACTGTTAAAAAGTCATGTGGCCACAAAGAATTAAGGGGAAAGTTTAAGCCTTTGCAGGCAATGCTATTCCATGGAAAGGGAGGAGTGTAGAATCTTGGACGGCAAAATAAACAAGGTTCCGATAAGCTAAGTGTTTATTGCAGTGAAGGTGATTAGTTCAAAATCTTGATTCGCCTCCGAAGTGCGCGAACCGCGACCCCGTCGGTCCGCACATCCACATCCTTGAGACACAGTAGAATGACTAAACTATCCACCATGGTATGCTGGCCAGGTTGGCGGACAAGCAGGCCACACAGACTATTTTCTTACACACAAAAACTCTGCAAAAACTTATACACATGTCTTAATTACTCACAACTCTTGGATAAATAATTTCATAAGACACAGAAACCCTTTAATGAACACAAAACAGTAGATGAAGTGAAATTGGGGTGAAACACGTGAGAATAACATGAAATAGTACACTGAAGCCTGCAAGGGCACTTAGATCATATTAGGGCTGTACTTATACATGTAGTATGATTAGGCGTCCATGTTTCTTAGTTAAGGAGTAATTAACTTTCTCCTGATTTTACAGGATCTACTTGCCAAACACATGCACATGCTCATGTGGTTGCACTGCACCTTGCACTGACTTGCTCTGTACATGCGATCCTGTAACGAGCACTTAAGTGACCACTATTCGTCGCACTCCTGAAGTAGCTAATTCCATTGACTGATCCGGTGTACAGCTGAACCGGTGCGCACTAGCGCCTGGTAGAGTGCTGCTTACTGCAGCATTCGCCCAAGGACGACGTGCAAACGGGCTTGGGGGAAGCAGCTGGCGTTAAGTTGTAAGTGGTTAAAACAATTAAATACACATAAGTTACTCTTTGGCTGGGATATTCTGGCTTCCCAGCTCACCATTATTACACACACTGAATACTTTCATCTCATGTGGATTGCACACCCTGACGCCATGTGCCGAGACCATGGACTGTGAGAAGGGAAATTTTGCTGACAGTAAGGTTGGGGTTAACATGATGATGTAGTTAGTTACCCAAGGCGCCAGACACTGTCCCAGCAGTGTCAATGTTGGTAGAGCTGACTCTTCAGTTCTCTGAGCCATGGACCATTCACCTAGGGCATAAAATTCTCCACACTGATTTTTTGCTTCCCTTATGTAATTAATTTAAGAATATTATTTGTACTGAATTTCCCTTCTCCAAACCCCTCGGCGGGTGCCACACCACACTACATAATATTGAAGTGGTTCTACCGGGTGGACTATCGGCTGACCACACGCAAAAAAAAAACACTATGAACTTGCAATATTAACGAGAAGACATATTTAAAAACACTGAACACTTGCATAATATGAGTGGGTATTCTGAGGGCACGTGCCCTGATAAACTTTGTGGTTAGACAAATAAGAATACGCTGAGTTACTGTTCCACATGTATCTCAGTGCCATTTATTACCTTCTCCATATAGGAAAACTCATACATAGCACTGGGTCCTACCCACCAGTAGGGCTATACAGAAAAATTACTTACAGTCACACGATGGTAATGGTAGTTTTAAGCCCCCCTGGGCAATGCAAAACTACAGAGGGAGAAGGCAGGCATTTCGTGGCTAATAAAGAAATGGTTCCAATATTAGTAAAGTCAATTGAAGTGAATATGGTTGGTTGCAAAGTTGAATGCAGTAGGATGCGCAAGATGCAGCATTGCCTTCGCGAGTATTAGACACTACTGTTTTGTCTAGCTTGGTACCTTGACTGCCCGGGTGGGGGTTAGTGCACCAAGAGGAAACTATTTATTACCATACACAAAATAACACTCTTGCTTGCATCAATTATGGCTTAGCTGCTCAATGTATAGAACAATAATTTGAAGAGGCATTTCCTGCTATAAAGCCAAACACATAGTATTTGCAATAGATGACATAAATGCTGAAAACAAATGTGATCCAAATACAAACATAATAAAACTTGCTTTATTGGCTCAATATGAATAGGGTTTGCATTAGGACATAAGTTTCAACATATTCTATTAGGAATATTCCATGTCACCTGCCATTAAGCCCTTTGTAGTTCGACCTAATTTCATTTGTGCTAATGGTTCTGGTGCTGCACTCCCTTGCACCTTCACTCGTCCCCATAACCAGCACTTTGCACTCCTAGTGCCTAACGCATGGGTGCATTACTGCACACACAACACTTACACTGTGTGTTCACTTGTAGTGTTGGCCTCGGTCACGTCCGGGGCGACAGTCTATTAGGCAGGAGATGCCCACACACGTCAACACACTGGGATTTATAGGCTCCTTAGTGTGCGTTACTAATACAGAAAAACACTTGACGTCGTAGACATACATACAAATACTTTGAAAGTGTGGTCTGTAACACGTGGTAATAACTAGAAAAATAATGCTGACAGAAAGTAAATACTGGTCTCGCAAGTGAGAATAAGGTAGGTACTCAGAATCATTTGAAGTTGAAGTTTTCACTGATTATTTAAAGTTCAAGTGAGACGATACACAATTGAAGTTACTGTTAAGCATGCATGCGGCACCAAGCTCCGCACTGGCTGAAGTTGCAAAATGCCATAAATGTGGAAAAATATTACAGCAAAAGTAAACTGGAGTGTCAGCGAGTCTGCTCCGGAGGGTGGTTTACTGGACCTGAACCACTTCGGTGAGCATGTTCACCACATCTGTTTTCCTGCAGCACCGTCAGGCTCCATGTTACAATAGTGCAGTGTGTATGTACCACGAATGCAAGTCACTGTATAAATGTGTATTTCAAAGGCCTTTCGAAATGCATGAGTGTCACATGTGTTTATTGAGGATTGTGTTTATGTATTTTGTATGTGTCGTAATGTTTCTATTTGTCAGTGCTAGTGAGACTTATGTTATTGGTACATGTAAGTAATTATTACAATTACTACTGACAGTTCTATTGGCTAGTGCCACAATAAAAAGGGGTAATGTGTGAATGCTATATTTCTGTTAATTTACTTTCCTCGTGTCCCTGTGTGTCCACATGTAAGAACCGAGGCAAATACCTTTCAAGTGTCATGTTAGGTTAAGTATGTTGTGATTACATTTGATGTTCACTTGTTCTACGACCATGAGCTGGCCATGTTATAGCAAAACCCACCCCGTCCGATCCATAGATGATATCTATAATAGATATGGCAACATAGCCAACCATGAGGCGAAATCCCACAAGTTTTGTACTAAAATTATTTCAAGAGTCCTTGATGTGCAATTGTACATGCTAACTTGTTCTGCTCTAAAATTTAAGTATATAAATTGATGGTAGGATGGTGGAGCAGAAGTTGTCAACTTAGAGGTTGGGAGTTTGGTTGGATATTTACCCACATTTCTCACCAAACCTCTGCTGTAGTTCTTGGGCTCCAGACATTGCAGTGGTGCAATATCAAGTTGTTGTTGGTGGAGCTGACTTCTTTGTCCGGATTGTGTGTCAACAGGCAAGGTAGTATCCTTCCAATGGTGTTCCATCCGTCTTAGTTAATTAAAATATGTATGCTATGTTTGCTACACAGTGAGGTTTTAAGGCGACTCATCCATCAATTAGGCAAACGAAGAAACAAAAACACTGAAATACACTTAATAGCATTTGACATGATACACATATGAATTGGCAGGAAACGTGGGGGCCAGCGCTCCTATAACCCGTAGGCAACCGGAATGAAGATGCATACTCGTGTATGTACACTGGGTTTTATTATATGTTCCCCTAGGAAACACCTTACAAACAGTTGCCAGGCTTAACCTGCCAGCAGGGTTACAGTGTAAAAAATGGTGCGTGGTCACAAAAGATTTACGGTAAAAGTTATGCCTCCTCAGGCGATGTTAAACCATAGGAAGGAGAGGAGTGGAGACTCTCGGGCCGTAAAATAAACAAAGGTTTCGGTATACTAACAGTCTATTGCGATGAAATTATAAGTTCAAGAGTTGAAGCGGCACCCGAGCCCGCGAAAACTCGAACCTGATGGTCTGCGTGTGCACCTCCTCAAGACACTGTAAAATGACTAACTGTTACAGCACGGCATACTGGCAGAATTGGCAGGCAAGCAAGCCGTGAGGACTACTTTCTTACAAATTAATATTACATTACACATACACACGTTGCTTACCTGCCTGCAGTCATCACATAATGAAATACACTGAACATAAGAACCCTTTAGTACATAGCAAACAATTAATGAAATGAGATGTGGATGAAACACGCAGAGAATGGAAATAATGGAAAAGATTAAGCAGGTAGACTGTGGCCCATGGGGGCACTTAAACACCATAGGGCTTTATGCCAGCGGCGAAACGACCTAAAGGTTTCATCAACATCGTGCACAACCATTTTCTGAGTGCTGGTGCCCCCCCAGAGAACTTCAGCTTTCACATAACCTCTATCCCCATATGGGCCAACTCCGGCAAGTGTTATGCTCTAGAGGTGCACGAAATAGGTTCAAAGATATTCCAGATTATTAAGCTATTGTGGTTATATGATTAGTTATACAGTTGCTTCACCTCAGAGCTGCATCTTTGTGACCTACCCTGATGTCCATTGAACCAACTCCAAAGATGGTGGTGTAGCGTCGGTGATGCCTTGTAAACGATGCTGTAGCAGTACAAAAATTCCTTGTGAAAAAAATGAAGTGAATGATATGGAACATAAAACTGCATAAGATACATATAAATTGACACATTAAGCCTCGCACTTGCATACAAAAATATGAAAAACTGTAAAAATTACAATTTAGTAATTTTTAGAAAAAATATAAATAAAGCCATTTAATGTTACATGAGCTTTTGAAAGAGCGTTGACTTTTCCAGACGTCCATGTATCCGTAGCGCCCATTTGTACCACCTCAGTGTACTGTAATGTGATGGAAATTTGGGACATCAAGGGTTTGGAGGTTATGTTACCTGTGGGATATTGTGGTTATGTTTTAGTGGGTGCGGGCACCAGAGCAGAGCACAAGATTCTTGTGGGGTCGAGATGGCTGATGGCCCATTTTGCCTCCCTCGTGTCCCAATGTCTTCTTCCATCTGAAACAATCCCGAAGAAATTGTGAAAAATTATTATCAACCTGTAATCCTCGGGCCTGGTCTAGTAGTGGCTGTGGGGCCCCTAAACGCCAATATTCCCTTGGGCGGGGAAGGGGGGTTGTTTCAGCCAACCAATGCCATAGAAATTACTCATGGTACACTTGATATTAGTAATGGTTAAAGTGGTCAAGTGGTCAGAGTGACCAAGATATAACTCGTATGCAGCATTCAGTTGATGTGACTATTTATTCATAACCCTCGTTAGAGTCACATATAACTACATCACTACTCTAGCTTGGAGATTTCTAGATCAGTTCAATATGGTGCGAAGCCTACATTAATATTTAGTTAAATCATTAAGTTTCTAGTAATATTAATTTAACAACAGCAGTTACATGATTGGTGGCAAAAAGTTGAAGTCCCCGAAGTGGGCCCTCATGCACGACCTGCCCCATGAGATGCGATGATGCTACTGCACAACGCCTGCGCAGGAGCCGGTCACCATGGTGTGTGACTTCCGCATTACATCAGAAATTAAAACATTAACTAACAGAAATTAAAATATTACATTTTGCACTTCACTTATGACACTAGCATTATTATGAATCTGATAGGTATTTTTTATACATGCCTACTTGGTTCTGGGGTGGTCCCCTTTGATGACTATTATCTCAATGTGTTTTATTTAAGGTTTCCATTTCATTACACATATATGGTTTACACAATACACTCGCTAAATAGTAAATATGGAGAAAGTTAGGATATCTGGCCACGTGGTTGTCCTTCTGCTATGTGGCTTATTTGTGTTCAGCACACGTATCCTCACTCTACTGACCCCCTACTGAAAATACGGCCACGATACTGGCCATAAAAATAATAAATTGGCAATTGTTCCGTATTGTGTATCGTAATGAGAAAACCATACAAACATTCAGTGAGTACTATCCATCCCAATTGTTTACTTTGTGGTATAGTGTTGTTTCGCGTATCTGGCCTAGTTCCATTTAGCGTATCCAAATTCGGCACCGATTGTTCCGTATTGCGTATCCAAGCATTTTTTTTTTCTCTCGCGAATCGCAAGATAGTGTGCGTGGGATGTAAAATCACAATGTCGAACGCCAGGAAAGTTATTCATTCCTCGCCGGAACTAAACACGTTTCTCATCGAGCACGACATTCTCAAATCGACGATGCGGTGTGAAAAAGGGGAAGGCGAAGCTAAGTTGGTTGAAAACAGGGACTTGTATTACTGGTGCCGATGGCGAATGGAGGACGGTACCAAATGCAACTTTAAAGTGTCGGCTAGACAGGGCAGTTTCGTGGGCGATTCAAACTTGTCTCCGGGCAAGATAGTCGAGTTATGTTTACTCTGGAGCCTGATCAAATACCCTCGACAGCAGACTATAGTGAACGAAATTTGTGCTCGGGAAATACGGTCGTCACCTGGTCGAGTTTCTGCCACCAAGTGTTCATAGACTGGGTGTTGATGTACGTGAAATGCATCGGCAGGCCGAGCAAAGTGGTCGAGATCGACGAGTCGAAGCTGGGCAAACGCAAGAACCGCAAAGGTCGCTAAATTCACGGCCAGTGAGTTTTCGGCGGAGTGCAGTGGGACGATCCGACGAAATTCTTCCTGGTGCCGGTGAAAAAGAGGGATGCGGCGACCCTGACCAAAATCATTCACGAATAGATCGCTCCAAGCACGACGATGACTTAAGACTGCTGGCACGGTTACAGCAACTTGGACATTCACTGCTACTGTCACGTGCAGGTGAATCACAGGCGTGAATTTGTGTGCAGCGAAAAGAGCGGAATGGTAAACACTCGAAACACGCTAAAGATGAAGAGGCGAGACGTTGAGGGTGCACACTCAAAACTTCGAGCGAAGTTGGTGTTCTGTGCGAAACAGCATTCCCTGCTTTGGCCGACGGAAAAAATCTTGGGTCGGCTACCTGGCCGAGTACATCTAGGAAAAAAATCATCAGTACGGAGAACGACTGCATGCTTTGCTGATTCTCGCCGCGCGACATGCACCATCGTAATCGGCGCAGAGGATATGGCAGCAAAGGCTATCCCAGTTTCGACAGGTATCTGTTTGTCAGAGTTGTTTTTAATTTGCAGGCACGTGCGAGATTGTGTTGCTGTTGCAGTTGCAGTTTTAAGAAAGTTTATTGAGTTGCTGTTGCCATTGCAGTATAAAATTAAAGTGTGATTGACTTGTTTATTTCAGTTTAAAGTGTAATTGACTTGTTGTTTGATTCAAATTAAAACTAATGTTTAATTTAGTTGTTTGAGTTTTAAAAAAAATGTTTAATTGAGTTGCTGTTTGATTCAAGTTTAATTTAATGTTTAATTGAGTTACTATTTGATTAAAATTAAAATTAATGTTTAATTGAGTTGCTGTTTGATTCAAAGAAAAACAAATCAAAGAAAGTATCAGAAATATGGTTCTGATTTTGTATTATAATTAACCTGTGTATGTTGTTTATTTACAAAAAAAAAAAAGAATAAAATAGAATTTCATAATTTTTGTAGTTTTATATATATATATATATATATATATATATATATATATATATATATATATATATATATATATATATAATATATATGTGTGTGTGTGTGTGTGTGTGTGTACACACACATACATACATAATTTTTTACATATTATTTACAGTTTTGTTAACATTTGAAAATTTTCATTCAAAAAATAAATACATGCTGACATGCCCATAAATAAGACATTGGCTTCTTTTAGTCTTATTTAGGGTTTTGCCCCATGTTCAATTAAAATTTCACAAATTTAATTCTAGTATCCCACATAATTGCAGTTTCACCATACAAATCCTCGGTATTTAGGAAATCTTCAATTTTTTTCCTTGTCGTTATTCAATGCTTTTTTAATACTGTCCAAAAAAAAAACTGTTGATTTATTTTTACTAAATACAGCTTCGTGTAATACTGTAATGTTATTACGTCCCACTAATAGAACATTTGCTCCATTTTCAAGCAGATAATCTACCACTTCCGCGATGCCGTCTTGGGCCGCGAAATGCAGTAACAAATCCTTTTCTAAGAAAACTGGTTCACCCAAACTTTTTTCAACTAGGTAACGCACAATGTTTTCACGATCTGCATTAGCCAACAATTTCCAGTCTTAGTGAATCCCTATCATTACCGCGTCTATTGTTTGCACCAAATACACAAGTACGGGCCAATTTCCAAAATAATAATTGGCATACCCCAATATGGTTATACCCGCTGAATCTTTGGCTAAAACGTTGACACCTTCTTCTATTACGAATTTTACAATTTCCAAATTCCCCACCGCTGCTGCTCGCTGAATTGGAAATTTACCACCAAAATCCTTTTCTTCGAAATTCAATTTCATCTCCTTCATGCGTACAAGTTCATCTAGCCAACCACGGTAGGCAGCTAAACTCACCATTGACAGTTCATTCTCGTCAAATAAGTCTTGTTAGTCTTCACTGACTCGCACGGTGTCTTCATTGGCTTACATGGTGTCTTCAGTGGCTTTCATGGTGTCTTCACTTGCTCTGATGGTGTCTTCATTGGCTCTGGTGGTATCTTCACTGGCTCTTATGGTGACTCTGCTGGCTCTCGTGATGTCTTCACTCTGTAGTTTGCAGAGAGAGTGTGTGATCCCTTGGTTCAATCGTCTCGTTTTTATACACGCGCTATGGCGTTTTGTTGTTTATTTTATTGGCAGAGAAGAAATGTAAGTTTTTTGATTTATTTTTTACTGGCCGAGAAGGAATGTAAGTTGCTATACATGGTATTGTGAGTTTTGCCGACCTTGATGAATCGATTGAAAAGATTTTTTTTATTTGACTTTCCCATACACGATTAATTTCAGATGCAAAAAAATGACTAGGATATATTAGCACGATCTTGTCAATTAAATGAGCAAAGTGTAAAGAAAATTAAGCTTAGATTTATGCGAAATGTTAAAATGTAACGCCGCTTGTTTTGTTCCTGCAGTCATTATGCAAGTTTCATTGCAAACTTGTTTATACTTTTTAACTTTCAAAACATTTTCATGTAAACGACAGATGGACTCATGAAAGAACAGTTTGACTCGCACTCTCGACCTCAGTAGTCGGGTAATCGGTGTTCGTTTTTGTTTATCAAAGTTACCAAATAGCGCAGCGACCACTGATGAAACATATTTCATTCTAACATTCGCTTATTACGTTTCAAATTTCAGAATAGTTTTGGCATTAGTGACGAAACTAATTGAAAATACTTTGTGGTTTCTGGATGCCTCGGAGATACAATAACGATTCGTTAGTTATCAGACCCTTAAACTAATTAGATTCAATTTTCAAAAGTCCATTCAATGAAAAATTATGTGTAACTTAGTGGTTGGTCGAGTAAAGTTTTGTAATTTATTTCATTGACATCCAACAAAGCCTTGACTTGGCCATCTTCATTGTCGTTTAGACGAACCGTGAATATAGTTTGCGAATATTCGTCCAAAAGGTCGGAAATTGTATTAAATGCTCCGAAATTTAACCGTTTTAAATTCTTAGATATTAGCCGAGTAAATACACCTCTGGGAATATTCATTGTGTATCTCTTTGCCGTTTTAAAACGAATTATACTCGCCTCTCCCGGCTTAATGATTGATGACTGTATAGATGCTATTTTTGCGTCGGTTAAACTAGATTCGTTGGTATTTGTAAAATCGTCGGTTTCTGTAGTAAATTCATTTTCTAGAGATGCAGTCGTGGTGGAGATGTAGTTTTTCCTTTCCACCCTACCACCCTCCTCGTCCAATTCTATTACAGAGGTGTCCAATTGTGGTGTTTTTTTCCAAATGTATATACCAAGTGGAATTACAATAATTAAACTAACAATGAGTAGACCCAATCCCACGTAGAGTTGTTAGTTCCCTTTATTCATAGTTCTTATCTATATATTGGCAAACGATAGTAAAAAAACTCAAAATTACATAGAGCGATTGTCGGTTTTATAGCTGTCCATCGGGTGTCATTACGACATAGCTCGGATCGCAAATGATTGTAGGCAAACCATAAATTACTTGCAGCAAAGATGTTTGAATGGCGTTTTCATCGTATTTCACCGACAGGTAAGTGAGGAATACAGACATTATTTCTAAAATTTGAGAATAACTCAAGGTATCGATAAGAGGTGCCATAGATTTACGTAATTTTTTGGGATCGTTTGTCTTTTGAACGCTCTCCCATGATGTCTCTACATCAGCCAATAAGTCTTCGCGGTAATTTGAAAAGAAATTATTTTTTTTTACGTTTTTTTTATTCTTGTTTGTTGTTCTGTATAAGACTACATAATTTTCTTCTAGCATACATCCCGTCAAATTGGCATAAATGTCATTATCAATTGTTAATCCTATACTGCTTTGAACTGTATTTCCATATGTCATTTGAAGCGGGAAACCATATAAAAAGAGTGTACTATTTTTAGTAGCTTCACATGCGTGTTGAAAGGCAAATTTATCTATCGTATAGAAATTCATCTTCAAGAAACATTTTGGTATCAGAAAGAGGTTGTTTTTTCCTCGTCACACATGAGTATTTCGTCTCCAACATGTCCTAAATAATATAAAACTTCACCGACGCATACTCCATGACCATGAATTAAACTGCGGCAGGGAACACCAACGATTAACGGCAAGTAGGCGCGTTTGAGGTTTTCATTCTTCTCTGTTATCGATGTTTTTTTATCGTTTGAAAAGAAAATCGGAGTGAACCAGGGACGATTTTTAAAATAATCTGTTTGCCCATCTAAGTCATGTTAAGCCCGCAGCTAAATTCCTTTAGAAATTTTTTCTTTGAGCGAGAACAACAATCGGTACACTTAAATTGAAATAGTGTGATTCAATATTTGTAAAGGCAAAGAAAAGAAATCCGGGAAATTTTACCAAGTTTCCCTGCGCCCAGTTCATAATCTCTTTTGCGTTGAATACCAAATGTGAAGCCGTTTTGATTTTCGTCTCAATCACAATTGCCAACAACTCTACCGGATACTCAAAATCCAGAGTGAAACAATTCATCTTACGATTATGTACGCCGAAATGACGTGTAAGCAGGTTCTTCCAATTCGGAGCGGTATTTAAAGTTGTCAGGAATTCCTGGTATGTAGAATCCATGTTCCTAAACTGTGTGGCAAGGAAAAAATTATCACCGCATAGCTCGCGAATAAGCGATATGTCATTGGGTTTGTTTGTCACAAACGGCTTTAGCTGATACTGATCGCCACAAAATACAATCAATAGTTTACTAAAAGTTTACTTCACCATTTGGAAAAATTCAATTATAAATGTTGCTAGACATGCGCTGATCATACTGTATTCGTCAACAAACAAAACAATGGATGCATCGAAGGAAATTGAATAGCCGTTGTTGCATTCCACAAAAAACGAAGCCATGTTGAATCCGAGATAGCAAAACTTGCTCAATTCTTGTACCACTGTAGATATTTTGTCAAGATCAATCAGTGGCACGAGCTGAATGAATTTCAAATATTTGTAGTAACTAAATTTAGTCAACCGAATTAGGAGACTTGATAACGTCTAAACCATTTGCTAGTTTCATCTGTCGACAAATATTTCGCAATAGAATGTGTTACGGGGTCGCGTAAAAAACTCTGAATATTTTTTCTTCGAGAAAAATATGCAATAATGTAGATTTCCCACTGCCGACAGGACCATTTAACATAATATATTTAAGTGTAGCCAACTCACCTTCATTCTCATAGAGTCATGCAAATAAAGTTGTTTTAACAAGTTCTTGTTCTATTGAAAGAGTTAACTTTGCCGGCGTAAAATTTGTCGTTGTTTCCACAGCTTTCGGTTCGGAATTAGATGAATGTACAAGAGTAATTAACTTGTCCTAGAGATTTTCAGGTGGAATTTATTTCGCCCATAAACACATTTACTACTCAACACACCTCTAAAACATAAACTCCAGTCTCGTTTAGCCGGAAGGCCATGCTTCACTTGTAATTTATACTTGACGATATGTGTTTTTTTTTTTTTTTTCTGAGGAGGTTTTCGAGGAACAGCCAAAAAAATTAAGGGACCATTGTGATATTTTAAGCCTTTCACCGTTGATGTTGCCGGTATAATAAACAAAGTTACTTACAAACTGAACATTTTATAGTGTTTTTTTTTCCATAAAAAATACAAACCAGTATTTTTTTTAGTTCCATATAGTGTAAATAAAAAGGTTATGTGTTGCAAAAAAAAGGTAATGTATTTTTTTTGTATATAAGACTTAATTAAAATATGGGAAGTTCACAGAGTTTTCAAAACAATGACAATTTAGGTGGTACCAATTTAAAAAAAGGGCCTTTTACAATTTCAGAAAGTCTAACAAATGAATACTTGAAACATTTTTTTCCTATAAACACAATAAAATTAACTGTTTATTAAAACTTTATTTACAGTTTACAAAATTTACCATCATTGAATGACTACACTTTTTTTTCTAAACTTTGAGGGAAAACTCCCGGACAATTTATACCAAGAAGAGGCAGGAAAAAAGGGATATGGGTTTAAACATATCAAACAAAATTTTAATTATATCACAATGTTGACATAATTTGGAAACAAATTATGCGACTTTTAAACGTTCACACATTGGCCTATTGGCAAATGACCCACATCACATTATTTGTGCATTAAACAATAATTGCGCTGAACCATTTGATTGTTTTGTATAATGCCGATACAGTTTCTTTCGAGAATATTATCGACTTGGTGGAAATCGATTCAGAAAATAGACAAATATTTCAAAATCTACCCGAATTCAAATCACTTAAAGTTTCTCAACATCGTTTGAGATTTAATAATTCCGATATATTGGGTAGATACAATAATTATATAATTGTTGCTGAATCGAATTCGTTTAAAGACCTTGCAAAATTATTAATAGTTTTGGCAAAGTACTCGATACTAGTAAAACTGGATTCGTAATACTTGCGAAAAACTTAGGACATCGCGAGACTGTATATTAAACCAGGTTGATGCAGGATGTTGGCTCTAAATCAGGTAAATGTGTAAAACACGATTTTGAAGAATATATTGTTTACGTGATGAACTACACGAACGTAAAAATTCGATTATAAAATTTTAAAGCGCGGTCACTTTACAATTATTGATGTCCAACATCAGCCAAATCGATCGTGATTTTACGTACGGGTTGGATGCTCAAACTACGGCGGCTGTCAAGTCATATATCAAGGGTAAAATTCGAACACCAAATATCATACAATTTACTAACAAAGCGATCGTGGCGAAAACGTTTGAATACTTGGATAAAGCGATTCGCTTACAATCCAATACTGAATTGGGAAAATTGTCAATTTCCATTCTCGATAAAGACAATGACTGGTCGGCGGCACAAATCATTAATAATTTGCAACACCTATCAAACAAACACTTGTTGTTTTTCAAATGCATGTCTCAGTTTTATAAATCCGATACTAATTTGATAAACCTTCCCGTCGAGTATTTCAAGCTACAAAATAATTTCGTTTTCGTCGAGCCGAATAACTTAAGGAATAGTGTAGCGGTGACACTGAATAAGGATTTGGTCAAAGTAGTGATCGATAGTTCTACATCACTAGCACTCAGCGCGGCTCACATTCATGTTCTCGATAAGTTAAAGGAAAAACACGTCATCGTTTATGTTCCATCTGGTAACAATTCGTACATTTATCCTTCTTGTATTTATCCTCTAGATTCTTTTTTGAAATTCTAAATTTACAATGGAATATCAAATACAAAAACTATCATGATGAATGACGAAATTGAATATACTGATTTGATCACTAATAAATATCAGTATTTTGCACTCATTCGATGTGCTTCAGAGCTTTTAATGGGAGAGGCGATGGAATTGATCAACAAGTACAACATTACCTTTTTTGTTTCAAGTCGAAAGTAATTCAGTATCTCTGATGGACAATCCCAGGATCAAAAAGTACATTTAAAATGCGCAATATCAGCACGAAATGTTTTTTTCTTTCAAACACACATTATTTTATGATATGCCATCCCAAAAATATGTCTGTTACTAAGCGACGAAACAACAATCAAAGTTTCCAGTTTTCCTACCCGTCACCCTCGTCCTCCTCTTCTTCCTCTATTCCTTCCACTAATACATAAGTAATTGGTTTTTCCAAATTAATTTCAAACAAGGCAACAATTTTGGATTTGTATGTAAGTACGGCTAAAGTTATATTTTCATTCGAACAAAATAACTACGAGCAGAACAGTCAAGAGAGAGTGTTTGAATCCTCGGGGGAAGCTGTTTATTCACCAGTAGATTTGAATTGGCACATAGTAAACAACCACGAATTAAAGTTGGTGGATCGTAGGAAAGTTCATGTAATAGCTATCAATACAATGCGAAATTCGTTAAACTCGAATGATGCTTTAATCAATTACTTTACAACTCTTACGCGTTCTCTAATTTTCATCTTTTTATATAATGTTTCCAAACAATTTGTCCACGTTTTGGTGACGAATTTGGCCACATTTAAAAGCCAATGGACGAAATACACGCCCATTTCTGTTATGACGGCTAGGCTAAACGATAATTTTCAGGAAAACCAACTAAATACACAACTTACCGATGCTTCGTATAAAATGCGCTCTACATCCAATAGTTCCATGTATCAATATATCCCTGCTCTACGACAGAAACAAAAACGAAGCGATTGTCCAAACGACCAGGACGAATAAAACACTACGATTTGTCATTAGTGAAAACCCTAAAAAATATGCCAATGCGCACAACAATAATGATTTTATGGTCACGGCATCTTTATATAAACCTTCGGTGAACAAACAATTTCCATCAAATGTTGAATATATGTATAGTGCGATTGATGGTCGACATTATGTCGTAAACCTCTCATCCTTTGTTGGTATTCCAGGGATTTCTGCCATTTAGGAGGATAAAGATCAGGGAGAAACAGCCATTGACAACACGCATGACAATCACGAACACTATTTTCATTTAATAGTACTATTCAAAGCAATTTTATCTGATTTTTATTATTTGAGCAAGTACTTGGAAGCCATACCTGATGGGAAACACCCACTAGTGGTGAAGATTATCGGTTCATTCATGGAAGAGAGCGGTATCGTTTTCAAAAAAGATCTAGCCAATTTATTTAATGAACGTAACGGTTTCCAAGTCGTTGAAAATATTCAAAGGAACCTCGTCATCATTTAAAATGCTTCCCCTGAAGTTCTAAACGATCGTTTACAATTCGAGGATGGTGCAAACACAAAAATTTTATTCTACAAAAACTCTAGCACGTCCGAAGAAGGCAAATTGGTTTTAGATACCGAAAACTTGAAATTTACTGCTGAATCGTATATAGATAATTTACAATTTATCGAAGAGAATTGAGAGTTGTTCAAGTTTAATACCTCAAATACCCATAACAATAACCGTGGGGATGTGACATACGTATATTGTGATGATCAACAAAGTTCGAACCAGTTTAATTTACAGCTGAATACAGATTTGGACAATGGGATACTAACGATTATGATTTACTTTGTCCATAATATTCCGATAGCTTCCTTCAATACCATATTGCGATTTATTAAAAGTTATCCTACTGCTTTCTATAACAAGGTTGTAATTGCCAGGATTACCGATCTGAAGAGATATAAATTAAACGCATATTACGACGAAATCCATCATTATGATAAAATGTATAATTATTTATGCATATCTAATTCGGGTAAAATAATTCAAGATATCGAGAGAGTAAATAGTTCAGATAAGATTTACATCAATGGTTTTCATGGTATAAATGATCAAATTATGGTTTATGTGGATTCGACAAGGAACCCGATACTACCTACTGGTGAAAATATTATTTCTATTTCGCATACAAAAATTTGCAGTACACATAGGCTCGTATGTTTAAAAGGACATACTATTTTAACCACGCAATATATGATCAAGTATCCTTCGAATTTATTCGCAACTAGTAATCTCGACACATTCAATCAAGAGTTATCAGGGCGGCGAAAACGAGTTAGATGTGTGTTTGTTACAATTCCTTCAATCCCTTTACCAATTTTAATATCTTAGATGATAGACCATCCATTGTGGTTATACGTTGGGAGTCTGAGGAATATGAACAACATTTAGGAATTCTTTAGGTAAATATTTGTGCAAAATATAACAATTCTACAGTGCGTGTGTTTTCTGAAACGAAATACAATAATAAAAATATTCGCCCGTAAGTATATTTTAATTTGAAAGAAACAAATCCAATATGAATAATAGAAGAGGAAACTCAAATAGAAAAACTTAAAAAAAAATAATACCCTTTTATCTATTTGGTACATTCGGGTAAATGGGGTATTTTAGCATCCCGTATAGAGTACGTAGATAATGAAATTAAATTTTACTACAAAATTTTTATCCATTAACCTGGGGAAAAAAAACTTTACAACCACGCGCTACACATACGAGTATGAAAACAACAAATATTTAAAAGATATTTTACTTATTACAAATAACACCGTTCACCTCTAAAATTAATTTTCAGGTGAAAGAAAACCGTAATTTTGACCTTTTTGATGAGGTGGTGAGTTGTGTTGTGTTTGAAGGTACTCTATACAGTAAGACATGGCAGCTGCCGAGATATTAGCAACAATTTGATTGAAAATGCAAATGTTTCGAAAACTAAAACTACTACTGCTACTTTAAACACTAAATATTAACGTAAAGAGAAGCTGCAATTGGGAAACAAAAATTTACAAAACAACACTATCGATTGGCAAAATTTTTTTAAATATATGATTACGCCGACCCTCATAACTATCGTATTTATGCAAATAACGCAGATAACGAAGATTATAAAAATCATAATCATGTTGATATTTTTAGCACATATTGCAATTAATGTAAGTCATTATTGAAAAAATAATAATAATTAAGAACAGAATATTTTAAATTTTTTTTCTACTCTCTCTCTCTCTCTCTCTCTCTCTCTCTCTCTCTCCCCCCCTCTCTCTTGGTATATATAGTGTGGTATTCAGAGTGCTGTAGCAAACTTGTAGTTGGTATAAGTAAAGAAACACATCAAAGCGCTCCAGATGGCTACGAAAATAAACATCAACATTATCGCAGTGTCGACCGAGATGACTTATAACAAAGTCGGAAATAAGGATGACGATGAATCAATTGCCCTTTTCACCGATAGCCTGACGAAAAATGTTTAATCATGCAAAGAAGATGGATATTTCTTTACCTTAATTAAGAAAGGTATGGAAAATACTAAAAAGTGTATCTAACACAGTTTGCGAGATTTTCAAATTAGCCAAGGATCGACAATTACATCACACAAAGTACTCACCTGATGAACTCTATGACTTGTTACTTCTACCCACACGTGACGAAGAACAACTGCCGATTAAGAAAGTATATCAATTTAGCTATTATAAATTTGGATAAAAGGTAGAAAAGTCGCATTACTAATTAAATAACTGATAAAATTAATAAATGTATTGTTTTGTTGGTGAAAAATGCAGTTATTCCCAAGGTAAGTATCTAAACACCCAGCAAATACAATCATCTATCGATCATGTTTAATCGAGAGTTCATTTTAGATGTGTAGAGGGTAAAGTCCAAAACTTGATCTGGATTTTGTGCACTAAAAGTTTTCATTTAATTTGACAACATCGTATCATCATTATTGCCGTTTATATTGTTCCAATCGACTTGAGATCCATTCGAGTTGACATTGAGGGCCAGTAGGTATTGTAAACGAAATTACAATAATGTTTTAAAATCTTCATCTTTTACTACTTTAGTAGGATGAATACCCATGATAGGTGGTTAAATATAGCTTCTTTTTTCGAAAAGGCCTCTAATTTACCGGTGTCGGCATCATTATCGATAGAAGATGGTTGAATGTAAACATGATACGCTAAATCAACAACTCCTTCGTGCGCGTTCTTTCACATCATCACTAACATGATTGGCGTATATTCCATCGCTCGAAAACCGCAAATCTTTAGTTTTAATTCCAATTCCAGCTTTGATATATCATCTACGTAATCTTGACCTTGTAGGTTTTGCAAGTTGATTGGATCCAATATGGTCAAAAACACATAGGCGACTGCAGTCATGTTCAATACTACATCAAGTATGGGCACCCAAGAAAGAGAAACTGCAGCAAATGCTCTAACGATTAATACCACAATTTTCAAACCAGTCGATATCACAGCTCTCGTAACTAAATTATATCGTCAAGGCTCTGAATAAATAAATTCCCAACTGACAATTCAAGATCTTTGCACCCGTTTCGATCATTGTGGGTCCGATGTGTTTGACTAAGGTCTTGAGAACCATATTCAGACCGACCTCACCGAATAATTGCAATAGGAACTCGTTACTATCCAATCCTCGGATGCAAGAGGTTATAATATCGGCAATTATGTCGGAAATATCTTCTGTATTGGATAAATCATCGGAATATTTGGTCGGAAACCACCCATTAAATCGAGCATTTGATATTCGTCGATTTGACGCTTACCATTATCGGTATATTTTAAGTGGCATGGCACCGAATCTGTTTGCGGTCCAGTATCAAAGGCTCCACAAGCCTACCCCCTCCCTCATACTTTGTGGTCGAAAATAAATATCTCGGTGTTTTTTCTGTGATGCCCATGTCGCTGAGTTTAATGCCTGGACTTATGCAGAACACATTGTGATTGACGAAGTTATTCCATTCCGCGATGTAATCGGGCATTTGTCCCGTTGGTGGTACTTGCGGGCTCTTTACATCGTACTGATCGATTCCATGAGCCAATTCCACGAAACTGTATTCGATTATCTTGTACAAGTAATTTCCGATGAAAAAGCCTATAATTTTATAACCTAAATGGTCTGTGCATTCGTCACCTACCAGAGACATAATAAAATTATCGAAATAATACGAATTTAGACAAAAGTGTAATGTATGGTGACGAGTCAACATCGAAACCAGTTCCTATCGTATTTACGTGCGGAATAATCGTGCCTTCTTTTACACACCAATAATCATATATTTCCAACAGATAGGCTTCTTGATGAACCAACATAGACGCATCGCAGCGGTCGCTCCAATAGTTATTTGATCTGTGATATTTCGATTCGGGATCTTTAGTTGGGAAACATACTCCTTGTCAAGCAATCACATCTGAATTACCACTCTTGAATATTTTAGGGACGTCTCGAGGCATGCATGTTTTTCCCCCGTGGATAATGCAGATTGCACATCGAGATGCATCGCAGAATCGTTTTCCTCCTTTAAGACGAACCTGATAGCAATTATCAAAAAAATCCAAGTTTGCCTTTTGTAATTCTTCGTCTTGACAAATTTCTACGTATACATGGGAAAATATTTGCGGCACTCGCAGCAAGTATTCGTTACAAGTTAATAGTTTTTGTCTTTCAAAAACGTTTCTCAAAGCATTTGAATAATCCAAGTTTATTGGTCCGGTGAATATGGACATGTTATGTATTTTTTTAGTTTTGTATATATATATATATATATATATATATATATATATATATATATATATATAAGTTAATAACAAAAATGCAATCACAGAGTCAACTTCAAGCTCAGGGTAGTTCGAATATATTTTCGAATCACAGAACACATTCATCAAATCATACCATTATTCTCAATCAATCAAATGGAATTAATCGATATTATCCACTAATTTATGTTCATCAAAAACATAACCTCGGTAACAGTTGTAACAGTTCCGTCGACATGGAATTGGCGCTTATTTGTATCTTGAATAACGAACGATGCGGTGCAAACACACCAGATAGTGAACAGTTGTTGATTGGTGGATTGTGTGAGACTCACAAGTCAGATTCCTGCTACGTCGATTATAATTTATTTTCGAAAATACAACAAAGAGATACTAAGCCCCATCTCAAAGATGAGCATTTCGGTCGGCCAATGTCTCTTGTATCCCATCTTTGTCGGACAACCATTGAAAACCTCGTCTTAAACGTTTATGAATCTATTATCCAACAACAACCATAAATTTATCGATTCGTTGAAATTGGCCACTTTATCCGAGTATTCTACAAATCCCGAAAACAACGCTAGTACCAATAAACTCAAACTTTTTATCAAACACGTGATCGATCACGGATTAACATGGGCTTCTGTTTTGGATGTAGCATGCATCCAGAAGGCCAAAGTTGGCGGAACTTTAGAGAATGTTTTGGTAAAACATAGTCCCAGTTGTCGTTTTTTAAAGTAACCAAAGGTATCAATGGTGTATTATTTTTGCAAGTTGAAAAATACATACAGGAGCGAATTTTCAATATTCATGACTAGAATGGTTGGCTTATGAAAAACGAAAATTCGTGTTGTACTTGAGTTTGTTATGAGATACGATTTCATAAAGATTAAATTGAGATTTTTCAGTCAAAGCCGATAAATCACATCGTTCATTGATATCCTGGAAAAATTCTTCATCGAGCTCTACTATTTCACCGTAGACAACGTCGCAATTGAGATATACATCGGGAGTATATCGGAACTGAAATCTTTCGAGATAGTATTGAGGAACTAATGCACGATACTTGTTAACGAAATTCTCATTCAAAGATATCGTGTGGGCGATATTTTTTGCCAGGTCGTGAATTAATACTCATGTATTTTTTTGATTGAGCATTTGTGATGTTAGATGATTGTTTCCATCGAGACATGTCAACATCGGGAGTATGAAATATGTTTTGAAATCATATTTGTTGAGACGTTCTTCGTCAATTTGTTCAATGCGATTTTTGTGGTAATATTGAGATAAATTTTCCCATCATAAGTAATCGAGATCTTGAGAATTTAACGTGTAAATAATTTCACCCCATGTAGGAATTTTTTGGTTCTAAATGACTGTATGCCACAAAATGCAAAACAGGATTTCTTAATATTTGGTACGATGGTATTGACTGAATTATCGAATTCGTAGCGCACGAATATAGGTCTAACATCCACGATTTCAGGCGATTCATCGATGGGTGGATAATTAGGGTCTTCTGTAGGAGCATGGTAGAAAAATACCAGGGACAATAAGGATCTTGTAGTAGTGACAAAAGGATAACTAGGAACTCTTAAAAACTCTAAATCAATCAATATGCTTATCTCTTCAACATTGAAAGCATAACCAATTAAAGATTTGAACGATAAATTTTTTGGACGGTATGTGTTTCGCTAACCAACAAAGAAGATTGTGAATCTGAAACTTTAACGATTCCATTCGGTAATCGGCCGTTATTGTTGAGCAGGTCAATGTGCTCAAAAGTGACGGGGATGTAACGTGAATCGTACGAGTAACATTCAACTGTGCCTTTCCAGTTTCGCGATCCGACCTTATCGCTGAGAATCCGTTCGCCAGACAAGGCATAAATTTTGCAAGGATCTGGTATTCTTCGTTGTCGAATATCTATGAATAAGGATTTGAATTTAGCGTCTTGATAATCAAGTCTGATTATTACAAAATCGATGAAATCATCATGTGTAGCCTCGAAATATGTTGGCATTGTGCATAAAGGTCCGCCATTAGCAAATATTTGAAACTGGTGCGGGGGACCACATTCGCAGGTAATTTTCTCGAACGAGTTCCATTGTGTCGGATCGATGACATTTGTAGTCATTGAATTGAACAGACAACCAGAAAATATTTGCAGAAATGAAAATTTTCGGATATTGACAACCGTAAATCCACAAGTACCCATAGTTACCATACGAGGTAAGCATTCATTGTCCGCCGTTCTTGGCCGTGCAAGTTCGTCGGCCTCTATCTTCCAAATATATGCAATACCCCTTACCCACTCTTTGTTGCGGGGAATTATTTAAAAAAAAAAAATGGTTCTGGGTTCTATGAAAGTGACGTCAGTATCGAAATTATGGCACATGGATCTACAGTCTTTACAGTTTAAGCAAGCAGTGAGTGATTTAGAATCGCATTCGATAAAATTATCACTTGTACATTCGTCATTTTTATTTTCAAATTTCAATTTATCAAAAAATGGTAATCTGAAATTTGAACGATGTCGTTTGAACATTGTCGAGACTGAAGGGAAAGCACTTGCAAGTTGCAAGTACAAACAAATTATTACTAAAATAAAAACTACAATCACCAAAAAGTGTAATATTTTATTAAAAATAAATTGAAGCTGTTGATCAAAAAAATCACTGGAAAATACATCTTATTCATTGCATGTAAACTTACAATCAACCCCCCCCCCCCCAAACATCCCAAACAACCTTTATATTCTTACCTTTTTCTCTTCTATTCTGGAGAGAAATAAGGTTGGAGTTGCTCTGTCCACCTCTCGCTGTCGACTGAAGGTTTTTTTTTTTTTTTTTTGTCCACCATATATGCAAACTGAAATGAGGAGAAGGGAGAGGAAATTAAATACTGCAATGTGACTGGTTGTAGGAGAATTAGGTCTGGTGGGAGAATGCCAATCATGTTGCGCTCTGGAAAAATCACACGAAACTGAACAAACTTATTCATTAGTTTCTATAAAACTAATTAATATTCCAAGTTTGTCTTGTAACTGTAAAGTAAATAGCAATGTAATTTAGGATGGTGTAAGGTCATAAACTTTACATCGGCTTGGAATCAATACTGCGTGATCTCATGCCTATCCTACTCATCTGAAGGTTTGGACTCATGACATCATCACTCATACATGGTTGTTTTTTTTGTAAATATTTTTTTTCATTATTATTTTTGTATTATTTAATATTCTTACATATAAAAGTGGGTTATTTCCTTTATTCGAGTCATAAGCTTTGTGACGTTTGATACAACAACAACAATTTGAAAACATCCTCCGACCGGTTTGAGCAACAATGAAAAA
This sequence comes from Dryococelus australis, assembly GCA_029891345.1. Taxonomy (NCBI): domain Eukaryota; kingdom Metazoa; phylum Arthropoda; class Insecta; order Phasmatodea; family Phasmatidae; genus Dryococelus; species Dryococelus australis. Next base: position 308,581,835 of record CM056994.1, on the reverse strand, counting down.
GAAATAGTGTGCACAATCGACAAACTCATTAGTGTTTCGATATTTAACTATTTTATTTATGTAAATAAACAACGATACATCATTATATTGTCAATGGAATATTATTTTTCTTTCCGATAATACTATATTTTGACCGTTGGATGCTAACTGGTTTGATAGCAATAATCATTAGTCATGAAATATTTTTTGTTATTGTCAGATCTGGCAACTTGATTCCCATTGCTCGTCTTTTGGCAGTAGTTTTTTAAATTATTTTTATATATAAAGAGGGACATTTCCCTTATTCGAGTCATAAGATTTGCGGTGTTTGGTACGAAATGCGAGAGCGGCAACAACGACAATCGGGAAATATTCTCGAATTGATTTCCACATGCCCGCGAAAGGTTAATCACGAAACTGAGTTTTCAATCCAACAGCCCATCACCCTCGCAGAATTTAATCAGTTTGTGGAAAATACTGAACCTACACTGATTAAAACTTTACACTAATTATCATCGTCATTGAGCCACGATGAAGAAACTTGCGTACGAAATCATTTTAAAATCCCCCAATCAACGGAAATCCAAATCCGAAGTTTAAATGAGCCTGGTATCATTACCTATCAACTCAAAATTTACTTTGGTTGGCGGGTCGAATTAAAGTTTTATTGGGGCGAGATCATGCATGTAGGTTGGAGCGAAGCAGTGGAAATTGATCTCGATGTTTGTGATTTGAAGCTCGTCACTTTGGAAGAAACATTGCGAATCGTTCGTTATGTATATTCCAATAGCGACACGGGGAACCGAATTACTTTTGATCGTGTATTTGACGAAACATCTCTACTCAACACGTATCGAATCACTGTCGAAAACGAAATGCGTGATTCGATCGAAACATTCATACGCCATAAACCCGAAATGTTATTCGACGAATTGATTGACGACTTTTATGGTGAATACAAGACGGTAACTGATTTCATCAATGGAATCTGACCCGATCACGTGGGGAAATGGCCCTTTATTGAATGTGTCGTCGCATGTGAACGACCGAATATTATGCCAATAAATAAGATAGCGACCGTAAACTCACTTTTCTCACTCCCGATTTACTTTTCTTCGTCTTTTCACCCGCCGTTCAGGTGCATAATTTCATATTGAGTTATTATTACGTGGCATTCGTAGAGAAATTGGAAAGTAACAAAGTTTTCGTCCTCATCTATGTGTTGGGTAAAATCAACGTTTCTAGGGTAGATATAAAAAGGGTATTACAAAATTATCAAAACCATATTCCTGCCATCTACGAAATTGATATTCTGGAACATTCCTCGTGGAAAAAACACGGACGTTTTGATCAATCGACCGATTTGTACCGCTTGAACGAGGACAAATTATATGCAAACACGTTCCATCGATCGGAATGTTCTCTCGTGTCAATTTCACTTCCCACCGATGGCCTGTTGTATTTCCACAAGGACAAGATCGTCAAAGTAAAGAGTGAAAAAAAAAAAATCGTTTTGAAGTTCCATTGGCAAACTCCTTTAAAGTATTTAAAGAGTACAATAGTCCCTAAACTAAAGGTCAAACAAGGAGTGTCGTTGGCCGACATGACTGTGAAATATCTCGGTCGATATGCAGCGTATAAACACCTCGTACGAAAGGTCTTGGAAACTGAAGATGGACATATCTTTGAAGAGATATTTCCCGATTATTCCACTGTAATTGACGAGAATAAATTAAATGAAATTCTTCCCGAGATGAGCAAACAAGCGCCGTGCGAAGACACAGCGGTTGATTCGTTTTTCATTTTGGAATTCAAGGTATGCTACGATAGTGGCGGAATTTTATTTTGTAAATTTAGCGAGAAAAAAAACAAGTCCCAATACAGCGAGTGTAATTGAAAATATTATATTTAATAAATAAGACATGTATCATAACCATATGTTATTTTTAAAATTTCACAAAAAGTTCGGTTTAATATTTATAAGTCTGGGAATTATTTTAGCAGGTGTTATGATTTTACTCTTAAAATACGCCATAAAGGTGATTGTCCAAATGAATAAAATAGAAACAGACGTTCGTTTTGTGAAAATAATACAACGTTATCACAAACAATACTTGTCGACAAGTGTTGATGATAACAACGATCTCGTAATGAAAACGTTTGAAACTAACGATACTCCTTTACCTCAATATGACTGGCTACAAGACACAGAGCAGTTTGGTAAAATGATTGAAGTTTGGGAGAAACTGATGACTAGTACAATGAACGAACGTTCAAAGTACTATAGATTAAAGGATGTCTCGAATTGCGTGAAATTTGCCATACAAACCATTTACAGCAAGTTACCGATGCCACCAACAGACTATACTCGGCTGTAGGGTACAAACTGGTATCAATTTTCAATTTACTTTCCACGGTTTCTCGTCTTTTCAGGTTTTATCTATGCATATTTATTTGACGACATTGATGAAACTTTACGAAATCAATTGGTTAGCACGATTAAAAATTATTTACGCACACCTACAACAAGTATAGGTTGGCCTAGATCGCGACCAAATGCAGTTATGATGGCGGTGCCATTCATTGGCACCCACATTTTGATGGGTAGTTTAAAAAATGAAATCGACACCGAAGCGATGCAACACGTATTATCGCAATTGAAATTCCAAGTGGTTACTTCGAATGAAGGTTTGTATCCCGATGGAGGGTACGTGTTTCATGAAACTCTCCGAGCCTACGGTTATATATATTCTTCGGCTCGGGATTTTATCGCCCTGCAAGAATTTTTCAATATAGATTCAAAGGCGTTGAAACGAATGTTGGAGCATCCGACAATCCCATTACATTTCAGTCCCATGTTTACGAGGACGCCGAGTTTGGTATCTCGAGATAGAGGTGATTATGATTTCTTTGTGATTGACTCGATAAAGGCAGCGACGGCCAAGATGGAAAAGTGGATGCTGCAATTCAACGGCCAGTGCTCCAAACTCTGTTTTTACGAATCCGACCAAACCTGTAATAAATGGGGATAATTTTAAGTTATGGCTCGAATGTTTATGTATGAAAATTCCGATACGAATATTCGCGAAGAGTTTTGCACATATTATCCCGGAGTCATTAGCATAAACAATAAATTGGTGTCTATGACAACCACGACAGAAACCACGACACCGTTCATGCCGTATAGTGCCTTTTCATGCATTGCCCATTTGGAATCCATCATCGGTATGTATAATGTTTGGACGATAAACAATTTCAACTAAAAGTGACTGAATTAGTTTTAGTGAACGAAACAAGCCACACCGTCACCTATAAAGTAGAGTCAACTTCGCGGACTAATCGCGATCCCATTAAAGTTTCAGTAAATTTGGGTAAATGCATCACATCTTCCAATCGTTCTTTCAATGCGATGCCAAAGTACCAATTTGATCAAAACTATTGATTTGCGCATTTGGGTACTCCGGAATTGACCAAAGTAGTTCTAATTGAAGATAACGACAGTTTCGATTCGTTGTAGTGCACACCAAATATTGCCGACGTGGTTGCCTTCAGCACGGTTCACAATAATTCTGATGATGAACAAAATATCTCAGAGAATTTAATCGAAACCTATTATTACATTCTATATTTTGAAAACGTTAAATTATTTATTGAGGATGTGAATACAAACAAAGTATCTATCGGTGTGAAATCCGACACTCCTCTATCCATTTTAAAATTTGATGGCCCGATGATTAGGCGAAAATATGACATTGGTGCGAAAATCGTAAACGGAATTTATTCCGAAGGAAAATACTTTACCTCCGCTTCGTACATGACGCTAAATGCGAAATTTGTAAAATGTCAAGATTAACCCACGGATAAAATAAGACAATGGATGCAACGATGCTTCAGTACGAAATTGCTCATTTACCTAGACAACTTCGACGAGTTTTACTCAGTACGAACCACCTTCAAAATTTCTACTCGATATGTAAATTGGCCTTTATCCCAAAGAACCTTTACCTCGCCAACGAAATAGACAATGAATGCGTTGATGTACGATACTATGATAATAACGTGGTTGAAATTTCACTTAAAACCATTGAAGCATCTACGTTATTGACCGGTGTGAGTACATTCTTAATCAAATCGTTTGGTTACTATTCAAGTACAAAGAAAAACCCTATTATGTCCATTATTTGAATGAAAGTTTTCTTTTTTCACCCGAACAATTAAAATAAAATCATTTCAAACACATTTCTCTTGCCAGTCGCTCGTACTTTTCAATACTTGAATTTGTGTAAAGTTTATAGATTCCCCTTTCCCGTCACTTTTACGGTGCATCAGTTGAACAGTAATAGTAATCAATTAATAATTAATGATGGATTACGAAGGTAACGACAGCAATGTGTGATTTACTACATTAATCCCGTAAATAATTACATATAAGAAGATGAATTATAAAAAACCAAATATATTTTTGGAAGAGTATTGGCACCATTTTAATATTAGGGGTTCTGGTCTTTGTGATTTGGAAATTTAAAGATAAACTCAAAACCTCCATGACTACGCATTTTGGTACTAGTGGCGCATCGTTAAAAACAACTACCCCTGCGGGAACTACTAAGAAAACACAGAGTTAAATAGGTGAAAACAAAATGAAAATAAGAATTCAGTATAGGGTTCTTGTCGTTTTGGGGGTGATGCTGACTACAATAAACATATATTATGGTTTTTTATTTCGATTTTTGTATTCGAATATGTAATCAAACCATTGTATATGATGTGTATATTATCAACTAAACGTGAATTGTGAAAACAGAAGAAAATAAATAAATAAATAAGAAAAGTAAGGAAATAGAAAAAAAATTGTAATCATCTTTCTGGTGTATTTTTAGCTGTGACGATATTCGCATACATATATTTATTTTTTGTAAACCACTTGCATACGATACACGCAGATGTGGACCACCTTAGGAGAGCAATAAACAACTTGCATATCTTTCTACCTCGACCAAAATCACCTTCTCCAAAACATTTACCAACATCTCTACCATGCGAAACCATGCTCAAAACAGACAAATATATGTGTCATTTGGATTTTTACAAGAACAGTGTGTTGATTGATAATGTGGAAATACGGATGCTGGAAAAAAAACAACCAAACTAGAATAAATTTACTAACATTTCCTTTTACCAAATCAAGATTTACGCTATAAAACAATAACTATCTTACAATATCGCAATTGAAATTCCAAGTGGTTACTTCGAATGAAGGTTTGTATCCCAATGGAGGGATACATGGAGGAACAATAGTCTATCTTACCGTCGTCGCCATCAAACTTCCTAATAGTCTAGTTTGTGAGTTATAAAAAAATAATTATAACCACATAAAATTGAAGACTCTCGTTAAATTCGCCGGTAATGTCGACAAAGCGGGTGAACGTGCAATGATTCAACATTCGCTACCACTTTACCAACAGATTCAGTTTTCAAAAATATGTTTAACAAATAATTTTTGTATAGCTTGAAAATGATTGCAAAAAAATTATGAATTGGCAACAACACGATTGGCGAATTTATGAGCAAGATAAAAAAGGGCCAGTTTGACGCCACTTTCGGTCAAATCGATTCGAGCATCAGTCTCAACGACAAAATGCGTAAAGTTTTATTGTACGAAAAAAAAAAAATTATAGGTTTATATACTGTATAAAATTCAGCTCATATCCAAAAAACTAAACTCGTTGGATCCGGCATTGATTCTATCGATGTTGTAAAACTAATCATGACCGATACCAAGCTCACGAAAAAAAAAAAAAAAAAAAAAAATCTCTCAGAGAACAAAACTTGTCGGTTACACCCTTCTTTCTGTCGTCGGCCTACATCGATAGGTACCAGAAGGCGGTAAGCGGATGCATTCGCTACGAAAATGACAAGGGAAAACTTAAAGTGTGTAAAGTCAATCGTCTCAGTTGTCGGACGTTTTCCAACCATAGTTACTTGGATTTATGCGACGATAAAGTTTTATGCGACGAGGTAAAAAAATACCCGGTGTTTGGGGGCGGATGGTGATGTTGCGTGCGTTCGTTGTGACAGTGTTCAAAACGATCCTCCAGTGACCGACATCAACGTGGAATATCGTTGTGTCGATGCCTCATTGACGGATGCGATCGCCGATATATCGGACAAAGACGTGGAGAATTTTGTGGCTTTTGGTGGCGATGTATTCGACTATACGAAAAACATATTTCGGTATTTCTATTACTGATTAATTTTTACCAGTGGGGTCATAATTTTGGGTTTTGTCGCCTACATAATAAATTTTTTTCGGTTGTGGTTAAAGGATAAAAGAAAGATAAGTGGAAATGACGAGCATGGGCAATGGGAAGCCCATGCTCAAGCTGTTTGAGGTGTATGAAATCTTGTCGCTGGTACCCAATTTAACCGATCGGCATTTCAAATTACTCGCAAATATTTTGGCAACTTATCATATAATTGATCGCCCACTAAATTTCCATACCGACCTTTCATTAACCGAATATTTAACTGCCTATTTAACAAATAACTTTCCACGTGATTCGAAAAACAAAAAATTATTTACAATCGATGCCCAAAATCAATCTCGAGCGGTTATGGCATCCGTGAACAAAAAAATTAATAATTCCACATTAAACAAACAGTTGGATCTTACCTCGCAAGTGTATCACTGGTACCGTAATTTTCGCTAAATTTTGTGCACCCCATCTATTATTTCGAATTAAACTCTGAGTTTGATTCTCTACTCGGAGGAATCGATGATTTCAACAAGCGGTTTGTACTTATAATGCCAAATGGCAAAGCGACACTTTGGCTCTTGATCGCAGGATAGTAATTCCCATTAATGTAAATTTATTGACCGATATCGAATTGAACATGCCAGACTTTCATCATATTGTTGATACCTCACACTCAATTCTTGTTGACTAGTTGGCATATTACCGGGTTTTTGTCCGTGACTTCGTCCCTAAGTTGTTTCATCAACGTTTCCTCGAATTAAAAAAATTCGCGCAGTATATCGCCCATCTTTAAAACTAGTTCTTATTAATAAACAGTATGTCTGATCTACTCAAGTTTAGCAATCATAATCCGTATTCTATAGACCACATTTATTACGAGTATCACGATGTTGTACGAAGAAAAACCCTAGACTATTTTATTCGATAGAAGCAGAGTTATGATGAGACCCGATTGGACCAATTCCTCGACAATGACAATGACAATTGTTACTCTATTTGAAAAATGTCAACCAGACGTCCGATAGCTACAATACAGTTTTGAAAAAAGTCAAAGAGTTGTACACTTTTAATTTAAAATCAAAGTTACTCTCGTTTTACAAAAAGCTCGAGATTTACCAAAGTGTTCAAAGACCAATTTTTCGAACGATGTTTGGTGTTCGTTGCGAATGGAGATTGTGGAAACTTTTAAAATTTTTAAATATTTTTCCACATTCTTTTTTAAACGAGGAAAAGGATATTCTTTACACTTTGTTGCACTGAAAAATAAATAAAAAAATAAAGAAAATATATTTTTAATACAAAAAAACAAACGGACATATAAAGGGACAAGAGTACCTATTTGTTGTGCATTAATTGTTTTCATTTCGTAAGATAATAACAATGTTGGGGCATATAGAACTTGGACATTTTATCGATTTGGTATCTCTAGAGGAAAAAACTGACAAGTATTCGGTGCGCAATGATCCACGCAAAACCTTTATCACTGCTTCGACATGTGTTTCAAACACCTTTCCAAAATATCAGTCAATGTAAATTGCCTCTTACATCGTGAATTCGCTCAATTTTTTGATCGGACCATACGCTGATTTCCGAACGTATGACGATCCGGTAGCCACACTCGAGGAAAAATGAAAAAAAAATCAGTCGAGAAGCCATTGATTTAGGAGTTCAACTACATACAAATATCGAAAATTACTTCAAATTGAACGAGCAAAAACTACTCGATGTGATAGGCGATACGTTTACACAATTTTTAGATTTCGACCGTGCTGTTAGACAAACCAATGGCTGGACACCTTATGCGTCGGAGCTCAGAGTACGAGATGTTCATTTCGCTCTTTGTGGAACCATCGACATGCTTTTCAAGTCCAAGCAGGGTGATTTGGTGATGGTCGATTGGAAATGTTCGCCAAAGAATTTCGAAGAAACTCGCGGCGATTATGGATTGGGACCTCTATGTAATGTATAAGCATCACAAGTAAACAAGTACTCGTTGTAGCAAAACATTTATCATTATATATTCAACAAGGAAAAAAAATTATATTCGGCCACGTGCGGATGGAAAATAACCAAAATGTATCGAATGCAAATGCACGTAAACTTGTTGAATTTCAAGTTACTGTCGGTAGTTGATTTTGACGAAAATGTGATTGAGAAATGTTTAATTTACACAAACGATAATCAATAAAAATGGTTTGGTTTCTACTTCTTGTCGTCCAGAAATTTTTTATGTTATTCTTCATTCATTGTTCTTGTATTAGCAATTAATTTGTTGAAATGATCCAAGATTGGCCTGAAGAAAATTCGATCGTTTGTCAGGATGCTGTTCCAGCACAGTTTGTATATGGTTTCGAGACGCAAAGTCAACACTGTCGATTCGTTTGCATTTTCGAGTACTTTTAGAGCCGCTTCATAAGAAATGTGTTGACTCGTGTAATTTTCCTTTGGTATCTGTACGAGTAGAGATTGATTGACGATCGCAAATAAGAATGGCTCGTCTTTAAAGTTTTCCAATCTCGCCATATAATGTATGGCCATGACGTTTCGAAGAGTGAGGTATTGTGGTAAAGAAATATTATCAACCATCCCGATGTTGGTATTCTTCATCCCAGTTCTTAAGATGGTGATTCTTAAACAACTGCAAGAGACCAATTAATGCGCCGCGACATTCTTCCTCCGAGGGCAAGCTGATAAAGTAAAAGGCATGGGTTCAGTCGAGGATTGTAGGTCTTATTGATTTTTTGTAATTGGTTGCAGCTACAATTAAAACGTTATTTTTCATTTGAACACCTTCTTCGAGACCGGTTTGTAGGGTAATTGTTACACATTGTAAATGGGGTGGAATTGCCAAGTTTTGCGAAACTATCTCGTCGATTTAATCCAGAAATATCACGAATCGCTGGTTCTGGTTCACGATGGTCATCTTGAACAAATTGCTTAATTTGTGTTCGGTATCACCAATGGTTGGCGAGGATCTGCCGATGTTTAGTTGGTATAGTTTGGCTTTCCGTTCGGACGCGATTGCGTGGGCTAGTGTACTCTTACCCATACCGAAAAACATTATAAATTTGAATCATGGGTTAAACACCTGCGTATTAAAATTTTGAGTTCTTCTTTCAACTGGTCGCGGCCATGAACATCCTTGAAAGAAAATTGGGTTTCGATTCGCCAGGGGTCCAGCTCGGATGTAATCTCCGAATTTGATTCTCCTCCAAATAAATCGCTCGCTTTCTTGGGATTCCAAAAGTAACCCAGAAATAAATTTTCAAACTGGGCCGTGAAATGTTCGAGGTTATTTTTCGATAGTAGTGTGCATCTACAAATTTCCAATTTTAGTATCAAGTACACTCACAAATTGTAAATAGTGTATTGTTTTTCAGCTAGTGTAGATTCCCACTCCATTAACATTTTTGAAAATTCTTCACCTACGCGAAAGAGCGTAGTCTCTAAATCATTTAAAAGTTTGTCACCTTTCTGTGAAGTGATTTGTTTTTTTTTTTCTAGCGAAGAAGACAAAATTCCGCATGGTTCAGCATTTGAGATAATTTCTTCAAGTTTGTGTGTTCGCCAAATGTGATTATCGTGGCACATGTAAACTGAATCAGACCGGCTTCTATGATGGCACAAACATTTTCATTCATTGTTTTTTTTTTCTCATCTGGGTTATCCGCAGTACTTATAAGATTCTTTTTTTATTGTAATGCAACACCAACAACAGCAACAGCAAAGAACCTTGTTTCCATCGTTGCAACTTCAACCACTCAGACCACAGTGCACCGACTCTGACATTCTCGTAACGAACAAGCAATCTTCTTCCTTGCTGGTAAACTCTTTTCCTTCCCCTCCACAATAACATCCACCTATGACTGAAATGTCCATTCCTCGCATCGGCATGCGAATAGAGCCAGATGATGATCACGAAGAATTGGCTCAAAAACTAAAAAATTACATATCTCAATTCGTGGAAATTTTGATGGGAATGCATACGATCATCATTGAAACAAAAAAGGTGGTCGGTGATTCTTCATGTGTGTTAAATACCTCGGTGGCTATTAAACGAGTGGCTATAAATTTCGCTGAGTTTGGCCGACTAGAATCGGAAATTGAGAATGATGGAGCGGTCAGTCAACAGTACGTGGAAATTACAAAATCCATCCTAGATTCGAAATATGAAGACATGCCAGAAAATATAACGCAGTTCGGTCGAATCCTCGAACAACACAATCTCCTGGCCGCATATACTCTTGTTCAAATGTAGCTGAACGGATCCATCGAAGCACAACCTCTACTCAACACCCCCTCGTCCATCAAACACATTAAATTATACCCACCTTTGCAATCTCCATTCGATGCATTTATGAAAGTAGCTTTGGAAAAATGCAACAGAAAAAAAATCGATTACGAACTCTGTCGTATAACATCGGACAATTTGGAAAAGAAAAAAATGTATGTCGTCAGCAAACACAGACACGAATTTCTACCACTAAGTCAATCAATGTTCAAAAAGGCATCTTTCAACACCTTCAAGTAACAGTTCGTTGAGTTTTATAAAAAGTCTTTATCTTTTTTCTAACTAATGAATAAAAAACTTGCGATGTATCTAATGTATATACAAATATTTAAGTTTCATATAAAAATTATTAACAAAATATATTTTTTACAAGTTGTTTTTTTATTTATATATTTTGTATATGTATCTAACCCATGAGTTTGAGTTCTGTGCTCTTATCATCAGATATATTTTCATCGTCATATTCGTTATACTCGACTAGTTCAAATATTTCCTGTTGGAAAAACAAATGTTCAAAATTGTAAGTTACCACAATACCTAATATAAGAGCGAAAATCATGTCTGGCAAAATCGTCGGTGAAAGTGTTTTTATTTATAACGACCAGATCCATATTCTCACCTTTAATGTTGATTTAGCGATTCACAACACCCTAAAAACTTTCGATTTAGGCCTAACGGTTATAAAGAATAATTACCTCATAAATTTAAATAAAGCTGATATTGATAATGTGCGATATTTGTTATGAATACTTCAATAGTGTTGGATTAATCAGCCAACTATTATGACTACATGTTGGCTGCCGCTCGTCGAACAAAATTGGCGAAGCAAACGCATGATATCGACCAAAACGAACAGCATCTTCATTTCACGGTCAATGAGAATTTCGCATTCGACTTTCACAACAACGCCAACAATGTGTATGAAGTAAAACGTCAAAAGACTCCACCGCAAAATGAAAGAACGCCGATAATGAACCATTTTCAGACTTCACCCGTATTTTTAAATGAACTATTGGCAATCGACACACCTCACATTTTCGACATGGACACGGTGTTTCAATCAGATGTTCCAAACAACTATTCATTCGAGAATCTCGTACAAGAATAACAGCAATTACCAGAGCAAAACCAATACACATCAAATTTCGTACCAAATAATTACATACCCAATTAACAACTAGAATTACCAAAGCAAGAACAACAAACTACTAATTACATATTTGACGAGCAACAACAACAATTACTAGAGCAAAATCAACTTAGCCCAAATGATATACCTAACGAACAAAATATTTTAGAAAAAGTATAAGAGTGTTACACTAGAAAACCAGGCCACCCACATGACAAAATCTCGACAAGAGTAGATGAGTGGATGCTTTTGATTGAAAAACCAAATATTTCCGAACAAGCAATGATTGGATTGTACAATGGTGGTTGTGAACTAAGAGCTTTCATCGAACAGGCACTAAATTCGGAAACTTTCAAAAGTATTGGCGTTGCTGAATGCATAGTTCTAAAAGAACAACTTCCAACACTGAATTTTAAACTTGACGAGATTAAACATAAATACAACATAAGTTACTAACGCCTATATAAATATTAAGATTATTTGATAAAATGACTGATGAAATCGTCGGGGAAATTGTTTTACTTTATAAAACCCAAATCCAAGTTTTCAATTTCGAGCCCCAGGCAGCAGTTCGAAACGTCATTAAATCATTTGATATGGGTTTGACGGTGTTACAAAATGTCTTGGTGTTTAATTTTTACATAGCCGATAACCACGAGGTTCAAGATTTATTCAAAGTGAAAGTTCCTCTGATTGACAATTGCCATTTTTAAAATTACAGGCACGTGCAAGAAGTAGGTATCAGTCGCAAATTCGTGCACAAACGATCCCACTGGCACAATAACGAATCGAGTAACTTTGATACCATAAATAATCTTTCATCAACGGTCTACGAAAATTTCACATTTGATTTTCCTAGTGGAAAAGTACACCAGCCAACCATACGAATAAAAGTCGCGGATACTATCGGTGCGAATACACCACAACATTTTAAATCGCAGCCGGTAGAACAGACCCGTTTCAATTCGATGCATATTCCTCATTTGCAAAATGTCTCCTTGATCGATCTAGACACAATGCAATTAAAACCTCAAATAATTCAATCGATTTCAACAAGATTGGTGACAGAGAATCCCCCAATTACAACAACAAAAACAACAACGAGAATTAACTACATCCCCAATCTCTGCCATTTTCGATTCAAAACATTTCGCCCGTTTACAACCTATCAGATTTTTTAACCTTCCAGTCTCCTAAAAACTCGTATGTGTATTGTTATCAACAAACATCACTCGATGATTTAATGTTCAATGCCTTACAATCACACAATTTCATCCCTTCGAATGAAGATGTGATGGCTGGGGAAGCGGTAACAGAAACGTTCCCACTTGAATAAATGAGGTAAACATACTAGTCGAATTCGACCCGACGACTCAAATTCAAATAAACGTTCCTCCCGAGGGGAATATAACCCTTATTCCACAAGTCTCTAAATTGCCAGATGCGTCGCAATTTGCCACGAAGGAAGGAAAATATTCATCACCATCGTCGAATCAAACGGCCCACTGTCTGGCGAATTCATCATCGATATGGGAGAATTACTTTATAGTATTCACTTTTGCAAAGAATTCATGGAACGAACATACGACAACAATCAAGTAAATGCTGCCCTTTATCTCGCTGGAATGCATTTGCTTAAATTGGCTGTCGAAAAGGAAATTATTAGTGAAGTATGCGACAATCTAAGAATCGCGATCTAATCTCATCAAGAAACAAATGCATACCTAAAATAATTTACTCTTCCGGGAAGAAACGTGCGAAGATTAATAATTTTGTAAAAGTGGATAGTTGTAAATAAATTTTCTGTCCTGGTACCATCTCATCGTCTCGAGAGAACTGGGAACAAATTTAAAAGACTATGAAAATTGAAGGTACAATTTCAAAACTTGTAGTGTATTTCTCGCAACAATAAAGTCAATTAAATAGCCATCTTCTACCTTCTCGGCCAAATTTGCAACATCTTAATATCTTCGCGTATATTTTTTGGTATCGAATTTCTTCTATTTTATAAACCCCTTGTATAAAATCGAAGAAAATTTCTTCATGGCATCGAAGATTTCTGTAAAATCCATGTCGCCAAATACAACTTTGGTTCTACAATGTATTTCCTATATTCTAATTTTAGCGTAAGTTTAACGGAAATTATACTTTCTTCGAAAGGAACTTTACCGGAATCAATTTCCTTTTTTTCGTGAATCAACATTCTTAACGTACGACGCACTATTCTGCCATTTTTATGAAAGATTTTTTGCTTTTCAATGGCCGGTTGTATTTGTTTATTACTATCATGTTTTGTGGATAAAATCAATTCGTTCATGTCCAGCACTATTTAAAACCTTAACTGCAGTGATGGGTATTCGGGAAAAAGACAGGGAACGGAAGGACATCGAGGGTGGGATTTTCACAACTGCAGGTGTCTACATTGAAAACTTTATCGGCATAGGGATAAGTCAGGCGACATCTATCACATTCATAATACAAATATTTTAATTTTTCATCACATTCTATAAAGTGTTCGACTTCTCCATTTCGGCAACAATAGGCATTGATATAATACGGATGCACAATATAACCATTTTCGTTTTGCAAACATTTTGGTTGTAGACAGTTTATATGGTTTTTAGAAAGTCTGTGCACACATTTCACGATTTTTGGTAATCCATAATTACAAACGACGTAGGCTTCGTCCACATAAGGCAATCTGATTTGTTCAATTTGTCGACACAAACATTGCCAATATTCCATCCTAATCGCATCATTGTTCGTACGGCACGCAGTGCCATGAAAAACCAATTTCTTTTGGACATACTTCCAAAATACATTTACGATCACGGCAACATCTCATATACATATTCTCGTGTATTTTGTTTTGTTTGCGGATTCAGAACCATCGATGTTCATCAAGTTGCAATACTGTCCGTATGTTATGTAATCGACTTGGTTCGGATTAGTACACTCACTGTACATCAACTGCAGGCTTTCGGTAATGCACAGTATCGGGGAGATCGACAGAAAGTTTAAGGGATTTAAATCACCACATAGCTGGATTTTATAATCCACCCCTACTTTAAAAATGTCGGTGGAAGTGTTTGCATGTGACTATGTTTGAACCATTTTGTTTCTCGAAATTCTATTCATGTTCGTAAGGTGTTTTGTCCGATTCACCGATAAAATTCACCTCAATTCTCGAGCTTTCTGCATTCTCTGCGCCCATAGCAAAAACTTTGTACCCGCAATACCTATTCGTTTTACACAAATTAATAAATTTAATTTTCTCATTTCTGACTGGGTTCAACCTATACAAATCTTTACCCGATTTCACGGGATCATATTTTGGAGTTTTCGCATGTAGTAAAAACTAATACACCAACAATATCACAAGTATTAATACAGCTTGAACAATTATGCTAATTGTGTAGGAATCCATCAATGCATTTCTTTCTCTCACACACACTTTCTCTTAGGGGGAAAAAAATTATAATGCCAAAATTCAATTTTTTATATTAATTATTATTAAAAAGTTTATCTGCCTCCCCCACCACCCTTACACCTTCATTACAAACCAACATCATAATAGGGCTACTTTAAATAGATATTGAGTGTTTAAGCCCTGCAAATTCTCCCACGAGATTTCGCCAGAGGGTTCAACGATCGACATTAATTTTCCCTCTCCTACTTCCAGCAACCAATCACATTGCAATATTTTACTTCCCCTACCTCTTTCCTTTTTTTTCAGTTTGTCCTGTATGGCGGCGAAATCAGGATAAAAGACATCAGTCGAGGCCGAGAGCTGAATGTGGAAACACCATTCCTCCTCCCAGAGCAGAAGAGGAATCTGGTAAGTTGTTGAAAGTAGGAGGGGAGAGGGGTTGAATCACTTACAGCACACACAAGTGGGTTATCTCGATACTAATCCTTTTTTTATTAAAATTATTTTTTATATAAATTATTACCACAGTTACTGATTGGCATCATCTCGATGTAAACGATATCTACAGTCGCACTCGAAATGAGAGTAATTTTGTTCGCTTTCTACTGCCATCATGGCGATATTCGACGACACATGCGGAACGTATCTCTCGTGATTGGACACAAAATCATTGTCTACGTTTTCGGCGATTTTTTCTTTTCGTCTCAGATCCAAACTGCCCATGAGGTAGGTTTCGATTTTTTGCACAGTAGGATCGGAAACATCTCTTGATAAAACATTTTTTGAAAGGTAATAGTGATAATAAATGTTTAATTGCAGCTGCAAGGACAAGTCTGTAGTGGCAGGCTCATGTTTTTCAATGGGCATAGCAAGCTGTTAAGTTCAAAGTAATTGATGAATTTAGTTTTGTAGCCAATGTTTATGCCTTTTGTTTCGTAGAGAACATCGAGTCCTTTTACCGCTTTATTAGAGTGCTCCGATGCTATCTGGAACTCGGTCACTTGATTATCATAATACCAGTCGTTTAAAATGTGTTTTGGACCCAACATTTTTCAACACTCTTTGAAATTGTTCACTCCGATGTAGTACCAAAGCCCAAAAAATCCAACCAATAATTCTTTTACGGTCATCATTCCCATATCGTTTATACTTTTTACATAGGTGTGTGTTTTTTTGTAATACATTATATATACTTCTTGAAATAAGACCATGCTTTGTAAATATACAAATTTATTCATCTATAAAAACGACGAAGATGAAAGCATGTTGTTGTTATCTCACTTATCGGAAATTGTACAAAGAGAATCCCGAGCAAAACGTGCGCAAAAATTTTGTTGGTATTATCTGATGACAACAATTTTGATATTTGCCGATTAATCGATAGTGCTTTGTACATTATTTTTTGTAGGAATAATCCTTGTATTTCCTTATTTGTTTTTTCCCATTAAATGTAAGACACATGTTTTACTATGCTTTACAAATCAGAAGCAATGGTGAACATTCAGATGTGGTTGGCGATTCCAGATACAACGGTCTGAGAAAAGGATTTCGCAATCAGAGAATCGCCAGTGTAGACGAAGACAATCGCGAACTGGCCGATAAAAGAATTTTAAAAAAATCACAAAAAAAAGGCGAGCACAATGCACTGCAGTCATCGATTTAGATGGCATTTTTAATAGACTAACGTAAAAACGAATTCCATGGAACCAATCATTTCATACCGACTTTGGCAAAAGACTTTAAAGTGGTGCTGTGGACAACGGGCAATGAGGTGCACGCGAAAATGTTTATAGAACAGTTTCCACAAATCAATAAATTTGCAAAAATGTTGTACAGATTGCACAGAAAAACTAAATCGGTATCTATTATTTGCCAACAACTTCCGATAACGATGGGCCCATACATTTTAATAGAAGATTCGGTGCATAATTTAAATATGGGTGGTTAAGACATACAGGTCAACGTTAAAAAATACTATTACGTACCAAACACGAAAAATGAAAAAAAATTTATCAATTACAACTCATAACTGAATGATTTATACGATCTGGTAGATGCTTTGCACGAATCTATTAGTTAACATACTCGCCTATCAATGTTGCATTTTTTTCACAATCGTGCAACAAATTAATAAAAAAATGCTTCTTGAAGAGCTGGTAAATGTAATGGCAGTGTCCAAGTGTGCAATAACTTTGTAATCAGCTCCATGCATTCGTCAATGTTTCTATTCGAGTTTCTTCTACACATCCAATTCTTCTTGTAGGGAGAATAAACAAATTTTTTAAACTCGAAAGTGTCCATTCCATTCTGTTGTGCTCCCTGGGAGGGAATAGGCCATATATATATATATAATATATATATATATATATATATATATATATTAATATATATATATATATATATATATATATATATATATATGGCCTATTCCCTCCCAGGGAGCACAACAGAATGGAATGGACACTTTCGAGTTTAAAAAATTTGTTTATTCTCCCTACAAGAAGAATTGGATGTGTAGAAGAAACTCGAATAGAAACATTGACGAATGCATGGATATATGTATATGTATATATATATATATATATATATATATATATATATATATTATATATATATATATATATATATATATATATATATATATGTGTGTGTGTGTGTGTGTGTGTGTGTGTGTGTGTGTGTGTGTGTGTGGTTTTACACCCAATATTTTATTTTATTTTATGTGTTTGCATTAGGTTACTGTAACTTTTTTTTCATATCAAGAGAAACATCAATGAAAATAACAGACTACAACAAACCATAATAAATAAAAACGAACGTTTAATGAAAAATAAAAAGAGACAGGTGGCCAAAAATAACGACGTAGTTTCGCAATAATAACCGAGTATTAATTCGCAGATGCTGGTAAAATATTAAAAACTTTATCTTGTTCAAACAAATTTTTAAAGTAATGACGTGTGCAAAATTTGCAAAATTCCTTAATTTCCACTACAACACAATATGCGTCGGAAGAATCGACCAAAATATGGGCAACTTTGTGAGTACCGGGATGCCATTCGCGGTTATTTATGCTGATGGACCAATGTCGTAGAAAGTTCATGTTTAGAAAAATAACCGGGTGGTGTTTCACCAACAGAAATTCGGTATTCTGTTGTTCGCTATCGTAAAATCTAGATTCGATGGAGTTAACTTTTGGCTTGGTTTTGCAAAATGATTATCAATCGTACAAAGCATTACTAACAGCAACATCGGAAAATTTTTCATATGTATCTTTCATGTCGGAAAAAAACAATTATGAATGATCTTAGGTCATTGGTTTTTTTTTTTCAATGAAACTTTTTTTATCAGTTAGTTACGCAAGACATCCACCGAGGCATTAAAAAATAACCAATCAGGACCACGCTGGGTATATAAACGATGGCATCGGCCAAGACAAATCAAGTGCTTTCGAACCAGCACTTTATACACTCGCAAGCATCAACATACAACCTGTTTTGCAATCTGCAAGGATTTTGTGATAACAACGGCGAATATGTGCTGAAGGAACTGGCAGTCACCAAACATTGATGGTTTCACCAAAAGGTGGCTCTTCAAATCTCCACATTCGTGGAAAACATTCGATGATGTAAGTAAAAAGACAAACTATTGGCTGAAGGAATCTATTCAACAATTGGCATGGCAAGATGGTGAAATTACCTATGACGAAATTGAAAGGGACATATTTCAATAGATTAGGAGCCATTATAACAAATATATAATATTTGTTGTGGCTTCACATCAAATACAATGGGCAAAGAAGTTGTGCAGATTCGATCACTCTCGAAATTGTGGATTTGCAAAAAACTCAACAATGCCCATCATTTAAGACTCTGGTAGTAATATATTGGAATGCAGGCCATTATGATTGTTGGAGACACTTTCGTGGATTTATGTGTGCAGATAGAAATTCGAAATTATTGCGTTGGTGGTTCGCGATAATGTAGTGGCAAAATGGGAAGATTTCCTAAAACAACAACGAAATTGAAATAAAGCATATCAAAGACTTTACATTTAAAGTTTTTGGTGCGGGTTCACAACAGAACAGATAGTTCGACTGGATTGCTGCAGGTCAAATCTCCACATCCATGGGCCAACTGAAGAAAAGTTCCCATAGATTGGAGTGGCAAGATGGAGAAATTCCCTTCAATAAAATTGTAAATGACTGACAAAAAAAATCACATTTTCCATAACTATATTATATATTTCACAAATGTGTTTTTTGTAAATAAAAAAATATTTTATATTTTGTTTGTAAATAATTATTATTTTTATTTACTCGAGGTGTAGTAATTGGTTACATAAATTTCCCACACCTATCAAAACAAAACCAATTATTGCTCTTATGTTTGCCAAATTATCAGAGTAGGCCAACATTAATCCCAAAACTGTAAAAATAACACTTAGGCCTATCAAATAAGCTTTTTTTGTTTGCATTCGCTGATCACTTTATGGCATAATTATCAAATTATGGTAATGGTAAACTAGTTAGAATTCAACTACAATTTTTTATAAAAAAATTTTATAAAAGTTGAATTTTGAAAGGGTACCAATTACAGGTTACCAGTCAAAAGTCAATAATCTTTATTTATTTGTTTTTTTTTTTGTATATATAAGCCATTGGGCTTTTCACAAAACAATTACAACTGCAACATCGTTGGACAGGAGTTCTCTTCGGTTGTCGAATTATTTAACAGGTATTGTGAAAGTGGCTCAAAAAATTCAACTTTCAAATATTAACTCATGGGGAATAATAAAAGCAGTTTGGAAAAGAGCTGGATTCTATATTCTAACGAATATAAACTCACGAAATATAACGTCCATAATACAGAACTTCATAATAAAGATGTATTGAATTGAGGGAAATAGCAAAACAATTAAATATCAGAGGATATTCCTATAAAAGATTACAAGAACTTATAGAGAGGATTGACAATGTTGAAACTAACCATCCGGATGTAAAAACAATAACATATCAATAGAAAAACCGAAATTGAAGCACTGAATTTGAAAAAAAATTAAAAGCTATTGGAAAAGCACTAAAAATAAAAAATAAAATATTATAATCTAAACAGAGATACTTTGGTGAAACAAATAGTTATTTATAAATTTATTTCAGAAAAAAAATCCAAAGGCTTTAGAAGGCTTGAAAGTATCAGAATTCAAGCAAATTGCTAAAGAATACAGAATTAAAGGTTATGCTTACATGAATAAAAATAAAAGCACCAAAAAAATTATTTGATACGACTCATACTAAATGAAAGAGGGAAATTGAAGAAAATTCAAGAACTTTACTTTAAAACAAATAATTTTGAAAATATCTGCATTCTAAAATCGTTGTCAAATACCAACTGATATAAAAGCCCCTGTTTTTAATAAGGAATTAAACATAATTTCATAAAACCAATTCAAGCGAAATGTCGTTGATTAGAAGGACTCTTCAGATGTCGAGAAATAAGAATTTTGACTTTTGGATTTCCGTGGTCGTCGATAATAACGGCAATGAGAAATTATGGTTCAAGGGGAAAGATATAGCGTCTTTTCTTGGATATAGAAAACCACGAAATGTAATTTTAAATTTGGTCAAACCAAAATGGAAAAGAACATGGGCAGATGTAAAGGGATTGGCCCACACATGTGAAACCCCCTCTAATTGGCCACAACATACGATGTTCATCAACAAAAAAGGATTGCATTTAGTGATACAAAATTCGAGAATACCCACATCGAAATACCTACTACGAAAACTGATCAAAGAATTCGACTTGAAACTGAATTTCATTTCGAGAACAAAGGAACAAGATTACATCAGCATAATTGTAAATTGTTTCAAACATCTGAACTACAAGTTACAATATACAATCAATAATTACCGAATAGATTTGTACTTTGTGGATTACAGTCGAATTACATTGCAGTCGAATGCGACGAATATAATCACAAATACAGAAACATTGAATATGAAATCGAACGACAAAAAACACATTGGGAAAAAACTAAATTGCACATTTATCAAATTCGATCCAGATGGTGAGAATTTCAATGTCCATGATGTTATAAACACTATCGTTCAATTGGAATAATGCTAAAATTCAATCTGGCTGTGCATGAAAAGTCCCCTTTTTAAAATTCGATTTTTTATATTTTCAACATAAAGTTTATCTGACTCCCGTGACCCCCCAATGAACATCTCCACTGTGAACCAACATCACGAGTTACTTTAAAGGAAGTATTTTGGACATCCACTCCAACTAACACCTTCACTCCAAGAATGGGCTCTTTCCAAAATTCAATTTGGGTGTGCACGAAAAGTTTCTCCCATTAAAAATCAATTTTTATATTTATTATTAATAAAAATAAAAATTTATTATAGAACAAATAGAATCACAAAAAATATTAGATATTATTATTTTTGTCTTTACTTTTTTATATTAATTATTAATAAAAAGTTTATCTGACTCTCCTTAATACCAACATTTAACACCATCATTACAAACCAACATCATAATAGGGTTACTTTAAATGGACATTGAGGGTTTAAACCTCCCATATGCTCCCTTTAAAAATCTATTTCCCGCAAGATTTCGCCAGAGGACTCCACGATAGACATTTATTTCCCCTCTACTACTTCCAGCAACCAATCACATTGAAGTATTTCACTTCCCCTCCCTCGCCCCCTTTTTTTCAGTTTGTCCTGTATGGTGGCGAAATCTGGAAAAAAAGACATCAGTCGAGGCCAAGAGCCGAATATGGAAACACCATTCTTCCTCCCAGAGAAGAAGAGGAATCTGGTAAATACAGAAAAGTTTATATATATATATACCTTATAAAATATTTATACTTTATAAGGTATATTTATTATATTATAGTTACTCCTTACTTATCTTCAGCTCTGGGAGGAGAAGTGATGTTTCCACATTTAGCTCTTGCCTTCGACTGATGACTTTTTTTCTAGATTTAATGGCCATATAGGCAATACTGAAATGAGGGGAAGAGAGTGGAGGTGAAATACTGCAACTTTATTGGTTTTTGAAAGTTGGAGGGGGGGGGGTTATGTCGATTACAACACACACAATTGGGTTATCTCGAAATTAATCCTTTTTTGAAAATAATTTTTTTTTTTATAAATCATTATCACAGTTACTGATTGGCATCAACTCGGCGTAAACAATTTCTACAATCGCATTCGAAAGGAGAGTAATTTCATTCTCTTTCAACAGTCATTGCGGCGATATTCGACTACATGTAGGGAACGGATCTCTCGTGATTGGACACAAAAACATTGTCTACGTTTTCCACGATTTTCTCTTTTCGTCCCGGATCCCAACTGCTCATGAGGTAGATTTCGATTTTTTGCACGATAGGATCGGAAACATCTCTTGGTAAAACATTTTTTGAAAGGTAATAGTGATAATAAATGTTTAATTGCAGCTGCAAGTACAAGTTTTGTATTGGCGGGCTCGTGTTTTTCCACAGACAAAACAAGATGTGCAGTTCAAAGTAATGGATGAATTTAGTTTTGTAGCCGAAGTTTATGCCTTTTGTTTTGTAGAGAAGATCGAGCCCTTTTACCGGTTTACTGGAGTGCTCCGATCACTTATCGGAAATTGTACAAAGAGAATCCCTCGTTTTTTTGCGGTGAAATTACAATTTCAAAATACGTCTATAATCTTCTCCTCGATACAATTTTTGACGATTACTCGGACGTTGTGTTTGTCAACTGAAATGTTGCGGAAATCGAGCTGCATTCGCACAGAGTGCGTTATTACTTGTGTATTTACATTGACGAATCAAACTTGGAAATTCTACTTTCTCCACACACATCTCGAACCCCGCTACTAAACAAGAGTTCGTTTTACAATTTGGGTGTCTTGTATGTACAGGCGTTTCACACCCTATGTCACCCACTGCCATTTCGATTCGATAGAGTTAATTTCCAAGATACGATAATCTATAATCACATTTGTTCCCTTTGACAGTGATATGCACGACGCGGAACGAATTAACCTCGAAATGTTGAGACTTTTTTACCAATGCATTAACAAAACGGCCAATTTCGAGTTCAGGGATGATTACTCTGTTCTGCCACAGATTTCACACTCGTGCCCAAACAGGGTATTTGGGCACTATCTAAATCTACTCTGTCGCTAAGAGGAATTGGTCAACACCCGTTTTTTTAAATCAACAAAGCGAAAATGCAATTTATTCACTCATCTTTACGACAAAGCCCCAATTTCTTTACTCAAATATCCATCTGGTCGAAAGGATGCCAGCCAATTCCATGCTCCATCCAGAATTGGCCAAGTTGACGACCAATCACTATAGGATTCCCACCACCGGCACCTACGACAAGTTGTACATAAAACACAATGATAAGATTTCCTCCTTTCTATGAAGGGGCAAAAAAGGTGAAAACAAAAGAGTGGGAAAAAGAGAGAAAAAAAAAAAAAATATATATATATATATATTTCAATACGTTCTTATATATAAGAAAACATGCAACGACAAACTCCAAGGAGCAGTTATCTGTCGGAAATGGATCTCGATAACCTAGAACAGAGAGTCTTTAAAGTGGAGCAATGTTTAAGTAAACTAGGAAACCTGTTTCTGGAAATTGTAAAGATTATCATGTCGAAAGAGACGACGGCAATCGCGTCAGAGAACACGGAGCCAACATTGACTATGGAGGCTGCTGCAGAGGAAACGGCTAAAGAGGTTGAAGTCCCAACTGCCATTGTTTGGCTAACCCATAAAAAAATCAGAAACTAATTACAAACGAAAATATCCCGTAAAAAAAGGTGAGGGGCGTCGCCATCAACAACCCAACCATCATCACCGGAAGATTCCACCCAGGTCCATCATAGTGGTGAGGAAAATAGTTCCTGCAAACAAAAAGGAAAAAAGAAAACTTTTAATGATGCGGTTCAATCGAGAGAAAAAAATCGAGTAAAACAGAAAACCAAAAAAATCAGGATGATCATTCGACCGTTCTCGCAGATGGATCTATCGTGTTGAACACATTGGAGAGCTCTAGTAAAAGCAAAGCCGTCGATTCGGAATTGGTCAAACAGTTACTGACTCCGAAAATTCCTATAGATTTACACATCAAGTGTAATCATCAGAACATAAATGTCGCCTCTCAAACTAAGAGGGGAGATTGAAACCAATACACTCGTATGTAAATTATGCAATCACCAAAAATAAAAACCAAGCCATGAAATTATCAAAGGTGAAGACACTCGAATGAAGCGGCCTATTCGTCATCGAATCACTAGAACACACATATTTAATTTATTGTAAATATCCTTAAAAAATAGCGAATCTAGGCTGATTGAATTCGTTCAGATTCCACGAGGATGTGGTGAAAAAAAAAAAAAAGAAAGTTTGTTTTTTGCCGCCTGCCGTGAATTCGTCGAGGGAACACACTGTTCTGTGCAGCGAATGCTTGGTCGACTTTAATGGATTCGATCTGTACTGATACGATAACGGTACTTGTTGGTAATAACACATTTTCGTCATGTTTACCGACAAGATGAGACCCGTGAAGAACAGTTTTTGTTTGACGGCAAATGTATGCAGTCAGGTGGAAAAATCAGTTCCAAATTACTTTAATAAACATATTTAAAAAATGACAATAGAAATCCGCAACACAATTGGAAATAACGATGGTGGCAATCTCACGACCTCATTAACAGTGGAGAAAAAAAAAAAAAAAAAAAAAAAAAAAAAACACAACAACAACAACAACAACAACTACTTGGAATTACCAGTGTGTCGAGTCAACGAATTGAACAGCTACAACATCCCCCAAATGTTTTTACGGAATTATTTCAAGTGTAACAGAGTGTTGAGACTATCTGTGAAAGAGTACGTAAAGTAGGTGCTGGACTTTCAATTGCAGGGATACAATGAAAATTACAATTACTTTGATTTCTTTGATTATGTACGAAACTTGTTGAAAACAGATCGTAATTTGACAAAGATTTTTGTAAACTTGCAAGAAAAATACTTTGTAGATGAAAGTCCAATTAACATTTTCAAGAAAAAAAGGAGATGTAAAAAAGACAAGATCTATAAATACTGAATAGAAAAATGTTTACACAAAATAAAATATTTTTTTTTAAATTTATTCTTTTACCTCATATATTTTAGTAACTTTTTATTACTCATAACAAATAGGTTAATAGGTTTGTAAATATCTTGATATAGATAAATAAGTAAAACAAATACCAAAGATGCCCAGGGTTATAAAGTTTGTATCTCGAGCATTTCATTTTATATCTGCATAGTTGTACAAGACGTATGTTTCCATCTGGAATCTTGTGCAAGGGGAGCTTTTCGAAAAGCTCTGCGAGCCCGAAATTTTTCAGTTGATGAAATATATGCTTTCCAATATCGAAGAGGGCAGAATAGAAGAATTTATCGATAGATTTAACATTCAGCACAAAGTCGCTTCCCTACACGAGTCGTGTAATGAATTTATTTCACAAATGTCTGATTTACCATACGACCCTTTAATGGAATTCCTTGAGATTTTCAATAATTCCGATGTTCAGGGAGCAATCAAAACATGTTCTGTAATAATGTTAAAGGTATGTTTTTGTAATTGCAAAATAGAAAAATGAAGATGGATGGTAATGATGATGTCGGCCTGGCGTGTAAAATACCCAAAGGCTATTTCGGTTTTTGTTAAGAGTCGTTGGGGGATGGCATTCAACCATCGAATATACGTCTATAATGGAATTATAGATTCAGACTACAGATGAGATATCTTTGCGCAGTTGGAAAATCGAGGAAATTCGACATTCAAAACCAAGAAAGGATCTCGTATAGCTTAACTACTCATAATGCCACACAAGATAGTATCGTTTGTACCGACAGATGAAAATTATGATGAATTTTACAATACACAGCTAGGCACCTCAGGATTTGGATCTTCTTCATCACCACCACTACTATCAACATTATCTACACCGACGCAAACCATCAAAGTGAATCCCGGAGTCGATCGAGAAGAACCCGTCTGGATGCAATTTTCCTTTCCCGAGCGACATCACTTGTCGCCGGCCGAAATGCAAGAGTATTTGTTGAAATCAAAATCAAAATGAATAAAAAGTGAATGTTTTTTTATAAAATAAAATAAAAAAAGATTAAAAATAAACTATAATTACTTTATTTTTTCATTCAACCCATTCTCTCTCTACATATAAGGAATTTACCCTGCACACATATAACAAAATATGGAATATTTTATATATAATGATAAAAAAGTTTCATTTCTTTTACCCAAGGATAATAAACAGTGGTTTCGAGGAAAGGATGCAGCAAAAATTTTGGAATACAACGATACTTGCAATGCCGTTCGGAGACATGTTCCCGCAGATGAACGGGCAAAGTACAGACAACTCGTAGAATCAAATAGTTTACCATAATTGAGCTATCATGGAAATTTGAGAACCATTTTCATCACGGAAATATGCCTACAAAATTTGATTATGAAATCACGATTGTCGACTGGGAAAGATTTTAAAGATTGGGTAGTGCACCAGATTCTACCAACCATTGACAAAACTGGCAACAATATGTCGCCAGCGGAATCGAAAAACGATCGCGAATGACTGGAGGATGATATCAGTTGATTGACAAAAAAAAATTACCAAATTATTGAAATAAATGCATAAAAATAAAAAAGGACTAAACTATTGAAATTAATAAATAAAAAAGTAGAATAAAGTTTTTTTTTGTTCGAGATAGCATTTATAAAAGAGGAAGTTAATTGTTGTTACTTTGTCAGTCGCTCAGAAGAAACTCGGCACGATGGATACCCCTAGTAAAAATACTGAACAACAACAACAGCAGCCCGAAACCACAACTGTATCAACTCGACAATAGCACTAATACTTTTACTAATCTCATGGCAGAAGATTGTAAATCATTCGAGCGAAAATATTGCGAATGTTGTGACAATGACGAAGAAACTCAAGACATTTAATCATTTATTGAAGCACCAATCAACCAACAACCAGAGGGGAAACCAGCTGTGAAATATCAACGTTTCGAGAACAAAACATTCTACCATGCATTGTCGTAGATAATTCCGAAATAAAGTTTGTTTCAATGTTGGGTGAAATTGATGACAACTACTTCAAGTTTTATTGCAACGATCAAATAAAGGTTAACGTGAGTAATCATCGCTCTGAAGATGATGAAATTGCCAACTTTATCCGACTGTTGGCAAAATACCTTCAGTTGTTAAACCTACTCGGTTCAAACTTTGTCAATTTGAACGATGACGAAGATAAAGTTAAGCTCTCAAATTCCGTTTGTTTGGAAACGAACCGTTGAGAAAATATGTCTTTTTCACGATAGATCGCAATTTACTGAAAAAGATTGTTCGCAAAAATCATAGTGGGGGACGTTTCAATTCGTGGTACTTGATCACACACAAGGTGATCCAATACACTCTTTCCACTGTGGAAGAAGAAAACATGGAACGTGTCGACCAGATGATTGAACTAAAACAAAGATCTCCCTTCCTGCTACTCCAGAACAAAAATGACAAGTTTTTGAATCATAAAATCATGGATCCTGCCGGTTTAGAAATGCTATGTAAATGCCAGGATGAAATCCCAACAGTACTTGCCATTTTTCGTTATCCATACAGCAGTAATGTGCAGTATTTAAGGTTTGAGTTCGCTGCATTGTGTATAAATCTAAAAGATATGGAACAACTAATTTGTAAAAAAAAAAAAAAAAAAAAAAAATTGTAATTTATTTATATATGTGTATTATTTTTTTTTTTTTTTGTAATTTATATGTAAATACATTTTCTAAAATAATATATAGACCTATTTGTGTTAATTTTTTTAAGTGCCCTATCTACAAAGGTGATTGTTAACAAAATGAAGACATTTTTCTCCTCCAAGCAAATTTTTTAAATGCACGTTTTAAGAGTGCCATACATATACCTAGAATTGTGCCCCCAAATAACCAAATACACACTTTGAACTACAGCTCAATTTTTTATGAGATCAAAAGAGAGATATGTTTTATTTCTAGCTTCACTATTCGCCTCTTGATAAATTTCTACAATTTTTTCAATCGTATATTTAATTTCTTCCATTTTCGACAACATATCAGGACCAGAACTGTCGATAAACCACAGGGAAACACAATCTGCATCTGAATCTGTTTCTTTTATTGTCAGTGTAGTTGTTTTCCTAATAACCTCTTCAATTTGACCGATAATTCCACTACCGCTAGTCTCGATTAGAGTAACGATACTGGCAGCTCCTTCAATTACAACATCTTCAGTTGTATCACCGACACTTCGTTTCATGCTAGAATTTGAAACATTCTCATGTTCAATTGAATTGCATGTGTTTGTATCCACATCTCTCCATAATAAATCATCATTATAGTCACTTACCTCATTTCCCTCTATCAGTGTATTAAAAAGTGTCGAATTTTTCTGATTTAAACTAGAAAAATCATAAAGTTCTAAGCTATTGGATTCGGGTAGTAAAGGAAATGAAAAGGCACAGTTGGCTATCGTGCATAGATATAATATACAAGGTAGTTTTTTTAAAATCATTTTATTTTCAATGTTCTTATTCATTACTCAATTTCCTCTGTAATTTCATAAGATATGTATGTTTTCAACAATCTTATAAAAGTGATAACGTAAAAGGTCTCTGTTGGTGTGATTGTTTTCCCAAAACTGACGTACCCTTCGTTAACAACACCTTCAATTGTATCATTGACATACGAATTTGTATCCCCTTCTTGTCTCATAAAAGTTGTGCAATTCTTCTGATTTAAACTATAAATATTATAAAGTTCTGTATTATTGGGTTTGGCTAGTAGAGGTGATGCAAGGGCACTGTTTGGTTACCACCCATAGAAATAAAATACAAGGTAGTATTTTTTACAATCATCTTTTTATGTTCTTACATACACATATTCATTACTTAATTTCCACGGCGCAATGTTCGGCTTGGATTCCGCTGAAAATGGGCATGATTAATATTGTGGCCAAACTTGCTGTATTTGTTGTCTGAAACTCTCGATTGGTTATACTCGCATCTGCCATGGATTTAATTCCACTTTCGCTTATGACGTTCACCAGAGGCTCCGAGATTTTCAAAGATATGTGAAATAAATCAGTTTTTTTTTTAATAAGACATCTATGTTTTCAACAATCTGATAAAGGTGACAATGGAAAACGTATCTTTGTGTAAATCTTCTTGAAGGGGAATAATCTTGTTGTAATTTTGCACGGAGAGCAAAGCTAGCCGATTGTACAAGTACAAATCTTCGTGCGAATAGAAGAGTTTTGTGTTGCTTGTGTACATCAACTTAGCCTGTGGTCGTTTGGCCCAGACCGATTTCGGATTGGGCCACATGGATGAGATTTCCAACCATTTGTGTAAGATCTTGTAAAATCTCGACTCGAGAAAATTCCATACGTAAAA
The DNA here is from genome assembly GCA_029891345.1 of Dryococelus australis. Lineage (NCBI taxonomy): Eukaryota > Metazoa > Arthropoda > Insecta > Phasmatodea > Phasmatidae > Dryococelus > Dryococelus australis. The sequence goes on along the minus strand of CM056994.1, from coordinate 308,552,239 downwards.
ATGAACGTAGAAAAAAGATTGGTTGCTGAAGAAAGTGGTTGCGATAAGAGAGAACTGAAGTTGAATATCTCGAAAAATGTCCAATAATGCATTTTTCGAAATGACAGCATACACATCCTTAACACTGCCGTGTCTATTATTATATGTTACGTGGCGCGATCTCAACCTCGTTACAGTCGTCTTTTCCGATTCATAAACGGATATCTCGTTGGCCTCTTTTTTTTTTTTTTCGCGACTTGGACATCTTTTCGAGTAATCCATAATTGCAGTCGCGATGTACATAAATCACTGTCGACACCAAACTCGAAGGACGTTTCGAGTCCAACTCGTAGGCCATGATATATTGCCGATGGAGAAATTTGTCAAACACGTCGTTGCGTATACACACTCGGTACTTGAAACACATGTACGAAGCAGTTGTGTTTACGTACAATGCATTTCGTGTGAAAATCAAATCGTTGGCCGTCCAGTCAAACAGTTTAACGGCATTAGTATACTCAATAATATTCATGTTTGAGTGTTTAATGTTGAGCACTCCCTGTTGCCTCGGCTCCAAGTAATTGGCGACGATAATGTTTAGAGACGAACTCGGGTCAATGTCGGACTGTAAGTAATACTGGTTGATCATCCGAACACAGTTTTCATCCATGTTTGCAAACTTGTCGGCGATTTCGTCCAATTCTCGTGGGGTTTGCGGTCGAAGCTTCAAGAATCGAACGTATCCCTCAATCGTAGCTTCGCACGATCGAATCGTCCCCTCGTCGACCTGTTTAGCCTGCAAACTCTGCCGTATTTTCTCTTTCAAGTTGTCGCCATCATATTGATTTTTGTACATCGTCGTCAACAGCGCGAAAAATTGTTCCCAAGATTGGTTCCAATCCCTTGGACATTAACACTTTAGAGAGATGGTGATTCATTAAGTCGAAAATTCAATCTCAAATTCACTTGTCGGGTAATGTACGAACTTTTCCTTTGTCAGTAAATATGCCATTTCGAAATTTAATTACACTTGTAACCTTTTCGAAAATTGTGGCAAAGGAAAGGTTGGTGATATAAATCAGAATATCACCGATTAATTTAATTGTTTTATTCAGGCAGCGACTGTGAGGAACACTTAACATTAATACGCTCTTTCCTGCAAAATTTATTCGCATACATTGCATGCTCTTCACTCACAGAACACTGATTTGAAACTGAGAAAAAAAATTCCTTACTATATAACTTTGTTTTTTTGTAGACGCTTCTTTATTTTTTCGTTTTTGAATTTTTTTTAACACGTGTGTGTATATATGTCTGAACGAATCTCCTCCAACTCATAAGAAGATCATCATCAACCATGTCGGAAAGAGAAGATGTTCTCGAAAACTGTTTCACCGCATCGTATATCATGTGGCTGATTTCTTCGGTATTGATGGTAATCAGCAATGGATCTTTACTCGAAGAATACCTCAAAAACATTTTCGTCATCATAGCAGAACTGAGAATCAATTTGGGTTCGATCATTTAAAACCTAACATTGATTGTTTGGCGAAGATTGTCTCCAATCTACTTTATTGAATTATGCATCGGTTGTTTGGAATTACTAATTTTACAACTCTATGAACATTTCATATTTGGAAATGAAATGATGTCTACAATCGTCACGACGGTCTTTAGTTTGACTTGAAGTAGTTTGATGTTTATCACTTTGTGAGTATTTGCTGACAAAAACAAGTTGTTTTTCTCGAAGGCACTTCGGGTGTGGGGAAGACTGCAGTGTCCGCTCGATCGTTTGATTTTCTCCAGTTTCTGGCGGAATATCCCCTATACAAGAACAAGAACGAGAATAACCTATTCCAATCGATGTATACCATCGACTTGGAAAACGAACTAATGTGCTACATACAAACGCTGAAGAAAAGTAAAGTGTTTCTAGACCGCTCTCCATACTCGTAGTTTGTCTATGGGTTACATTACGATTACAACGGCCAACACGCCGACCTGCATACGTTCAAACAAAATGTGTTACCCATCTTACAACTTTGTGCCGAACGTTTACTTCACATACGCGAAAGGTTCCTGCATACATTTTCTATTTTGGGTTGCAAAGTCGAAATGAAATGATGTCTTGCCACGGAGATTCCATTCACGAAGGAATTCTTCAAGAGAAGAAACACGTTTGAAATCAACAATGGGTTCGATTTGGATGATTACAATATTAATGAAAATTTCTCGTTTGCTTGGTTTGCTTCCCTGTTTGATAAAGAAGTTGTGTTTGTGAAAAAAAAATATGTATCAAATGAATTGACAAAAATAAATGTATAAATAGGTTTTTTTAAAATATATGTGTATTTATTTACAATATAAATATTTAATTACAGCAATCGTTGTTTGCAGAATTTGCCATATCCTCGTTCTCTTTTTGCTTAAGCTGTTGTATTCTTTCCACCCGAATTTTGTCGATGAAACACTTTCCTTTTGCCAAAAGAAAAAATTTACATTCAGGATACCAAAAACCATGTTCTATCCTAGAATTGTCTTTATATTCCCAATGTACAATGTTTTTACTGCAATGAAAACAAGTCACTCGATCACTGAAACCCGTTTAAAAGAACCCCGCTTTACTTAGCCGTTTCGGGCCTTGAACTAGAGATGGAGGACACTGTTTTATTTTAAACGTTTTTATTCGTGCTTCACACATATTGTATTCAGGATAGGCATGTTGTTCTTTGTTGTTTTGCAAAAGTTGAGATATGGCATCAACATCGACATCATTGTCTGTGATGACGATTTTACAAACATTCTTACCATCCTCTAAATTTGTTGTCATAACAGGATATACGTTATCCTTTATCAAGTTAACATACAGGCATTCAGTTATGGAGTAATTATGAATATGTTCTATCCTAGGATCATCTTCGTCTTTCCAGTTATAATATATGCAGCCACAATAAAAGCAAATAACCACATAGTTGTCCCCGTGCAAAAGAAACCAGCTTGGCTAAGTTGTTTCGGTCAAGTGTGACGTAATAATCACAGTCGACGAACGAGCATAACGTCATAACCACAGTCGACTGACGCGTATGACGTCATAACTGCAGTTGACACATGGATAGAGAAACATCAAGATTACTCCTCTCCCAGAACAGAAGAGAGATAAACTATGTACAAAAAGGTAAGTTATTTAATATATTATATATAGTATATATTAATTAACTTACTTTTTTGTACTTACTTTATTTCTCTTCTGTTCTGGAGATGAAGATGAGAAGCTGATGATGTTTCTCTGTCCATCGCTCGCAGTCGACTGAAGTCTTTTGTCCAGATCTCTCCGCCATATAGGTAAACTGAAGGGGGGGGGGGGGAGGAAGGGGAAATGAAATGCCACAATGTGATTGTTTCTCCAAATTAGGAGTGGGGGTAAAATTCAACTTCATTTATCTTGCAACAGTGTAAAGTATGTTTAGTTCGGAGAAAACTTGCAAATGTGTTTCTGATCCTTACACAGATAATTAGTATTCAAAACTCGTCTTGTAAATGCGAAGTGAGTAATAATATAACCTTGGACGAGTTGTTGCCCTTGTTTAGTTCTGCGAGACTTTACCAGAGTGTGTTGTGATCGACATTCCTTCCCCCTACCCACACACTTTCGACAACCAATCAGAGTGCATTATTTCATTTACCCTCCCTTCCCCTTCCAAGTTTGCCTATATTGCCGAGAAACCTACAAAAAAGTCTTTAGTTGACAGCAAGTGCTGGACAGAGAAACATCAACCTTCCTCCTCTCCAGAACAGAAGAGAAATAAGGTAAGTACAAAAAGGTAAGTTTATATATATATGTTTAGTTCTGAAAAAACTTGCAAACTGGAAGGTGAGAAGCAAGGGGAGGGTAAATGGTCTACTCTGATTGGTTGTTGATCCCCCACCCCCCACACCCAATTTCACCAGCCAATCATGTTGCAGCATTTCACTTGCAGATCTCGCAGCCATATAGGCAAACCGGAAGGAGCGGAAAGGGAGGGGAGGATAAATGTTGTACTCTGATTGGTTGTTGAAAGTGGAGATTGAGAGAGGGGGTGGGGTGAAGGAATGTTGATCTTAGAGCACTTTGGTAAAGTCTGGCGAAACTGGCCAAACTTATTCATAGGTCCCTATACAGGTAATTTGTATTCAAAATTTGTCTTGCACATAAAAGGGAAGTATAAACGAAATTTTTGCTATCCAATTCCAAAGGTTCGTTCATCATGTAGCTGCCGAGATTACAGCGATGACTGCCGAAAGTGAAAAATATAATAAATTTACATAAATACGAATGCAGACAAGACACTATCACCTTTGAAAAGGAATATGATAGGTTTTGCTAAAAGTCAACTACATTGTAAATTGTCAAATAAATAAACAAATGTTAAAAAAGTTTTTATCTGTCCTTTCCTTTTTTCTTTTTCTTTTTTTTTCCATTGATTCACCTTCTTGGTTCTCATGTTTCAGCTCATCATATTTGTTCATCAAACCAACAAGTTTTTCATCAAACACATTTTCCCTTGTGATCCGAAATTTACTCGTGTGATACCAAGGAGACGCGATATTAATTTGCCTGTTATGCATCGTATTTATAGCTTGATCTAAAGATAACACATACGATTGTTGGGAGAAGGGTTTGGATAATAAAATATTAATGGCTTCCCGAGGCCTGGTAACGTATTTAAAACTACAGTTGTTTTTTCACATCCTTTTTTCTCCAGTTTGTCACAGTTACCATTTACGAGCGAATCTATGAAATTAATGCGATAATTTGCATCTGCATAGTTTAATTGAAACGAGTTTGTCTGTCTAGTTTCGAAATTATTCAAATTGTTTACCAAATTATTACAAATTTCAAGCAATTGTTGTGAAATCTGTAATAAATCGACACTTGTTTTTACATAACCTATATTTTGTATTGTTTCATTAATAGTTTTGAATAAAATTATAAAATTACTAGACTTGTCAAAAGCATCGCCACTATTTTCGTATTCATTTGTTTAAAAAGTGATTATTTTTTTCCATTAACCCTTTTAGTTTCTTATCCCTTGACTCATAAGATGCTGCGAAATGGAACAGGAAACATGTTTTTTTTTTTCAAGTCTTATTAGTATTGGAATACATTACCATTTTAAAAATATTGACCAATATAATTATAAGTAAAGGCTGACATGCGAAAAAAGTATAGATTATCCCTAATTGCATGCAAATTCTATCTATTTGTAATAAAAAATTGCAACCTTTGTCAATGCAGCTTCATTCGCGTCCAACGATTCGCCGACTTTGAACATTTCGTTTGGTTTTTCGCAAGATGCTCCTGAAGAGTGTATGAATATGAAACGAGAGAATAATGTGGCGGAAACTTACAATGAAATGACTATGATAATTTTAATCATATACAATTTGCAAAAAGTCTCAGCGACTAATTTGTGGGATGGTTTCTTAAGCACCGATCTGCAAAACATTCTAAACAGCAACTGTGACAATTTTTCGACAGTTAAAAAAATATATTTCGGTAGTAAAATAAAAGTATGTATAAAATGTTATGTCATTGTCGAAGGATGGATGGATGGATGGATATATATATATATGGTGAATGGAGATTTTCAGTTGGATGAGAGCGAAGCAAGTGTGAGAACTACACCATTACTGCACAGCTCCGTCCACATAAATGTTCAACACTAAATTCTGGTTGTTCAAATAAGGCAGGATTACAGTGTTTACCAGAATTTAGTGTTGAACATTTATGTGGACGGAGCTGTGCAGTAATGGTGTAGTTCTCACACTTGCTTCGCTCTCATTCAACTGAAAATCTCCATTCACCATTCGCTGGAAACGTCTTCGTCCCGAGACTATCTTTTCGAGCAGAATTGTACAATCCAAACGGTCCAATGACATCTGCGAAGAGATACTGTAAAATATCATTCCTACAATCTATTTAATCCACAAGAATTTGGATCGTCGGTGTTGCAGCAGCAGTATTTCCAACGAAACACCGTCGTGGACGAATCGCTCAACAACATTCAAAATAACATTAGCGACATTTGGAAGAATAAGGCCAACCACATACACCTGTTCCTGCGAATTCTAACGTATTCGATTTTAAATACGGGATTCAATCTCCTCTGTGTGGTCTTTTTAACCGACCTGCAAGATTTGTGCGTCCCGAAACTCTTTGTGAAATACAGTGCGGCCGATGCAAGGATAAATAACCGGCCCAATATCGGAATATCTGTGAAAATATGAACATCAAACCCAAAGACTTGAAATTGGGTAAAACCTCCAACTCTCTCGTCTTAAATTCTCGCGATAAAGAGGCTTGTAGTTTTGCAACGAGTGGAAATGCAAAGAAAAATATGGCAATCAAGGAAATGCTGCTCCAAATGGAAACCCACGACCAGTATAAACGGTGGTTTGATTTTTTAAGTCTCTTTTTAAACTGTGATGTTTCAAACTAACCTGATATCTGCAATGGCGATAGGGCCGATACAGATGATGACGATGAGGGTAACGACTATATTTCATCTCTATCGGCAGAGAAACCCACGTACGAAGAAACTATACAACAACTGATGAATAATTTCAACGTGTTTCACAAGTTCATGTGTCATTCGTACACAGACATCATACATTCATCGGCAATTACCAACTCTTTGGGAAAATTGTGGAGCTCGTGTCCGAATCAGGTAAACAAATGTATCACGATCAACAAAAATAAAAAACAAGACATTTTAACAATAGTCACGACTCTTTCGTTGAACAAATAACTGAAGGAAGAAATATGTCTATTTCGTAGATTACTATAAAATTACACATATCGATCGAAAACATGCCGATTTTATTACATCTCTAACGATACTAGGCTACATTTGGTCAGAGAAACATTTTGTGCCAGTGAAAATAATTCATCCACTCTTTAAACGATGCTATGATAGTCTTCCCGAAAACGTTGTTCATCAACTGATCAAATGTATACTTTTACAATCATTGTATGATAAGAATGTTGATCAATTCGAATCCATTGATTTTTTTCAAGACTCACGAAGAGGACGCGAATGATGCATAATGTCCCATTTAAAGTACATGAATTTCATGAAAAAATTGTGGTACTTTGGCAGATTTCGAAGATTTAGTTTCGTATTTTATTTTTGGGTATTTACCAAAAACTCGAGAATATAGCACCGTGGTTTGCAACATGTTGATGAGCGAATTGAAATATCTAGATCCCTCCTACCAAAAACCCTTTAAAGTGTCCATGACCACTTCGGCTTATCGGCGAGCAGCTAAGCTGAACCACTATGATGTGCAGATCTTGTATTTAAGCGACGGAAGTCCCATCACCATCGAAGGAAAAAAAAAAAAAAACAATCTACAAATCGACCAAAGTCTTGCCCTGGAATAATGCAAAGAAAATACACAATTATGCGTAAAATGTGCTTACCGAGTTTCTAAATGACTCGAACACTCCCTACTCATCGGAAGTGGAATTTATGCTTTTAATTGATTTCCTGTACAAGACAGCTAGGCGAAAAAAAAACGAATTTTTGTCCCTGGCGATGAGTCAAGTAAACGAACTGATTGAAAGTGAAAAAAAAAAAAAAAACGAAATTAAAACAAAAACAACAATAATTTGTGTTCCTTCTTAGTTTACGCATACACTGAACGTGTTTGTGAATCATCCTTTGCATTCTATTTACAAAAAATTGAGTAGACTTTTTGTCACCCGATAGGAAAAACTCTGTTTGATTTACATTGCCTTGTACAAAAAAAAACAACAGGAGTATGACCCGATCGGGGAGTGTTGTTTCATGCTTGGCGAAATAATTTTTTGGTGCGTGCAAGTGCGGTCGATCCAAGATTAGCTCAAAATGCACTTGGACACGGTAAAAAAATGTCCATGTTGAATTACGTAAATAATGAAATGTTGAACGATACCGATCTTCAGCAAATTTTAATCAACAAACTCACATATATTTAAAAAAAAAATTAATAAATAAAACCTCAATGGTATATAACTGCAGAACAAATCGAACCTCATCAATAAATCTCTGTCATTGAGAATAGCATCATGTCGGCGAGGTGTGATAAAGATGGAGCATGTGCACACCAACCTGCCTTCTGTCAATGTTTAATTTGTGGATACAATGCTCAGTGTTTCGACATATATGATTTGCCTTCGCATACATCAGAGACAGAGAGATCGTCTTGGCCAAATTCCTCGATGGAGATCGGCGGGCGTCGAGAGGGTGAAGATGGTGATGCGATGGAAATCGGTGGAATGAGAGAGAGTGAAAATGGCGATGCTGCAGCCGCTGCCATCAATGTTACTGTTTCTGTTGTAGATGATGAAGTTCACTCGATTTGCATAGTTGACTTTCAAGGTTTTGAAATTCTTCAAACATTTTACTTAAAGGAGTTGGTTATTTTCGACACTAAACGAATCGCATACAACACTACATTTTTGGACCTCCGTTTAAGCTAACTTGTTTCAGTGAAGAGACCAAATCAGCCATCCGAAAATCGATTTTACATGTGCCTGGAATACGCTGGTATGAAGGGTGGATACCTTACATGTGTGCGTTGAGTATAGTGCAAAAATTGCCGAGGAATTACAAACATATCTACGTTTCAAGTGTGGAAAAATACAAGATCTTGTGCAGTCACTTTCTACCCCCATACCTATTCACCAACTCGATCCACGACCTCGAAAACCATATACCAAATTTTCTAGAGGAGGTGAAAGATGCAGTTGACTCTGTACTTTTCTCAAGATGTATCACCCATTGTGGACTTTGTGTGATGAAAATGTGTGTATTTTTGAATATGTTTTATTTTTAAAATATATACATTTGTAAAGTGTGTTTTTTGTATGTAATTCTGTATGTTTTTTTTTGTATATAAGGTCTAATAATGGCCCTAAAAAAAATTCATCGATACAATTTTGGATTCTGAAAAAAAAAAAAAAAACCTACCTTAAACGATGATTCCTACTCCACTGAAATATATAATAAACTCTTGAGTCATACGGAAGATGGAGAAATATTCAATCATCGTTACATACCAAAATTGACAAAAAAATTGTATATTCAATCTAAAACACCACATTAAATGTACGTGATTTTAAAAGAGGTAATCAATCAACACTTGTTTATAGATTTTGTCCTTTTTCTCTTACATAAAATTATAGACCAAGTGGTTCTCGACAATCGGGATAAACGCCCGTCCATAATAAACCGGTTTATTTTGACAGTGACTCAATTTCTAGACAACTTCCCAAGGACAGAAAACTTGTTTCGACGAACACTGATAAACTGTCGTCGTGGAGGAGGTGATTTTGACTTAATAGACGACATTTCGAATAATTCGTCTGTTATGTGTTTATTGTTTATCACTTTACAAATTCCATTCTCGAATTGTTTATACAAGGTTTAAAGAATATTGACGAAACTTTTGACGATGTGGAAAAATTGAGATTATTACACAAGACGGTCAACCCTAATGATTATTTCGAAGTTTCGAAAAATACTGCTACGATTGGGGAGGTCGAAGGTGACAAAACTAAAGATGAGTTTCACGTGGAAAACGACCAGGTGTTGGAGCTGCTCGATCCGAACAAGGCCGCGATAGAAGCAAATTATGTCTATAATGGTAAAGATGATGGTGATTACGATAGTGAAGATTAATTCAAGTTACAAAACGTATATAATGATTTGGAGTATTTTAACAAAGTCACAGTATCGGCCATTGTTCACCGTGAAGATCATGTCGATGAGAACGTGCCGCTCGAAATTAGCGAATTAAATGAATCCGAAACCGAAGTTATTCTCTCTGACGAACCGGTTATAACACAGAATGATTTAAATTTCCGCAAAAACGGAACAGAAATCGAACATGAAAATACTGCTGACGAATCCACACTGGTACTGGTGAAACGGAATTCCTACATAACCGAGCCCGAAACCACATTCTTGGGAATTGAAAAGCCAACAACCACACCCATCGAAATATATTTCAGTGAAAGCGAATCGGAAACCGAAATCGAAAGCGAAGAAATAGTAGCACGGCAATTACTCGAAGCAAGTACTTTAGATTGGCCTGTGTTGGAGGAATTGAGCGATATGGAAACCAATCTCAAAGGTACTTTAGACGAGCCTGTGTTGGAGGAATTGAGCGAAATGGAAACCAACCTCAAAGAACCTAACGAATCGATGGGGATGGAAACGGATTCGGGCGAAATTAAAACTGAAATTGAGCTTTTCGACCAAGGCGAAAATAATAATAGTCGAAAAATACATAGGGATAAATTTCCACTATATTTAGTCTGTTTGACGGAAAATGACTTGTTTGACTGAGTGGAAAAAAACTAAGCTTTAATGGAAAAAATTATTTTAATTTGTTGTGTTTGTATTTCCCTTACTGTGGCTACGATGATTCCCGAAAACTATGGCGATCAAATTGAGTATAAAATATTTTACAAATAATGGCATGTTTCACAAGATGGTCGATTGTCTGTCACTACCGTTTTGCTGTATCGATTGTCCAGATTGCCAAGTTTTGTGTGATCTATCAAAGTTGAATTTCGATTGCAGTAACAACAACAACAATAACCCAACAATCGCCCGCAACCTCTTCCCATCGCACAAGCATTGTTCCACGTGATTCCAGACACAGGATAGTCAGTGTGTTGAAAAGCACCAATCCTTCGGAAATTGAATGGGCGTGTATCTCGACTTACCCACTCATGTGGAATGATGATGGGGCTCAGACTCCGTACACACGCAATCCGACAGTCCAGTTTTAAATTAAACAATTGTAAATGCAGGGCCGATATGATATTGGGTGTTATTGGGAATTTTAACCACACATACCGAGATGTTTTCCATCAACCCACGTTAATTTTCTAACAAACTTTCATGAAATTCAAAATATCAACTACAATAATGATTCATGAGATGCATGTATTTATATATTTTATATTATTATTATGGATAACAGGGGTCTTCGTAGTTTTAATTTATTTTTCCACAGAGATGCAATACTTTATACCGGAAATTTACAAGAGAAGTGAAAATGAAATTTCTATTAAATTTCGAATATTATTTCCCACAATACCTCCGTATTACAATAAACAATCAATTTTAAAAAGCACACAATTAATTTTCCAACTGTAAAATCGGCAATATGAAACTGAAATCTTTATGCCGCGACCTGTTCGATGGCGAAGGTCAAATATGCGCACATGCATCCCTACCTTCCTACAAAAGCATATGTTTCGAAACAGATAATAAATGGTCCTATCTTTTTTCCCAACAGGTACTCATTCACGAATTAGGTCACGTGCTGTGTTTATATGACAATAAAAGAAAAGATAGCGTGATGTACAATCATACAAAACACAATAAATTTACGAGATTTGATGTGCACAACATTATTTCAATGTATCCAGTTTTGAAAAAAAAGTAAATTAATATTATACATGTGCATATATATATATATAAAGAAACATCCAAACTGCACGGAATTGCTGCATTTAGAGTATAATTCACCGTCTCGAAACATGTACGGCCGTGTCAAGAACGCACTGAGCACACATTTGAAATTTTTCAAGAATTACTTTATGATTAAAAATACCGAATTTACAGAAAATGGGTAATATGGAAAAATTAAGTGTATATGTACCTATATATATATATATATATATATATATATATATATATATATATATATATATATATATATATATATATATATATATATATATATATATATATATATATATACCGAATTTACAGAAAATGGGTAATATGGAAAAATTAAGTGTATATGTACCTATATATATTATATATATATATATATATATATATATATATATATATATATATATATACACACACTTAATTTTTCCATATTACCCATTTTCTGTAAATTCGGTATTTTTAATCATAAAGTAATTCTTGAAAAATTTCAAATGTGCGCTCAGTGCGTTCTTGACACGGCCGTACATGTTTCGAGACGGTGAATTATACTCTAAATGCAGCAATTCCGTGCAGTTTGGATGTTTCTTTTGAAGCAAGTTGAGTTGCCTTTTCAAGTTTCTATTTTGTACGCAAATTACATAATACAGAAAATCAAAATTGTCTTCATTCAATTTCAATGCCAAGAAATTTGGTTTCAAACATTTCCTTATTTTTTCTGTGCCTTCTTTCGTGTTGTTGGCTTCTCGCAGTCACTGCAACTGCACGAATGACTGCTCTGTGATTTCCTACGCCTATATATCCTACAAAGTTCCCGGTAGAACTGGGTGGCCGATACTTAATAAAATGTCATACCTGGAGCTCTGCTTTCTTTCCAGACTACTTTTGCCCCCACAAACAAAAAGCTAAATTGGCTCTTTTGATCTCAGGTACCACCGGGAACTTTGCAATTTTGAAATAGCCATGCTGTCCAAAAGATGAAAAGAGAAACTACACTAAACTAATCACACACACGACTAACTACCTTTTCACAACTGCGCTTGTCCTTACTCGATTTATGTTAAGCATGACGGTATACCCCTTAACTGCCTTCTCGGCTCAGTGAGCTCGGGTTGTGCAGAACTTAGTTTTGGGGGATGTCCGGTAACCAGAAAACATCCCCCGCCACCTCGCCCCCAGGCGCAAGGAGCTTGTATCTAACTCAAACTGCTGACTCGAATCGGCATTCATGCACGCACACTCATTCAAAACCATCGCTGCGCTCATTCGCTTTCCGTTAGCCAACTGTAAAACTTCGCACAGGTTCAATCCCCTTTGTTAAATCAGTAATATATTGATGTCTGAGCATGTCGTCCAGTTATATCCATATGTCATAGTTGGTTTATGTCATCTGGTATTTTCGCTGGCCACGTGGATGAGGGCTCGATGGGGGAGGTTTTCGCCTTTTGCCTTTCCCATTTCTTCCATCCAAAGCCGAAGGTCTTAGAACTCTCCAGGCTCCCCCCCCCCCCCAGATCCTCCATCCGTCCCGGCCCCTCCCGAGGGAGGGGCATGTCACATCATGTGTGGCGAATCCATAACTATGGAAAGAGTGCCATCCGAATTCGAAGGACTAGTACCTAACTACAGTGTACCCATTGAAGGGCTTACTATAATCAAAAGTACGCCTCCCGTATGTGCGGATGGCATCCTTAACGATGTCATATTCATTGAATCTTCCACTCCTTCGCCAGTAACACTCCTTTATGAGAGTTAATAACTGTTGGATTTGTTGACAGGCCTATCTGGGCGACGACAAGCCTGTCTATTGTTTCCATTTTTGGGAACAGTACCCTGTCCCCTCCCACCATACTCCTTATCACAAGGGCCAGAGCAGATGCCAGTGTGACTGGGTCCTCCAGCCTGGTAAGCATTGCTCCTCTTATGGTTTCCTTGTACAGCCAATATGGGTCTTCCGGGTCTGCTTGTGCAGGCCATGCCTGTACAGCGACATCTACCATGTTTCTCAAATCCGGCCAGTCAATCTTAATGGTTTTTATCTCCTCAGGAGTTGCCTCAGATTTCAGGGTGAGAACCTTATAGAGGAAGACATACCTCTCAACCTCGGTTTCCCGTGGCTGATCGGCCCGTACCTCCTCCATTGGTACTCCCGTTGACCATACCTCTCTGGCTTGGGTCATGGCACACACTGTTCTCCGTCTGTTGTCGTGTTTGAGCTTGCTCATGCTATTGCTAACACGAGCGAAGCCCTCCCGGACGAACACCAACCTTATCATGTATGGAATTACTCATTAATTTTTTTCGCCATTTCTAAAACCCAAGTTTGCCAAAGAGCTCACGACATCGCCAAAAACAATTTGGATTTTTCAGCACTATACACTTTATGCAACACTGCGTTCTTATTGCAACACATTGAAGATTCAGATGTAATAATTTCATTGGCAATTGAATGTTTATTACATTCGTTGCATAGTAAGCGAAAAAATAACATCGATGCAATGTGATTGGTTGTTCAAATTAGGAGTGGGTGGGGGAATGACGATGACGACACACTCTGTCAAAATTTCGTGGAACTAAACAATAAAATGTGCAACTTTCTCCAATACTTTTTTATTTAATGCACATATACATTTGTTTATTTTTTATGTAAAGTTATTTTATAACAAATGTCATATTCAAATCGTCATTACATTGTTGATAGTAACAACATTCCCATCATAACCATTGCTGATGTTATCGCCATCACCATCGTTGTTGGTATCATTGCCATAACAACCAAGCCACTTTGTGACGAATGTCTAATGTAGAGCACTCAAATGTTTTCTCTACTTTTAAAAAAAACATGGCAATATCATATATATATTTTTTTTTTGTTACTGCAAAACTAAAAACTAAACTATAAATACCCAAACTCAGATGCTTATTATACCCAGTTCGAGTAGTCTGTTGACGATTTGCACTGCCGAATATTATGTGGGTGTTATATCATCAAATAAGTAATCAATTCACATCTGTTGGTATTTAGAAATTTTAGCAGAGTCGAGGGTTTAAGATTTATAGTTTTTTTTCTCAAAGCTTTGTCCCTCGCATTTATCGTCAATTTCCACTACTCGAGTCATGTTGGTTTTATTGGATTTTTCTTTCGGGAGTATAATAGCTAGTTTTCCTTTATAATTCGCCATCATTGTGTTGTAGGGTAAAACTAGCAATATCTAACATCTCCCATCTCAGTCCATTTCAATCAACATCGTCCAAAAGAAAAATTGTGTATAAATTCCATCAAGTCTCGAAACATTATACATATTTTTTATTCCGCTTATCATGTATTCAATCAATATAATTGAGAATTATCACTGTCGTTTTTCGCATTCGCCGATGGATGTTTCAGTGTCGCAGATGTTGACAAAATATCAATAAACTGCATTGGGTGGTCGCCGACTTGAATTTTCACATGATTTTCTTTACCTGCGTCATGACGATAAACATCAAATATGTTTTACTTGATTATTGCGTATTTAAAAACAAATTTCTGGGAAAATTACCTACTTGGTCGACTTTTCGGAACCATTTATTATACTGGAGACGTGTCGTTATGGAAACCTAACTCAATTGATAAACATCCAGCAGATTTTCGATGCAGATTCGTCAGGGTCAACTATAAAAGAACTGGCTATCGCCTCTGATGTTACATTCATGGTCGATGCCCTAGGATACGAAGGGGGTAACGATGCCAATACTGGATGCTATTCTTCAACACCATCCATTCGCATCATGGGCCGATTCACAAAACTATGTAAGTGAATGAGTCTAATCAGAGGAAGTGAGGCAGGAAAGGTGGGGCAACATCAACTTTGCCTCACGTGGTTCTTGAGGCAATCTTGAGAATGTCTCAACTTTGCCTCAAGATAATGCTGTAATAAAATGAAAAATTACGGGATAATCTTGAGGCAAAATTGAGGCAATTTTCAAGTTGGCCTCAAGAATATGCCAACATTTTTTCTTCATTACCCTCAACTTTGCCTCGCATAATTTGTTTACTTTCTGCACTTTTTTGTTAAGAATTTTTTTTTCTAGTCTCGAGAGAGTCTCACTTGATGGATGAAAAATAAAAAAAACCAACAAAATAAACATTTATGTTTTTTGTTATCGGGTGAAATATACATACAATAAAAATAAGAATAAAAAATAAATTGAGTATAAAAGTATTTGTTTCACAGGTGATACCCACAACAAAATAAAATGAAGTACCGAGTGTCGGACATTACCCTGGAATGAGCAAAAAAAACTAAACTGGCAAATTGTTAGCACAAAACAAATGAGGCGTATCCTCAACAGTTGGTGGTTTAGGAAAAATTCAAAAAATTGTGCTTTAGTCGAGGTGCAAAACAATATTGGTACATCATACAAACAAAATTTCCATACATTTACCATCGGTCGAATCGCAGGGCCATGGAACAATTAAAAACAATTCCGATGATCTGTGCTGTTTTGTTATTCCCAACTTGAAAATGCACTCGAAGGAATCAATTCCTAAGTTTAAAAACATCCTGGAAACTGACGAAATGGCCGAATTGGTCATCCTGTTCAAAATGATTGGGAATCACCAGTACATTTCGAAAATAAATTTTCATTCCATTCTGTATTCATTTGATTTCCTGATTGCATTGTTTCCAGAATCCCCTGGAAAATAGTACCACGATTTAATAGATCGTATAAAGGCGCGGCAGTCCTATTTATGCCAGCTGTAAGACAATATATACATTTTTACTCTTGTTAGAATCGTGCAAAGTCGGTGAGTCGTGCACGATTGACGAACATGCTATTTACGCCTTGGACGAGCAAATTTTTCGCTGCATCAAGCAAACATTTGTCGAGATTCAAAAGTTTTTCAACATTCCATTTTGTAATGAGTCGATAAATAAAACGTTGCAAGGTAGCAGGAGCCAAATGTGACTGAATTTACTGTTACCACGAATAAAATGTTTGTGCAGTCAAATCGTTTTATGAGCCGATCTACGACCAAACGAGATCATCGTTCCTCACGCGTGGATGACATCGCTAGGCTACGACCCGAACATCTCTCGAATCGTCCTCTTTGACCTGATCAATGTTGTGGATGGACAAAAGGAGAAATTCATCAATCTGGGGTGGGATACCGTCATTTTACTCAAACAAGATCCAGTGATACATCCCGCCTCGATTGTCGTCATCGATCGGTTGGCTTTTGCGACGACAGATTAACTGTTTGTCCCGCCGTTGATCCCGAAGAATCAAAATGCATTCATCGACGGAGGTACAGAATTATTGTACATGGTTACGGTTGCGGTCGCCATAAAGGAAGCTATAATCAACATGTCTCCCATTTACAGTATTTACATTCCTTTTAATAAACTGAGGTTGAAATTTATCGAAGCTCATATTCTGTATGTGCATAAACGAAGCCTTCCCAAAATACACAAGTTTCAGCAATTATACGAATTATTTCGCAACATTTACACATTGAAATGGTTCGATGACGACACGAATCGCGAAGCATTAGACAAACTGATTGTCGACGTGCCCCACGTTTACGACTTGGTTGAACAAACGGCAGATATTTTGGAAAATTTTTGTCTATTTGTTTATTTCAAATACGGCTCGAGGAAAACAAACAATTTCTTTTGTGAGGTGAACCAGAAAACTTACGAGTTGGCAAATGGCATCACTAATGATTTTCACGACGAATTGCTCCCATTTCTCCACTCGTTATAATCACCGAGTTTATTGGAAGGAAATTTAATTCGCATCGTTTTGAGCGCTGCCAAAGGAAATATTCATCACTACCTGGGACTCGTGAATAAATTGGATTCGCTCGACGGTACGCTCGACGGTACGCTCAAATTTAAAGACGCAATCAATTCCTCGAAACTTTCCTTGAACGAAATCGCAGCCGAAATCGAAAAGGAAATGCACAATATGGGTATAAAAGCTCACATGGTTCCCCGACTCGGTCATAATTCGTTTATCTCGGCCATCGAATGGAATGGTTTAACTTTGAGAGATGATGGTTTATATTTAAATGAGAAAGAACTTTAAATAAATCGAAGACTTTGTTATTTCCCAGGCAACGATTCAACGAATAATCCATGTAATACTTTGTGAATTGTTTTCATATATGTAAAGATACTTACCGAAAAAAGGTGAGCGGAATACAGAGAGGAGGAAAATAATTATGGTTAATTTCAAATATGCTTTTCACGAACATGGGCAATGGCCCTCCAATGCCCTGTAATCTGCGTTTATGGGATTGCGAACGGTGTGTTTCGAAGAGACAGGTATCTTGGAATATATAGGTTCGAGGTATCCCGAATATAATTTGTTTGAATCGTGGTTGGCAGCATACGAGTTTTGGCCCGAGACGATGAAACATCGACCGAAAATACTTACCCAAGCTGGTTTCTTTAGCACGGGGGACAACGATATGGTTGTTTGCTTTTATTGTGGCTGCAAATATTATAACTGGAAAGAAGAAGGAGATCCTTGAACAGAACACATTCATAGTTACTCGATGATTGAATGTCTGTATTTTAACATGATAAAGGATAACATATATCGTATTATGACAACAAATTTCGAGGATGGTGAAAATGTTTGTAAAATCGACATCACAGACAATGATGTCGATGTTGATGCCATATCTGAACTTTTGCAAAACAACAAAGAACAACATGCCTATTCTGAATACAATACGTGTGAAGCACGAATAAAAATGTTTAAAATAAAACAGTGGCCTCCATATCTAGTTCAAGACCCGAAACGGCTAAGTAATGCGGGGTTCTTTTACACCGGTTTCGGTGATCGAGTGACTTGTTTTCATTGCGATAAAAAAATTATATATTGGGAAGATGAAGACGATCCTTGGATAGAACATGTTTTTTGGTATCCCGAATGTAAATTTTTCCTTTTGGCAAAAGGAAAGTGTTTCATCGACAAAATTCGGATGGAAAGAATACAGCAGCTTAAGTAAGGAGAATGAGGAGATGTCAAATTCAGCAAACAACGATTTGGAGAAATGTGTGGGTGGTGGCAGCAATGGCGATAATGAAGCTGAAGAACAAAATCCATTTCTATGCAAGATTTGTTACCAAAGAAAATTGAAGGTTGTTTTTCTGCCTTGTGGTCATTCGATTTCATGTATCAAATGTCTATTTTCACATTCCAAATGTGCAATATGTCGTAAAAAATAATTGCTGTAAGTAAAATATTCATATTGTAAATCTATATATATAACAATTGTTTTCATTTGTACATTTATTTTTGTCAATTCATTTCATGCATATTTTTTCACAAACACAACTTCTTCATCAAACAGAGAAGCAAACCAAGCAAATAAGAAATTTTGATTAGTAATGTAATTATCCAAATTGAACCCATTGTTGATTTCAAACGTGTTTCTTCTCTTGATCAATTCCTTTGTAAACGGAATGTCTGCGGCGAGACACCATTTCATTTCGACTTACAACCCAAAATGGAAAATTTATGCAGAAACCTTTTGTGTATGTGAAGTAAACGTTCGGCACTAAGTTGTAAAACGGGCGTGTTGTACCTCCCCATTGGGTTTCCTTGGAAATATGACAACTCTTAACAATTACCCTTGATTACTCCTGTTATTTTTAAGGGTCCTTCGAATGTTAAGAGCGTCTTCTTTGTTGCACTTTCCCAAATACAGCTAGTAGGGTTACTACAATGTAAAACTAAATCACTGAGGTTAAATTTATTCAATTTACTGATTTTATAGTATTTCTTGTTACTCTCAGCTGCTATAAATAATATCTTCATTACTAATGCTATCAATTCTTTGCACACCTCCCCTGGATACTTCACTACTGTAGTCACCTCAAGTTGTGGCAGAGCGATAAGTTCTTGGACTATACTCACCATGTGCTGATCAGTTAACACCTGAATTGGAGCTTGTCTTGTGGTAAGATGTACGGTATAGTTGTTGAGCCAAACCTACATCATTCAACAAATGTGGTGGTTGAAATGCAGTGGCCAAAGAGTTTAACCCCTTATTTAGCTGGAAATATCCAGGTCTCTGAGATGCAGTATTTGACACTTGCTAATTATTACTTACAGACATAGATGGTCGGTTAGCAGCATCTTGAAAATATGGCCAAGGAGGTACATTACCCATGTTGCAGTTATTATTAGACATCATACTTGGGTGCTGCAGAGGGCTGGCTGGCCACGGATTTACTTGGGTACCAGACCAGTATACATGGGGTGGAGTTATGCTACTGCTTCCAATCAGAGAATTTGGTGACTTCCTCTTTTACCATTGCTCTCATTGGCACAAAGTAGATACACGTTTCCATCTGGATGTACATATGCATTTGGCTGTGGGGGATCCACAGTGGTTTCGTATTCACTCTGGTAGTTGCGATAATGCCTACAGTATCCAGGCGAGTACCTTTTCCCATGCCTCCTGATTGCAAAATCCATCATCCTAGTATAGGTCTCGCAACTTTGTCGGCATGAATGCGAATTTTCTCCTTCTTTTATTATTCACAGTGAAATTACTTGGGGATTATGTTGAAAGTCATTAGGTTGGTGCTGTCGCGGTCCAGAACCAGGATATAGTGCTGGTGGACGCAATTGTACAGGTTTATCAACCTTGTGTGTAGCATTAGCCCTCTGCCTTTCATTTTGATATATTTTTATGAGTGTTGTGCAGAATTAACTTAAGTTGGTGAAATCCCTGTCAGCCCAGCTGTCTTGATATTTGAGGGGAAGCTGAGCTATAACTACTTCAGCGAACTCCTCGTCACTCATGGGAGCATCTAGGTGCCTGGTGCGCTCAAACATTTCGCTATAGTGTTCTTCAAGGGACTTGTTCCTTTTAAGGTCGAATTTTTCCAGGTGCAGACTCACTCGTAAGTTTCCTTGTATTTTTTCATTCCAGTATGCTTGTAAGAATTTCTGGTGAAACTGAGTGAAAGTCTGAACATTGTCCTTCTCAGTCTCCGACCAGTAAAATATAGTTGACTCTAAACTTAGTCTTAGGCAAAGTAACATTTCTTGCTCACTAAGATTGAACAACTTAGCATACTCATCTAGTTTCCGCAAATAAATGACAGGATTCTTGCTACTATGGCTCCATTGCTTAACTGGACGATGTAACGTCGCAGCTGTTAGATTAAATGGTGTCACACTGTTTAAAACAACATTTCGACTTTCTGAACTTTCAACATTTACATTTCCCTGTACCGGAACAGACACGTCTGTACTACTATTACTTGAACTGGATGTACAAGAATTCGTAGTTGCTAACTTATGTAAATGTGCATCGAGCTCTACAATTTTTGTCTGGAGTTCATTACTTTTAGTCTCAAAATTATCTTGTGAAATGTGATAATCAGATGTGGTATTGTTTAATTTAGAATCTGTGTGTTGCTCGAAGTTTACCAGCTGATGATCTACATTGTATAGCAATTGTGTGTCAACACTAGTTGGTGTTTCAATGTTCCGCGATTCTACAGCAGAAATCCTGTTTTCGAGACTGCATATTTGTCCCTCTAAAACAACCCTTGCTTGCTCTATGTCTGGCACGCTAATCTCCATGGATTACAGACGTGTCTGGACATAGTTTACGGTGGTTTACACGAGCTGAAAACTTTCTTTAGTGTCGTTTCTCAATTGCGACTAACGTTCTTCTTCATGATTTTCTAATCTTGGAACGCTACCTTGCACTAATTTAAGATTTGCAGTGTGTGCGTTTTGATGTATTACCTATATTTTCATTGAATAACGTCATACGTTGATGTACACGGGATACGAACTGTTCCAAATTAAATAATTTGTTGTTGTGTTCGTCAAATTTGACATTCATATCGTCCAATTTAGTATTTAACGCAGCCCTTTGAGCATTTATGACTTCAAGTGCTGCAGCAAGATTAATGTAACCATTAAAATTATCACTTGCCCCGTCAACATTTTCGGTAACTTTCTCCATGACATCGACATCTAATAAGGCCTTTACGACCTCCTCGCTATGACTATGGTTATTTCCTGCGATGCTGGATGACACGTTTACGACAGGCGCACCTTTCCCGCTTATCGTATCTGAATTTGTTACAGACATTATATTTGCCCCACTATTTCTCAATATGTGCAAAGAGCTTCGTAAAAGATATGGCTCTCGTGCCATTCATTTCTAAAAAAAAAAAAAAAAAAAAAGTTTCTGAGAAGGAGGAAAGGAAAAAAAAACGTAGCTTTTTATAGAGGAATAGCAACAATACATTTTCTTAGCTGTGCCTTGCATGAAGTTTTACAGACGGACAATCCTTCCTCCATGGCAACAGAGCTTTCTTTAACAACACACAACTCATTGTCATTTTATGCATTGTACTAAGAAAAAAAACAGTTTTTTTTTCTTTCTCACTAGTACTTTCTTTTGTACTTATGGATGGTAAAACGTGAAAGATAACTTTATTATCTCGAGACCCCGCTTTATTGCGCGCCAATCTTTAAGAAGACTGCTCTTATTTCTGATAAATAATAATAGGTTAGCTTTAAACCTAATACTCGTATTATAGTAATGTAATAACTGATAACAACTAGTTGTATATTCTGTATGAGTTCAGACGGGATCAGTTCTTTTACAATATTTTGGTCCTTGGGCGCCAGTCTTTAGAAGACAATTAAATTTTTAAATTCATTACCTACTGTTGAAATGTGTAAGTGTGGGTGTGTTTGTTGAATGTTACCACAATTTGCAGTCCTGCGATAATGCCTCAGTAAGATACGTGCACAAAAGATTATTCAAGCATGGTAAATCATGCACGGACATGAACTCATAAAATGAACACGCAAATACCATCACTCCAAGATTATAATTGCTACTTAAACATAGCGATTTAAGCAATTATTTTAGACAAGGAAAACAAAACGATATCTTTGAAGCATTTACTGGAAATATGCGAGGGAAACAATAAAATAATACAACACTTAACACAGCAGCACATATGCACTTCTGTTAAATTATAATAAAAATTATATTATTTTGCTAATATTAGTATTCTGCTGCCAGTGTCACAAATTTAGGTTCTACCTAACAGATCACCACAGTTAACACAGTGTGACCAGACCACATAATGATAATGTTTGAATAGGGTCCAAATTAATGCTGTATTTTAATAATGATTCGGGTTTGACTCGTCGGCAGAGCAAGCTCGAGACTCAAATTTTCTACAGACCACTGGGACATATTGTTATATTTCACAAGAACAGGTCGCCATTTGGTCAGTTCCATTACTAGTACAACTTTTAATTGAGAAATTGCCGAAGATAAGAAAGTTACTTGTTATTCACTTACACTGGACGGGATAACACACAATGATTCAGCAAACGGAGATGGCTGCAGGTCTGCCATTAAGGTCTGGAAGGGATATCGGTATCTCGCCGACTCGTCCTCTCCCCTCAGAAAAATACGACTCCAGTTGTGGGCGCCGTGCCTCTGCTACGTCCATCTGACATCATCTCGTCGTCGGTCCTCGTAGATAACAAGGCGTCCTCTCGGAACTATCACACTAGCATACCGCCTATCTCCATGATGTAGAACACTCTCTCTCTCTCTCTCTTTTGAACCCCTGTTCTTAGTTCCTTAGTAACATTCGCTCGCAACAAACAGTTCTTAAGTTTAATTGTAGATTTGAACTTGGTGGCAACTGGCATAAATAAAAAACAAACCTCTTAGCAAGCTGACTAAGGTTACAGAGTTCGTCTAACCAGTAATTTTGGTAAATTATGAGGACATAGAAAATAAGAAATGAGTTCATATACGTGACCATCAAACTGCTAATTTCAGTTTGCTGATGATAATATTAATAAAGGTGCTGTAAATCACCGAATCAATCTTTGTTTAAATATAAATAATTAATTAAGCTTATTATCATCATCGAAAACCCGTTTTTCCTCATTTTCTTTCTAAACACTGAAAAAGTATGATGGTGCAGAGTACTAACGAAAAAAATAATAATTTGGCATTTCCTTTCAAACATAAATTGGCATTAAATTAAAAAACAAATCAAAAACAGTGTTTTGGAAATACATTCTGAATACGGAAATTTTACAACTACCTGTTGGCAACCGTGCTATGAATAATTCATTTACATGGCGATGGCATGGAACAGATAGCAGGAGATTGCTTCAAGAAATGTAGTGAGAGTAAATTTCTGAATTATAGAGTGAAATATTTTGCTTTTAGCTGAATATGGCATTTTTGGAGGTACTTTATTGAGATTTGTGAAATATATTTTAAAAATTGGATTGGAAGGATAGGGTTGCTTACAAATACTGAGATCTAATGGGGCTTTCTATTTGTTCGGAATCATTGTTATGCTATATATTTGTTCCAATTACAACAGTCAGTCGGTATAATGCTAATTTCTATTATATTTTACATTCCGATTTGTACGCTGAAGCGAACTAACAGTGCCGCACACATTTTTGTGAGTGGTTTGACGTAGAAATTTGGTTTGAAGATTGATCTATGGAGGAAAGTGTAGAAGGCTTAGGCTTACGGGAGGAATTTATAAAATTTAAAGGTTATGTTGGAATTGTTCTCAATTTTTTTTAAGAGCCACTGGACCTGCACTGCTTTCCAGATCTTTTATTTACAGACTTTAATAGTTTATACCCCTGAAAGTGGAAGCTGATTTGCCATACTCTGTCCGAACACTTCATAAGAATTTACCACTGGTGTTCCTAGTAACACAGTTGTTTTTGGCTCCATTTGTATCACGGTCAGCAGGGCACATTGACCTATACAATTAAATCTTTAGGTTTTGACAAAAAATGAATTATTTCAATGACTATTCAGTAGCGTAATCATTTATTACACAAAATGTTAAATTACAACATTAAAAAAAATATTAACAAACTTTGCTTTCAATAAACCTCTCCTAATTTCATAAGAAACATTAATAGTACTATTTGCTACACAGTACAATTTTAAAGAACAGTTGCACACCAATAGCTGATCAAAAACAAAAGTAAACAAACCCAATTGTCTCATAATCAAATCTCAACAACTTTTTACAATAATAATTAAAGCAATTATAAAATGCTGCACAAATAGGATTACAATTCTTGATAGCTACTAGTAGGTTCCATAAACTAGGTGTCTCCTTAAGAAATACTCTTTGACACGAGTTGAAAGTTTACATACAAAATTAAATGCCTTAGTATCATGAATATTTCTCACGCCAACTCAGCAGTACCCACATGAGGTTTAAACAAGCAATTGATGCATCAGATTAACATATTCAAAAATAGGTGACACCTATAATTATTTTAAAACATGCTCACCTGAAATTAAAATGAAAAATAGCTATAACAAAAACAGCAATACATTTTCCTACCCAACACTCCATAAAAGGGGCAATGAAATATCACGCAGTCAAGTGCTTCAATTACATTTCCTAACACCCCTTTAGAATTAAATATCAGGTACATTTACCGGTCAATCAGTGAAGTTACACCAACTATATGTGAGCACGTGCCACTTTCAATAATTATGTCCATAAATTAGTGTAGATTAAAACAACATTCTCATGACAATTTACTAGAACCTGAAGATACACAAAGCACCAGCGGTTGGCAACCCTGCCCTAATCCAAAATCGCTGTTCAATAAAAGATACAAATTAAAACGTAATTTAAAATGCTTACATTAAAAGATTTAAACACAGTGGAGGCAGTCTTTTAAGGAGACCCCAACATAGCTCCAGCAGCTTAAATAAGATTGACAACACACAATAAAATATGATTCCCGAAGCACCTTGCAGCGAGCCACTGCAGTAGTCGCAATGCATTTGACCTTCAAGGCTGTAAATGAAATTAAATTCCATTCCACTACCGTGACGAGACAGTAAACACACCTAAAGTTAGTCCAAACTAAATTACTAACGGCAGGCTGAAACAGAATTTTTAATACGCTGAGTTACTGTCCGTTGCCTAAGCCATTCACACACAGACTTAAAACACTACTAAAGTACTAAAAACCTATGCTCACTCCACTGCCATGACTCACCGTAAATTTTAGAGTAACTGCTCTGACCATCTACCGCACGCCCGCAGGTGGGAACCAATACAACATTCCGTTTCATGTTGACACTCGTAGAATTAATTTATCAGTGCTAGCAGGCAGTTCAACATTTTATCAAGTCGTGTACAGACGAGTAGTGGCAGCAAAGATGTACTAGACGAGAGTGACTGGGTGGAGAATTGGCAAACCCGAAATGGGAAATGGGGAAGGAGGGAGGGTAATAAGGGGAAGGCAGGAGGAAGGGAAACAGAGTAGGCACAAGTGATGGTCGCCGCAACTGACATATGGCCAGCAATGATGGAAGTAAACAGCGACAGTGTCGCAATCCCCACCCCTTAAGGTCCCTGATTCTCGACGACTCACCTCTATTCTGTCTTCGGACAAAGTATACTCATGGCGATAGTTTATAGCAGACACTGAAGAAATAAACTTTTAGACAGAAAGATAGTTACAGCCATCAATTACATCTTTTGGCAAATGCCCAGCATTAATCTTCATAGAAAATCAGAGTAGAATAAAGTTTCACATGAAAAATTCCACACTGTGCGCCTAAGTTCCAGGCATGCATGGTCAAGTTTATAGAAGTGACGAAAATATCCCCGGGCAGTGGGCAGGCTGAGACTCAACTCTGCGCC
The DNA here is from genome assembly GCA_029891345.1 of Dryococelus australis. NCBI lineage: Eukaryota > Metazoa > Arthropoda > Insecta > Phasmatodea > Phasmatidae > Dryococelus > Dryococelus australis. Next base: position 308,526,045 of record CM056994.1, on the reverse strand, counting down.
GAGCAGAGGGTTTCTTCGCGGGATTAGGAAATTTGTGTGTTTATTTACTTTTACAAGTTGATGTTTGTGTTGGAAGATATGTTGATTCATTTGTAATGTTTATATCTGATAGCCTATTATTTTGTAGTTATGCATGTTGAAAGGATGACTTTAACTTATGTTAATTTCTAGTTGGTTGAACATCATTTAAATTTTTTTTATTATATTATATTTTCACCAATTGCATTTTATTGAACTAAGAGTGAAGATTGCTGTCTGGAAAATTTATGTTTCTGCTTGTACATTTTGTTGTGCTCTATGTAAGCTTATTACTAAGAACACTGGTTTAATGTAATCGTATAATATTACTGGCTCTTTAGCTAGTAAAATTATCTGTGATATTGTACAGGTTATGCACAATTTTGTACAATTGATAATTAAAGAAATCACTTCAAGTACGTATTTATTTAACAAAAAGAGCATATAAACATTCAAAGTCAGGTACAAAGGTAAGTTCACACTGTAGTAATATTTAACTTCAATTTGCTTGGCTAGCCGTAATATATGCATATGTCACAAAGAACTGTTAATTCAATAAATTTACCCAGTTAATTTCCTTTAACTGCACCACAGCGTACAATAATCAAGATTTGGCTACAATGATAATTGATAATATAGCACCAAAGTAGCAGTGTATTACTACAGAAAAAATTAATTAAGAACAAATCTTTAATAACAAATTGACGCCGTCGGATGAGACACGAACGATGACACAAATTACTTACTGATGAGGGCACCAGCAGTGTTTCCCAGTCACCGCACTTTTGAGACAGGGTTTTCAGGGATGCTGTGGGTTCTGTGTGTGTCTCACCCGAGCATACTTACGATACACTTTGCAATGCTAAACATTTTATCACTGTAAAAATGGTGTGGTGATGATACTGTCACTACAAAAGAAAATATTTAAACACTGTGAGACTTCCTTTTTATTTTTACCGCTCATACAAATAACATGCCAAGCAATTTAATGATGATAAACTTGGACGTGTCTAGCTAACTCCATTTGGGTGCTCCCCATCCCGCAATTACTCTAGTGCACTCCTATGTGGATTACTTCACATGGTGTTTGAAAATACAGTCTTCACAAGGGAAGGGGGTTGACAGCCGCTAGGGTGGACTGACGATTTTCTGTGAAGATAGGACACTGAGAATTACAAGATGAATCAATACATGAACACGTGTGATTATTTGGTATCACTACCGCGGACTCGTCGGGGCTCGGCTTTCAGCACGTGGTTAGTGTGGTGATGGCCTATACACATAGCTGGCTAGGACGGACATAATATCACCATACAGAATTACACAAATATCAATGTAACAATACCAAAATACATGTACACAACTGCTTGGTCATTGAACATAACACAATATGCATAATTAGGAAAGGAGTTCACTAATGTTACAAACATTATTACACATGTTTTTTTTCTTTCTTCCCTTTTTATTTTTATTATTATTAATTCCAAGTTTATTTGAACCTCTTTAGCTACAGTATACGAATCTTGTGTGTAATTAATGCCTAAACCAAAAAAAAATAAAAATAAATCAATATATGACAACTTTTCCACCTAAAATATAATGCAAATTCATGTAAACACTTAATCATATTAAAGAGCATCGGGAGTCTGGGTGATCGTGCGATGATAGATGACGAGCAATGAGAGAAACGAGTATCGCTGGAAATCACCATTCAAAGGAAAAATACGCAACTGCAAGCATCATAACTGTTAAGGGTATGACTGGCAGGTTGGACTATTGGACTAGATGCATGAGTGAAAGACATTACAAATGATGGTAACAGACCGACTGAACATTTGTTAATGATGAGTATAGGTAAGTTAACTACAACCAAATTGATACATTAAGAAGGATGTTAATTAGCGTTAAAATAGACATTAAATATTGCATTCACTAAGAAGTAAAGCTATAAATAATAGCCGTGTGAATTGAAGCGAACATGAAAATTTTATTTTAAGCCACCCGATACAATGGGAAACTTTTCCTTGTATCTGAATATTAATGAAGTACAGAGCCAGCTAAGGCGATGACATGAGGGTTAAAACCTCGATCGCCAAAGTGTAAATAAACACAGAGATGCACACAAATAAAATATTGCTGATCTACGGAACCACCCGAGGGATTGCACACAAGTCCTGGGCTAACTGTTCTGTGGGTATTTCCAGTCGGGAAATTTTATGGCGAATTTAATGAAGGCGACTTGGGGTCTGATACCCTGACAAGAATTTTAAATTTGAGTGTGCGCGCGCACACTGCTATGTACGAGTGAGGTGGGTAGCCTACAAGTACTGCAATGCAAGCATCGCGCAGATCATGCCCCTGGAAGACTATTCCCTTTTGGGCAAGAAGCCAGCATAGATTGTGGGACGTGTTGGTATGTATGAGGGGATAAAATCAAGTACAGCAGGCAATACTCCTTGCCGATGGGTTACCTGGAGGTTTCGTAGACAACGGAGCTCTCCTCTGCTCCGTTGGCTGTGCTTGGATGGCCGGCTCTGGAGGTAGAAGAGTGTGGGGGTATGGCACTGTATTATGTTGTGATTTCGGAGGATTCTATGCCAAATACGGCCGTTTCACAATGAAGCAATACTAAATATTCAATCGGCAATGTGCCTGGAACTCTCGTCTGTAGAGAAAATGACTCTGTCTTGTGGTTCAAAAGTAGAAACACTATTAATCTCCTCCTAGAGGAGTCTGAGGGCCCTCCTTGGATGGTTATTTTGGCCACTCTTATGAACTCTCTAGTATGTAAATATCAAAACCAAGTGTGTTTAACGTGAAGCCGGGTAATACAGCGGTCCTACAGTATTCGTCCGGGCATGTGACTAGACCCAACGTGTCTTGCCACTTAACTGCTAGCCATTCACTAGCCCAAAAGGTTATACAGCAGATCACATAGGCAGTCGCAGTACCAGGGTGTAACGAGTTCCTAGGGAAGGGCTCCCCCGAAGATAAGCCAATGCAATACCCTGAGCATTACCATGGCCAAACTACGAATGCTGCTTCGTGTTACTTGTATTTGCCGTTTGGCAGATTTTGCGAAGCCGGCGTTACTTCACATGCACTTCAAAAGTTAACTAAATTGAAATTTACATTGTTTCTCACAATGCAAAGGCCAATAAGGTTACTAATAATTAAGATTAAAAAGCCTCTGAGCTCTACTTGATTGGATGTGAAGTTTATTGCATTCACGTAATTCAGTGTGGTCCAACTATTTTTCAGTCACGGGCCAGAAATTTATTCTTAAGATACACCGCGGGCCAGCATAACAGTTCAAGAGTTAATCATAGTAGTATTATTAGAATTGTACCAAAAAATCTAATTTCTACACTTTTAAATATATTAACTTGCATCAAAATTTCAACATCAACAAACCATTTTAAACATTGTACATTACTCTTGTATATCAGCATTTAGTAAAATAAATATCAGCATTTCAAAATTAACAAACCATTTAAATATGAAATTATCTTTCTGTTCAGTAGAAAACTTTTTATCAGTGGCGCAGCACTGGGCAGTGTGCTCATTGACGAGGGCAACAATGTCTGCTTCCATCTCTGTTTTCACGATGCAGAGGTTGGACTCCAAAGCTTCCTGGGATAACCTATTTCTCTGTTTTGACTTCAGCATTTTCATTGTCGAGAAAGCACATTCACAAATATATGTACTTCCAAACATGGTGGTCACTTTTATAGCAAAGTTGTGAAGCTTGGGGTACTTGTCAGGCATTACGAAGTTCCGTAATTGTCCATATGTCCAATTTTGTTTTGAAAAAAGTAGAATGTTACTCTGAAGTTTGCACAGTTCCATTTGTAATTCAGGACCTTGTTCTTAATTGTTATTGCCATAGGATCGGCGAAAATCTGGAATATGGTCTTCATATTGTCAAAGTAGGAAAATCATTCTTCGAATTCCTCCCTCAGCTCAATAACATACTGTCCATGTTGTTTAAAATCAGCAGAGTTTAATTAGTTTTTGATTTCACTGCATGATTTGAAGAATTAGTCTGATTTTATATCTTCTTCAAAAATTTGTCATTTTTTCCTGAAAGCTTCAATGTGGCTCATGAGCTGACAAATATTTTGTTTCTTACCTTGAAGCTTTAAATTGAGTATGTTTAGATGTTCTGTAATGTCTGTTAAGAAAGCTAAAGTGCAAAGCCATTATTCATTTTGAAGTTTTTCAAGTTAGTCATACTCAATTTTTCCAGCAGTTTCTAAGAACTCGGTAATTTAATTTCTGATAGCAAAAAGGCTGTCAAAGTTTTATCTGCACTTAGCCAACGAATTACAGAGTGCATAGGAATATCATGAAATTCTGCAGAAAGCTCCTTAAGATTTGCCATTAATTTCCTGTGACTTTGAGCTCTGTTACCACCTCTAATTAAATTAACTATTCTTGTTACATCCTTCATCACATCGTTCATTTTAACAAATTTACTGCAGAGAACTTCTTGATGAATAATGCAATACAGGCACATTGATGTCATTTTTTCTCAGCAACCCCACTAAGTCAGTGTTATTACCAGTCATACATTTAGCACCATTTGTCACTGTGCACGATCATTTGGAAAATCCGCCTTACTTCTCTACAACTGACACAAGAGCACTGTAGATATCCGAGCTTTTCGCACTGGTAGGAAGTGGCACTGAATCAAGTAGTTCTTCTTTAATGGAGAACTGTTCATCAACTGTCTTTACAAAAATTAACAGCTGACAAAGATCTGTTATGTCCGTGCTTTCATCCAATGGAACAGAAAAATATTTGCTTTGCGCAATTTCTTTACTCAACTGTGCATCAATTTGTTTGCTTATTTCTGCAGTCCTTCTCGAAACTGTTTGGTGGGAAAGTGACAGAGTTTAGAAATTTTTTGCAAGTTTGTCATCGCCGAAAGATTTCACCATTTTAATCGCACACTGCTTAATAATTTCGTCAGAGCTAAATGACATTTTTTTTTTAGCTATTATCACTCACACTTCATAAGATGCTTCCACACATGACTTCTGCATATGTGTTGCTTTAAATAAGGTGTTTCTCTGCCTCTGCATCTCAGATTTTAGTTCACTGATTAAATGTTTATGCGCCTCACCAATTACACTCCCGTATTTTACTTTGCGTTGTTTCATAATGATGCCAAATGTTGTATTCTGTCATTACCGGTATCACTTTGGCGCACATGATAGATTGTGGCTTCCCTATGAAGTCTGTAAACAAAAACTTGTTATCCTATCTTTCATTGCACTGTCTATTCCCAAACTCCACATTTATTTTCTTGCTCAAAGTGCTTAAACTCATTATGACACTTTTAAGTGGCACAAACTGATTGTCTGCTACTCTACTTCACCGATGTACTTTACTTCCTCACTCGTGAGTCGAGATACAATATGACTTGATCACATTTCCTGTTTATGAAGAGCACAGCTGCTTGGTTTTCTTGGGAGATAAAACAATAAAGCCAATAGCAGTGGCATGGTGTGGAATTAGAGCTCTGTTATGGAATATGATCTGAGCGCAGCCAGTGATACCAGCAGTGGCAGTGGGAAAATAAAACTGATAACATGAACATAACCTTCACTCTTCATTCGCTATTAAAATGTAACATTATTGTAGATTAAATATTGGGTAGAAAAATATTAACATAATGGGGAGTTGATAGAAAATACATGAGAATTGTTTTAAAGGTATTTAGCAAAGTAAAATAGCTGATACTATCGCGGGCCAGACAAAATGGCCCCGCAGGTCGCCAGTTGGACCACACTGACGTAATTTAAAGATGGTTCAAAACTACAAAGTGAAATTAAAATAATTGCGTTACAAGCCTTCAACATAAAAAATTTTCACTTTGACAGACGAAAATAAATTAACTGAGGAAGTTAATTTAATGAAAGAAAGCAATTTAGGCAAAGGCGACCTGATTAGACACTTTTGTTTACGTTGGTTAATTAAATAATCATTTAATTGCTAGTTATCTAGCCCGATGAATCCTAACTTAGGGATTGTCCAGAAGGGACCTCGCTGTATGACAAAACAGGGTTCTTTACCTAACTGGCGAAGAGGTGGCTGGACTAAGGCCTTATAGCAGTGTCTTTATGAGACAACATCGTTGTGACCTTGGATTACCTGGCAAGGTAAGGGGTAGGAGGGTTAGGTCTACGTGCTGGGGCTTCTAGCAGAGAAGACATCTCGGTTGCTGGAGGCGCTGCAGAAGTGACATCCTGGCGATGACATCTTCTGGAGGGATGGCATCTTCGTGGTTGCTGCTGACTACCGATGCTGGTGCAGGACGTCAAGCCCTTTTGTCAGGATGCCCTGGCCTTGACAGCCTAGAGGCATAGCAAGATTATCACCGCTGCGGGTGTAGACTCCGGTCTTCACAGCCTAGGAGAGGGTGACTCCGAAGAACCACTCTGAGCAAATCTAGAGACCTGGTCAGGACAGCCTTTTATACTAATCTCCTGCGACCGTAAGCACCCAGAAGAGTGCGGGGGACTTGGCCCTGCCTCTTATGGGTGGAGCTTGTGATGTCACATACATTGACATGAATTATTTTCTCTCCTGTCGTTTGGCGCGTGGTGTGAAAATCTCAGAACCCAAGGCGCTTGAGTAGGCAGTGACTCTTCATTGATTGGCCTGCCTCCTTCTGGTGGCACAAATTTCAAATGGTGTGCTGTCTCGTTAGCGGGTTCTGTAAAGTAGAATGTTGTTACTTTAGGGAGGGAATTGATGTAACTGCTTTCTGTAGAATCTGGTTGATGGTAAAAGCTGTTAGAATAATATTTCATGTTTGTTTAGATTGTGTTGTAAAAGAATTGTTCATTTTTGTTTATGTGTACTGAAGTACTTTATTTGGCCGCCAGTTGTCAATCCTGTATAAGTCATTGACTAATATAGATGTCTGACGAGTGTTAGCAAAGCTGTGAGATACTGCATTTTATTTCAAATGTGTCGGTAATCTAACAGGTTATGGGACCAGGAAATGTTTCTGTAGCTGCAAAATATGAGTGTAAATGTGATGTACAAATATTTTTTTACCAGATTGGTGAAAACTGTTGCTAGATTTTGAAGGTTGTGTGCACTTTCGCGAATGGGAAAACTGCATCAGAGAAGGTTAAGTACCCACTATTAAGTGACAATAATTATCATGTATGGGCAAGGAGGACTCGTGCAGGCTTGGAACAAAGGCTTTGTGGGATGCCATTGATCGAGGATATGACGAAGATCCAGAAAAATTGATGCCTAAACAAAGGGCAAGAGACACTGATGCTTTGAACTTCATAATTCAAGTTGTTGAAGATAAGTATCTCAACGATCTGGACCAGTGCGCTCACGCCAAAACTGCTTGGGAAATACTAGAAAGTATTCACTGTAATTTTGGCATTCAAAGTCGTTCTGATGTGCCTAGATGGAACACTTTTAGATAGGGAGTGCATGTTGCCTGCTCTTATCTCCTAGGGTAAAGTTTCGCACCCGATGCCCTTCACCAAGAGAGGTGGGAGGGAAGTGAACGAGAGGAACACAACTAATGCCTACCAGTCTATCTGGGGTTGCACCCATCCCAGCAAAGCACTTTGCCAACTAACCCCACGGGAACAAGCTTAAGTCATCCACCGGTCAGTGGGTCTTAACTCCCCGGCTCCCACCCCTTCTTTGTTTCAGCCTTGCCAGAAGGCTCCCGAGAGCCGGAGCCCACATCCTGTGATAGCGGCCATTCTTTGAGGAGAGAAGTACCAGTTGGCCTTGGGTTACCTTAGTCCTCAATTCACCGCCATCCTAGTCCACAGAGAACGTCTAACAGCCTGTGGAGCAGCAACCACATCAGCAGCAGCGATTCTTGGCACAACAGTAATAACCCCAGCAAACAGAGCGCAACCAGTAAACCAGCCCCGTCTCAGCTGACCTCAGGTCATTAAACATAGACTGCAGGCCCCTAAGTAGCACCCTGTCCAGTAGCTAAGGCAGTCATAGACTTTGTACCCAGGCACCAGCCCACACGGTCTGTGTTATATTCAGGACAGCCAGAACCACCCTTAGTAAGTGCTCATGGCCAGCACTAACAGAGTACCCTGTTTTTTACTACTGGTATAACCACCCTGATCCAGATAGGGTCACACATCAAGAACAGGAGGTAAATCTTTATTGGCACCTAACGTGGGGCTCTAACATCTAGTGAGTAGCAGACCAAGAGCCACACCAACACGATCTGGGAGTAGCCAAGCTAGTCTAACTGCTTGATCTAGCCAGATCACGAACTTCGGTGAGACCTTTTAAACTTTGTGGTGCCCAACTACCAAATTAACTATGTCAATTAGTGAAGGCAGTCTGAATGAAGCCCAAGAGGCCACCATGGCAAGAGTCAATGACATGCGTTGTCATGTAGCCACCTGCCCTGGAACTGGCCTCCATTCTACCGTGTGCTTTCACTGCCAGGATATATTTCATTATTGGTGCCTATGATGGGCCCATGAAGTACGATACATGGACGGGCTAGAATATAGATGCCAGGATTGCTAAAACCGCCAATCAGCCTACTGTAGTTGGCTCACCTGCACTGGAAACTGCATTAATTTGGTCCACTGTGTCATACGCACATAGCCATTCCATCTCAGTTGCATAGGCTGGCTGGAGGAATGAGTTACCCTCCCTGATCTCGTCTATAGATGTGAAGTGTACAGATGAACTGCAGAGTACAGGCAAAGTAATCCCGGATGCAGGACCAGTCCAGCTATGTCACACAGTCCCAACAAACTTCACTTGCCAGAATTCATGGGTGGCCCCCATAAAGACGTGGTATCATTCACTGATAAATGTGAAAAGGAATTGACTAACCACAAGATTCCTACCAAACAGAGGGTCACCCAAACTAGCAAGCAACTCCGTGGTCGCTCCTTAGAGTGATGGGCAAAGCACTGTGAATTGGTGATGGATTGGAGCCAGCTGTGCACTTGTCTCACCACCCATTTCTCAGGTGAGGAAGTCTGTCCCGCCTAACCACTGAGTTTTACGGAAAAACAGAAAACTGAGAAGAGTAGGCAGAGTGGTTTATTCGCCGCAAGGTGCAATTATACTGCCAAATATGCCCTACTGCCGATGAAGAGAGACTGCGTAAGAAGCATCACAAGAATGCTCCTCCTGAAACTTTGCAATTTATTGCAAATACTGAAGCCAAAAACCGTAGAAGAGCTAGTCAAAAGAGCGCATTAAAGTGATCACAATTACAGCGAGCAGGATGAACTAGAGAGGGGTGGGGGAAAGGAGAAAGCTAGAATGACATGCTGCATGCCCTCCCCTACTCCGCCGGCATCCTCTGCTGTGAAGACACTATCCCCTTACTTCCATGTGCCGCTGCCCAATGAAGAGTGGGGAGAAGAAAAGAGAACAACACGGTCACGCCCGCCCCCTCCCTACACCGCAATTCTACCTAGATGCTGGTATTGTACCGGTCAACACTTAATCGAGATTGCCCCGCAAAGGAGGCTGGCTAGAAGGGAGAAAGAGAAGAAAGTCCCCCTCCCCCGTCAACAAGGGTTATGAGAGAAATTAAAGACGAGCTCAACATCAAATTACAGACATTGATAAAGGGATCAAGTCCCCCACAACCTCCATGGATTAAAGTGAAAATCAACCGGCGAGTGACTGCTGCTGTGATTGATACCATAGTCTCCGGGAATTTTATTCGGAGTGACTTGCTCACTCCCCATCAAAGAGCCCACCTGGTGCCCCATGACAGAAAAGTACAAATGGCCCAGCCTGACCGCCTCCTACACGTCAAAGGCAGATTAAGACTAGCCATCCATATCAACCAGGTGACTACCAATATGGAGTTCTTGGTGGCACCCAAAATAGGAAAAGCCATTATTTTGGGGCAGCCCTGGTTCCAGAAACAGAAATACGTAGTGGATAGTGAGCAATGCCAGGTGCACATTGGAAGGAAAGAAAAGCGCCTAGTGATCCCCTGGGAGCCAAGTAATGACGTGATCTTCCAGCCTCCAGTTCCGCCATGAAGAACGAGTGAACCGATACTGCTCCTACAGCTACAAGTGGTGATGCACCAGCCGGCTCCAAGTCTGCCAATGAAGACAAGAAGTCAAGCCCGGCAAGCCAGACACTGTCTGCTACTTCAAGCACGTGAAGAACATGAAGATTGAACGCCAGAACCCGTTGCAAGCACCAAGATATCCGTTGTTGTTGAGCAAAAAGATGATCCCACACCTGAATCCGCAACCGCCAGAACACTACCTCCAAGGACTGGAGGGGGGTAGAGATTCAACTGCCAAGCCACCAGGCAATGCCAATCTGAGTTCAGTTTCCTGCACCATGAGCTGCCACGTTGAAGAGGTCTCTGCCCTCCACCAATGGCAGCTACCTATGTCAAGCCACCACCCGGTACGCCCAGATGTATCCCATTATGATTGAGATATCCTGTTGCAGCTTGATGGACCGAGAGCCACATAGACAGCTACTGCCAAGTCCAGTAGTGGAGAAGAATGAAGAACCCACTACCATCAAGACTACGGGATGTCAGGAACCGCCACCTCGATCGGCCACCCCAGCAACCCCGGCTCTGGAGAGCCAAACAAACGAGGAGACTGCAGCACCAGATGACATAGCCGCCACCAAGATATTGCCTTCCAAGAGGGAGGCCCCGCCAGAACTCCCAGTGGTCTTGAGGTCAATCTGGAGACCTCTATGCAGCTGGATGCTCAAGCCACCGCAGGAGAAGAAGATGAGCCCAGCAGCCGCTGAGTCGAGGAGGTAGGAGAGCCTGAAGAGACTCTGCGTCCGTTGGCCACCCAGGGTCTGTGATCGGAGGGTGCTGGAATCACCCGCCAGCAGCCGCCTTCCGAGAGGGAGGCTCCCAGCAGATACGAGGCCATCCTGGATGCCTTGGTTCAGCTGGTACTATCAGCCGCATTCTACCTGAATGATGCTACCACCTAGTTGGTCTTGACGTTACCCGGTGCTGAGGTCACTGCTGCCGGAGAAGAAGATGAACCCAGCAGCCACCGCATAGAGGGGGTAGAGGAATCTGAAGAGAGACTGCGACAATTTTGCTGGTACAGTGAAACCTGTCCAAAGTGAACCTTCTATAAAACTGAAACCTGTACAAATGGAAAAAATAGTATGGTCCTGTTACATTCAGTGTATAAAACGTACACCTACATAATGCGGAAACTGATACTTTTAAATGGAATATTTAGTAATGATAAAATATTCCAGTTGCATATCATTATGTACCTTATGTATTTTTTTCCCAAAACCTTCACTGTCTAAAGTATGGTGCCCATAGCACAAGAGTATTTTATTTCACTACTTACTGCTCATTTGCAGTCGGCGCGAGAGACTTGGCGACAGTTTCTCGGATGGCTCACATTACAGGGGCAGGTGGCCGCATCTGGTGCATTCGAGAAGCCATGCATCTGGTGCAGTCGAGAAGCCATACATCTGGTGCAGTCGAGAAGCCATGTGATTTAGTTTTCAACAGATAAATGAAAAGAGATGAGAAAAAGAATTACTGCATCACTTACAAATTCGCACTCCAGTGTTTGCTGCCACCTGCAGCCTACAAGCTTAAGATAGATCAAACCACTGGGTGTCTGGTGGCCACCTTCATTCTTTTGTCTCATCGGCATGTTTTAAGTTACACACACTGTTTTTATAATACTCTCGCCAAAAAGCAGTTCAGTGTTGTGACAGAGCGTGGTTATTGTGCAACATACACGCGCACTCTATTCCAGTTTCACTCTACGATTGACAGAATGTGACAAACAATTGAAGGTTACTACTCAATCTAGTTAGTTTCGCAGCTTAGTCCCGTATAAAGTTGTTTGTTTAGTTCGTATTGTGTCCTCACAGTTGTAGTAAAGTGTTATCCCAGTTTTGGCCCATACAAAATACCAAAGCATAAAGCGTTTTCCCTTAGGGAGAAGGTAAAAGTGATTGAAGCACACGAAAAAGAAAAAGTTCCTCCAAAACAGTTAGTGGTACGCTTTAATTGCGGGAAAACACTTTTATGAAACAATAAAAAAATAAAGGTAAAATTCTTCAAGAATGGTTCAAAGGGACAGCAGGACAACTTAAACAATTAAATGCAAGGTCAACAGGAAACGAAGACATTAACAGCGCTGTGTGGGAATGGTTTGTTGCATGTAGGGCCAAAAGGGGGCCATTCTCTGGACCACTAATCCAAGAGCAATCCTTAGAAGTAGCAAAAGAACTGGGAAAAAATCATTTTAAAGCTTCAAATGGCTGGCTTGAAAGATTCAGAAATTGTCACAATATTGTCTGGAGTAGTGTATGTGGTGAAGCTAAAGACTTTGATTTACAGACTGTTGGTGAATGGATACAAAAATTAGCATAGCTGATTCAGGGATACCAACCCAGGGATTTGTTCAATGGTGATGAAACTGGACTTTTTTTTAGAGCTATACCAACAAGAACCTTAGCTGGGTGCAAAGAGAAGTGTGTTGGAGGTAAGAAAGCCGAAGAAATAATAAGTGTTTTCATTTACGGCAATATGGTGGGTGACCTTTAATAACCCTTGGTGGTTGGAAAAGCTGCTAATCCAAGATCCTTTAAAGGCCTTGATCGAGATTCCCTTCCAGTACAATGGAAGTCTATCAAAAAATCCTGGCTGACTGCTGCCATTATGGAGGAGTGACTTCATGGTTTCAACTTGAAATGAAATCCAGAACAGGAAGGTCTTGTTTTTTTTGTATAATGCAACTTGTCACCCTCACATCAAACTGTCTAACGTCTTTCTCATATTTTTCCCTGCCAACACATCGATAACCCAGCCCATGGATCAGGGTGTAATATACACTTTCAAATGTTTTTACAGGAAGAAATTTTTACAGCATCTTCTTACAGAAATTGAAAACAATGGATCATTGACAGAACTCACCAAGAAAATAACTGTAAGGGACTGTGTAAACTGGGTTGCTTGTGCCGCAAAGGAGATTTGTCCTGACACTGTAAGGAAATGCTTTGTAAAAGCAGGCTTCAAAGAGATTGAGGAGACTGACGACGATGAGGACAACCAGCCCCTCAATGACCTTTAGGACGAGAGTAAACAAACAGTGGACGACTTAAATATCAAGTGTTATGCTGAAGCTCTATGTGCTGTGTGTGATCCTGAGGTATTTGCTTCATCCAAAAACTGTCCAATGCTGGTTGAGCTGATGCAGGATGTTACAGGACTGATTGAAAAGGCTATTTTCCAGAAAACAGTAAAGCAGCAAACTTTGATGGAAATGTGGCAGAACACAGCCTCGACATAACGACTACGCATGGCTATATATGGTAATGTAATGACCATGCAATATATACTGTATTTTTCTGTGAGTATAATACATATATTCATTGTTTATTCTGTTCACTAAAATATTAACACTTAACATTTTAAAATTTTTTAAAACTTGTGTTTTATGTAGTACTTCTAAGTCACCTGCCTAAAACGGAAATCTGCCGAAACAGAAATCATTTATGGATCCCACCGAGTTCCATTTTTGACAGATTTTACTTAAGTGTCCATGTCATTTGCAGTGCAGAGTTTTCGCATATTGTGACTAAATTTTATTGCAGTTTGTCTGTCTGTTTATTTTTAGTTCTTGTTAGTAGGTGAACAATTAATGTGTTGCACATTTTGTGCCATTTTATAGTTTGAAGTTGTGCATTTATGTTTGGCCTGTGAACTAAAGGATTTTTAATTCTTTTGACAGTGGCGTCGCTTCAACTTCTTTGATCTCAATAAAGATGTGGACTCGGGGAAAGTGGCAGAAGCATTAAAGGTGGGTTTGAATGTTTTTTTATAGCTATTTTTAGTGTATATTTAGTTTGTATTATGTGTATAATTCATAAATGTGTTATATCAATGTAACGGCTGTAGCCTTTTAGTGACTGATTAAGGAAATATTTTTGATTGTATAATTTTTATGGTTTTCATGCATGGATAATTTATTTCTATTTTGCTTTCTTTGCTTGCTTTTCTTCTGGTGTTATTCCACATGCAAGTTAAAAATTTGCAAGTTATGTTGTGGCAGTGAAGGTTGTTTATGACGACATTTCTTTTCACTATAAACAGAAGGGTCCACAGTGGTGTAGTGGTTAGACTGCTCACTTCCCACCAGGGTGAACCAGATTTGATTCCAGGAAGGGTCACCCCCCCCCCCCCCACATTTTTGCATGTAGGAATCGTGCCGGATGAAGTCGTTTGTCTGAGGGTTTTCTAAGAGATCTTCCATTTCTTGTGCCCTTGCATTCCGGGTGCTGCTCCATACCCATCTCACTTCACCCCCTTCGGCTCTCGAGACCTCGGTGTTGTGTGGACCAAATCTCTTCACCCACTCTCTCACGATAAACAGATGATGTTGAGGCTGCATTAGGGTTACCCGGAATAATTCTGGTTTTGCATATTTTGTTCCACATATTGTTCTTATTTGCAGCAGTACAATAAATGTTCTGTATTAAAGATTAACTCCATGATCTAATAAAAATTAATCCAATTACAAATTCTGAAGAAGTGAATTTTTGTTTCTCAATGCACACACATTGCATTCAAGTAGTGTGATTATATAATATAATGTTACACTTGTGATGTTATACCTACGTGTGTGTTTTATGTCCACAACTGGTTGTAGTGATGAAGTTAGCATTAATTTAATCTGGACATTTGGGGATAAGGGTGTTACCTCATTCGTAGACATTTTTTTTTTCCTTTTGAGAATGTTGTAGAAATTTGATTGTTTTACTTCTACACAGTTTGTCTGATTTGGGGAAGTAGTTGTGACGGGGTTAACGTGGTATCCAAAGGGATTTTGTGCCATACTCTTATATTCTGGAAAAAAGGAATTGGGAAATAAATATTGTGCATGATTACTCCTGATTAAAACCCACTTTGATAAAAGAATATTTATATAAATTAAAATGTGAAGGAGCAACAACTTTAGTCAAGTGCATCGCAGATTTTTTTATTTTTGTGATTTTTGGTGATTTTTCTAAGCTGCAATTGCAATTTTCAAGAATTTTCTTGTAATTTTCATTCAAATATTTTGCAGTGACTTAATGATTTTTTAATATCTTTTTGTGATCATCAAAGATTTCTTGTGATCTTCAAATACTTTTTTTAACAATTCCCAATGATTTCTTGGCAGTTTCAAAATAATTTTTTTCTTTGGGTTTTTATCCTTTATATATTTATAAAACTTTAGGTAAGATAAATATTTGAGAATTTAATAGATTTTCGTTAATTTTCATGAATGGGTCATTTCATGTCAAGTAATCCAATCCAAAAAACCTGACCCTCTTCAATTTTATCCCAATTTGGTTCACATAATCTACTACCACATATTTTTTGGTGTTGCAGTTTTTAAGTACAGCCCTTTGAATTCTAAAATGATTGAACACTTTTCCATTGTCATCTGAGTATAAAATTTATTGATTATTACTTGGGCTAGAAATGTAATAGAAGACTGAAATAAAAAACATTTTGTAGTTTATTTTTTTAGACTTTTCGTAAATTATGTAAAAATATAATATATAGAATCACCAGTTTTGGAAGTAAATACTTTTGAAGGTCATCCAAATCAAAATCTTACCTTGAATGGATCAAAAAGTCTCTCTTCAGAAATATTTAAAATATTCACACATAAACTTACATAATTCAACATTGTATGTACAACGTTTTATCATGGCATCATATATTTTACAATTTTTGAAATATTGATATTGTGCATGTTAGTCATAGGTATGTTTTTTCCCCCAAAAACTTTAAGCCGTGCTTAAGGGTGGATTTGTAGGTGGTGTGTAATTTTTTATTCAATATTAATAACTTAAAAACATTATGAAAAATATCATATTATAGTTATTGGGGTCATCAAACACTAGTGACAGGCAGGTTTATACATGTAGGCTGTGAGATATTGATCATCATAACCTGCAACATGGATGGATTGCAGCTCAAGGCAGGTTACAAGCCTAAAGAATTGTTAAAAGATGCCTGAGGGGCGTATCCAATTCATGAGGGATGGAAGTCATAACAAAAATAAAAGAACTAAATTTCATTTTAATTTATTCACACAGCTAATATTTACAGCATTAATCTATCTATTTCCACTATTACTCTTTATTCCTCAATGAGCACAGTATTTAATGTGTAGCTCAACTTTTATAAAAGTCCTCCTATGTGTCTGGTTGGTTATAGTCAATTAACTCTCACTCATCATTAACATATGTTCAGTCTGTGTGTTGCCGTTGTTTGAGATGTCTTCACTCGTGCATCCAGTCCAATAGTCCAACCTGCCAGTCCCACTCTTCATTACACTGATGCTCGCAGTTTTAAGATTTTTCTCTCGTCACTCGTTGCTTTTTTGGCTCATCGCTTAACATCACACAATCACCCAGACTCCCGACACTCTTAAACTCCCGGTTTGGAGGCCCAATGTGCTTTTATAGTATCAGCAGCCAAGATCTGGAATATTCCCTGCACTCCGAGTCATGCTGAGAGAGGCAAGGGCGATCAAAACCAGAACATTCTTCTAATAAATGTTGAAATTAAATCAGTTGAAGGTGAGGA
Organism: Dryococelus australis; assembly: GCA_029891345.1. Classification (NCBI taxonomy): domain Eukaryota; kingdom Metazoa; phylum Arthropoda; class Insecta; order Phasmatodea; family Phasmatidae; genus Dryococelus; species Dryococelus australis. The sequence goes on along the minus strand of CM056994.1, from coordinate 308,509,418 downwards.
GCACGCGTGTCACATAAGATTTATCGTGGCTCCACACATGGCGGTAAGCCTGTGTAAGCTTGTCCTTGTCTTCGCCGCCCACTCTTGGGTTACATGCAGGACCTTCACACATTTCCACTTTCACAAGTGATGCAAAGCAGCGAGCGCATAACAGAAGGAAGGCCAAGCTGCAGGTATGAAAAGGCAGCTAGGTATCTCATGCTGAGTGATGGCTGGAGCTTGTATGAGGAAGCAGCACACAGTTTTCACTTGTCATGTATCTTTCTTAGAGTGAAGTTTGCTGTGCACATAATCGTTGTTTGTATGAGTTTGAACAGAATTTATATATTGCCTCAATGTATTGTGTGTGCATTTTCTTACAACGCCCGACCAAGTAAGTGATAGAATGTATCGTTGCAACCCATTTAACAGAGACAAGTACAAAACATTTTTACATAATCTTAGGCAGTGCCACAGAACAACATGTGTTTAGGAGTTGCTAATAGGAATTACAAATTCTAAGTCTGTGTGGTTTTTAAATAATGTATTTCGAAACGGTTATTAGAATGTTCGAAATGTATGTGGCCTAGAAAAACACAATTTCAATGCTGTTTTGTAGCTTAAAAATAACACATTTATTATATGGAAACTCCATTACGTCTATAGTTAACTTCGCCTAAATACTTGCGTACACATAGAATGTGTTTATTATTAGCATAGGTACAAACAACATAATATTTATCGCATTCTTCTTTCAGTGAGGTTAAAACTTTACACCTGCAATAGAATAAATGGAGCCCCAATAGTGTCTATAACAAAAATAAAGTAAGCTGGAATGATAACCTACATTGTTTATAGCAATTGTTTACACACTTTTTCTTCATAGCCAGAACAGCTTTGGTGGAAGGATACGTTATCTCCACGCTACATTTCTAAAACTTAAATTTAATGACCCTATTGTAACATATAATGGGATAGAAATAGTATAGATGAGGATCGCTCCACTTTGTGAGCAACATAATTTTTTATATAATAGAATTAATAGTAGTTTGATGTAATATAGTATGTGGGTTGAAACTTCTGTCTAGGAGTTTGAATAATTTGCAATTTCACAGTTTTTTTAATTTTATTTTGTGACTTCAAGGAAATTACTGTAATGTTAAATAAATATGGTAATTATTTGATACATGTGTCATGGCTTAACCTGCAGAATACACAGGCTAGGCCATGACAGGTGTATCTGATATTATGGTATTTTTTGTGACTGTTTAATAATGCTGTTACATTATCGTCCGTGGAATCCGTGGGCTAGGCCACAACGGGTGTATTGGATAATTATGGTATTTATTTTTGTGAATATTTAATACAATTATGTTATGTGTGGGATGTACAATAACTACTCAGTTTGCTCACTTGGGCCTGTTGGCACTTGCTTGCAACTCTACTTGCTTTTATTGTACCTGAAATATATACCATAAAAGTTATTAATGGGATAAAGATGAATTAAATGAAAAATTTTACTGCATTACTATTATTGTGGTATGTATTGGGTGTACAATAACTACTCAAATTGCTCACTCGCGCCTATCGGCACTCGCTCGCGGCTCTCGACACTGTTTTATTGTACCTCAGTTATGTACCATAGAAGTAAATGTGGTCAAAAATCGTAATTGTGGTATGTATGGGTTACCTAAAAACACCTCAAGGTGCTCACAGCTGTGTGAATATTGTACTATGAATAAAATATGGTATATCATGGTACACTTGTACTTTTAAATTTGATAACTTGTAAACCCTTTGTCAGTTCTCATCCTGCAAAGGCTTTTTAGGATGCTTGCCAGAAGCTTTGGAATGCTCGCTGCCAGCCGAGATAATTATGGTACACATTAAAAAATTTTTTGTTAATATCTTGCAAACCGTTGGACTTAGGTTAAATTTTATGGGTGCGTTGGAATTTCCTAAGGATTCAGATTAAATTGTAGTACGATTTTAGAAAGTATTGTACACATTCCAAAAGTTGTGGTATGCACGTACCGTAATAATGACATAAGAAAATGTGTCCTAAATGCAATTATATGCTTTTCGAAAGTATTGTACACATTCTGAAATTTATGGTATGCTCATACCATAGTTATGGCATGAAAAAAAGATGTTAAAATACTATTCTTTTGGATATTCTCATGCGATACTCGATACTATAAAGTATTGTGGTATTGACTATCCCGTCCGTAGTTGTGATGTCACTCGACTACCATATTGGATCTAGGTTACCTTGGCTTTGTTCTCACGACCGTGACCTTGACCCATGTTCATGACCTTAATGACCTTCAACCCAAAGAAAATTGTGAAAATCCCAAAAAAAAAAATCTTTGTTTAAAACACTTCCAAAAGTTCATAAAATAATTCTAAAAAAAAATATAAGTTTAAAAAAGTTCTTAAAATATTAAATGTTTGGGCATAAGGTGCTGGGGGACCTTATCTGGAGTCGACTGGTCACCATGTTGTGACATCACCTGACAGCCATATTGGATCTGAGTGACCTCGACAGATTCCCAAAAAATCTCAAAAAGCATGTTTCAAAAATTAAAAAATACTAAAAATTAGAAGAAAAAAATCACGTAAAAAACATTTAAATACAGTACTTACATGCAGGAGGTCCAGGTCTTGATGGCAGGTGGAATGATTAGCAACTAAGTTCCCGAAATGGAGACAAGCAGATGACTGACCTCCACCTCAAAATCCTCCAATTTTACTGGCTGATTACTTGTGTTTGTTTGACATCCCTCCACCTCCACCTACCAAGGCAAACCCAATCCCACCTATAATAAATTTAACTTTTTCTTCATTAGGTATTTTTTCTGTTACCCCTCACCCCACTACTATATTTCGACCAATTATTCACCCTTGCTTAATCCCTTACCACTACTGCTCATCGTTTCAACATTGTCCACCAGTGTGCACTAGTGTGGGTAATATAGTTAAAGTGAATAAAGGTACCTTTTATTTGTATTTCTTGTCTGATTCGAGAGGCAACAGATTGCACTCTCATCCCTGATGTTTACAGCATTCTTTCTATTGTCTTTTTTATGTTCATCTCTTCCATAAAATTCTGCAGGATTTTGTCAAACATGCTTGTAATTAATTACACATACATTTCTCCACGAAACTAAAAATTGTGTCTAAAGTTTCTAATAAGAGTTCGGACCAGTGAGCTATTGGAGTGTAAACATAAAGATAAAATATTCATTTAATAGCATACTTATGATCAACATCACAATTTTAATTGGTGCTACCATCGTTGACTCCAGATGGACTGCCTATGATGTTGTCAATGCTTTTTACAAACCATTTGGGTAAAACCCTTCAGACTTGGAATGTACGTGGGCAGCTGAGGTGATAATCAGTCTTATCTTCCATGCTGTTCTCAACCATCAATGTATCAATTGTTCAATCTATCCTTCAGTTTTTCAATCTTTCTATAAATATTGCAGTCTTTCCATCAATCTTATTATTATTCTTGCAATGTGCCTATCGATCTTGAATGTTTTCCATCAGTCTTGCACTCTTTCCATCAATCTCACATTATTTATCTCACTATTGCAATCTTGCCATCAATCTTTGATCAATTCCACAATCTTTCGGTAAATCCTGCTATATTTTGATGAATACTGTAATCTTTTCGATAAATCCCAGTCTTTTGATACAACCAGTGGTGTTTAGAAAAATTGTGCAGTCTTTTGATAAATCCCAGTCTATTGATACAACCAGTGGTGTTTAGATAAATCCTGCAGTCTTTTGTAATTCCAAGTCTTTCAATTAATCCTGCAGTCTTTCATATCTTTTTGATGAATTGCAGTTTTTTCCTCAGTATTACATTAATGCAGTCTTTGGTGTATCCGAATCTTTGAATGTTTTCCCATCAGTTCTTTGGGAATATTTCCAATATTCAATATTTATTTATCCTCATCTTATTTTTCCATTCAATTTTTAATTCAATTTTCCCAAATCTTTTCCGAAATTCAATTTTTCAACACTTCAATTTTTCATAAATTCCATTTTTGACACCAAAATTACATTTTTAAAAAATTTCACCTTTTTAGTTTTGCTTTAATATCCTCATTCTTTTTGATACATCACCAGTATTTTAATTTTTTCCCCCATCTTTCCTTTTTTCCACAGATCTTTCAATTTTCCACAGTCTTTCTAAGTTTTTTTAGATGAATCCTTCATCTTTTTCCCACAGTATCTTTCAAACTTTTTTCCCCCCAGATCTTTTGTTTTTCCCCGAATTTTACTTTTTCATCCCCCTAATCTTTCAATCACTCTTTTGCTAATTTTTTTAACCAATTTTCAATATTTTTCTATCCATCAATCTTCACTTTTTTCCACCAAAATTCATTTTTTCCACCAATACTTACAATCTTTTCCAACCACTTCACTCAATTTTCCACAAACTCATTTTAACCACCACCTCAATTTTTACATCACCTTTTACACCAAATTCATTTTCCACAAATTTCCATTTCCCACACTTCCTTTACTCCTCATATTTTTCCCCTCCCCCATCACCCATTACTTTCCACTTTTTTTCCCCGACCAAATTTCCACAATCTTTATTTTCCCCCAACTTCCTTTCCCACAATCTTCAACCTTTTTCCCCATCTTGCTTTTTCCACAATATTTCAACTTTTTTCCCACCAATCTTCAACTTTTCCTCCTCACTTTACCTTTTTCCTCCATCTTTACTTTTTCTCACTGATCTTTCACTTTTTCTCCCACCAATTTGATCTTTTCCTTTTAAAACTTTTCCACCTCATATCTCTATTTGACAATAATCACTTCACAATATTTCCTCTCTTCAATCACATTCACAATCCTTCGACCTCAATCACTTGTATTTTTCATCTGCATTTTTCGTACTCACACCTTCACCAATCTCATCTTTCTTATACTTCCCAGCTATCCTTGCAATCTCACCCTTCAATCATCCAATTCTCATTATCCTCGATCAACCTTCGTTTTATTTTCCACCCATATTTATAAAATTATATTCATTCACTGTCTCTAAACTTTTACATGTCGACTGCATTAATGTTTTGTTTGTGGTCCACTTTCTGTGCATTTATACTAAGTCTCTAATGTTCTGTATATTTATTTTTACTTTAATTGTGGAGTGCTCATAGCACCACTTTAAAGTTATGAGGGACAAAAGGATACAGTATAAAAAATTAAACAATTATTTTATTTAAAAAATGTAATGCTTATTTTACACATTACAATATCAGAAGAAAGCAGTTCATCACGTCATGCGATATAACCCCTCTCCTTCAGTTCATTGATGATTGAAGATGTCTCATTAATGTGTGATAAACTCCACCTTGTTGCAAAGCAATCAAATATCTGAGTTTATAATAATTGAGTTTAGATCTTCTGAAAATATGTAACCAATTTTCCTGTTGTCTTCTGCCATCTTCTCACCACTTGTCGCAGGCAACTCATCGGAGAGATGCATGAGAATGTTGGGGAAATTGTCATTGTCTTTACCACCAACATTGTCTTCATGATTGTCTTCACCTCGTGTTTTATCTACAGTATCATATTTACTTTTCGTTGTAGCAGGAGTCACATGTTCATCAACAGTACCTAGGACTGATGATTGTTTATTTTGAAGTTTTATCAGTTTCTTGCGGAAGTCTTGCAAGTGTATATTTTGCACGACTGGTGCTACTACACATCGTCAGTCACTTATTCCATCATTAACTATATTGCCATAATCACCCATGTAATCAGTACTCATTGATGTGGTAAGAATAATTGGTTGCAAAACTTGCTTGTTTTATTTTTTGTGTGTTTGTATGCTTTTATCCATCATAACTTTTAAGTTGTGCTTTGAGCACCCAACTATTAAAGTAAATATTTGCATATGGTGTATTAATGAAACCTTTAGTATAAATGCACAGAGTGGACTGCATACAAAATATTAATATAGTTGAAATGTACAAATTTAGAGATAGTTGGCAAATTAATGTAATTTCTATACATATGGATGGGAACAGATGACAAACCGAAGGATCGATTGAGAGATTAAGATTTATCAAAGGATTGGCAAGGATTGTGGAAGATTACAGAGTATTGCGGAAGGTTACAGAGGATTGGGGAAGGTTACCGAGTATCGCGGAAGATTGCCAAGGATCGCGGAAAGTTACCCAGGATCACGGAAGGTCACAAAGGATTGGTAATGCTTCAGAGGATTACCTGGAAAGATTGTGAGATTGGTGGAGAGATTGGCTATTTGGTGGAGAGATTGGATATTTGGTAGAGAGATTGGATATTGGGTGGAGAGATTGGATATTATGTGGAGAAATTGGATATTTGGTAGAGAGATAGGATATTTGGTGGTGAAATAGGGTATTTGGTGGAGAGATTGTATATTCGATGGAGAGATATGATTTTCGGTGTAGAGATAAGATATTCGGCTGAGTGAGATTGGATATTCGGCAGAGTGAGATTGGATATTTGGTAGAGTGAGAGTGGATAATCAGCGGAGAGAGATTGAATAATCAGTGAAGATATTGTGTAATTGGCAGAGAGATTGTATAATTGGTGGAGAGATTGTATAATCAATGGAGAGGTTGTATAATCAATTGAGAGGTTGTATAATCGATGGAGAGATTGCAAGATTGATGTAAAGATTGAAGAAAACATTGAAATGCTAATGGATAGATTGGACAGTTGATACATTGATGGTTGAAAAGAACATGGAAGATAAGACTATCACTTGAGCTGCCATTGTAAATTTCAAGTCTCAAGGATTTTATCCAAACGGTTTGTGAATAGCATCGACGACATCAACACTTACACCAAAGATGAAATTGGGATATTTGTCATCAGCATGCTATTAAATGAACTCTTCATATTTACATACACACTCCAATAGCATGCTGGTTCAAACTGGTATTCAAAATTCTAAACTGAATTTTTACTTTGGTGGGGAAATGTACAGGTAAATAATTACGAGCATGTTTGATAATATCTGGCAGAATTTGATGGAACAGATGAATATAAAAAACTAACTTATCAGACTGAATGCTGGAAACATCAGGAAAGAAAGTGCAATCTGTCACTTATTGCATCAGAAGAGAAACTGCAGAGAGGGGCAACTTTTTTCACATTAACTACTTTCTCACACTAGTGCACTCTGACGGACAATGCTGAAAAAAAGAGCAATAGTGGTAATGGCTTAAGCGAGGGTGAATAATTGGTGGTAATGTAGTAGTGTGGTGAGGGGCAACAGAAAAAATACTCAATGAAAAATATCTTAAATTTATTAATAGGGGAAGTTGGGTCACCTTGGTGGGTATGAGTGGAGGAGGTTCAAGCACACACAAGTAATCAGCTAATAAAAATTGGATGGGGTTGGGGGGGGGGGGAGGGCACAGCTGTATGCTGGTCTTAATGTCGGGAGCTTAGTCACTGATAGCTCCACCTGCCATCATGCCCCGGGCCTCCTTCATGTATGCCTTAAAATGTTAATCGCAAAATTAAAAAAAATGAATAGAAAAAAATTTTTTGAAACATTTCTTTTTAAAAAATTTTTTTGGGTATTTGAGATTTTTGGGTTTGCGGTCATAGGGTCAAGGTAATGAAATGGAGGTCGGCTCTGGATCCAGTTCCCCATCCTGTTATACCCAAACATTCCAAATTTTAATAGTTTTTAAAATTTCGAACTCATATTTTTGTGAAAATCTTTTTTCGATTTTATGACCTTTTTAAATTTATTTTGGTTTCAAGGTCACATGCATTGGGTCAAGGTCATGGATTTGAGGTCAATATCAAGGTAACCTATATCCAATATGGCGGTTGAGTGACATCACAACATGGCAGCTGGTTGGTGCCTGGCACATGTGCTCTGTGTCCCCAAATCCCTCAAATCATTCTACTAGAAGTTAATTTTCTAAAACACAAGTTGTTTACATGTTAAAATTAAAGTGAAACCTGTAATAATTGTTTATAAAAATGCACTTGAGGGTATAAACCATGCCCATTATAGAAAATTCAAACAAGTATCTGTAAATGTGGTATAATATTTTGGCTCTCTTCAGCATATGTATAAATTTCTAAGATTATTTTTTTAAATTGTGTCTCTTACGCGTATATATGGACTTAATTAATTGTAGGGTGGATTGAAACAGCAATGCTACCAACAGATGTTCTGTTTTCTTTCTGAATAATTTACACTTTTAGGCTGCATATATTGGGATGTAGGCCCTAAATTGCTTGGTGTTCATAATTTCTGAGTGAGTGTATTGTTTTGGACAATATATTGCTTGTTCCAATTTACACAGCAGTGTTTTGTCATTCCTACTCAGAATATCAGATTCATGGTTGCGAATGTATGCTGTTGCTAATTTGATATAAAACTTTAGTAGTTACATATATGGCGAATAAGGTTAATAGGGCAGGAGAGAAAAATTATATAGTTAACACTGTTTTTACATTTGTGTGACACTTTATACAACATGTTAAATGATAGGATCCTGATGGGCTGAAATCACTATTATTAATTTTAAAATGACAAAGATAAAGTACAGACATAAAATACTTTACACCTATGAAAAATCTTATCCCGTATGATATGTATCATGTCTGAATCTTGTGCTGAACTGAACAAAGTACATAATTAACAGAAACACTTCATATGAAAATCCTAGAACCAAGTAAGAAAAATTACACAACACTACGAAATAAACAGAAAATGGTGGAGTGCAAATTCAGATTAGTAATTGATGGGAATACATTGAGTGAACTTGAGGAAAGAATGACATTAGGTAAAATTCCATATATCTTGGAGCTGCAGTAGTTGGGCGGTTAGACTGCCCGCCTCCCACCAAGGTGAACCAGGTTATATACCTGCCCAAGCCCCTCTCAAATTTTTTGTAAGTGGAAAGCGTGCTAGATGATGCCTCTGGTAAGTGGGTTTTCTTCTGGATTTCCTGTTTTCCCCACCCTTTCATTGAGTACTTGACTGCAATTGTTTTTCTTGATACAATCCCGGTGTGCAAGGAATGGTTGCTGTGATATGGAAGACGTGAGATATTATCTTTGGGTGCCAGTTCTTTTGTATCTTGGATAGCTCGGAGAACATGATACTTCTTGATCTTGGGTCGTTAAGGTCAAAGACATTTGAGGCTGCTCTTTGCACATCTGCATCCTGTGTAATTACATGATTATTTCCTGTGATTTGTGCCACTGTTGGGCCCATGGCACACGACCTGTTGGTTTTTAAGGTATATATAACTTTGTAGGTTCAGGCTCTACCCTTATACAGTAGAGAAGCAGCTGGTACGCAACAAGGAAAATATCCATGAAGATTATATGGTATTTATTTCTGAAATATCATGTACACAGGAACCTCATTTGAGGCACTTACACTGATTTCGAAAGTTGAGGGCATGCAAGGCCGACACTTTAAAAACTGCACGCATAACTACACAATTTAAAGGGTGATGTCTTATGATCCTGGGCACGAGCCACAGGATATCCCAGTCAGACCTCTGAACTTGATATAAGCTGTTGAGTTACATTATACTGTTGATATTAAATGGTTGGTAAAGTGTTTTTTTTTTTCTGTAGTTGTTTTTCGGAGCAACCCTCTCTAGCGACCGGCCATAATGGAGGCTTAAACAAGACAGACTAGAATGGCGGTTTCCCTAGGCAAGCGGCCAAGAGTCGCGCTAATTCCAAATCATGACAATGAAATGAAAAATCATACAGAAATCCTATTTCTACAAAGCCTTTTAAAAATTGTATATGATTGACCCTTTGATATTTGATTAAAACATGTCAATTCTAATTAATGAAGTACATTGGTAACATCCTTAATGAAGAGCTTATTGAATGTGGGGTGAATTTTCTTACATCCCTGTTTATAGCTGCTGATAGCTGATATATTAATAGACTGAGTAATTGTTTATCAAATTCCCTAAAAACTATGTTTTCCCCTGTTGTTAGTTATGGAAGCGTCCATGTTGGCTACAGGGGTGCAGGGCATATTTTTCCAAACCCGAAATACAAGGGTTTCTATTTCAATTTAAGCTTGATTTTATGTTTCCCTGTGCAGAGCTAAGGTCTTAATTGATCACTTACACAGAACTGCAACACATCACACTTATACGTTTACACCGGCTATTAGCCAGCGGCGCTAGAGCCCATGACGGCGCTCACGTGTACCGCACGTGCGCAAAGAGGCAGACAATTTTGAACTTTCCTATAAATGTTAATTTCAGGGTACAACATGTTATATTGTCTTTCCAGTGTGTGATATGTCTTAAAATGTTTTAAAGTGCTTGTACTAATTTTAATTGTTTGCTTGTGAATATTCTAAGTGCCTGTGGCATCGAGATTAAGAACACTTAATATTCTGGCATGAACGCCATCACAAAGAGACATTAAAATAATATTGAAATTCCTAACAAAATTATAGAAATGTAAAACAATGTCTAATTTAATTTGTGCCATTTTATTTTCACTATAAAATATTTCACTCGGCGTGCATAGCACACTTCCGCTTGTGTGAACCCGTAGGCAGCCATGATAGGTCCGTGCGATACTTCTATCTGGACAGTCTGTCCAGGAGAGCTGGCGAGGTAAGACACTGTCACGTGCGCATTACAGCTTTTGTTCACTGATGTAGGTTTCTATAGTCCATGTAGTTTACCGGTTAATCTTTGCTTTCGTACGTTTTTGTCAGACATTTTCCCCAGCATTATGCTCCTGTTTTACTAATTTCTTACGCCCTTGTGGTATTTTTAACTTAATCGAGGAGGAGTAGGAGAAAGATGTCAGAGAGGTCACGTGACCTGCACATTTTGAATCAGATGCCATCTGCCTATGTTTATGGCATTTCATTGTAACTTCTGCATAATTGCTGCACGCAATTTTAAGAGCTTTATTTTTATGTATGTATTTAAGGGTAATTTTCGTGTTTGAATATTTTACAGCAACATCATGTACAACCACGGGCCGACTGAAGCCAAGTCTTTGTATATGCCATCATTGCGTTTTAAGAGTTTATTTATGTAACATTGTATGTGCAATCATTTATTTCAGGGTTCTATGTATTTTTGATTCAGGGTTTAATGTATTTTTCACATAAATTGATGCTTTTTGTACTTGACAATGCGGTCACAGTAATGTTTGATTTTACCGCCACCAGGCATGTTACAAGCCTGTAACAATGCTAATCGTAAAGAGAACCATTTGCCAAACACGAATAATATTTTATCAGAATTTAGTTTGTCGTTTCCACACAGAAATATTGCAATTTCACGTGCTCCACATGGTCCTCTACGAACTTCATCCAGCATCATCCGCACCACCTAAGCTTGTTTTCACACATGTGTGTTTTTATTGTGAATATTCATCTCGTGTCCCATCTTATTTCATGTATCATTCAAGAGTCTATGTAATTGTGTAGTTAGTGTATGGTGCAATTACTCCCGTCCTAGCTGGCTTTGTGTATAGGCCGTCACCACACTAACCACGTGCTGGAGAGCGAGCCCCGACGAGTTTGCGTTAGTGATGCCGAGTAATCACTCGTGTTAATGTGTATTCATTTGTAATTCACCATGTCCTGTCTTCAAGGAAAAACCGTCAGTCCACCCTAGCGGCTGTCGGCCCTCTTTCCTTGTGAAGGCTGTGCTTTCACGCACCTCGTTGAGATCATCCATTTAGGCTTGCGCTTGATTAATTACGGGTTGGGGAGCACCCAAGCGGAATTGGCTAGTCATGACCGAGATAACCATTTCATTGGCACATTGATGTGTTTAAACAATATTATTAAAAACAAGTCTACAGTGAACTCAATTTTTTATTCAGTAGTGACATTGTCCTAGCCACATATGTTTTATCTATTGTTTGTAAGTACGCACGGGTGAGACGGACACACAGAACCCACAAGATCCCTGAGAACCCTGAGCCTCTATAGTGCGGTGTTTGGGAAGCACCGCTGGGGCCCAAATTACCAGTAAGTATTTGTGTCATCGTTCGTCTCGTGTCTCATCTGACTGCGTACACCTTAATTACGTTGCAGGGCGAATGTAATTAACATGTATTCCATTTTACAGTGTGCCCAGTGGCAGTGGGAACTCTTTAGTAGTCTTGTCTGTTTTTAAATCTCACGACTCTAAAAGTTACTTTTTAGAGCCATGAACTCTGGGTGGTCACTTGGACTGCGTAGCAGGAGAGGACCGGAGGATGATTTCCGATGGTCAGTAATGCTTGTGCCACCCTGCAGAACAATACTACTGTGAGGTGGCATCTTCTCGGGATGAATGGTTATGGAAAATATTATGGCTAGTTGGTTGGTTCACATCATTCTTAAATCTTATAGCCATTAAAATTGAGTACAAAAAGTATTCTTTCAAATGGATAGGTTCCTAGGTTAATTAAACATTCACTAATGCACACCAAAGTTCATTGAAATAGAGTTCGATATTCCAAAGACTAGCAGAAATTTTATTAAAATATTGCATCAGAATGTTTAAATTTTAAAATCAGTCCGCAACTTTCGAATGTTGTGTTTCAATTTCAATCTTAGTTATGGAGTATATCCTAGTATGTAAAGGCTGGCTACAATTTATTTAGCACATGCACAGTATAGAACACATGCATAGTGCAAATATGAAAGCTGTAATTGAAATAGCACATGCACAGAAATTACTAATGTTTGCAGAAAAAGTCTGGAAAATGAAACGAAACAATACTTGGTAAATTGTGAGCAATGTGGCATGAAATAATACTGTTTACAGCTCAGTGTACTTTATTGTTTATGCCATGTATGTGTGTGTGCTATATATGTTGCCAAACTCTCCAAACTTTAGTGAAATTCACTATTTTTCAACCATTTTGATCTTCACATGACCTCCGTGGTATCCATGTTCTGATTGGCTGTGCATGATGCATACACATGGAAATTATAGAATGTAGCCCACCTGTCTTTGCATCTGGCCTGAGCTGTTTTTCTGAGCATGTTCTGTGCATGACTTTGGAGTGTGATGCTAACACATGTATTTTACTTTCTGTACCTGTAATATGTTGAGTGCTAAATAATTTATAGCCCAGCCTTAAATTGGATCTGCAGTCCTTGAAAAATTAAATTTTGGTAACATATCTGTTATATTTAAGAATTTTGCAGAGTGAATCAAGTTAACGAGGCTTAATGCTTCTATTGACTCTTTGAACCCTAACAAAAATTACTAGGAGCTGATAAAGATGTGAACCAAGTTTTTCCCAGTCAGAATCAAGGACTCTAGAAGAACTTGCAGGAATAAAAATTTGGTATTAATTTTACAGAAACAGTTAGCAAACTTATTGAAAATGTGGGAAAATCACAGTAAATGAAATGTGCTTTGGGCACATAGCAAACAAAATTAAACTATCTTCCATCAAAATCTCTGTATACACAGAGAAAAGCTGTAGCTCTAGGAACTGTATTAAATACTGGCACAAAAATTTTAAATCAAGCAGTATAATTAAATGGAGATTTTCAGAATCCTTTGATAGGTGGAGTGAACCACTTAAACAATAAACTTGAGGATGGGTTTTACAAAATTAAACTTTTTTATAATGTCATAATAAAATTAATCACAATATTACAGAAAATAAATATTTGGGTGTGCCTAACACAATACATATTGTACCAGTGTGATCATGACAAGTTATTAATAATTTTTAATATTTTCTTAATGAAAGCCACGTTACACAAGTAAAATTATAGATACCTACCTCAATGGTAGTGTATTGCACAAGTGATGTAACAAAACAGCACTTGCTGGTTTGTTCAACAGATCACCAATATGTGGAAAAACATACTGTATGTATCTCAATAATTTATTTCAGTAAGCTGCCAATAAATGCTTGTCATTTGTAGAATGTTAATGTTGCAGGAGTCAACAGTGACTGTTGCTACAAGTGGCCATGGCCACTTGGTGTTTGGTGACTCTGAAGGGAATGTGCACTTGGTGGGACGCACGTTCGAGGTGACAACATTTCGTGCATATGAGCTGAATGTCATCTTGGCTGAGCAACTTCGTCATTCGGCTCTCCTTGTTACTGTTGGGGTAAGTTACAAGTCTCTGTGTGTGTTAAGATGCAAAATAAATGATATAAATTTGTTTCATTTCATTGTTTTATGGTGTGTTTATTTTGTTTGTGGTCATTTCATAACTGGAGAACTATATCAGTGAATCCCATTCATCATAATATATAGCAATCATTAAAAGTATCATATTGGAATGTTATTTTGCATTATACTAGTGTACATGTGTGAATTTTATTTTTAAAAAAATATGTTGTCTTGTTGAGATTTTGGCTTTGGTGAAATGAAACCCAACTATTTATGTAACTTCACCATAAATATTGTGGTAACACCACAAACATTGATTTTTAAATGCTTGCACAAATGTATCTGCTTGCACGTGCATGCATACACAGAGAGAGAGAGAGGACGTCTGTAAAGTCTGTTAGGGGTTTCGAAAAATTCCGGTGGGAAAAAACTTACGCTAGATGCTGTTTTACATATATTTACCTTTAAGTAAACTTTTGGAGGTTTTCTTCAGATTTTAGTAGACCTCAGTGTGTGCTCCCTTGGGGAGCACAGCTCTTGCCATTTTCTGTGGAGCATTTCTATTGAAAAAGCTGAGGCTGCATTCCTGATACAGGTTGTCAGGTCGTCAAATCCATTAACTGGTGTTAAGAACACATTGCTGTCAACATAAATCTATAGATAAAATTCCGGTGAGGATATATCAGGTGAACATAGGTGACAAAGAATTGGACAGTTTCTGCCTATCCGTCTTCGTGGAAATTTGCTTTCTAGGTATGGGTATGCATGTCCAGTTAGTTGTTCATGTTGTTTGCTCTTAAAAAAGTGTATTAGTAACCTGGTTGTGCATCACATCACGCCACACATTAACTTGTGGGCTACTGAGTACATGCTACCTAGCATGTGAGATTTTGGTAATCATACATGTGGACTTGGCCTAATACTTGAAATGTTGTCTTGTCTGTGGAAATGATTTTGTTTCAAAAATTGTTTGTCAAGGTCAATGTGGGCCACTATTTCTTCAGTAGATTGTTGTTTCAACTCTTGAACTAACTGAACCTTGTATGCACATGATCTCAATGTCTGATGCATCATTCTTGTGTATGGGAGCACGTAAAACTCCCATATCTTGCAAAGCTCTTTGTAGGGCTTTATGCAGTTGTCTGTGAGACAGATTCTTTTAAGAACTTCATCACAAACATCTGGTCTGCCCCCTATTTTGCAATTTTGGATGCTGCCAGTTTCTAGGAAACATAGTTTAAAGTCTCGTTATCTATAGTTGCTCAGATTTTGCTTATGTAACTGTGCACACTAATTTTGTTGAGCCTGGGTGACTGATTCTGTCTTCAAAAGCAGTAGTATTGAATGGTTCGTTCAGGTGGTGGAGCCGTGGACCCAATTTGCATATCAAAGTCCCTGCCCATAAAAAATTCCAAAAATTTTCCTCTCTTCCCACAGAAAATTTTAGAACGTACCATTCCATGTCAACATTGGCCATTTTGTCAGCCAATAAAAGTTGCCCAAAACCGACAGTGGCCATTTTAGCACCATTAGTCCAAAATCCATTCCCTATTACCCCAATGAACACATATGTTGACGCCGGCCGCCAGTTAGAACGATTGCGGTGGTACTGGTGGCCATATTGGTAGCCAGCACTGACTAAAGTTTGTATATGCGATTACCACCACACGTAATGCACTGCCAAAATTGCGCCCACACACCGACATCCGGCCGCGACGACACCCCAGCTTGCTCTGCCTCGAGGTGTCCTCACGATGAAGCCCTACCATTGCGGTGGCCAATACTGGTCACACAGGATAAAACCCGACCAGAATAATAAGGACCACCCAGCCAAGGGAGGTGGATGAGAACGTGATACGTAGCTGGGCCTGTTTGGAATATGTTAATGAGAGAAATAAATGCCAGCACACAATGAAACCCAACAAGAGGAATAATGACCCACCCAACCAAGAGAATGTGAACAGGATATGTAACCCTGCGGGAATGGAATACTAATAGACCACCCCACCACCCTCTCTCAGACATGAGATGTATAGCAGTGTACCAAATAGCATTATCAATAAGGGGAGGCTAGCGGGAGAGTCACAAAAAACAGAGGTCCCCACACACACCAGACCACCTGCCTCTCACACAGTAGGAGTATATGCAGAGGTAACACAGGAGACACATACATAGTTAAGAGCAATGATATTTATTCACAAAAAACAGTACAGCAATAAGAAGCAGTACAGACATTACATAGTCGTAAGCGATGATTTGGGCACCCATTGGTTGAAGCGGGAATTGAAGCCCAACCACTTCAAGAGAACCTGGTCGCCACATTTAGAGATCACACGCTCCACTAAATAGTCATGAGGATACTTTGTAACATATATTTTGTAGTCCTAGAAAGAGCCGCTTATCACTTGGCCGGTCATATCTGCGAGCGTATAGGTGCGTGGTGCAAGAGCCGCTTATCTCTTGGCCGGTCATATCTGTGAGCGTATAGGTGCATGGTGTAAAGTCACTCACCTTGGCAACGCAGAACACCTCGACACTCCAGTTCAGATAGTATGACTTATCAAAGACACCTCTGTTTCTGGAGATAGGGACAAAGTTGCCCACCTTGGCCTGTGGTCGGCGCGGGTCCACCATCTTGGAGTGCTGGTACACAGTCCACAGTAGAGAAGCGTTGTTGGCAGTGGTAATCTTAGACGGATGAAGACCAGTCGTTCTATGCTTATGTGCGTTGTGCTGAGTAAGTAGTCGAGGAAGCAGATCCACTCACCGGTAGCTATCCTGTGCCGAGAATGACTTCCACATCAGACCCTTAAGCGTCCGATTGAAACTTTCGACGATCGAAGCTTTGAGGTCACTGAAAGTAGAGTAGTGATGAATTTTCTTCGCAACCATAAGCGCATGGAATGCAGGGTTGTAGAACTCCTTACCACTGTCCGTCTGGACGTTCTTCTGCACAACCGTCTTGTCCAAAGCCAATTTCATTGTGGCCACAACGTCGGCACCACGCTTCTAGCTCATAGGGACAGCCCAAGCATACTTGGAGAAACAGTTGATAACTTGCAGGATGTAGCGAAAGCCCTTATTGATGTGTGCATAGGGAATCATTTCCACCAAGTCGGCCACAGGTCATGAAGTCCGAAGAGAAGTACCTTATGTCTGGGGAAGTTCCGACGTAGAGGGCGATGCAACTCGGCTGCGATCTGTGCTTTCGACATAGCCGTAGGGCAGGCCCACCCCCTCACAGGATATGGCCGGCTTCGTGGAGCTCTTCCAAGATATTCACTATTTCGTTAGTGTGAGACGTATTGCCGGCTTGGCAGGATGCAACGAGAAGATGTAGACTGTCCACAAGCTCGTTCACGTCCCAATACACGTATTCCAACCGGCTACCACCATCATGTTTCTGACCCGATGTTCGGAAACAGATCTTCGATAATAGTGAATTTAGGGTGGGTCTAGTCCTTATATGCATGACTGCTAGCATCATTGTCCACCAAATATGCACGCGTGAGCTGCAACAACTGTCGGTACTGGTGAAGCGTAGCATGTAAATAATCCCCGGGCACACATTTAAACAGTACCTCATAGAGGCCGGGTGAGGCTTGCACGACGATGTCTCCTACCTGTATAACATCTTTGGGCAGAAAGAAAACTTGTTTGTCACTGAGGAACCACTTCTTCCCATGCCTGTACACACCATAAGTAGAATCATTCAGAAGAGGTGTGTACGAAGCGAGATAATGGCAAAGAACCATAGAGCGTGCATTGAATCGCACCTTCTTGCATTTCAAAGATGCCAGGGGCACATAATCTTCATCAGTAATCTCCTCCTCCTCTGCAGTCTTGTGTTTCGGTGCGAAGCACGGCTCAGCTTTCAGAGCAGGGGAACAACGTGTTGAGCCCGTAATGTTATCTGCTGGAAGATCTCAAACAATACATCACGTTCCATGCGCTCTCTCTTGGCGAGCAGATACGGGGGTACCCATAGCACTGATACTTACTGTCAGATGTACACAGTATATATAATTAGTGGCGACACTCAATCAACTTGGTAAGGCTGTCTTCCGCTTTGGCAATGCGATGTATGACAGCACCCCGTACATGGGTGCAATGAGCCCACTTGTCCTCAGTGACGCATATGTCAGATAGATGGTGAGAGATCATGTGACGTACATCATCTTCCAATGCCACAAGCTGTACATCCAAAGCATTGATGCGGGACGTGAGCTTGGTGCCAACGTTGCCAATGATTCTGGTAGTCCCCTGACATGACAGTGCCGATCTGTGCATCCAGGTTGGCTACAGCTGTCTGCTGTGTTCTCCTGGCTCTACGACGACCGTTTAATGTCGCAGAGAGAGAACCAAGTTGTGGCTCCACAGCGGAGAGCTTGGCCATGAGGTTGGGGTTCGTGACCATGTCGGAGACGTGCTCTATCTGTGTACTCAGAGCAGCCAGTTTGCTCGAATTGTCACTTGTCACGAGCATTGATCTTTTAGATTAGCATCGAGGGCTTCTAGCACCCTGGTGTCAATATGAGAGCCCAGGTTATCCACCTTCTTCGCTACACCGGCAAGTGTACTGCCCAAACCTCCAAAGGTTCTACACATCAGATGTGAGGGTCGATATCTGACTAGACAGTTCACTGGATGACATACTGACAGCATCAACGTTCAATTCCAGGTCGACCAGCTTGTTTGTGAATGTTGCAAGCGCACCCTCAGTCTTGGAGGTTAGGCCACCGACCTGCACACCCACATCATCCAGTTACTTTTTCATGGTTGCAAAGCCCAATTTCAGACCGGTCAGCTGCGTAGTCAAAGCAAGGGCCCTTTCAAATTTTTACAGTCAGGTCGGTAAGGCCGCTGGTGCTAACTTGGGCACCCACAATATGGAGTTTCTTCTCCAAAGCTTCAACGAGCAAATCTGGGTCTCCATCTTGGCAGACAGGGTATTTGTGTTGGTCAATATTCGCCCTTCTACAACATGGAGTGCATTGCCGGAGGCAAAATCGGTGAGACTGGACACAGTCTTGACCAGCCCGACAAGGTTCATATCCATACCCATGACTAGTACATTGGTAACATAAATGTGGTCATCTTCGCACCCAAGCCGGACAGTGTGCACACATCGGCGGTCAATGTCTGTAAGCCAGTGGTTAATGTGTTGGCCAGTTTCTCGCCCATACTGCGAAACTTCAGCTCCAAGGCCACGAGCCGGGATACATTGGACTTGAGTAGTGAGCAAAGAGGAGACTCAGTGGCGGTACATGTGGTCCGTAGAAGTTCCATAGCCATGGAATCAATGCTGTGGAGAAAGGACACGTTCGCCGCATCACCATCGAGCTTAGGCTCCCCGAGATGCTTGGCCCGCTTCCCACAAAAACTACAATTCCCATTATTAGTAGACGTAATACAAATGTCAGGTGCACGCTTCAGGCCACTATGGCCAAACTTGGACAAGGCACAGCTCATAGTTCACCGGTGCACGATAATGAACTAATAGAAACCGACCCTTATGATGACGAGAAACCCATGCGGGTCATGCTTGTAATACGAACATTTTTTGTTATTATTGAAATTCATATTGGTGTTCACATGATCGGAGTACATGACTGAGATTCAGGTCATCCATACGAAACAGAACCAGGAAATTGTCACGCAGAAGTTTTATCGGTATACGGGAGTAGGTCTGACAGAGGTAAATCACATTCACAGCAACATGGCAACCCATGCTGAAGTACTGTTGCATCATGTTCTGCTTTTCACATGCGACGTCGTTGAATACAAATACAGAGTTAGGCTGAGCATCGCTGGGCAGCATGACATCAGCATTATCACTAAACGGAAAATACTGAAGTCCATCCACGGCAGGTAGAACCTGTGCCAGGCAAAGGTATTTCGGCTGTTGGAGAGACTTTGAGTAGAGATACACGTTATCGAAGTGGAGGCTATTGGGATGCTCCAGAAGGCTGAGGAGCACACGTCTTCCCACAGTTGCTCGGACCGGCGATAATAGCACAAACAGTGTTCGGTAGAAGTTTCCCATGACGTGATTCCTGGGCTGTAGAGTTGTCTTCAGCTATGATGCTAACAGGAAGCGTGGTAGCCTGGGGCATGATCTCCATCATACTGAGACGGGACCGCTAAACCACACGTACTTGTGGTCTTGCGAAACGTATAAATGATGCACATGCAGACTGCATAGCATTGGTATGCAGTAATGTGTTGTAGGAGCAAGGTCAAGAGGGGATGCGGACTGGTGAATACGCTGATCAACAACCTTCCATTCGAAGTGCATAGTCCCGGCTACTAATTCTGGGGGCCTGGTACCTGGCTAACGAGGAGATTGAAGTGAGGGGGCGTTCCAATCAACCCCCTCAACAAGGTGTGCTGGGAGCATGACATTGCATACACAAGTAGTATGTTGGAGGATAGACACCTGGCGGACAGGATCCTCGCAGACAAAGCTCGCATGGTAAGCTATTCGCCCGCATCTAAGCTCCGTGGTCGGGTTTTACCCTGTGTGGCCAATATGGCCACCTGGCGGGGCTTTATCATCGTGAGGACCCCTCTGGGCAGTGCTGGCTGGGGCCTCGTCGTGGCTGGATGTCTGTGTGTGGGCGCCATTTTGACAGTGCATTACGTGTGGTGGTAATCGCATATGCGAACTTCAGTCCGTGCTGGCTGTCAATATGGCCACTAGTACCGCCGAAATCATTCAGACTGACTGCTAAAATGGCCACCATCGAATTATGTGCTCATTCGGGTAATAGGAAATCGGTTTTGACGAACAGTGGTAATTTTTTCACTGGCTGCCAAAATGGCCACCATTGGTTTAGGTAACTTTTTACTAGCTGACAAAATGGTCGCCGTCGACATGGAATGGTACATTCTAGAATTTTCTGTGGGAAGAGAGGGAAATTTTTTGGATTTTTTGTATGGGCAGGGACCTTGATATGCAAATTGTGTCGATGGCTCCACTACCTGATGCCAGGTGTCCCAGAACCAACCATTCTATACTACTAAAAGCCATGCCACACAACATGTAACTCTTTCCTTTTTGCCATTTCTCAAACAGTAGTGGGCTGAGAAAAATTGAGGTGACCACTTATGTCATTTTTGGAGGTAAACATAACTTCCAGAGCTTTAATTCACTGTGCCGAAAATCACATTTAGCGGCTCAATTAGTTTTCCTAAAAGAATTTTCCTAAACCCCTAGCAAATTTTATACACACGCCTGTTAACATGTTGAGCTGTGTTTGATTTATTTCTACATTATTTTATTACCATGAGCAATAAATAGAAATATTATTGTAAAGATAGTTAGAAGATTGTCCAAAACTACAAAGACTGAATTGAATGTTAATTTGCAGTGCAAACATCTTGCAAGGAGTGAATTTGAATGAAAGGTGTCATTAAAAAATACAAAGTGAATGGCAGTGTTGGTATAAGGCGTAAGTCATTGGTTCTTGTCTCATACTGCATGTGGTATTTCCAAGTGAGACATTTCAGTTGTTTTGTTGCGTGTTCTTGTAATTGATTTTTTTGGTTCATATAGTTACAACACAGACAAGTGACAGTAAATCTATATGGAGAGCTACGATGGAAGGTGTGTAATGTTGATAGGAGGATGAGCCAGGCATAAACCCAGTGATCAAGGTGTGGAGCCTGGTGCGTGCAGACAAGCATGGTCACCCACTGTGTTTGCGCATTTCCCGTGCAATCCCTGGGAATAAGCCAAGCCCTGCCACTGCATTGTGTGTGCACGACAACAGTTGCCTCATGGCAGTTGGCTTCCAAGATGGTTCTGTTGTGCTGTACCGAGGTGAGTCTGTCCCATCAAACCATGTAGTGCATTAACAGTGGTGTTTAGTATCATTTAATTTTTTAAATTGGTGTAATTAAGAAACTGGAAAAAACACAAATTGTGTTAGTTGTTGTTCATGGTAAAGTTAGCATTTTTTTATTTTTTAAAGCCCTGCAAAGTTTACAATTCAGTCTTGGGTTGCATCTTCTTCTGCATCTCAACATAAACATTGCTATGTGACTTTGACCATGTTTTTACATATACTGTTCATATGTTCATTGCACATACTCATTATATAAAATACAAAAATTATTAACTTTCGTAACAAACACTGTAAATATATAGTACACAAATTCAAGTACGTAATATTACTTCGTGAATATTGAGAGCCTCCCCCCACCCTGCCACATAGCCCTAGCTAGAGACAGGTTATTATAGAAATTTTCTCTATAGTCTATTCACAGTTTCTTCACATTTTTTGAATTGAATATTTGAAAAACCATCCCGTGTATGATGTGTATGGTTTTTTGTGAATATGCCATGTGTCACAAGCATTTTATGCATCTTTTAACCTAAAAGTACCTTCGTTTTGGGTAACGTAAACTTTGATGTATATTTTTTGTCTGTAAATTAAATAGTATTTAATTTATAATTAATAAACATAAAAACAGATAGAAAATAGGTGTGTTGGTAATGCCTAGTAACAAATAGTTCTTGTGCAGAATATTTTTAGAATGAGTGTGCATGAATGCAGTGTGTTGTCCCTTTGGTGAAAATTTCTAGACTTGGTTAAGCTTTTTTTGCTTGAGGTGGAGGAATATCCTGGAAGTAGAATTTAAGCAGGGCTTTAGAAAAGTTGGAAGTAACCACATATGGACTAGTACATCTGTTCCAAACTGATACTGATACATGAATTCCCAAGTACGTTGCCACTATTTTCCATTTTCTGGTGTGCCCTTACTAAATCTTATCAGGTATATGTGTTAATAAGTACGCATGTCAAGTGCATGTTTTAGGTTGGTGTACTGTGTGGTATCTGTTACAGTGAAATTAAGTAGGCTTAAAGTTAACAAGAGCAGAAGAAAAGACTTTATTTGTATAGAATTTATTTAATTAGGATAATGAACTTGCTATATATAAATAGTGTAAACAAAACTAACTTGCAAATCATTCTCTCCTAATTTTTTTATTTACTTACTTAATTATTTATTTATTTAAAATTACCTTGAAAACGTTAAAATTTGCGGTTGCTAAATATCAATCAAGAAATTGAATTTTAACTTACATTGAAAACATTAAAATTTGCGGTTGCTAAATATCAATCAAGAAATTGAATTTTAACTTATAAGAATATATTTTAAATATAAATAAAACTGTATAAATTATGTGGAACAGCGGTACAACACACTCGTGAATGTTAAACTGATACTAAAAGTATCTGATCTATTACAAGTGGGTAAAGGCTGTTCACAATAAAGTGAACACGTTAGCAGTGAACCTTAGAAAAAAGTCACTGCCCCTGTCTGCATATACTTTAACGGGCGTACTTAGTGATATTTGCTCAGTAAAGTTGGTATCAGTGGATGGAAAGTAGTTCCTATATCTTAACGTAGAATAAAAAGTGTTATTTCATCAAATAGATTTTAAAGCAAAAATTGCACTTATTATCTGCTGTTTTTGTACCAGTTTCAATTGAACCTAAATGGAATTTGTTATTCATTATTTTTAAGCCATGAAAACATTAAAAAATATTTAACAGGGAGTAATGAATAATCTGACTAGATTACACTTGGTCATTTAATGCACATTTTCATAGTTTGCAGTCAATTTTGTGTGTTCAGTCTTGTACTTTGTCAAGACATTTAAAGCAACTTAACACTCACTAACTTTTGCGTCTTATAAGAATTTTACACCACCAACATACAGCTTCTGTTTTTGTGTAGGTAACAACAGTTTAATTAGAACACAAAAACATGCAGTCCCTTTCAATCAGTCGTTACATCCCACAGAATCATCATATCTTGACCCTGAACACAATATTACAATTTTTGTTTGTATGCTTAGTGTATTTTGGGTAGGTGGGTCCCTTAGTAGGTTCAATTACAGTGCCATTTAGCATCTCACATACATGCTGGTTGGTTACACTATGAAAGAAAATACCTGGGTCTCGTGGCTTAAAAAAAGTTGGAAGTAACCGCAAATGGACTAAGTATATCTGTTCCAAACTGATACTGATACAGAATTGTTTTTGCACAAGGCAGTTGCCCTCTATCTGTAAAATATAGTATCAATGAAGAAAAGGAGAATAATAAAATACAGTAGAATCCCGTTATAGCCAGATGTCACGGTTCTAGGTTCGTACCTCGCAATAAGAATGTCCTCGCTGTTTCCAAATTAGACCGATTTTGATCCCCAGTATTACTTAAAAATCGCCCCATAAATTACTTTTAAATTGTGTTCAAACCACCATAACTTAAAAATGTACTGTATATGATAACTGATTGCGTGAAAATGAGCGGAAAATTTGACTGTGCCATGTATGTATAGCCGCTCAGTCTGCAATCAGTTGCTCGGTCTATGCAGCATTGTCCCGCAATCAGTTACCCGGCCTACGCAGAATTTCCCGCCATCACTTACTCGGCCGCCGAAGCATTGCCCTCCAAGCGATAACTCACAGAAAAGGTTGGGACAAATTCCCTTAACCAATTAATTAACCAAGCCAAAGGATTTCCTGACTTGTTTACGTGATCTGGGTGTGGGTTTGTTTTGAATTTCCTGTACGTGTTGCTGTTCTGGTTCGTGTCCATCCCCTGTTACATAGTGTCCCAAAAACTCCATTCTACTCATACCCAACTTACACTTTTCCACTTTGCACGTAAGTTTGTTACGTTCGAGCCGTTCAAACACAAGGCTCAAATGGTGCAAGTGCTCTTCCCAGCTATTAGACCAAATAAGTACATCATCCAAATATGCCATCGCAAAGTCTCCACTGAATCCATCCAGTAGATTAACCATTAAGTTTTTGAAACGTTGCAGGGGCACACTTTAAACCAAATGGCATGGCCACTAATTGAAATTTGGCCGGTACTTTCACAATGCATGTACAATTGCTAAACATTCCTGTTCATAGACGTGATACTTGTATTCTGTTTCCCTGAACTTCGCACTGTGGTAACTGATTATGTGCTTTTTACTATGTGTTCCCACCTGATACAACACGGCCCCAATGCCTTCTTGACTGGCATCTGTTTGTACAACAATGGGTAACTCTGGGTTGAAACTAGATAGTGGATTACAGTTCTGAGATACAAGTTTGATTACCACAACATTAACTGCTTTGTTGTGTGAGAAACGTAATTTTGTCTGGACACCTCAAGCTGTGACAGCTCCGCACAACTGCCTTGAATCAAATACTATATTTACAGGCATAATTCTTGCACCTTTTCTACAGGATTTTAGTGCAGAAAATTAGCACGTGTGAATTATGCAAGGAATCTCCAAAACACGTGCATGTAAACATTAAAATGGGGTCTACTGTAAGTAATCCCTTCCCAACCATGGGAATACATTTTTTAAAAACACAGCACTTTATTTATTGATATTAGATATGAAGATACATATTCAAAATTAAATCACTCATGTGCTGGGGCTAACAGCGAAAACATTGCCATGTGGACCTAGCTGGGCGAGCGCCTAGATCCTCTGCAGCGCGGCTGGGCACGGCAGCCGGCCACTGTTGCTCGGCCCTAGATCCTCGGGTTGGTCGGTCGCTAAGAAGATTACTCTGGCGGGCGGCTGCCTCCCGCCACTGCCGTCGTTCCAGGTCCGATTGACTTTGTAACAGTGGCTCGGTATTGGGAAAACATGACGTACGTTAAACTCGGAAACTAAATTTTTGGCCTCCTCCTCTATTACCGTGTTCCTCTGTATACGCAATTACCTGAAGTTTAAATGCAGTAGTTTGACTGGTATATTTACCCATAATGCATTTGTACTAAACAAATATTAATATAAATGTAAACTATTTCCTTTGAATTAAAAAACCATCCACATGCAAATAAACTCTGTGACTGATTTTCTTTACATGTTTGCAGCGCGAACGTGGCAGTCATAAATGATAATGGGACCATGACCTTGAAGTGTTAGTGGCCTGACGCGGTCGAACAAAGAGCGTGCAGTGCATGTCCGTTATCATTACATGCCTTGTTGAGAGAAACATGCTGCGTGAAATATGAAAGGAAAAGTTTTTTCCTTAATTCTGCACCATTATATTCAGGTGTGTGAATTGTGCCAGTGCGAGAATTATGCCAGTAAATACGGTAATCACTGGAAAATTATTTGTTTTCAACTAACAAAA
Organism: Dryococelus australis; assembly: GCA_029891345.1. Lineage (NCBI taxonomy): Eukaryota > Metazoa > Arthropoda > Insecta > Phasmatodea > Phasmatidae > Dryococelus > Dryococelus australis. Next base: position 308,483,150 of record CM056994.1, on the reverse strand, counting down.
CCTGAATGGTGCAAGACTTACTCAAAACCAGTTAGAAAACTTTATCAAAATGTATTAAAATTTCATTCTTTATAACACAGCGATAAAATGTAGTAGTAGTTGTGTCCCTATCTTTAATTGGTATGCCACAATATGGAAAAAAAATTGGCCAAAATCTGTTAATATGTAGCTGTATTCAATTTCCGCTATCACTGTTATGTTTAAATGAAATTTGTTTTCATTTATCAATAACGTTCGACCCACATACGCCAAGTTGTTTGAAACCAAACAGAGTTGACAGCACAATGACCATGAAAGATTATGAAAGCGGAATTGGTTCATGAAAACGGGGTCATGTGCTTGGTTTGATAGATAGAGAAGGGGGTTAGGTGGCAATGCATGAGAGTGGCACAAGGTACTTACGGAAACTTGGAGGCGGGACAAGGTAGTAGAGTTATGGCAGATAACAAATGCGCGCTTCACAGGGTTACGAGTCCCACCGCAAGTTTACTTCACACGATCTCACCATACGTGTTTCAACTCGTAAAATTACAATTTTTCATGGAATATTTTTGCGATTTTTTGATGGTTCCTCAAAAAGACCTTGTTATAACCATGTTCTGACAGTTGCGGTGCTTGCTACAATGGGATTCTAGTATAGAGGTAAAATTAAAATAACAGCAAACACTGGCAGAATGCCTGTTCACTGTTAAATATTACTCAAACACAAATATACAACCTAACCACAAAAAAAAGTTAATATTTTACTATAGATAAAATAATAATACTCCTTACATTGTACAGATGTTTCCTCAAAGTTGATCTTGATGCTTTCTACACATTATTATTGTCAACCCCGCATCATCACGTGCGCGGTACATTCCCCCGAGGGAGTTTAACCCCGACTGGTCGCCTTCAAGGCCAGCACCCACGTAATGCTAGGAAGTCAACGTCATTCCCCCTGCCACATGTAAACCCACTAAGAAGCAGCAGTGGGCATGCAAGAGTTTGCCCCTAAGCGAGCGGCAGATGCTGCCTGCATCCACCCCACACCTCCCTGCTGCTACCCCACCAAGAGATGGCAGCAGCAGCATGAACCCAAATGGGTGGTGGCCAATGGGTACCGAAGCAAACGAAGCATTAAGAAACCCTCAGACCCGAGGAATATAATGCAGTACGCCCGGCAGAAACACCATTTGTTCAAGTAGCTCGCCTTAGCACAAGTCATGCTAAGGCTCTCTACTACACAGCCACAATCATTCTGAGTACTCTACAAGACATTCTAGTCTTTTACCAGTTCTTCAGCCAACGATGCCTTTTCTACCAGTGCAGCTGAAGAGTTGTTGCTACCGCTGACACTTACCGTCAAGTCACCACACCCGACACATACACCACATGTGGTGGCCTGGGTCCCTTCAGGACTACAAGTCACAATTAGGGTTCATTTGTTTTCACAGCTACTTAATTGTCTGCTCTTCAAGCCAGGCTCCTCAAGCCTACAGGCCCCTTCAACTGTCTTGCTTTTTCACAAAGTCTGTTCAACACCTTGATGCGTATTGCTTAACTGTCTTCATAGAAGTGTCTTTTGGGTAGGCACTAGGTCAGTCGCGCACTGTCCTTGTGACTTAATTGGCCCTCTTACAGGACACTAGTGTTGGCCGCATTTGCTGTCTGCTAGGTACAAAGTCTGGTTCCACGGGTCTGGCAATATGGCGAACCGAAACACTAGCCCTTTTGGGCAATGCTGACTTACCAGGGTTCTGAGCGGTTGGGTATCTGCAGAGCAGCAGAAGGGCTGTAAGATGGCAGTTTGGTCTCTATTGTCTTCCGGGTCTTGTTGGTTGTGGAGCTGCGGTAGTTTTCTGGTAGGTGCTGGCAATTCCACTGGGTGCCTTCCCAGCTGCCGAAATTGGAATTGGTGATCCCGAGCCTGGTGTCACGCCCAGTGACTAGAGCCCGAACCACCAGATGGTACTCACTGCCTGTCCTAGTAGGGTTCAAGAAGTACACAAAGTTCCCGACGGGAGAATTCTGTCTCCCCGTGTGACGAGCAGCCTGAACTTGACCCCGTGGGGTTTCGCACTCGGAGCGATGAGGTTGGTGGCACATATCTGCTTGGCAATACTGAACTCCGCCTTCATTACCTCTCTGGTGTTGAATGGCATAGAAGTGAACAACACTCAATAACCCCTCAGTGGTGGCAAGCAATTGACGAATACCCTGGCTGTAGTGTGTAAGCCGACAGTGGCTGATGGTTCGCTCCCTAACTTCAATCAATGCAGGTAACTAGTACTCGAACCTGGAGCTGCAGGTCGTAAGACCGCCTTCCTACCTCTGCCGGGTGTAGTCCAAGCAAATACCCCTGTCAGCACCTTAACTAGGTGCTCCGGTCAGCGATATAACTTGAGGTGGCTGTCCCACCTTGGTGGGGTGAATTCTTAGTGGTTGAGGCTCTATCGTTGTGTATACCGGGGTATACAGAATGGGTGGCCATCAAAAGATGAGGTTGTGTGTATGGAGACAGGCTGGCTCCTGAAGGGGATGTGTTGTCCTACTCTGAGTTCACAATAATAAATAGCCCGGTCCCTTGCTTGCTCCTTCCGAAGTCAGTATTAAGTGAAAGAAAGGGTTTACCTCTAGGACAAAAGTACTCTCGTATAAGGTAATGAAACTAGTATTTATTGTGGTAATAAATACTGGTTGACTCATACTAAAGTCAAGCTGAGCGTATGTGACAGTAATGCTACACAAGTTAGCGGTTGGAGGTAACCCGCTCCTAAGACTACTTAAGATACAATGGATAATCAAAACTAGATACTATGCAACTAAACCTATTGGGTTGTCTAGAAGAGAGACTAGCTTACGGGCACTACTACCAGCAAGTAGTGGTGGTTGTCGACCCAGGAGGATCGGCAACAGAAATGTTAAATAGTGGTCAATGTCTTCTGTTATATACAAAAGCTTCTGGTTGCTGGTGATTCCAGAGGGTGTTGAAGCCTCTAGAAGGTGGTGGCCATAGCCACTGGTGGTTGTCGAAGAATTAGAAGCTCTTGGGGAGGACCTTGATGGCCTATGTCAGTAGAGAGCTCCAGCACAAGAAGTGTTGAGGTGAGCTACTGGAGACAATAACTCCTGACCTCAGCCGCGCAAGGCCTTATATATGACTCAATGACAGGTACGCACAGGGCCGGGGTGGGAGGCGTGACGTGCCTCTGTAACATCTGGCTGGAGCGAGTGGGGTGAGAGGGTGAGAGACCTACTTCGTGTGCTCAGTATATGACCTTGGGTGCTCGGCTGCGCTTGGCCATCTTTGGCAGGTGTGGTGACACACTGTCTGCCGGGTGCTTCGGGGAGGCTGATGTGTCATGCAGTCACTTGGAATTCTCTTGGTTGTACGTGCAGGAATCGTCCGCTTGTGTTGAAGTGATTCTCTGTGCATTCGTAAAACGCGCTGGGTCTGACCCTTCTTCGGGTTTTAGTACCATGTAGTAGAGAGAGAGAAGGCAGGTCAGTAACAGTCCAGAAACCAAGTAGCATCAATGTTTCTCCATGGGATCACATCTTGTAGGCATCTTGGAGTAATTTCCTGGGGTTGTCAAAGCATGTTAGGGTGAGACGTAGTCAATAAGTAATAGTTCAATAAGCAGCATGCATTAACCTAGTGTGTGTAGAGGTAGGAGGTAGTATGGGTGAACGTGCTCTATTCTGAAGGGAATATAACACAAATTCTAACTATCCTTGTTCTGTGGTGAACGTGTGCCTTTTCACGAACGTGGTAAGCACCACGCTCGAGGGGAGAATCAAGGGACTGTGATTTGGCAACAGTTTCTCACATAGTAGGACTTCAGGTAGCTCCTAACCAGAACCACCCACACACACACACGCACACGCAACAAAGTCAACGGCTGCCCATACTGTGGACCAGGTATGTAAAGATACCTGATGCACAGTGACGCATGCGAGCTCGGGATCCCAATGTATGTCTAAAGTGTTGAATCACGTGATAGTGTATGAGTTCATCCTCAGGTACATTGATGACGTGTGTGGATAGTAACATGTTAGAGGAACACCTTAAACACTTGGGACTTGTGCTAAATGCATTAAGAAAATGCTGGTCTGATGGTGAACCCAGAAAAAATAAGTTGGGTACAACAACATATGCAATAGTTAGGGTTTGTTATTTCCCAGGGTAATTTACGTACTAACCCGGAAATGGTAAATTCTGTTTTAAATTTACCACAACCCACAAATATAAAATGTTTAAAAAGATTTTAGGAATGGTTTCTTTTTACAGTAAATTTATTCCAAGTTTTTCTGATCTTACTGAATCACTAAATCAGTTGAAAAGGAAAAAAAAAATGTTCCTTTTCAATGGAACGCAGAACAAGAAAATGCTTCCCAAAAATTAAAGGTAATGTTAGCTAATCCTCCTGTTTTGCATTTGCCAAACAAATTTTTCCGAAGAATTTTTTTTTGCATTGTGATGCAATTACTGTTGCTTTTGGGGCATGTTTGAACAACTGTCATTTTGTGCCGATGGTATATGCCAGTAAATTATTAACTCGCGTATAATGGAATTATACAATTAATGAGGAGTGTTTAAGTTATATATGGACAATGGAAAAGTTAGCAGATTATTTAGAGTTTTAGACCATGCGTCATTTACTTTGTTCATGGATAATCAAGCTTTAGCTGGTAATTAAAATCTCAGAAGCCAGCAAGCAGATTGGCACGTTGGCTAGTGCATCTAGCTCATTTTACCTTGCAGCACATAAAAGGGATGGATAATTCTGTCGCAGACGTGTTGTCGTGGTGCATGCACTGCACAGAATAATTTTAGATGGTGTAGAATGGGGCACCTGTGGGTAGCAGCCAGTCAGTTGATTCAGATTCCGTTAGCATAAATTTCTTTGAATATAATACGTTCAAATATTTCCCAGTGTTTTTACAGATATAAAAGAACACCAAAATTCTGACACAGAAACTGTAAACCGATTTTGTCTGAAATTAAATATGGGAATTCTTGTTATGTAGTTTATAAAAGATTTCTAGGAGAATGTACTACAAAAAAAATGCAGAGATTTTGTACCTGAAAAGTTAAGGGCTATGGTATTTAAATATTACCATGAATCTTATTATGGAGGTCACGTAGGACGGGATAAGACAATAACCCGTGTATTAGAACCTTTCATGGCCAGGAGTGCGCGCCAATTTAGAGAATTTGGTTAAGAGTTGTGATGCATGTCAGCATGCAAAACCCAAAAAATCAAAATCCTGAAGGGCAATATACGGGTACCGTAGCATCGTATCTTTGGGAGCACATTTATTTAGACGTAATGGGTCCTTTGCCCCATAGTATCTGTGGCTATATATATCCTAGTAGTTATAGATAGTTTCAGCAAATTTTGTTTTTTTCCATTACATACCATAAAGACAGTAGAAATTTGCAAAAGAGATTTACATTTTATATGGATGGTAAAAATGGTACAGATTACTCCGTATCACCCTCAGGACAACTTAGTTGAATGGCTGAACCGTAACATTAAAATTGCAGTGCGTAATCTTCAATCTGATACGTAACATCACTGGGATGATGTTCTATATTTGCTCTTTTTGTGTTTTAATAATATTGTTCATATTGCTCACAAATATGCTCCAGCCGAGGTAGTTTTGGGACGACATTTGATGCACCCCCTAATAAATGTGTAGTCCCTCCATAGTATTTGTTTGGAGAGTGAATAATAAAAATTTGGAAGAAATATGGGCACATGTGACACTTAACTTATTTACATATCACCAAAAAATGGAACAGAAAACAAATGTATCCTATAAGGGTTTGAAGCCAGACCATGTGATGTCTGGGAGATTAAGTAGTATTTTGAGTACCAGACTATAATACCTGGAGAACGGATACATCCCTTATACCACGTTCATCCTATAAGGAGTAAGTCATAGATATTTAAAATCCTATTTACTGTCGGGGGTCGAACACAAGCACTTGAATGTTTACAGAAAAGTTAAACTCCTTGATGGGAGGTTTAAATCATGTTTACTTGAGTTCAAACAAACACTGGCTAAGGTGGGGGATCTCCACGTTGGGGTAGGATTTCTAGGCAGCGGGCTTAATTGCGTGCATCCTGGACTGAAAACTGGGGTCCTTGATTCCTATGACTAGTTTAAAGCTATAAGTTTTTTATGGGATGTTTTGGTTTTAACATATGTTACTGACTTCAACAATCGTGATGCCAGAGTCACGAGGTGTATCTGAATGGAATAAAACAAACTTTACGTATTTTTAGGCAAACAACCAGTATATAGGGTGGACCAAGTCGGTTTGCGAGCGAGCACAAAATCTGGGGTCACACACACAACTCTACGTTGAGGTGTTACCTATTGAATGCGAGGCAGCGGCATGCTCCTCCTCGCAGGCTGACACGTTGAGGTGGCTGGCTGCTGAACAGTGGCTGATACTGTCTGCAGCGGAGTGATGTGGTGGCAGCTGGGGTGTCCCTTTTGTTCAGTGGAGGGGTTACCTGAAGGGAGTTCATTAGCTAATGCCTATCTAGCCTAGGAGAGTGTTTCTGTATTGCACAATTACCTGATGTTCGAGATGCGGGTCACCTGGTAATTTTATTGGCGGTGAGCTCAAGGGAGTAGTACTGTCTGTCTCTGAAGGAGGTATTCTATTCAATTTCTCTACTAATTCTTTAATTATTAGTTTTAACTTAAGTGTATTGCCACCATTCTTAGAGTAAGGCATTAGGAACAATTAATCCAAGCGTTCTAAGATGCAGCGGGTTTTATTTACGACCCTAACGTGTATTTCTGCACACGCTGACTTTACGACGGGATATCGCACTCTCATGTTCCAGTCTCGCTGTTACTCAGCAATGGATGGAACCTTCTGCCATTATCCAGCCGTGGAACAGAGTTTGAGATATTTGTACATCGTTTTATGCAGCAATGCTTAGGTGTGGTATCCACTGCAGCTCAAGTGGCTGCGATAGTTTATTCTCCAACCTGGTCGTTACCCGGTGGTGGCGGAGTAGGAAATTCAGTTGCTCTATTCTATGCGTGGAGGAGTTTCTAGGGTAATTTGAGCTTTCCCGAAGATCTGCCACCTGGCAGATTTCGGTTTGCCTCTTTAGTATATAACTACCTTTATGGTTAAATACATGTGTTAGCCGGGTTTACCTTGGAGAAAACCTAATTCTTGTGTTACCTTAAGTGTATAGAGAGTGGTTTCAAAGCTAGAATGAAAACTCTGATAGAAATTAAGTTTGAAATAAAAATACATTTTTATTGACTAACGTATTTGAACTTGTGGTCCTGCACTCTCCTAATAATATTAATTTACTTTTGTAAGAATAACTGAAGTTAATCCTATTTGAAATGCCAGGCAACGATGACTTGGATGAGAATGCTAAATGTTAAATTATGAAACAATCAGATGAAGAAGCAGTTGATCAATAATAGCCAAATTAATTTAATTAAATCCTAATTGAACATTGAGGTCATGTTCTGAAGGAACCTAAACTAAAGAGGGGCCATCATTAGAAGGGCAATGGAAGATTGCTTGGCTAGAGCAAGAGGGGTTGTCCAGAGGTAAGTCATCGTGACCTGTTACCTTAGGATGATTTACTAAAGAAGGAAGGGAGGTCGATGTGGTCTGGTTGGCATCGGTGGTCCTCAGGAGCTGCTGGAGCTGAAGAGCTGGTGGCTGCTGAAGAGGTTGGGACCCTCTGGAAGGCGGAGGTACTCTGGGGGCTACTGAAGATGTTGAAAGCTTCTGGTTGTCCGCAAATTACCAGCGCGAAGAGGGGCCTAGTGGTTGGCACACCCTGCAGATATTCTCCGGCCTCACAGCGACGGAGAAGGGTTTACCCAACACTTACCCGTGGCTAACCCCTCCGGCCATAACAACAGTGAAGGTACAGCAGACTGCTCTGAGGCCTGCTCTGCTGGTCCTTTTATACTAAATTTCAGAGCTTGTAGGGCCTCGGAAGGGTGAGGGGGAAGCTACCCTCGCTGCTTCTCGGGGGTTGAAAATCCATTGCTTCAGAAAGGGTGCTGATTTTCTTATTGCCTGGGATGGAGGTATTGACATTTTTTATCACCTTGGTGGGATACTCTAGAGGCTGAGGAGCTCCAATAGAATGCATGCTGCCCTCCAGCGGCACGCTGTAGAACTGGTGCGACCTTCCTGGAAGGAGCTGGTGGCTCTGTAGAAATACAATCTTCAGAGAGGGGTGTTTGACGTGATGGCTTCTGGGCGAGTTTTGGTGAACAGTACAATCTAGGTGCATGTGTCTGTAGTAGTAATTGAGCTGTGCCAAAGTACCCTGTAGGCATGTTTCCCGCTTCAAGTACTGTGTAAATGGCTTGACTTGCTCCATAAGTATGAGTGCGCTCCAAGATGGGGTGAAGTTGTTCAGTAGAGTGCGATTCATAGAAGCGCAGAAAGCATCACGCATCAGATTTAAATTTTTAACCAGGTTATTTATTGTTAGTTGAGGCTCACCATGTCAGTTCAAAAATTAATTTTTTTAACTTTTACCTAGCCGTGAAATGGTGTGGCCCGTATCAAATAGTAAGGTTTCTTACTCCAGTGACTATTGATTATTGATCTGCATTTTCCCAATAAATCTGAAAAGAGTCATATTTCCCAGTGTAAATCTATCTTGTTTTGGATGGAAAAATATGTTGTATCATCAAAACTATACTTAGCATGTTAAAGATTTTACGGGTGTACTTCCAGTGTTTAGAATGGTTTTCAGGATAATTTTAAGGAATGTTAGTGTGAGATAGGATGGAATAATACTCTAATATTGTTTGAATGAAGTACTTATAGAAATGTACGGAATGTAAAAGAAAGTGTTAAAATAAATTATAAATGGTACACACATATTTAAAATACGCTTATTGGTTTTACAGTTAATATTTTTTATGGGTATGTGTGTGTAAAAAGGATTTTTAGAGCAGCTCCTACTTAGTAAAGTGGAAAATGTATAAGTACGTTTTACGAGTCATCAAGTAAGTCCCTGGTGTATGTCTGTTTTAAATGCTGCCTGCTGCTATCATCGAGACCCGTGTTCCATGTGAAAAAGAAGCTTGGGGTAACGGCCTGGCTAGCTGATGCCTCATTATTTTCTGGACGTGTGAGCAAGCAACACTGGCGTGGTTTTCTTCATGGTAGGAGGATGTTATGGCCCTGTTACTTGAAAATTACGCCTAAGTTCGTCAGTGCCTAGAAGAAATGTTTCTACATGAGGGGCGTGGACACAGCTTACCTTTGCTGCAATGGGACACGTTCAACTGATCACCCACACTGCTATTGCTGGCTAGACCGCTGATCGCCAAGTGTGTGGCACGTGTTTAGCTGCCTGCTTCAAAGTTTTGCCAGCCAAGTCCCCCTTCTCCTGTGCGTCTCCATGACAATGAGACACTGGCCAGCCACGACGTGCCAGGGGCAGTTTCCAGACGAAGAACAGTGGAAAATTATCTATAAGCTTTTGATGATTTTGAATATAAAGCTTGTTATTTTCCTTGTGCGGGAAGACAGGCCAGGGACTTCAACCAAGCAAGAACTGCAATTCCTCTTTTAAAAAAAAAAAATGGGAGGGGGTTTGTTTGCTGCCAAAATTATAAAAGTTACATGATAATCTTTGTACATTTTTATTATTGTATTAAATTATGTAATTGCAAAGTTGTGGAGGAAACTAAAATAATGTTTTAGCAAAACTTTATACCCTTTTCAGAACTTTCATATATTTTTATACGTGCTTCGTAATGGGAAGTTTATATAAAGAAGTATTTTCATAAAGGAATCATTCACTGGGAAAACCAAACCCTTAACACGACCATTTGCATTTTCTGGGGGTTTCTGTTTCTTTCAATTTAACATCTACATTGAGGAGACATAGCGACAAAGACCTCTGCACGTATTGGCTGAAACCATCACAACTAGAATTTGCCTATACATTTGCTGTATATCTGCAGTGAAGGCTATGGACTGAAATCTAAAGTGAAGGAGAGTGTCAATAATATCAATCTGTAGTTTCTGCCCAGTGTACAATCTGTCATTCAAAGAGAGTCCACTACTGTCAATAGCAGAGGCATTAAAAACTACTTGTAATGTTGTAGTTGTGATGGCATGCTTATGCACAGCATGCTGTGGGATGTAGTAAGAGATTGCGCTCAGCTGGGACTGTGGAACCAAGGACATGTGACCCTTTTCAATATAGTCGTCCATAAAGGCTGCATATAATTCCTACAGAGATGGATCCCTGAGCAGTCTGCATTCTAGGCTGTGTAATAGATGAAGTACCTGAACAGGGGATTCCCCAAAAGTTGGGCTGGGGTCCTTGAAAGGTAGGGTTAACTATATCCAGCGTCGTCTCTACATCATGTGCTCACAAAGGCTTCTTGACACTTAAGATTATCAGGGTTGCGAAGGGGAAACAACAGAATCTCAATTTCCCAAAACTGGTGAACAAGATGATCAAGTGTGGGCACGCAGGTGAACAAAGAAATGCTACTCTCAGAGAAAGGCGAAGTAATCTTGCCCTTTACCACCCAACCAAAAATAGTGGAAATAGCTGCTAGTAGGTTTTCCTCTTGATGGACAGTCTGTCCACAAAGCACATAAAGGGAACAGGTCTGCCCCAATCAAAATGTCAACTTCACCTAGAATACCAAAGTGGGGATCAGCAAGATTTAGATGGACCAGATGACTACAACTGCCAACAGCGAGGGGGGCTGTAGGTAGAGATGTAGTAATCTTAGGCAGTACAAATGCTGTCAAAGCCAGTCGAGGGTTGTCTACACCAAACTGTGTGATTATGCACTCTACAATGCCTTTAGTTATTTAAACAGGTTCCTGTTAGTCTGTACACAGGCAATGAAGTTTACGTCGAGCCAGTCCAAGATGCAGAGCACATTCTGTGATGAAACTGGACTGACTGGCCGAGTCCAATATGGCTTGGACAGTCTGAGAGCCTCCCTCAACATTTGAGATGTTGATCAAGGCTGTTGACAACAGCACAGTAGAAGTAATGCCTGAAACACATTCGGGGGGAGATTCCATTGAATGAGACACTTGCTGTGGTGCAAGTGATGCAGATAACCTGTCATCAGTGGGTGGTGAAGGTGGGTATTCAGGAAAATGAATTGTGGTGTAATGTTTGGACCCACAAACATGACAAGTTGATTTTGAGGAACAAGTCTTTATCTGGTGGGATTAAGGAACAAGTCTTGGACTGGTGGGATGATTGCAAACAATTTAAGCACAGAAGACGTGACTTGACAACCTGATAGCGCTCCTTAGGGTCAAGGTAAAAAACTGTGGGCACTGATATAGCCTGTGTTTGCCGCCACCACACTGACAACTTGTTGTAGAAGAGCTGGAAATAAATACTTTTGATAAAGGTTGAAGTGCGGTACTCATTGACTTGGGATCAACTGCATACAAATAGACTTTGATTTTGACTACTGAATCGTAGAGCTACCATTGCGAGATGACGAAACAGCTTCCTAATATGCAACAGTATCAAATCAGATTGGCGTACATGTATCTCAAGGGCCTATAGTGCTGCTACATTTTTGGTGATTATAATCAACAACTTTTGCAATGATTTGGGAGAGTCACTTGAAATTAAGGAAGCATCGAACAAAGACTTCATGTAGAGAAACAATCAACCTTTTGTTTTCATGATGATCAGTAAGCATCTTCCATTCAATTTCAGAGTTTGCATCAGCTATTGGGACAGTACGAAACATACTAAGGGGTTTCCCTTGAAGGGTAGGCTTCATATATGAAAACTTTTAAACTGCTGTTGAATTGAGGTGATCGGAACTGAGTGTGAAGAACAGGTTTGGCATATTTTCCCCACTGCTTGACATCCAGCAAATGTTGGAAGCTCTATTTATGAAGTGGAACATCTGAAGAAGCGGTAGATGAACTGCATGGTGGTTTCTGATTTAGTGACTCCAGGAGGACCATGATGATATAATACATGTTGTTAGAGTCCTCATTGAACTGCATGCACCTCTGTGTTGTAGTCTGCTATGTCTTCGCCAGTAACTCAGACCAATAGATAATCAACTTCAAAGTTTGATTTGACAGCAGGAAGATCACGTATGGTAACACAAAACATATTCTGTTGCATGGGATCGCTAACAAAACGTTTTATAAGCTTGTGTGCTCATGTGTGAGAGCACACAGAGAGCTCCAGTGCACAAGGTGGTGGAGTGAGCTGCCGGACTGATGTGGCTCTAAGAATAGCAGACAAACAACGGGTGATCCTCAGTCGGGGCACAGGTACATACACCGCTGGCCGGTCCTTCGCCTGGGTGGCATGGTGGGTGTGCGATAGTCACTTGTCTGTGGGCGGAGCCAAGGGTGGTCTGTTGGGCCTTCATTGCTGGCTGGAGTGTGGGTGGCGCTATCCCTCGTGCCCTTGAACTACTTGACTGCTCGGGGTGGCTGCAGTGGTCCGGCCGCTGGCTCACTCACACTCATACTTGACCCCTTCTTGAGAGGGTGCATCTGTATTACTCCCTGCAACAAAGGAGTAATCTGTAGGTACTCTGGTAGATATTGCACTTGTTCAGACCTTGTCCGGTGCGTCAGGGAAATTATGCACAGGTGAATCGAAGTTGTCATAGCTTGGATCAGTAAGCGTCACACGTCAAAATGAAATGGTTTTTTTGTTATTATTTATATTTTTATGCCAGGGTTTGACTAAATTTTAGAGCAATGCGAGAACATTTTTAATTAGTGAATTTTAGTGTTTAGAACACTTTGATGCATTTTCATTTTAATAAAGTTTATTTTAAAAATATATGAGCCTTACAAAAAATAATTAAAATCTTTGTAACTGACAATTGACACCAGGTAAAAAAAATGCTTCTGTGTGTTATTACAGTACAAAGATAATAATTTTTAAATTTCATCACTCGCAGGCCAAAACTGAACTTTAAACGTATTTCACTGAAGGGCCTTTCCTTCAATTACAGACTAAATAGCTTTAGCTCTAAGTTTTAATTCTGATGCTGCATCTTTCGGTCTCATCTCTAGCATTTCCAGCTGAATTACAGACTAAATAGCTAAAGCTCACTTAAGTTTTAATTCTGATGCTGCATCTTTCGGTCCTATCTCTAGCATTTCCAGCTGATGTCGATGACTGATGACAACCAATGTTCTCTTGGAGACACCTGTTCAAAAAACCTCCCCAGCACAAGAACAAGCCCTTTAAAACATACCCTCTGTAGGATGTTTGAACTCCTGGGCCTACCAGAAATTGTCATGATGAATGCATGATCTTGGTGAAACCCAGATATAAAGAAATTTAAGTTACGTGCTAGTGACAACGTTTGCATATCACCAGGCCAGCCAACCAATCTCAAGCACTGCTCTGTATTCTATATGTTCGAATGCAATGAGCTGGCCGTTGAAATAGGGACATTACAACAGTATGGTGACCCAAAATGTGGGGTCATCTCCATACCAGGAGCTTCCTGCCAGGGAGTAACTAAACTTCGGCGACTGTGCAATGCTGTTCATTTGAGCCTCGCTCTGCAGCAGTCCATGTGCTGGCAAAATAATTCTCAAAACTGGCTGCAACTAACATCAATAATTTTAAGACCCACTTACTCATTTGTAACAATATCATCAGGATAAATAATAAATATGTAAAGTATAATTTTTCCATTGCATGGGTATTCTTAAAGATTTTAGGTGACAGTACTTCGTAATTACAGAAGGCTCCAAATTACCTTATTCTGATTTTATATTCTTACTCTTGAGTTATTGTAGGGAGTTTGACCTTCCCATCTGTTAGTATGAAACCTCTCCGATGGCTGCAGTGGAAGAAATATTCTTTTGTTCACCCATATGTAGATCCCAACTAACAGAGAACATTGTGTGTGCAGGTGATGTGTCTCGGGAGCGCAGTTCCAAACACAAGGTGCTGAAGGATGGAAGTGTCGTAGTGACTGGTCTTTCATTCAAGACAACCGCAAAGTACACATTCCTTTTCGTTGCAACCACCAATAATGTTCTGCTCTACAATGTCACTGTCAAGGACAAGGAGCAGAAGGTAAAGGATTGTGTCTATCCCAGTAAATATCTCTACTTCCTCTTTTTTTCTTATTTTTTTCATGTTAAAGTTTCCTGAGAGACTATGGTAATTTTAATTTTCTTATCTTTCATTTTTCTTGAAGTTCCCTGAGAGAAGAACTTGTCATGTTTGTACCCACATCTTGGAATCGTCTCTTTATACATAACAGTTGTTTGTAAACCCATCAAGGACAACTTCCTTTACCATTCAAAAAGGTGCTTGACACATGGTTATTTCCAATTTTTCTGAAACCTGGCTAAAATTCTACTTTTAGACATTTCCTCTGTTTCACACAAACAAAGCTTAACTATGTCTAGAAAATTTCACCAAAGGGACAGTGCACCACATTCCTGCACACTCAGTTTAATTACATTTTGTGTAAGAACTATTGCTCTGTTGTATCAGCACACTTATTTTCTTTATTCATATTTATTATAAATTAAATACTATGATTAGAGATGTAAAAATTTAGCAGACACGATAACGTGAAAAATAACACTAAGTTTCACGGAAAACGTGAAAAATTAAGATTTTTGACATTTCCAGCTACAATTCACGAATTGTAAGAAATTGTGTATTATTTTTGCTAATAATTATTTATTTGTCACATAGCTACTTAAGACAGATTTTATGTGCTTTTGCAGATTCAAATATGAATGGAGAGTTGACCATCAGATTTTGTTCTTATAATTTTACTACCATAAAAGAGAACCTGTTTTACTTTTCCTCAAGGGTGTTTACGGCCATAGATAACATGATCGCAAGTGATGATGTGTCACTTTGATTGAATATTGTAATGCATGGCCCAGCAAAATTTATTTGCCCATTAGGAAACCAAGTCGTCGTAAACAAAATTTTATATAAGAAAATGTTAATTTTTTTCGCTATTATCTGTTGCTAAAGGTGTCACATTTCATATTCTGCACTAGAGAAAGCTCACTCCAAATGTACGACTTCGCTCCATCTGAATATGGGAAGCCACATGGGCAAGTCTCCCACCAGTACTGGATGCAAGACACTGGGAAATCCCTAGACGTTGACACAGCCTCAACACACCTATAACCCCATGCTCCTAGCTTGTACTGCCCACCAGAGTGGATAGAAAACCGTTATGTCAGCACCCTCCCTGAAGCAATGATATCCCGCTTCACAGCGCCTGCTATTTGAAGAGCGCACCAGTTTGAATAAGGCTTCACAGAAGGAAGGAGGCAAATCACAGAAGGGTTACTGCCTACTTGAACACCAGCAGTTTAGAGTCACTTCACACACAGTGCTGAGCAACTGGCCTGATAAACATCCATGGTCCACCACGTCACGCGTGTGACGTCACAAGCTCCACCCCTAAGAGGCAGGGCCAAGCCCTACGCACTCCTCGAGCCACTTAAGATCGCCGGAGATCACTATAAAAGGCGGAACAGCCCAAGCCTCCACAGTTGCACGACATAGCTCATTGGAGTCACTCTTCCTCTCCAAGGCTGTGAAGACTGGAGTTGACAACTGCAGCTGTGATAGTCTTGCTACACACCCTTTCTAGGCGTTAAGGCCAGACGTACCCTGACTGAGGACTGGTCATCCTACACCTGCGATGCTAGTCAACAGCATCCACTACAACGCCATCTTCCCTGAGGCCAGAAACTCCAGAAGATGCCTCTTTTGCAGCACCTCTATCGTCTCCAGTCGTGTTGTCATCCTTACCCCTACCTAAACCCAGCACCGTTCAGGTAACCCAAGGTCACTGCGACATCTCCTTAAGGCATTAGCCCTGCCATCTCTACCGGTCGAGTGGAGAACCCTGTATTAGGAAAGTACGAGGTCCCTTACGGACATTCCCCGTCAGGTAAAGTTAGGATTCATGGGCTATATGTATTTGAAATAAGTGATTTGAATTCAGAATACTACACCTAAGCCAAATGACGTAGCAGGTAGCCTTCACGTAAGTTTGTATTTTTTAAATATAATTTATATCTGCAGCATTTATATTCCATTGGTTATAGTTGTATTTTATGTTAGCATTTACAAACGTGGCTCTTATAATCTGGCTTTATTATATCATTGTGTATGCAAAAGTTCTTAAATGTAATAAAAGCCACAAACAAACCGTCGAACAGAAGGACATCTCAATTCTAGCTAGTATGAACCTCGAGTCTTTAGTGATGTTACAGTCAAGTCAGAATTACAGTAATCCTCGCCAACTGCGGTATCTTGAAATGCAGTTTCAGTTATGCGCTGACATGTCACGTAGATTAGTTAACGTTACTTTTGGTGAGCGCTAGGTCAGGTGCGCTCTGATACTCAATTACTGTGACTGAGTCGGCTTTCTACTAGATACCAGCGCTGGTCGGGTAGGCTGGTGGCTTGCTACGAAGTCTGCAGTGGGCAGTGCTACAATATTTCTGACTTACCAGGGTACTCACAGATCTCCTGGGTTCCGATGTAGAAGTAGGCCGGATGGGGTCAGTAGATGCCTGGGTAGTGCTAGTTGATGAGGTGCCATATGGAGATGTTGGGTATCCCTGGCTCTAGGTGACTGCTGTACTTCTTCCACAAAACAAGTTGGCAATACCCAACCTCATGTCACATCCAGTGACTAGTGCTCGTACTGCAGGATATGTCTTAATGCCAAGTCTGGTTTGTGAGGGGAAATAAACTGGAGTGCTGATTGAAGAGGACTGACTCTCCAGGTGATGAGCAGTCTGAGCCCGTTCCCATGGGGTATCTCCACCAAGTGTAGATGGGTTATTGGTCCACACTTGCTGAGCAGTAAATAACTCCTCTTTTTCCTCCTCCCTTCTAGCACCGTGTTTTTACCGTCCTTTGAGTACTTGTGTTTTCTGTCTACGTTTTATAATGTAAATAATGTCCTAGAAGCCTATTCCCACCATAAAACTAAGTTAAACAAGTACCTAAACTGAAATAGTATTGCTGCTGCTCTTCTGTGGTAGTAGAACAACAGGATGTCAGGTAATTCGTGGATAAGGACTGCACCTCACGAATCTGTTATCAAAACTAAGTAGGAAATACTCTTTGGTAAAAATGTACAAGACCCTTCGTTTACGAGAAAAATGACATGAAAGGTCCAAAAAACCAGTGTAGCAAACATGTATGTGGCAATGCTGAAACTATAGTGTCGATCGTAAGGCATATGGCAAGGTAACGAGCCATGCTAAGTTGTGCCAAGAGGCCATGGAGTTCACGCGGTTACGTTTGCGACATCACAAACGAGTCCAAGCACAGCGGGAATGTGGCCAATGCTAGTTTTGTAAACTATAACTGCAGATAACTAGGACAATGGGACAACGGTAGAAAGCGCAATGGGCTATAGGAGTTGGCAGAAAATTTGGTTCTGGCTGACATAGAAGAGTGGGGCAGTTCCATTAGCAATAGTCTCAGTAACCCGGCCCAGGCGACGTGGGAGAGCCAATGGGAACAGAGAATTTCGGTGAAGGTAGGCATGAACGAGAAGTGTGGTGGTCGGAACGGCGATGGGCCAAGGTGTCAGTTGACGACAGTCCACCAAGGTTTGTATGCTAATGCTGTATGCTCTGCTTAACGTGAAATAGTCATTTTATCTATTTTAATGTTGTTTTCCCCATAAACTAACAGCCTTACACTTTTTTTTTTTTTACCAAATAATATTTTCTACTGAGTTTTGATCACAGATGCATGTGGTGAAGTCCATATCCGCGAATTACCTGACATTCTGTATTTGATGCAGTTAAGTGTCCGGGGGGGGGGGGGGGGGGGGGGTATAATATATGAATTTGCATGTCACTGTAGCAGATTCTGGAAGGACATTTATTTTAAATGTAAAGATTACCAGAAGAATTATGGTTCACAACAAGTATTTATGCATTGTTTTAATGATGTCACTTATTTTTTGTATCCGAACAAACAAAATTCATGTAATTTAGACCTGTTCACAGTAAACTATGTAATGGTTGATGTTGAAAGTACTTATCTGTTTCAGAGTTGATTATACAGGAATTATTTCCATGTACTTTTTTGCTATATGTAGATTCATCTGGATGGCCTGGGATGTGAGAAGCGCTGTAGTGTTTTGGCAGAAACTGTGCAAGACAACCATTTTATGATTGGTAGGGATAATGTAAGTACTGCACCCTCACACCTTACTAAGTAATTTTGATAAGAAGAAATATTTAATTATAAGCATAATTAAGAATTAATTTTAAATTGTGAAATGTTGGTAATTTTTCGTATTGAACTACGTTTCCTTATTTGATTAAAGTGATAAGCATATAGTCTGTAATTTTTCGAGCATGAATTGAGCAGTAAGATTCCCATGAATACATATATTTTTAATAATGAAACCTTAATAACCTGATCCACTTGGTTTGGTTAGTGGGCAATTCGTGGTGTTTCATTTTTGTCTTTGGCTCAGTTACAGACTTGGGCCAGAAGGTTCTAGTGTTTAGTCACGTGTGTATGCGCGCGCACACACACACACTCTCTCTCTCTCTCTCTCTCTCTCTCTCTCTCTCTCTCTCTCTCTCTCTCTCTCTCTCTCTCTCTCTCTCTCTCTCTCTCTCTAGCTCTCTCTCTCTCTCTCTCTCTCACACACACACACACACATATATATGTATATGCATGCATACTTAGGATTTAAAATAAAAACAATAACTTTTAAAACTAATTAACTTCTTAACTTTTAATTGTTAAAATATCTGGTTAGTGATTAAAACTAACATCAGTTAACTTTGCAATTGCCTGGATGCCAATGATAACAAAATATATGCAAATGCCATTAATATCTTGACAAACTTCTTAATAATATGCAATGTATTTGATGGTTGATGAGTTGCACACTGCAATATACAGAGCGATACATTGACATTAAGTATTGAATCGAAGATCGTTAATCACATGCAACGAGATTGTGAGGTAGGAAAGATGCCATCATCACAATTTATCGACACAATATCTCACTTTGCAAAAATCACAGTTGCACAGTTGATGGTCCTCGTGCTGCATGCACATTTCAATTGTTTTTGTAGTCACTGCACTGGTCTGGTGCGTGCTAAGTTGTGCTACCTGATTCGGCATTCAACAACAAAGTTGTAATTTTTTTCTGGGACTGTCAATTGTGATTTCTTTTTTATGTTTTGAATAAATATTGATGAAAAACATTTTTGGTACTTTATTTTAACTTTAACAATTTTTTGTTCTTTAACGTTCAACTTTAATTAGTTAATACTGTTTTAACATAAACTTTAATGTGTTAATTTGTGGGGATTTTAACTTCTAACTTTAATCAGTTGACTTTTTCTTACTCTAACTTTAATCAATTAGATTATTTTAAGGCTGCAAGTTGGCTGCTAGGCTACCAAAAATATATAAAAGGACAGGAATTCAAGTACTCACAGTGTAATTCTTGTCAACAGGCTCACACATACAAAGGAGGAGGACACATTTTCCATTGGTTGCGCGACAGCGATGTTTCGCTGGCTAATCCAGCTTCATCAGGCGGTGAGTTGTAGGACACCTGATGAAGCTGGCTTAGCCAGCAAAACGTCGCAATAGTGCAACCTTATAAAAAAATGTAACGTCCTTTGAGTGTGTGTGCCTGTCAACGAGTACTACACTGTGAGTACTTGTATTCCTGTCCCTTTATGTATTTTTGGTAGCCTAGCAGCCTACTTGCAACCTTAACTAATATGTTTATGTTTTGATCTCCCGCCATCTTGTGTCCATCCTTTGTGTAACTATCAAACTTTTCTGTGTATTTCACGCTTTAATTTCTTGTCTTTCTTACACAACCCATATTCCCAGAGTATCTTCACGATGTTTCAATTTAATTTTCGCAATTTGCACCTTCCTGCACATTTCTCAGAAGTTAGATTAGTTTGTTAACTTTCCCAATTATGGTACACACTCATTCACACATACACACACTCACTTTTGCATATGCATGCGCACACAAGCATGCATGCATGTACACACATGCATGCACTTGCATGCATGCACGCACATGCACACTTTCTCTCTTCCTCTCCTCTCTCTCTCTTTCTCTCCCACTCTCCCTCCCCCCCTCCTCCCTGTTTCCCTTCAACACCCTCCTTCCCTAACTAACTCTCTCCCTCTCTCTCCCCTCCCTACCCTCTCTGTCTCTCCCTCTCTGTGATTAATTATTGATGACTTAAAAAAAAAAAAATTTTACAGGGAAACCTCGTTAGTAAAACTTTGGTTATTACAAAGAACTCATTATTGCAAAGTGATTTTGTTGTCCCTTAAACTTGTGGTATGCAATTCCAAGGTATAAAAGCTGTTTAAAACAAAATATGGATAATACATATAACAAAGTGTTTTTGTGCCCCATTCCTTATGTTTAATACAAATACATTAAAGCAACACATTAACCAACTTCGGTCCTCATAACAGTTCAATATAATTAACCTCCACATTTCTGGCAGTGCCAATTCTTCAGTTTTTCAGGAAGTAATTTAAATAACCACATTAAAACCAATTTTTTCTAATAAAAAAATATGCACTCTGGTACATAAACTTTGGACAGGTTAATTTTTTTCGGAAATAATTTTTTGCTACAGTAACATCGGTTTTTTCTTGATCTCTCAGATAGTTCAGTACTATAAATGGGCCATTTAATACCTTGATACCCCTCAATACTAGACTGTATCAAAAATATTGAGTCTCACGCGTTCATATCAATACTTTTATTCGCTATATAAGGAAAGGCACAGTTTGCGTTTATTTTCGTTCTAGAGTTTACCAGTTTCGGAAAGCCCGTGAAGTGTTCTATTTATATAATGATTCAGCTAATTATTTTGTATCAATGGCAGAGAAACGTGTAGTAAGGATTGCAATAGAACAACATGTATTCAGGAGTTGCAAATAGTAATTACGAACAGGTCAGTGTGTATTGCAAATAATGTATTTGGAAAGTGTGTATTACAAATAACGTATTTTGAAACAGTTATTAGAATGTTTGAAATGTACGTGGCCTAAGAAACCACCATTTCAACTTCGTTTTGCAGTGTAAAAATAACACGTACATTGTATGGAAAACGAACTCCGCCAAAAAAATTTATGTCCCGAATGTGTTTAGTATTCGAATTACTATATATTTATCACAAACTATATATTTATCACATTTTCTGTCAGTTAGGTTAAGGCTGTGTCCGAATTCGCCTGACATACATACTTGTACATACCTGTCCCTGGAAGTGACGTGAGTGCTGTCCGAATTGCAAGTGAAGTATGCAAGTAAACGAATTTGTATACTTCTCGCATACTTGCGGAATATGTGCCGCCATTTTGAGAAACAATTTGTAGGTTACAATTGATTTCTGACATAATTATTTTATTTAAATTTTAATAGCGCAACATTACTACTTCATTGACATAATATTTTGAACTGAGTACATAATTATCGTAAGGTTAACCTTAAAAAAAGTCTAAACAATAAATTCGTATTAGGCCTGTGTTCCTAACCAACAGCAGCTAAGATAAAAAAAGCAATCCATATTACACTTACTGAAATATTATTTAATACTTGATGTAACCTCTAAAACTTCTGATAATTATCACATTCTTAGTCGGAATACATGTACATTAAAAGTGGTTAGCTGGCTAGTAACATTTACTGAAGCCAACAATACTGCATGTCCAAATTCATCAGTGTTGTTGAGCGTAAGTGAAGTATGCAAGTACGCAAGTATATACCTGAGTTCAGATGCGGCTTAAAACTTGACACATTATGAAATATTTTGAATTTATCTTTCATATGAGCAAATTTTTGATTTGTACACTAAAACAATATGTAATTAAAAGTAATACAGTCTCATAAGAAGTGGTGAAAACAAATGCCTCGTGAAAGAGTTAAACTAAAGTCTCTCCCAACCCTATCCAATCCACTGGCAATAAAATTAACAGTATGACTTTGCCATAACAAAAACAAGGTAAGTTAGAATGGTAACCTACATTTATCAGAGCATTTGTTAACACTCATTGTTTTCTTCATAGACAGAGCAGCTGTTTCACAAGGATACAGTGTAGCCATGCTGTGTTTTTAGAACTGTCAAAATTTAGTGAACTTATGTTTGGTATTCTGAATGCAGGTACATATTTTATTTTCTACGTGCCATTTGTGTTTACAACCAGTACTTCATATTTATTTGAAGTGTTCTGTGTGTGCACAATCTCTGATAACGACCAATGCAAAACAGCTAACAGAATAATAAACTTATCTTACTTCCGGTAGCTTGCTATTGTTTTTTATCCGGCGATAAACAATTCCTACATTTCCTCTATCTGACTCAATCCAGAAAAAGTGTAATGCTTGTTTTTCTAAATAAAAATTAATAAGTTTTCTTAGTTTAAAAATTGACATGCCTGATGTGTTCTTTTAGTATCATATAAATATTTATAATTTTATAACAGTGACAGGCATTCTGCTAAGTTATATACATTTCAAATTTGTTTCCATCATCATTATCTTGCATGATTTTTCTTTGATTTCAAACATCATCATACATTTGTTTGAAAACAATGAAAATGTAATTTACAAAAATTTGATTTCATTACTGAAATTATTTTTACTCAAAAGTATCGAGTATCGAAAACATACAATAGCTTGACAGTGTCAAAATGAATTTAGTTTTTATCATACATACAATGGAAGCGCTGCACTACGTTACACGTTAGAAACTACTGCTGTGTGCGAGACTGTGATCACAACTGTAGTGCTCAGTTACAATGTGACCAACTTGTGAGCACTGATATTGATAGTATTTGGCTCTCTTATGACGGTACTCTTTGTGCATACATGGATGAAAACATCTGATGTAGTAAACCTGTGGAAACGTCCTGTTTGTGTACATAGAAATCATTAATGTGTTATACAGACTTGAATTTTAAGTTTATATACAGTAATTATTCTTGCATTTTTGTATTATTTTTCAGGAGTTGATCAATTTTATTCTATTGTCAAGTACTTCTATAGTACAAAAACAGTTTAAATCAAACTCTCTGGCTCTCGCTCTCTCTATCACTCTGTAGTGCAGTGTGATGTTTGCAAGGCCGCTGCGCAATTCACCTGCCTGCCTAAGGAGTTTGGCTGTCTACTTAGTAGAGAGCAGGAGGAATGTGTGTGTCTCCCCACTTTTCTCCGGCTCTGATTGGCAGGGCAAACAGAGCAGGTGATAGTGCTGATTTCTTTCCGGAGTTTAACAATTTGACCCTTCAGTGGTGAAAATGTTACTCTCGGGTTTTCTGCCTGGCGGGTCAAGGATTCACCCATATTGGAGAATTGAATGGGACACAGACTGGTAGAAGAGCTGTGAGCATATGGAGGGGAATCAAACCCCAGGGTGTGCTTGATCGTGAACATCTCCCTCCCAGGGAGCTTGACCTTGCCCACTGTAAAGGCCGTCAACAAATGGGATGCCAGCTGTTCTAAGAAATTTAAATAATAATATTAATAATAATTTCTAAATGGGGATGAGGTTGATGCTGAGATGGGGGTGTATTTGGAGTGGCCCTGGATAGTAGCCTAATCTGCCTCTCGTACACTTCCAGGGTGTCTTTAAGGGGCTGGCCCCATGGCGGGCATGAAATTAGTTACAGGGGCTGGAATCTTGGGTTTACGTACGGGTTTGGGATGAATTACTGTTAAGTATTTTCCCAGCGGTGGTATGAATCCGACACGAGGTAGGGGATGTGGGATTACTGGGTCACGGCTGAGGGGGTGGGGTGGTGTTACTGCCAGCTTGGGTACTGAAGAATTTAAATAGCTTACGTGATCGTATTCTGGCCACAGCCAACAGATTCGCAACAGCGAGTCCAGGAAGGAGTTACAATTCTTGTCAGTGGATGGGACCTCCCTAATCGGCGTGACAAGCCTCAGTGCGGTTTGGGGGGGAATCAGTGTTGGATCACCAGCGGGTACGATGGGAGTTGTCTTAACGGGTTGAGCTAATGCACGCAGTAAAGCCCGTCGTACTAGTCGTCGGATCCTGCGGTTTTTTCCACTTCCTTTCATATTCATTTGTGTTCTTTGTAATAATTTTTACCAAAATAAATAAATGCACAATAATTAATAAAATAATGAGTTCCTTGTATAAGAGGCTCTTCCATACAGTACCGTAAAGACTGGTTTTCTCCGCGGGCTATGGGGTAGGTATGGGAGCTTCTGGAGGAGCACTTTTCTGGCTGTTGGAGAGGAGACTCTTTGCAAGCTCAAGGGCCTTCTTCATGCTGGAGAGTCTTATGCAGACCAAAGGACGCCGTCCGACCTAATGCGGTTGGCAGGCCGGCGAAGACTGGGGAGAACTTTCTTGCTGACCTGCTGTTCACAAGGGCAACCCAAGTAACAGAACCTTATGCCTGGTATCAGTGGCGGTTGCATTGGAAGCTCAGGAATGTGGTCCAATGTGAGGCCCATCCTCCTGAGGGATTCAGCACACTACACGGCCAGATAAAGACGTGAAGTTGGTTAGAATTAAATGCTCACTGAATGGATACACAACACTGAATTAATAAAGCAATAATAATGAAAACAATGGCACAGGATCTACAATTAAAATGACTGTAAGCGACACACAAAAATAAAATTTGAAACGTAATATTTTATTACATTTAAACAATGAGTTAGTAGAGACCCGGCTAAATAATTACACACTATAAGCTAGGTAAGGAATAATATTAAATACTGAAAAATCAACAGACAAAGGCGAGCCTGGGAAAAATGAATAAAAACAAAATAGTTAATTTCCTACAAAGATTCTTAACTAATTAACCAAATTAAAATATACGCTATTTACAGTGTGATCGTTGTAAGGAGCTCTATCCAGGGGGACGTAAATCACGCAATGACCTGTTATCGTGGACTTAAGGGTAGTTGACTGAGGTAAGGGTGAGTAGGTACAGGTGTGGGATTTACCAGACATGGAGAGCTGTCTCTGGGCGGTCAGCTGAAGGAAGCTGTGGCTGGAGTGCTGGCGGCCTTCTGCAAGCTGCCGGCTGGAGGTGGTGGTTCAAGCCCTGCCTCGGGCTGCTGAAGTGGAGGAGGCTGAACCCTAGGCGGGCTTCAGAGGAGAGTAGAGAGAGTCTTCTGCAGACTGTAGGTGAGCTCGCGAACCTTGTGGCCGGCGAGCTCCGGCATCTGCTGGACCACGTGGCCGTACTTCTATCTATACGGAAATCGCCCTGTCAGTAATTCTTCGGGGTGGGGGGTACCGTAGCCTTCCAAAATAGGGGCTGGTTTATCTGCTGCTGTGCCGCTCAATTTCTTACCTCCCCTGGTGGAGGTGATGACATTTTCATGCACCCCAGACTGAGGCAGGTGGGCCGTGATGTCAGAAGGTCACGGGGCTACTGCTATCTTGAGGGTTGAGTGGAACTTCTTGATCAGGCAGGGTAGCATGGTATAATTCAAATAAATTGTATTATATCTTCATTGGAGTTGCCCTGGTGCATTCCTTCTTGATTGGATGTTGAAGAATATAAATTCAGGCGTGAAGTTCAGTTACTTAGTTGATTCATTAAAGCCTGACGTAATTTTCAATATATTATTTCCCAGTTTCAGTGGCTAATAAATAAGAATTCGCCCCGCTCTTGGCACACTCAGATGGGGCGAAGTCAGCCGTAGAGTGCGCATCTCGGTAGTGTAGAAAGTTGGCATGTGTCTGTGTAAAAAGCAAAGTGAGTATCGTATTCTTAATATTTTTAAGCCCTAACATGGCACCAGTATCCCCTTACACTGAAAGACACAGAACACTGAAGATGTGAATGCCTTCTGATTATCACACATAAGACATGGTTCACTTGCAATGCTTAACAGGGAAGACACTTTTTCATTTGCAATTACGATACACATCAACTCTTTGGCTTAGGTTAAACACGTTTTGTACTATGATTACTTACATTTTAGGGAGCCATTTGTCTGGCGTAATCTTCACCGACTAAGTTACGCATTCTTTTCTCTTTTAAGTTTTACTACAAGCTTCACTCTACATATTCTTAAGGTAGGCTACTGCCTGGTGCAAGTATGTGACATCTGAAGTTACGTACAATTTTTTCTTATCTACTACGTTTCCCAATTCTTATATAGGTTTTATGTTACATAAGTACACGTTAGGCTAATCTCGCGTTAAAATTTCATGACAGATGACATTACAATATTTGTATTTGGGAAATTATACAAGTTAAACAAAACAGTTACTCCTACAGTTTGTCGAGTTCCTATTATAGGTTCCACATAATAATTTTACGTGCTCTAACTAGCTGTCTAGGTATCACTACGTAACACATTTTCTTATTAATTCCCTTTCCTAATTACATTACACTTATGGCTCTTGTGCCTTAGCTCCCATTTCCTTCTACTGTAATCATGTACAATAGAAATTCTCTCATTCTACAATTTACTAGTTGCACAGCTTACATTAGTTCACTACTAGTTAGAAACTACTTCTTTCCTTTTAAAACTCACTGGAGGGAACATCTTATTTCTTTTTTTTTTTTTTTTTGGCGTCGTTCTTGGTTTACTAAGACTCTATTTACGTCCTAGTTCGCTATGCCGTACTATTGGCGGATACATCAACTTACGTACAGTATGACTTCATTCGCTTAAAATACATCAATATAATTTTACAAGGGGAGTGCTTATCGCTCTTACTTTACAAGGCATATATTTACAGAGAACTCAAAGATTTTCTCTTATTCCTAATTTATTACTGGAGCATAGCTACGTACATTTCATTTAGTTTTCTATCTTCAACTTCTCTCAAACTTATTTCCTAAATTTATGTACACTTTGGTTTCTACATTTTCCCTCTTACTTTGTTACATTACATTGGGCAATTCGTATAATTTGCGTTCTTGGTAAGCCCGAAAATTTCCTGGGTGGCGATTATGGCAAGCTTACAATGAGTTTTCGCCTCATGCTCTTACTGCAAATTCACATAGGATACAAATGCAATGTTGCCCAGTGATGCATTGTTAGGAATGGTGTGGATTAGGTTAAGTGGGTTCACAGGCCTGCTGATAGGCTTAATTTACGTACATCTCACTTCCTAATGGTGCTCACGGAGTTTGGTGACTCTATGTTGAACGTGTCATACTGATACAGTTCACCACAAAACAATCTTACATCAATTATTATTTTGTATGTTATGTGAGTATTCTTGGGGCCAATCAAGCACAAACTTTTCCGCTAGTAAGGGATTGGCGCTACGCTTATTTCCTCTGTCTTGTTACTGGCAAACAAGGGACCAAAGTTATTTACAAAAGCAAGACATTGTAATATCTTTACATCTACTTTAGGGGGTGCCCATTGTCAGGAGGAATGTCTACATTTTAATAAGAGCACTTATTAATGTAGGACCTCTGTTCTTGGCAATGCATTCTGAATTCCTAACCTTAAAAATTTTTACTCTAACAAGGGACATGTTTAGACAACTCTGCTGGTTATCACTTGTCTTTCTTTTCAACTAGATATCAATCTTTATGCACTGACTAGGTAACCAGGGTAGGATTATTATTTAGGGATGTTTTGCAACACCTAACCTTCCCTACTAAGCTAGGTGCTACGAGGTCTTGCACTCTCGTACTTGGCATTCTCTCTATGCTATCACTCCCTACTGTGTTGCACTCTAAGTGTCCTAGTGGGGGGTAATATTTAAGGGTGTCCTCAGCCAAGTACTCACTCAGGTGATATGGGTGTTGGGCAATAGTGCTTGTGGAGACGTTGCTTTGGCAGTCATCCTCTCTTTCGTTGCGGAGCCGCTGTGGTGGGAGGCCATCTGAACGTCATGGGTGCTCTCCAAGGCGTTTCCTTGTAATGCTTCGGGATGTAAGTGGTGCGGGTGGCAGCATCTCAGGTCGTCGTTCAGATTGTTTGTCTGACCTCATTTGCTAGCTTGGCTTCGGGCTATCGAGGGTAGCTTGCAGTTGTGCTCCACTTCTCACGTACTGCCTACAAGTTCGTCCAATGTGAGTGGCTTAGGCATGAGTAGAAGGTTTTTTAGTTTGGATAACAACAGGTTGGTTACCTGCCACACACAACTTTTCTCATCTCCGCCTGGGAAGCTACGACAGTAGTACCTGTGGCAGACAAAAATCTGTATGTACTTGTCTGCTGTCTTGGTGCAGCTGTAAAATTCTGTAGTTAGGCGCGCCAGTACTTCTTCGCCAAGGAATTGTTGTGCAAGTTGTCTACTGAGTTGGCGCCACTCAGAAACAAATTCGCCATACTTTTGCCACTATTCGATAGCTTTGCCCTTAAATCTGGATTTTGCTCGCAAGACCCATTGTTTTTCGAGCACTTTGTGTGTGCGAAATTCTCTTTCAAATTCAGCTATAAACACTAGTGGGTTTTTGTGAGGACGTCCAGAAAACTCTGGTAATTGAGGCTCTCCCGTGCACTGAGCAGTTTAGAAATGTGGGAGGCCGGCCCTGGGTTGTGTGGTCTGTACTCGGCAGCCCGCCGACAGACTTCATGTGGATACACCATTTCTGGTCTGGTAGTACACACATCTAGCCAGCCTATGCAACCATGGTGGTATGACTCCCCACACATTATACAGCGCACTCTGTGGGTACCACGTTCTGGGCAGGTTATCCAATTGCAGAATGCAGTCTGAATTTGTTGTGCAATTGTTGCATCTGTATCCGAGAGCATAGGTATTGCATCATTCATCTGCTCAGCCTAGGCAGGTATAGTGGAACCATTTTTGACATTGGGCGCACTTGATTCTCTGTATCCCCATGCTGGGAAAATTTTGCTTGGAACAGTGACTGCGTTTTATTGTGGGTGCAATTGTGCAATTTAGCTCGTCCTCACTCATGTCGGTTGCTGACATTGTTGCTTACTGGTTGAGCACCATAGGGTGTTTAATGGACTCTCCAAAGTACGTGCTCTAATTGCTAAAGTCTGGCTGATTTGATCGAACTGCCTAGTCATTACTATTGAATTTACGCCCCATGGTGGGCACCAGAAAACTCTTCTACCTCTCTTTGACGTGTGACGCCCTTAGGGCAGTAGATAATGTCACTACGGCAAGAGGGAGTTTTGTTTGGGTACTAAATGGTCGCTGGGGGTTCTGGATTATTTCGGTCTCTACGATGTACTGGTGCATGTCCAGTGTAGAGGACTGGCGTGGTATCTTTGCGGCAGGGCACAAAGTCCAGCGCTGTGAGAGTGATCTTGCATTTTAGAAGATTGGCCTTAAGTGGTATACCTGGGCGATGCGTATTTCGTGGCTGCAGTGTTACCTGTGTCATCTCCGGCTGGTGTGTGTGTAAGCTAGGTTGGTTGACGGATAGTGGCTCAAAGATTGTGTTGGTGGGCTGATTTGGTTCTGCTAGCTCAATTCCCCCAAGTAAGTGTTGGAGAGTACCAAAGACTGGTCCTGTTTGCTTATGTACTATGCTGCTAACAAGGGGTGCGTTTCCTCGCTAAAACATACGGGGTCCTTGAATAGGACCTTAGGAATCTCTGGAGTGACTGGAATCTGGAGACGGGGCAATGCTTGGGCTTAATTCTTTGGAGAGAGCTGCGTGATCATAGTCAAGAGGTGGGGAGTAAGCTCCTGCTAACACCCAGAGGCAATTAGCACTTGTCTGAAGTTCTCTCGGATACCATTCCGATGGGATTAGGGCATCTGGACAGAATCACACCCGCACGTCCGTGAAGTGACTGTAGGTGACGTGTTGCCTTACCTGGTGTGCAACCACGTGTAGTGTCTGTTGAGTAAAGCGGATTCCCTATCTCAGCACTCGGCGTCAGAACATGGTGAGCACTGAAAGTCATGCATTACCGTTGACAGTTTCTGCATGTGGGTTAGTGTCTCAGGAGGGAACAGTCTCCCCACACTCTGAGAACACAAACTCCAGCGTCAAAACGCAGTAGAGAGAGTATGCTACTGAGCAGACCTGGCCTTAAGAGACTAAGTACCTAGTGTCGGGGCTCTACTGTTTTGTACTCCGGAGAGCACAAAAAGTGTGGCCATTCAATGTGTGTGTTGGCACTCAATTGGTGTGTTTAGCTCATATGAGTAATTTTCCTGGTCACCTGCAATCACTTGAACGCAGTGAGTTTCACTGGTAGAACTACGGGAAAGATACTCCTGAGTTGGTAAAACTCCTGTATATTCCTTTTAACGGGAAGTAAACAGATTGGTGTCGCACTACCTCCTAACATTGGCAAGAGTTTAGGGAAGCTTAGCCTACGCTGAGCCAGGTGAATGCCACCTGGGATTAAACTAACAATGGCAGGATAAACGAGCGCTATGAAAATAACTTAAACTGGTACTACGTCCTACTTATGTTTGCCCAGAAGAGGCGCCGTAGCGTCTGGGTGTGTAGACAACATTGACAAGGTGTATCTTTGGCACAAATGTAGTGAAGATAGGCTGGAAAGGATGGCTCCAGCAACAAGTTGCGGTGGATACCAAGGAGAGGTGGTTCTTTTGGTATGAATGCGGTAAAGGAGGGTAGGTTTGGAGTGAGGCGCGCAGGCTGGTCACAATCTCTGGAAAGGGCTGCGCTGGAGAAAATGAAGTCTGAACAATTGTCAACTGTGGGTGAGTGGCCCACTGTTTATACTCTGGTTGGTCCGTCCCCTTTAGTTAACTGGATAGAGGCAGCATTGCAGATACGGTAGTTGTAGCATAGCCTCCTCAAGGCGTGATGTCACCGGTTGGTTGTAGAATTGAGATGCAGCTAATTGTACTGGTAAAGCCATCTAGTGGCGTGTTGTTGTACTCAGTGCCTTGTATGTATAGCCTCGGTGGCCGGTGAATAATGCAATCTTCTTGTTGGAA
The DNA here is from genome assembly GCA_029891345.1 of Dryococelus australis. Taxonomy (NCBI): domain Eukaryota; kingdom Metazoa; phylum Arthropoda; class Insecta; order Phasmatodea; family Phasmatidae; genus Dryococelus; species Dryococelus australis. The sequence continues at coordinate 308,452,255 of CM056994.1, read as the reverse complement.
TGTCAATTCTTGAGCTGTGCAAACAGTTCATTCGTGGGTCCCATGATGCATGGTATCAATGAAAACTCCGTTGGAATCGGGCCTAAAAGCAAACTTACTGATGAGGCGAAGTTGTAATATTATTGTTGAAAGTACGTTGTGCATCAGTACATAATATTTTTCATGCAGATCCATTTTTTATGCTTTATAGTGGCACACCGGTCTTTAGAGACTTCTACTGGTCATCTGTAGAGTTTTACAGAAAAGGAACCATCATCATTAAATTCAGAAGTGCATAAATGACCTATAACTTAAGTTTGGTGCTGCTGAATTTGTTCAAATCCAAGGGTGTTCCTTGTCAGTGGGCATAGTCTTTATCATTATAACAGTATAACAAGTGTATACTCATATTACTGCTGTAAGAGATTGTTAAATTAATACCTGCAAATTTTTGTTCTGGAATAAAAATTTTTTTCAATATGTAATTGTATTTGAAAGAAATAATCTGTCTTTTGGTATTTCTAATCAGGATTATTCTATCACCTCGACGCGTGCCGCTTATACTTCTAATCAACTATGATTACGACTCATCGCTCTTTACGTGAAGTACACCTTTACTTCAACCTACGTAAGAGTTGTCTGCTTCAACCACCCACCCACATGAGAGTTGTGCACACAATACTTTTCACATAACTTCTCGGCCGCTTAAATCTCCCGGGTGTCCGAGCACGTGGCCATAGGGTTATAGACTTATGCAATTAGTGAGCATGATGCTTCACCCCTCTCCCCACGCTGAGTGCCTACAAGCTTCAGCTACTTCGGGTGCAGCCGAGCACTACCGAAGATCCACGGACCAAGGAACGCTGACAAAGAGGGTTCCCACCTCCAACATCAGTCTCTACAGCAGAAGGACATCACGCACCTTTCCCGCACCCCGCTACGGCAACCTAGACTTCTCACTTTATAAGTCCGTGCACAGCGGGGCTCCAGTAGTCATTTGTATTCTTCTCGAGTTCACCCCGAGCACTCCTTAGTGCTGGGGCCTCCAGCAAAACCTCGAGTCTTCATCACCAATGAACACGAATATACCCTGCTACTTAAACTTTAACTTCTTTTGTCTCCGACAGACACCCGTATTAGACAGCTTTAGTTCAGTAGTTAAATATTCAGTTTTATAGTTCACTTTCCCTCCAGCATAGAACCAGGTCGCCTATACATGGCTGCCATAGCTTTCCTTCAGTACTCCGTCTGCTTGGTAGGAGATAGCACAAGTCACTATATTTATTGAATCCTCAATAAATACAGCTTGTTCTCTATTCTAACGCTTTCATTTATAGAACAACATCTACTTCGCTCGCTAGGAATAGGTTGCACTGTGCACTTCCGACAGAAACAGGTACTTTTGTAAATCTGAACTAGCTTGACTAAGGCCCCGCCTCTGTGGACCTCTGGTCTTGAACACACCCATTAGACGGCCATCTAGTACTTCCTATTACCCCCCAAGCACCGAGGTGCTGGGAGGAAGGAACAGAGCAAATACGACCACTAGGAAAACCTTCCACCGAGGAGAGACAGCAAACCTAGGTTGTATCACCTACCAGAGCACCTAGGTGATGGGGGTGGTATTGGGTGTTGCGGCCTGGCCTTGGCTGGAAAATCACATCCAGTAGTAGTATTGGAGGCCCACACGGCTCAACGTCTCTGATCCGCTCGCAGACGTGGGGGATCAGTGGAGACTCTTACTGAGCTTGTGCCATGAATCAGCTACTGGACCTACACTATCATAGGGTATAGTTTCTCGTCTAAAGTGCACACGGTATCTTGTTCAGCAGCGATCTAACTCAATGACTTAAAAGATAAGACACGGCTGAAGGCGTAGGGAACAAAATATTGCTCATCTAGCTGCCCAGCAGTGGAGTACCTTAGCCCGTTCTACACAGGAAAGACAGGCAGAACGGGATTGCTCTGCCTCGCTGAGATTACAGGCAGTCTCGACTGTCCATGTGGTGTGTTATATTCATTTTCCACTGCTCGTCCGCAGCAGTCCCTACTATCACCCGGTAGTGAGGGGTTTAGTCTGCTGGACTGAAGCGAGATACCGTCTAGCCAACCCGAACTTCTGGACTCAAGAATCAGTGGACTGGAACTTAAGTACAACGTAATTTAACTCAAGAACTGTAACAACAGTCTCACTCAACCAATTAATCCACGTTGCCACCTGACCAAAGACCTTCCGAGTAAGTTAGTTTTCTAACACCTCCCGTCAGCTAACTTTAACTGCGCACTTGGTCTAGCGCATCAAATTCTACGACCATGCCACACAGTCAATTGCCAGGCATGCGTCAACCTATTGTACATATATTTTAAAATGTATCTTTATATCTTTTTTTTCAGCTTGTGAAACAGCTTACTTGTCACAGCTTTATCCAATGTGGACATTCATGTTTAGTTCATATCTCCAAGAAAAATAGCTAACATGTATGTTGTAAAGCATGTTAATATGTATGTCACTTTGTGTTGTGTAGGCTGTGTACTGCTACACAGCGGATGGCCGAGGGCCGTGCTATGCAGTCGAGGGGCAGAAGATATTGCTGCAGTGGTTTCGCAGCTATCTGGTGATAGTTGCCAAGGAGGAGAAGAGCCTTAGCAGAGTTAGCTCTACCAGGGCAGCCACCACACCCAGGTAACATATGTTTTACATTTGTATAGTAGAACTCTGTTATGATAGTTCCTGTTTTATCATATTTGTTTTTAAATAGGTTGCATTACTTGGTCTCTAGTTCTGCGATACAATCGGAACAGTTGTTAATATTATACATTTTCAAAAAGTACTGTACAGTATATGTATAAAAACCATTACAGAAGTTGCGAGTAACGGGTCTCCGTCCTGGTTTTAAATTCGGTGGTGTTTGGGGGTAGTGTACCGCTCCTTGGCCTGCTGTTCTTGGTGGTCCCTTAGGCCAGGCAGCTCTGGTAGGCAGCTCGTTCCCTGTCTTGCTATGGTTGCGGTTGGGAGCACCCACTTTTTGTTGGCCCTGTAGGTAGGATAAACGTAGTAGGTTCGTCCAATTCCTTTGAGACTTCGGAGGTTGTGGACGCTGCTCTTTGCACTTCAGGTTTAGTGCTATCACCGCTATCGGTGTGGAGGGTTTTGGGTACCCTTATCTGCCATTTTGCCCCAGGTTGGCTGTTGCGGGACCATTTGACTTCTTTAAATTGTAACAGTCGGATCTGCTCCTCCGGGCTCGTCTCCTGTGGTTGGGGGGGGGCCTTCATGCGATCCCAATTGATCGAAATTTTGTGTTTACGGCTTAAGGAGACCTCATGCAGGCCATGGTTCATTATACAGTGGTGTTCGTGGAGCCATGAGTGGCCAAGATGACCATTTCCTGGAGTCCGTGTGTCACAATGAATTCGGCAGCATGGGTTATATTCTGAATTGTTAAACTCAGCATAATTTGTCTATCTATGGCGAGCGCATACAGTCTGGTTTAGCCATGCGGATGGTTTTCAGCTGAAGTAATATGGTTTTCCATTGTTCCGGGGTAAAGAGGTCTCTACAAGCATAGTTTCCAGTGGCGGCGGAATCTAGAAGTGTTTGGACACACTGGTTGTTTATCATGACGTTGGCGTGTGGTGCCTCCGGGTATGCAGTTTCTTCCTTCATTATTGGTCTTAGGGGTCCTTTTGACTCTGTGTCAGTCCTTTTAGTGTGCATCATCAGCATTTTCCAGACTGGGAGGATCCCTCCTGCTGGTTCCTGGTAGGTCACGGACCACCGGTTGTATCCCCATTCTCCATGCGTGCGCGTGGCTCCGGCACACTGGACAATGTTTGTGAAAGTGATAGCCAGGGCATACCCAATACTTTGGGAGATTACAAACTGGCGGTTGCGGTTCCTTGACCTTCCTTACTTGGGGTTTCCCTGCTTCCGCAGACTTGCTTGTTTTTGTGCGTTCTAGACGGGCTTGCACCTGCAGATTTAGCTCAATCTGCCGTGCCCGGTCTACCAACTCTACTTCTTGTGGCTTGGGAGCAATCAGGAAACTTCTTAATTGTGGCAGAAGCATGCAGGTTATATTGTGTATGCATGTTTCTTCCATTTCTTCCGGGAAGAGTCCTCAGAACATATGTACCTTGCAGCAAACAAAATTTTCAGTTTCTTCTCCGACAGTATGTGTTCGGCTTTAAATTCAGCGGTTATGTTAGGTAGTACCTCATTTCCGGTGAATTCCGTAGTTACCCTGTTTCAGAATTGCATCATTTCGGTGATGAACTCCCCGTACTTTCCTCACCAGTTGAGTGCTTTGCCCTTGAGGTGTACTTGGGTGAGTTTAACCCACTGTTTTGGTGGAATCTCCTGCTGCTCTTTAAACTCTTTTTCGCAGTCTATGAGAAAGACAAGGGGATATTCATGGGGGTGGCCTGCGAAGATGGGAATATGGGGCACCCCTCTCAAACATGGTTCGGTTGTCTACACTCGGGACTGTGTCGTTGGTATTCGGCAGCCCGCGGACAGACTTTGCACCTGTATACCATTCCCGGTCAGGTCACTCGTTCATTGAGCCACCCAATGCGTAGGTGGTGAAAAATTTTCGTACATACAATGCACCTCACAGTGTACTGTCCTTGCCCTTGGTATGACACCCAGTTACAATATGCCGTCTACCTTATTTGACTTTCCTCGCACTGGTATTTTAGGCAGTCAGTGTGGCAAACTATGTTGTCTCAGCCTAAGCAGGCGTAGTGGAACTGGCATGTCTGTCCTGCAAGTTGTGTCACTGCCCTTTTTCCCATGGCCCGGGTAATGCTCAACTGAAGGATAGTGTTTGCATGCGAGGTGCTGGATTTTGGTTGGTGGTCCCTTTGCCGAACATTACTTCCTGCACTATAGGATGGTATCCTTCCGCAATACAGGTCGGTGACTCAAAGAAGTTGACAGGCATGACGGTGGGTACTGGTGCGGTGAGATGTCATAGCAATGCAGCCTGTTCACGCGGACTCAGTATCCCGAACCCGCTGGGAGGGATGCGAAGCCCCTGTGGATTCTTAGAGATAGCCCTCGCCATCTTAACTTTTCTCTCAACACCATCCCTATGGGTGTAAGGCATTATGCGCTAATCCTAAGATTGGGTCTGCAAGAGGTAGGCAGTCCATGTGTCAAGAGTCCATGTATAGGTGCCAATTGCTGCCGCCAACACTACACCTCACTCTCGACTTCCCCACCGGAGGTGAGGAAGACTTGAGCTGCAAAGTGTTGGTTGCAGGAATAGCACGGCGTTGTTCCAATGGGGTTGGTCACCCTGTACTGGAGTGTAAAACCTCTAGTCCCCAGGAAGTGTGCGGTGAAAGTAGTCCATCCCAGCCGGCAAGCCAATTCCACCAGGCTCTACCGTTCCTCCCACCTGGATGCAAGGAATGGGTGACCTTCCAATAGTGGTGATGCGAGGGTCCAAAGGTCACTGGTCTCCCCAAACTTGAAGAAGATCCCCTCCTCTGCACCACAAAGTGAGCGGTGAGGCAGCGGTGGCGTAAAGCTGGCAAGCCAACTTCTAGAGTACGGTATCCTAGTGTCGTCGCTCTACCGTTTGCTGCACAGGGCAGAGAATGGGTGGCTTTCCAAGGATCTTTCTGGTGTAAGTGTAAGTTCAGAACAAATAAACCTGGTCTCCTGTTGGCTCCGTCAGCACCGATGATAAGAGGAAGGAGGTCGGAGTGATACTCAAGAGATCGAGTAAGATCAGTGTTTATTTACAGAGAAGGAAATAAACAAAGATGGTGGAAGTACTACTTCTTAATCCACACGGACTTGGTGGAAGGTAAACACCCTAGCATTAACAGGGGAAGGTGCCTTGTGCAAAACTACAGGAGGAGGCAGTAGCTGGTGCGTGTGGCTTAAAAATCCTCGGAACGAGCTCTACTCTCTGTTTGTCCATAAGGGACTGAACGTGTCTCAGTGTGTTGCTGTTGATGCCACTGTTTCTTCCTTCGGTGTAGGTTGGAGAAGATCTTCGGTTCCACAAGGAAGCGGTGAAATAACTGGAGACTTACGGTCCTCGGCACCAATTTCTTGAGCAGTGAGAGCCTAGGAGAGGACTATGATGGAGAACTGTAGCAAAACCGACAATCCGGAGAAATTTTTTTTCCTAAGCCTACTCTATTTCTAAGTATAAGGTGTGCGCCCGCGGTAGGACAGGAGCTAAATGCATATTAGGGCTGTGCCCCATACTCCTAAAAGGAAGGGAATTCATGCTAGGAGGCGTGCATCTCGACATGAGGGATTGGGCAGCCATGACCAGACTTTAATGCCATGACTACCTCCCTAAGTATACCTATAGCTGAAAATATATTCTAGAAGGGGTATGGTAAAACCCACACAGACACAGGAAAACCCATACTGACAGAAAAGACAGACTGTAGGATCATTAATGGAAATGCTACATCAAATAGCTAGTGTGGAATCAATATTGGTTTAATACGACAGAAGAACTAGTAGAGAGGGTGCAGTGCTTGTGGGCACATGCTTTGGAGCACATGCGTCATTGAGGTGGGAGGTGGGGTCCATGTTCTTGAGCAGGCTGCCTGTACAACAATGTTGACAAAAGTATTTGAATTCAGGGCCTCCCTGCTTCTCATCTAGCGTATCACAAATCTGGATAGTTCAGTCATGGCACCAAAATCATCTTCTCTCTTCCGCGTCAATGCCAGGATCAACGCCGTGGATGAAGGCGGGGAGTAATGGACCGGGAAACCACCCTCGTCCCGTCCTATAAATCTCCCTCGGTCTTAGATGTGAGACCTGCTCGGCAGGACATACAGGAGCTACCAGTTGTGGAGGCACATCTGCTGGCCCAGGTGTGGAGACTAACAGGAACCCAGAGTACTGACATACACATTAGACGGTTACCTGTTTTTTCCCAATCCTCGAGTACTAAGTCAGTGCTGGTAGGGAGAAACGGCAATGCCCCAATCACTAGAAACACCTTCATGCAGGGAGGGGCTACAAGCTCAGGTTATCTCTCACTTTGAGTACTAAGTTAGTGCTGAAGTGAATTTTGCCTGGGGGTTGCCGCCCAACCTGGTTTGAACGCACAACCAGTAGAGGCTTGGTGGCCCACACGGCTCCACGTCCCTGATCAGCCCACATGCGTGGGGGATCATTGGAGGACTCCTATTGAGCTCATGCCAGCAAGTTACTATTGGGCTACACTATAATTACCGTTCCTGTTTAAGTGCACTGTGTGGGCTGTCAGACCAGTGTGCCCTATGCCTTACAAGGTAAGGAGTGGCAAGAGGCGTAGAGAGTGATACCTGGCTCACGCTGCTATCAAACCGTGGATAATAGTACCTAATCCTACGCAGGACAGGCAGGCGGAATGGGACCACGCCGCCCAACTTAGACAACAAGGAGTAGCGCCTGCTTCGGTAACAGTAATATTCTTGTCACCTTGCATTCACATTCATCCTTCATGCCACCCGGTGGTAAGAGGGTTGCTAAACCGAACAGAGATAAGATACGGTTGGGCAAACCCCAACTTCTGGAGACGTGTATCCTACAACTGGAATCGCCGCTTCATAGTAGACCTAGCTTGCCGCTATGGGGTGAAACCCTCATCAACCGCGATACCCAAGACAATGGAATAAGTAAGCAATAGCCAACACCCCTCTCCTCGTACAGCAAAACCAGAGTAAACCACCCCACTTGTTGTCTAGCGGAAAAATCCTCGACATACGTGTCAGTCAGACCTGACCGGCACACGTCAAGAGATTTTCTGGCGCCCAACGTGGGGCGTCAGACAAGTAGCTGAACTACCAAATACCCTGAGGACTAAGGGTTGGAACCAAGCAATTAAGCTGACTTTAGAGAGTCCACAAACACCCTCTGGCGCCCTTAAGCCCGAAAATGTCGAACTCAGAAGTTAATGCCGTTGCCGGCGAGAACCACGACAATGAGCCCGACACACACTGTAGCCAGGCCGACAGTACCGGCAGCAGCAGGCTGCAAATAGAAGGTGCATACTGCGCTAAGTTGTTTCACTATACCTGCATAGGCTGGCCTGAAGAGGCACGGGTTATTGACGGACTAAAATACCGCTATGCCAAGTGCCGTCAACAACCTACGAGCTTCTGCAGTGAAATTACATGTCCCTGCTGATGCATAAATTGCATCAGCTTTACAACATGCAGTGAACCTATCATCACTTATGTACAGGGTGGCCAGATGAGCACGTCTCTATGCCAGGAATGGCTTACCAATGCAAGAGATGCCGAAGAAAACACATCTCTCACTCCCACAGATCCAAACCTTCCGAATCTATATACAACCGGGTACTGCACCTGGCCATTTGGCAACTTGACGGGATGACGACACTCAAAGTACCGACTTTGCAGGTCGACCCCATGAAGACCCGGTGGCATTTACGCAAGAACACAAAAAAGAATTCAGAGATACGGACCTGCCGCTGAAACAATGGGTCAACAGAGTCCAACTACATTTGAAGGGTCTCGCCCTTACCTGGTGGGAGATATATGGTGAATTCCTAATGGATTGGAAACAGTTCAGTAGTAGGCTAGCGGCAGAATTCACGGGTGAGGAGGTGTTGGCTAGGTTGACAACTCAATTTTATAGTCAGACCAAGGTGCCCGACGATAAAGCAGAAATCTTCATACGGAGGAAGGAACAGATGTTCAGACGCGTTTTCCCCGGTGTTGCCGAAGCTACCACAGTTCGCTCCATCAGTCAAATGCTGCTACCCAGCCTTAGGAACATCCTTCTTGCCACAAGACTGACCACCTTGGATGAACTGGTTAACCGACCCCGAGGCAGAACAGAATTTTGCAGCGCAGGCTAGTCTCGAAAAGCCTGTATGAACCAAGATCCCGGAGGTTCGAGCTTCCCCGGTTGCCCCTCTTAAGAGCACACCGGCTCCAACTTCCTGCATGGCATTTGTACCCAAATGGTGGTTCTGCCCAGAGAACCACTGGAACAAGGACTGCCCTCGAAAACCAAAAGAATCTGCCATTCCATCCAGCTGAGTTGACAAAACGCAGTCAGCTATTCCCGCCAAACAGACTGGGAAACCAACACTCCCAATAGTAAGTCGGGAAACGCCAATGCCAGGACACGAAGCGGGCCACAAACCCCGGTTCCCAAGGGCCCACCCACCAGGGACTAAGGGAAGTAGTACCGATTCCTATAGCCCCACACGTAGAAGTGGAGGTAAATAACAGGATGCTTGCCTTGCTAGACTCAGCTGCCACAGGCAATTTCATCCGGAGTGATTTGTTAACGCCAAGCCAGCTCCCCGAAACAAGACCGCAAACCAGAATGGTACGAATGGCGCAACCCAACTCCACCCTAGTCGTAACCGAACGCATCACCTTGACAATGAAAATACAAAGTGTTGCTACACCGACAGAATTTATCGTGTCTCCGACCCTGTCCGAATTAATCATACTAGAATGTTCATGGCTCATGCGCAATCAATGTATTCTAGATCACGGACAACGTAGAGCCTATCTGGGAGAAACCAACCGGATCACAGTTAACTGGGATCAAAATTCAGATTACTTTCCGCCAATGCCCATTGACCAGATGTGCATTAACCACGAACTTGAAGAACCAGAATTCTGCCAATTAAGAGCTGTACTAGACGAGCATGCCAGAACATTCGGACAAGGAAGACTGTTACGACAAACACGTTCTATTCAGCACGAAATGTGGCCGACCACCAACGTACCGGTTTACAACCGACCATACCAAGTGTCGGCCCACTGCCGTGACCTCATTATGGAGCAGGTCAGTGACATGAAGGATCAGGGTATCGTTGAACCATCTAATTCCCCATACAACTCACACTGGTCCTCGTGCCGAAGAAAGATGGAAAATTGCGATTTTGCATCAATTACAAGTCGCTAAATGAAGTTACCCACATGATAGCTCCTCCAGCTATAGACTTATCTCACACTACGAGACATCGGCAAAGCCAAAATATTCAGCACTCTCAACACGGAGTCTGTATAGTGGCAAATTGTGGTCCACCCGGACAGTTGCAAATATACGGCCTTTACAACACCCGAGGGCGAAACCCTTCAATTTTGAGTCATGTCATTCTGCTTGTAAAATGCCCCAGCAACATTTCAACGATTAATGTCTGCTGAAGTATTAACAGGTTACATCAGCGAGTTCTGCTTCGCTTATCTTGACAATGTAATAATATATTCCAACAGCTGGGAAGAGCACCTAGGCCATCTGCAAGGAGTGTTGGAAAGACTCTAATTACACGGAATGACTTGCAAGCTGTCGAAAAGCTTCTTCGGCAAGTCCTCAATAGATTATCTGGGACACATCATCTTACCGGAAGGAAACTACCTGCAACACAGTTCAATATGAGCGATTGAAAGAGGGATGAACCTATGAATAAGTGACATCTTTGACAGTACCTTGGTCTGTATAATTGGTTACGAGACTTTGTTCCTAATATCGCAAAATACATGGCACCACTAACCCACTCCTCGAGAAAGACACACAGTGCCGATGGGGCCCGGAATGATGACAAGCGTTTTCCATTTTGAAGAGCAGCTTCATAAATATCCACCAGCTCCGCTGACCACAAGGAGACAAGCAATTATTACTGCAAACAGACTCGTGTCAGAATGGTGTGGGTGCAGTACTGTACCAGCAAGACGTAGAAGGACATCCACATGTGATAGCATATGCGTCAACTCCCTGAAACGAAATAGAGCAGCGCTACCACATCAATGAGCAGGAGTGTCTGGCCATTATCTGGACCATGAAGAAATACAAGTATTATCTCGAAGGGCAACACTTCATTCTATGGGCTGACTTCAAAGCCCTCCAGTGGCTACACGAGTCCCAGAATTCGAAGGCCAAGCTCAGCTGGTGGGACATGTGTCTTACTGAGTTAGACTTCGAGGTCCAGCATTGCCCAGGCAAAATAAATGACCTACCAGATTCCTTGTTTCGACTCTCGACAAAGGAAGAAAGCTGAAGAGGAAAAGACAATGTCTCCCCCACCACAAGTCGAAAGAAGTCCGGAGGAGCAAGTCCGGCTTCTCCAACTGCAAATAACCCACCAGCAAATAGCCTTAAGCCAGCAGGAGGACCCCCGACGTCCGATGCCTACTACGGGAACAGCCCCAATGATTAAAACTACAGGTTGATGTCGTGTGGACGCATAGCAGACAACCCATTGTCCGGCAGTACGTTAGTTACTGCATCACGTGCTGTCGCGCCAATGCATAACCCCCTCCCACCGCAAAACCACGGAGACCCAAGATGGCCTAGACCCACATCGCCGCTGATTTGATTGGCAAGTATCCACGTAGCACGAAAGTAAACCGCTATCTGCTCGTGGTAACAGATCAATTTTCAAGATGGGTAGAGGCATTACCCAGCCAAGAAACCACTCCAATGGTACGGAAAATGGAGATGGAGATTTTCGCACGATGGGGTTATCTGAAGGCCATATTGACAGACAATGGCACCCAGTTTGCAAGCCGAAAATGGCTAACCGCCTTTCAGGGTTGGGGAGTGTAAACCTAAACTACCCCTCCCCCCCTTACCATCCCCAAGCCAACCCCACTGAACGTAGGAACCAGGAAATCAGGAAGTGCCTCCTAATCAGTGTGGGTAACAATCACAAGTATTGGGATAAGCACATCCCTACCAGACGGTTTGCCCTTCGATGCAGAACGAACGAAGAAGCCGTCGACACCAGTCCGAGCGCCCTACTCCTGGGGAAAACATTACGCTGACCAGGCGACTGGTAGTGGGAGAACGAGTCCACCGACATGCCTCAACCCAAGGACATCCGGCTAGCAGTCTTGGCCCGCAACACGCATGCCCAGAAAGCCCAGGAGGCCTATATTCTAAAGAAATACCCTCAACCAAGAACTGAGGTGAGGAAATTCAACCTAGGGGAATCCGTCCTTCTGAGAAGTCGTCCTCTCAGCAAAGCCAGGAACCAATTCAGTGCTGGCCTTGCCAACAAGTGGGATGGGCCATACCATATAGTAGGCAAGCAAGACAACGTCTACTGGGCTGAAGATATTTGCGGGTGGATCCGTAAGGGCACCCGAGGCCAGATCCGAACCTATCCAGGGGACATGCCAGCATGGGGTGACAACAATGTCGAAGGAGAAACACCAGGACAATCCTAAGATGAAGACAAACCCCCTACCGAACGGATAGTTCCTGATACCGAACCGGGACCCATGACGAGACCTGAGTTACCACCTCTCATTATTGACCGGGCCCCTAGTTACATTGCGCAATGGAAGCCTGATGTAGAACCACGTCAAGGTGCATTCTCCGTCCGATCAATGCCCTCGATGCCACACAGATATGCTGAGAAAATCGCAGCCACATGTGATCCAGCAAGAACAACTGCTCCTAATTGTCATGGCGGAGTCCACGTGGCAGAGAACCCCGTCAGACACCCCGCTGCTCAAGTCGCATTAGTGAACAGTCGGAAGCACCTCCGGTGAGAGGAGTAGGAATCACATCAGCGCCTACCTCCCCACCCAGTACAACTCCGAAGCCGGCAGTCAAGGACATTCCTTCTTCAACTAAGTTGACCGATGGCTCCGACAAGGAAGAACAGGTCCCCACTAGAGCACCGAACACTGGGCTCAGAGCGAGCTCTGATAAGGAGGAGGAGGAAGAAGTGCAAGGGGCAGTGGCCGAGGACATGCCAGCATCTTTGAAGTGGACCAACACACCCACCAACGAGGAACTCCCGCCATCCAGGATGTCGAGCTCCGACGAGCATGCTGCATACCTGCAACCTGCCACATAGGAAACTCTACCCACCCAGATGTCGATCTGTCAAGATGAAAGTGCTCTGCCCTGCCATCTTGCTACGCACGATCTCCCGCCTCCCAGGATGTTGAGCTCCAATGAAGTGCTCCGTATCTGCAGCCTGCTACGTAGGAAATTCTACCCACCCGGACGTCGAGCTGTCAAGAAGAAAGTACTCCGCCCCGAGATTCTGCGATGCAGAAACACCCGTATACCCAGACATTGAGCTGCTGACGTGGAAGTGCTGTGCCCCACCATCTTGCTGTGCAAGAAGCTGCTGTCGTCGACACCGCCAACTACCCCTCATCTGGCACATCACCCGCCAGTGGAGGTTGAGGTGATCCTTTCTTCCACTGCCTCGCCCAAGGACTTGGCCACCGAGACAGTTGATGCCACCCACGACCTGGTCCCATGACAAGTTGTGCTGCCCGCAGTCGAGGTCGAGGTCTTTCTCCGTCGCACTACCCCCTTAGAGAGACATCCTGCCCTACGGGTAGGAACCTGTGTAGTCGGGGTGGAGGGCTTGTCACTCCCCCGCACTGCCTCAACTTCCCTTGAACAAGTGCCCTCTTAATCTGTTGCGGCAGAAGCAGACCTAAGTGAGGACGAAGATCGCCAGTAAGGGCACAGTGGTTGCAGACAGTACAGGAGCCATTAACCGCTATATAATGCGCTTGACCAAGGACTCGTTACAGACCTGTCACGTACACGTTTAATTTAGCCGCAAATCAAAGACAGTGACGTAAGCAGAACAATCAAATTTAGGCTAAATTAAATTCAAAGTGTCCTGTAAACGTACCTCATCCCGCTGTCAATAAGATGATGATTCGGCGGAGGGGGGGTAAGAAGTGTGAAGAACCAAAGAGGTGTAAATGCAACTGTAATTAGTCACTTGACTATGTGCTAATTATCTTTTAAATACAGCCTTTAACTGCTGTTCATCAAACTACAACTTTTCACCACAGTGCAATATAGACATGTTACACCTCAAAGTTCTGTTACTGTCCGTAGCCGACAAACCACTTAATTAGGTAGCATTGCAAATAGACGCTCCCCACAGTGACAGTAATGGATACCATAAGTGCATCACGTAAAGACACTCACTACAGTGCGAGTGATAAGTTGAAGACAGAGACTTCGGCATAACAATAACAGTTTTAGCTTTTTCTATTACAATTTTTCATCACTTAAATCTGACTTAATGTGTGGGTAAAACTCTGAATATTACTATCCGTTTTTACAGTGTACTTGTGAAGATCACCTACATGAAGATTGCTGTCGTGTATTTTCCACAATTGTTGACGTTGACATTTCTTGGGAACTTACCTGAACACTTTCAAAGAGGATACACAGTGAACACATTAGCTGTTAGACCTACATGATAAGATGGACTCCTGCAAGGGATATCGATTAGTTTTTTTCTCTCATCATTTAAATCTGACTTGATGTGTAGGTACACAACTAAATATCACCATACGTTTTAAAAAGAATCCTATGTGAAGAGAATGTACCAAGAAGAATTCTTTTAAATGCGCTTATTGTCTCTTCCAGACACCCTTTTCTAAGCCATTTTCACATTAAAAAATTTTGCATCCATCAAGAACCAGTTACTCCCTTTTTACTAGAACCAGGTCGCCTACACCTGGAACCGCAGTTACCTTCAACTATCTATGGTCTGATATGAGGTAGCATAGGTCACATGTTTATTGAGTCTCCAATCAACACCCATTGTTCTCTACCCTTCTGCTTTTCATTTACAGGGTACTTGTCTGTGTGACGGTCAGGGACAGAGTACGATGGGCACCGCCAACAGGAACCCAGAGTACTGACAACCACAATAGACGGCTACCTGTTTCTTCTCAACCCCCGAGCACTAAGTCAGTGCTGGTGGGGAGAAACAGCAATGCCCCAACCACTAGAAACACCTTCGTTCAGGGAGGGGCGACAAACTCGGCTTATCTCTCACTTTGAGCACTAAGTTAGTGCTGAAGTGACCTTAGCCTAGGGGGTTGCCGCCCAACCTGGTGCGAACACACAACCAGTAGAGGCTTGGTGGCTCACATGGCTCCACATCCCTGACCAGCCCTTATGCATGTGGGATCATTGTGGACTACTATTGAGCTCGTGCCGGCAAGTCACTATTGGGCTACACTTTAATTACCGTTCATGTTTAAGTGCACTGAGTAGGCTGTCAGAACGGTGTGCCCTATGCCATACAAGGTAAGGAGAGGCAAGAGGCGTAGAGAGTGATACCTGGTTCACGCTGCTATCAAACCTAGGATACTATTACCTCACCTTACGCAGGACAGGCAGGTGGAACGGGACCACGCCGCCTAACTTAAACGACAAGCAGTAGCACCTGCTTCCGTAACAGTAATCTTCTTGTCACCTTGCATTCACATTCACCCTTTGTTCTACCCAGTGGTAAGAGTGTTGCTAAACTGAATAGAGACAAGATATGGCTGGGCAAACCCCAACTTCTTAAGCCATGAAGCCTACGACTGGAATCGCCACTTCGGAATAGACCGAACTCTCTGTTATTGGGTGAAACCCTCATCAACCGCAACACCCAAGACGACAGAATAAGTAAGCAATAGCCAACACCCCTCGCCTCGTACCGTAGAACCAGAGTAAAGCACCCAGCTTTTGGTCTAGTGGAAAAATTCTCAACATACATGTCAATCAGACTTACCCGGCACGCAACAACTTATTAATATTTGATATATTGCAAGTCAAAGTGTTTGTCTTCATACATTTGTAAATATGATTAATTAAAAATAAATAAACACTTCGCTCTTGCCAGCATAAAATATTTTCCAACATCATCCAAGTTTCGGGTATAAAACATTAGATTATCAGTATTTTCATTGCCAACATAAGCATAAATGAACTATCCAACACAAAAAGGTGTGTGTGTGTTTTTTTATTATTATTATTATTATTATTATTATTATTATTATTATTATTACTAGGGGGGTAAGCTATAGTAGGACAAGAAACAAAAAATCCTTCTCCCTTTTCCTTCTGCGCAGCCGTGGGCTTCACCTTTGTCAGCATGGCTGGAGGGGCGGAAAACCACTTCTCAACATTCGCGTCCATATTACAGGAAAAAATGGAACACAAATTTTATTTCATTATGCATTAATTATCCGATTTTGAAACATGTTATTTTTTTTCATGTGTAGCCAGCATATCTAAAATGGTCTTACCTATACTTATATGGATCATAAAGAAGTTACACTAAACATTGTCTATTCGTTCATGTCACAGATCATTATATAAACATCTTTCAGTAGAGCATAAAAATGTTTAAGCACCTGCAAGATTATGTAATCAACCAGCGATTTGTTCTAGTCCAGTCTTTGGGAAGCTAACAAAAACTAAAGCGAAAGTGTCAAGATGGTACTGTAGGGCTTATGAACCCACTAAAACAGCAAAACAGGGAAGTAAAATAAAAATTTTTAATCAATTAAATGCACACCACTCAAAAATTTTGCCACAACAAATAATAGACAAATATGAACATACACTGCAAAACATGAAACGTTTCCCTCACCATGCAAGACTTGTGTATTTCCCTCCACACAGTACCACCTGTAAAAATTGCCTACTTCAATTAATTTCTTGTGCCATTTTCTTATATTTAGGTGTTGAAAATTCAGACTGGTTTTCCGGTTTACCCTCTGCCAAATTCGTTTGACTCTTGGTCTGAATTTCCTGTTGTGGCACTTATTGCTTCAATGATGCACGTAAATTTAAACTACTTTTTTTTGTTTGCTGAATTGCACTGCAGCATTGCATACGATCTCCTGAGCTAGTCTCTGCAATATGGGTGCAGAAAGCATATTTATATATTAAGGGTTCATCTTTGAAAGATGTTTCTTGTTACCACAGCAACTCTGTTTGTATGCCCATGACTATTAGAAAGAGAAGGCCTTGGTGGCTGAGCTTTCCTTTCAGGTGTATGAAATTTATTTCTTGGGAAACAAAATAATGTTATTGATTATGTAATAATATTAGACCACTGTTTATTTCCATAAAACCTATAAATGCTGAGTAAGTTCAATGTTATCACCTCTATGCGTATGCCCCTAAACTAGCTCAAGAGTGGTTTCGTCATGATCATAGAACTTCAGACATTTAAGAAGTGATCCTGTAATTTGATTGGATGCCTCTCTGTAGCAAAGTTCGATGCATGCCTCTGTCATAGCTTACCATTTATCCGGTTTGCATATTGTGAGATACAGCAGTCTGAATAAGCAGTTTTTAGCTATTTTGAAGGACATGAAAATAATCTTTCCTATGTGAGGATATCTTGCTTGTATCATTCCGTCACCATTTGGAAAGTGCTTTCTTTTCGTAGGTAAATCTACTGGGGGCACATTTAATAGTTTCATCGAAATATACATTTTTCAAATACGCTAAACTGAATTTCAAGCACTAGGTATATGACCGCCTTATAAACACATTAGTATTGAGTTACAATTTAAAAGTGGTTTTGAAAATGATGTAGCACAAAAACATGTAAACAAGTTTACCACTTTTAACATCACTGTTATTTTTAAGTGAACTTAGAAATTTAACAAAGTTTTATATTATTATTGCCAAATACAATTTAAGGGGTATTACTATTAATTAAAAATAATAAACCTATGTGTTGTATGCTACTACCTTTTTTGTGATCATGTTGATAGACAGGAAAATGTTTCTAACTTTCCATAGTATACTCATACTTTCCAATTTCTTTTGATGCTTTTGCCACACCCTTCCAAATGCTTGCCTTAAAATATGTCTGATAGTGAAGTGAAAGAATAAACTGAACAGAACGGTTATTTTATGAGACGGTCCAAAAATAACAATATGTAAGGAATTTCGGTATAGGTATGATTCGGGGGTCCATGGGGTTCATTGTGATTCCAATGGAGATCCTTGCAACCCCAGTGGGGGTTCAGAATCGCACGTTCCCCATGGCATCTCTACCCATGCCCTGCAGTGGTGTACCTAACTTAATTTGTGATGTAGATGCCATGGAGGTAAGTTTTATTGTGTTACTCGGGCCACCCAACAATCATGCCAAACCGATCCCGCAGAGCCGTGAGCTGCTGAGTGACTAATCCCCTCCACTACATCAAGTACTCATCACATGACTGCCCGTTGACACTGGTGTCTGCGCATGTTGTTTTGTGTCTGTGAATGACACCATGATGATACAACTGGCCCTTGAAAAGCACCTGATCAAATTATGTTAGGACAGAAATTCCTATAGATGACATTAATTCCTATGGATGTTTTTCGTGATCTTAGAATTTGAACAGTGATATCTTTTATTTTAAAGGTCACAAAGTATAGGAAGTCCACTATCTGTGTTAAGTCTTACGTGTGGCTGACTTTGGCTGCGAGTCCAGTCACTTACCCAAAGTGACTTTAGTCAGACGCTAGGCTAGGCGCGTCTTATAGGTGAGGAGTTACTCTGTATGAGCGGTGGGAGCTTTTCCTGTGTATGGTTTCGGCTTCGTGGCTGATGGCTTGGTACAAAGTTGGGCTCTGTTAGGACCACTAGGCGGGTAGCGGTTTGGGCTCGTGTAGGTATACCTGGGCCCTGTGTTACCTGAGGTGGTTCCAGTTCACGCTGGTCGTATGACTTGTGTGGAGCGGTTTCTGGAGTCCGGTTGGTCTCAATAGATGTGGTGGCTGATGGGAGTTCGTTGGAGTTGGTAGACAAGTCGGGTTCTCCAATGGCTGAGGGGAAATTCCTTTCACGGGGTTCGCTAGCACCGCAGAGAATGGCGTGGATCATAGGATGGTACCCCTCGGCGATCGTGGTTGACGGTTCAAAGATGGTCAGGATAACCGTGGGTCGAGCTTGTATGATGAGTCAACAAAGTATGGTGGCTTGCTCCCTTGGACTTTTATACCCTTCAGGAAGGAATTGAAGGACCCAGGGAGATCTAGTAGCAGCCTTGCCTGTTTCACCCTCTTTTAACACCACCACTTTAGGGAAATGGCATTTGGACTAAATGACCAGACCTGGTTGGAGTGGGACAGTGAATATGTATGTTTTGATGGTATAGGTGATGGGGCTAGTGACCATGCCGGATCTCACTCTCAGTCTATATCACCGGGGTGAGGAGTCAGTAGAGCTGCGTGATGTTGACAGTGGTCTTGACATTGTGTGTCCCAACAGGGCGGGCTCCCCAGTCCCAGAGCGCCGCCGCTCTTGGCACCACTAGTGTGTGTTGAGAAAGGCAACCTCCAAGCTGACAAGCTGATCTCGCCTTGGATGTGTTCAATTGGTGCGGTGAGTGCCCTATAGGTGCTGGTCTGCCCAGACCTGAGGAAGTACCCCTTCTTTTACCCCTAGTGTGTGTTGAGAAGGATCGACCCCAGACTGGCAATCCAACTCCCTTGGAGTAGTATCCTAGTGTAGGTTCTACCGTTCACCGCACTGGTGCTGCAAAAGGGTGGCCATTCAAGGTGGTCTTGCGGGTGTTGTTAGGAGTCGTTGCAGGAAAGATCAACCCTTAGTCTCCTGCCATCCCCCAGTTAGGTCTGTTTCTTCAAGGAGGGGGTACAAGGGTACGGAAGTGATATTCGAAAGTGAGATTCCCAGTGTTTATTCCTTTAACGGAAATAAACAGCATTGGTGAAGGCACTACCTCCTATTCCCTTATGGCTTGCGGAAGGTGAATGCCCTACGGAAGCAGGTGGAGGCGACCTGCGCTAAGCTATAGGGTAAGGCAGAGATTAGCAAGTCTAGCCGACTGAACTACCGTAGCTCTACTGGTTGTCCAGAAGTGACCGAATGTGTCAAGTGTTAGCTTAAAGACGAAGGTTGTATGGTGGCCGAAGGTAAGAGAGAGTCAGGCATATGTCCCTTGTAGACAGGTCATCAAGTGGCTTCAGAATGATCACGAGCTTCTATTTTTTCTAAACCTACCCTATTGCTAAGTATTAAGTGTTCGCCCGCAGTAGGACAGGAGCTAAATGCGTCTCAGGACTGCACCCCATATGCCTAAAAGGATGGGAATTATTGCAAGGAGGTATACATTCTCGGCAAGAGGGATTGGGCAGCCATGGCTGGCGATTGGGGCCATGACTACCTCCCTGAGTGTACCTATAACTGAAACTATATTCTAGAAGGGGAATGGTAAACCCTCACAGACACTGTAAAACCCATTCCTACAGAAAAGAAAAACTTGTGGGAGCATTAATGAAAATTCTACAGGAAATAGCAGACGTGGAACTAATTTGGTTTAATATGACAGCGAAGTACTAGTACAGAGGGGGCAGGGGCTTGTGGGTGCATGTTTGGGGCACATACACCCGTGAGGTGGAAACTGCTGTCCATGTTCCTGCGCAGGCTGCATGCACAACAACATCAACAGCAGTATTTGATGCAGGGTCCCCCTGCTTCTCGTCGAGTGCATCAGAAACCTGGGCAGCTCAGTCATGGCACCGCCGCCATCTTCTCTCTTTCACTCCGACGCCAGGATCTCCACGGCGTGGGTGGAGGTGGGGAGTAACGGACCGGGGAGCCACCCCCTCCCTCTCCAAAATCTCCCTTGGTCGAAGATGTGAGCAGCGCTGGGCGGGACATCCAAGAGCTACCAGTTGTGAGGACAAATCTGCTGGCTCAGATGTGGAGGCTGACATTGGGGTGCTTCCAAAGTCTGATGCTTTTCAATTCCATTCCTCACACATCCGCAGTCGACAGCCTGCTGAATCCAGCAGAAGGGAGATTTGTCACACTTGGCATGTTTCTGCACCTTGGAATTCCCTTCTCCCCCACGTTGATCATTGGGCCACCTCCAACCGATGTGCTACTGCCATCTTCAACTGAGCCACTGAGGTTACCCACACCCACGACGGCGGCGCTTTTGAGCCGGCCTCTTGGTCCGCTGGCTAATATTAGAATATTCCTAGCCATCCCAGAACCTGGGAACTCCCGATCCACCACCTGGGGACGTGACTAGTTGCAGATAGGCGCTGCATCGAAGCTGCAAACAGTCCCACCATGCCCATAGACACACCTTGCCTTTGCTGGTCCCAAGGGGCGGGTAGATTCCGGAGCGTGGACAAGGACAACTACGAGCATGATGTTCATCTCACAGCAGCTCAGCTAGTGATCATGAGCTCTGGGGCATCTCGCTATTTATACTCTCCAGAAGCGCCCCCCCCCCCCCCCTCATATAGCATGGGGGGGGGGTTATTCGGGGAGGGGTATCAGGTGTGAAATGTGAGCCATAGATCCTTGGTGAGAGTCACGCAAGTGGCCGGTGCAGGATCCAGGTTCATACCTCGGTGCTAGTAGTGGCATTTGGCGGCCACTGCGGTACTTGGTGAATCTTGATGCATGGCTTTGGTGGCTCGGCCGGTGAATAATAATTACAGCGTGGAGTGCTCGCCCTCTTTCTTAGTATGTACTACAATCTCGGGTTCCTCGCTGGTGGTGGCGGTGAGTTCAAACTCCATTGCACTGCCCTACGTTCATTTGCACTGATGAGTAGAAGGCGATTAATAACAGTTGAGAAGGACGTTGTGCATTTTGTAAAAGATGTCATGCGTCAAATTCATTTCACTATTGAATGTCAGGCTGCCTCATGTACTTTAAATGGTGTTTTGCACATTGTGTTTAAGCCGCAGTTTCTTGTCTGCCCATCTATTTTATCATCTCAACAGGAAACTTCCCACATTTGCCACCTGTCTCACAAAGCTAGTCTATTATAGTCTTAAATGTCAGGCAAGCATTAGTGATTGCACACGCAGCACAGCTAGCCCAGCTGTCGAAGGGGGCAACAAGTGGCCGCTCTCCCTCACCCAACCAAAGTAAGCATGCTCATGCATGCATAGGACATGTAGAGCCAGTGAGACCTGTGGAATAGACTTATAAAAATAAGTTAACATTTCAGTTTATGAAGCATCTAATTTTTCTGTATGAAGTCAATAAAAAAGGACTTCACACTCGCTAAACGTTACATGTTGCGCTGTAATCATTTTTTTTATGCCAACAAGGGGTGGTACAATATTGCCTCATAGAGTATAATTTATTTTAGAAGATGTGTGCCTATTAAAATAAATTCACATTTAACTAAAAATTTGTTATTTTCACACCAGAAATGATTGAACATGCGCTTCATGAAAAATATTGTAGGGGTTTCGGGGGTTGTTATAAATTAGTCCAGAATTTCCCAAACCATCTATTACGACCAGTTGTATCAGTGGTGTTATACAGTGCTTGGCAGTAATCCTTCATATTGGTTGTATCTTTAAGGGGTATCACTGTAGAAGCCATCTTTTTTCTCGTTACACTGTTACATGAATTCATTCATATCAAATTGTCTGCGTAATGACTGGGATACTCTCCGTGGGCAATTTGCACTCTTAGTTAAAAACAGTGTACAGAACCATGTGTTTAGGTGGAACGATGGGGTGGTCCTAAGTAGGGCCAATAATGTTCTTATTGGGCATTACGATTGTGTGCATACCAGTGTTGATGTAACATACACACTGATATAATTTATAAATGGAATTAATTTTATGCAAACATTTTTGTATTTATTATTATTTCAATAATACTAACTTCAGTTATGCAAGTTAATACTGTTGAGAAAATATGTAATATGGTTTAAGCTGTTCATGGTAAAATGAGCACTTTTAAAGCCCAGCGTAAGATTTACTTGTATACACGTGTATTCTTCTGCCTTATGTAAGATTAACATTGTCATGAACCTCATCACTTTATTCATGTGTCGGACAAGTGAAACTGAAATTATTAGAAAAGTATATATGTTACAAATATGCTCATTTTTACACTTCTATGCATTAAAATAAGAATAAAGTAAAATTACTAGTTTAAATTATTGCAATTGGTTACGTAACACTTTTTATTCTACGTTAAGATATTGAACTACTTTCCATCCATCGTTACCAATTAGCTGGGTACTCAGTGCGCCCGTTTAAATATTTGCAGATAGGGCCAGTGACTTTTTTCAAAGGTTGATTTCAAAAGTGCTCACTTTATCGTGAACAGCCTTTAAGCATAATTACGTAATGAAGCATGTTATTGTTGTTAATTTGTTTTTGTTTCATTCATGTTATTTCAACGTGCTTGACCATTACTATCACTTTGGGCAGTGCTACTTAGCAGTGCTTTCAAAGTTAGTATAAAATGATCTGTAATAGTTTTACAATATTTTTTCTGTATAACGAATACAATAAACTCTTGATTGTAAGACCTTTCATGGTTTCCAGAAAAAGGGTTATTTCGAAGGGGTTGTTTTTGGAAAAACCTTTTAAATTCAATTTTTTTCCCACTGTTCCTCAGAAAAAAGATTATTTTGAGACAGTCGCTAGTCTAGGGATCTCTTAGAAACAAGGGTCGACTGCTGTTCACATTTTTTATGTCAACTGTTTGAATATTGTTGTATACACAAATATGCAGTAAATAAGATTTTGAGAACTTTGTTACGAAAATGTGGATCCTAAACTAAGTGCGAAAATTTTCACAGCTCCTAGTAAGTACTTTCACAAACTTCTGGTTTATTAGTAGTAGTTTGATTTCATTCCTTTCACTAACATTAAAGTTATTTCTTATCATTCACAGTAAATCTATAATTTACGTATTTTATCAGCCTGGCATAAGTATGTAGCTAAGGGACCAAAATAATTTATTTTGAAAATTGTAGACAGTGAAAAAATTTATTAGAAATAGAAATGATATTGTAATATTTTCTATTGAGCTAATATAATTTTTTTTACAAACTGTTTTCTTTGATTGAACATGTTATAAATAAAAGCTTGGTAATTTTTGAATAAGTAGATTTTGTGATGTGTGGTTGACTGCAAATAATAGTCAGTGGTCCCAAATCCAGCCAGCACATAAGACAGTAAGTCTAATTTGGAAGTTCCAACTAAATCTCCTTCCTCGCTCCTTGGGTGGGACCATAACCTGGTTGGCAGTCTAACAGTCACCTTGTCCTATGTTACACCAAGGGGCATGTGTAAGTAAATGATTGAGTGTGGTATGTTGTGTGCCAGCGAGCTGGGGGGATGGGAGAAGCACATGGTAACTGTGCTGGACATCCAGAACAAGTTCCTGGTGTTCTCCGCACCTATGAAGGAGGTGCGCGCAGTCCTGGTCGAGTGGGGTTGCCTGTACGTGCTCGGCAGAGACAACCGCCTCTGCCAGCTGCAGGAGAAGGATCTGCAATCCAAGCTAGCCCTACTCTTCAAGAAGAACCTCTACGACGTGTCCATCAGGTTAGCCATCACCATCCTGTTACAGCATGGTTATTCTAAAATAGCCAGTCAGGATTCTCTTTTAACAGCATTGATGAATCCCTATTTATCCATACAATGGAATTCAGATTTTACTTACTCTGGTCATACAAAAACAGGGACTTTATGAAGTGCTTCATAGGAAACATACAAAATATTATGGGGGCGGAAAAAAATCCCAAGAAATTTATTACATATACATGCCCTAACTTGCAGTGATAAAATGTATGATAACCTCTATATTTTATCGCTGTGGGTTAAGCGAATTTAATTTTGATTTAATTTTATTTATTAATTTATTTATTAGTTTTTAATTAATTTGATTAATTAATTATCTCGTTATTAATTGGTATGTTGTAATATAAAAAAAAGGTGAAATTCTTTTGAAAAGTACAGCTTGCATAATGTAGGTGGACCACCTGTCCCTGTCATTTGCATGGTAGTCTTTGTGCTATACATGTTGTTACAATGGGGATATTTATCACTAGGGCCCCACTTATACTGTAAATAAAATGAGCTGATTTAATCATTAAACTTTCACCATTTCAGCAAAAAAAGTTTTCATTTAGTCAAATAAAGTGTATAGCAGAAAAATGCATGCATTATTATTAAAACACGAATCTGTTGTTTTTGTAACAATTTTGCTTAAACTAAATGGAATTTTTACTCATTATTTTAATCAGAAAATATTCAAGTGGAAAACATTAAAAATTATTTAACAATAAGGATGGAAGGACAACCTTACAAATGCACACTTGTCATGTAACACACAATGTCACATCTCAGTAATTTGTATGCGATAAATCTTGTACTTTATCGAGACATTTAAAACTGCTCAAGAGCATTCACCAGTGTTTGAGTTTTACAAAATTTTTACATTATTCCCACACAGCTTTTGTTCATTTGTAGATATCTATATTTTAATTAAATTATGCTCAGTTCAATATTACTCCCAACACTAATCCACAACCCAATTACAAAATACTAGTAAATATTTTATTACTGATAGAATAAAAATACTCCTTACATAGTAAAAATGTTTCTTCAAAGAAGTGGCAGGAACCTATTTGTTATTGTTTTCTTGGCAATATGAAAATTTCACAGATTTTCTTCCAATGCAGTTTTTTTTTTTATGTCCTTCACTATCACTAAATAACTATGCATACAGCGCAGCAGTATTTAAGCATGTTTATTTTTGTGCTTACTCAATGTTTTTATTACAGTTTTACACTGTGGTCAGTTTATTAAAAAAATAAAAAACCTTCACTTTTAAACTCCCGGGCACAATCTAAAACTGTAACTGTTTTGTAGTTATGGGTCGAATCTCGAAAAATTGAGTCGAGTCAACAAAGATCTACTTGTCACACTAGTAGTTTTTTTTTACATCAGACATTGAGTTACTGAATGTGCTAGTTGAGTCATGGTGCTTTTAGGTTATAAACAACTAATATTTACACCTAACAATTATCTTTCATGTCTCACGAATCAATTTTACGTTACTAAACAGCTAAAATTGCGCCTGAATGAAAACAATAACTATACTACATGCCTCGACACTTTGTTGACAACATAAAATCAGGTGGGTGGTATATTTGTGACTTGAGCCATTTTACTCCCCAGCGAAGTGCTTCCTCTTTGCCAACACACATAGTAAAACTATAAAACTAGAGTTGAGCCAATACCAATATCAGATTTTAAATATCTGTCGATATTATAGAATTTGAACTCGCCTGAACCTATCTTTTTAGCAGATATTGAGACCAATATTTTTATTTATGCTTAGCAGTAACACCAGAGTATAATAGGGTGGTGACATTGAAGTAAGACAAGCTCAACTGTTGCAGTTTTGTGTCAGCAGTTGCAGTTCTTATTCCAAGTACTAAACTGACAGATTGTCACTCCAGGCCATGATAGGGAGGGAGGGAGAGGCTACCCTGCCGTGAGATAATCATGTTTTGGAAGAGGGAATAGTGAGGGTTAGAGTGAGATACTGCTCCCACCCCACTGTGTCCTGCTGTGAGAGACACTGCAAGAGATAATCATCTACAGTCTGTATTGGTCATCCGAGTTACCAGCTTCGCAGCCCAACTTCAGCTCCACCTTGTCATTTCAGTACTTAAAATATTTTAAAAGCAATGTAAATTCTGATATTCATAACCCCTAAACTGGCTGGATTTTAATTTTACTCTCAGTAAAATAAGGGAGTGCTGAAATTAAAAACTATATAGATTAATATTTTTTAATTTTCTGAGTATAAACAAGGTTGAATTATGCCGAGAAATGTGATAACACAACCTTGTAGATTTAATATTTTTTATTTGATAACTTTAAAACATAAATAGCTAAGGTTGCCCTGACCTAGGATTAAAGATATAATACTAAAGTATTTTTTGAGTGTATCTTTTAGTCTCCAGTTTTAAAGTTTTTATGTAAGTAATGCTTTCAGCAGGTAGGCGGTAGCAATGGTTTCCTGGCCTATGGAGGGGCGGCAGGGTAGGAAGACTGCGGGGGGGGGGCAGGGGGCTTATGGCTCCGTCAACCTGTGTTAGAAGCTACGATTGTAGTGCTTTCTTCACCAAACTGAAGTGGACATAGCCGAAGCTGGCCTAGCCGCAGGCAGTTTGCATCGTGTAGTTTAGAATAACTATATCGATGCGAGGGCAAGTTCACGCACATAACTTGAATCGTATTGTTTTTATTTTATTTAGTTTGGTGCTGAGAATATTATTCATATTCGTGTGCCATGTATACCCTACATAAAAATTATAAAATTACCTTGTGAGACTGAGAACCGAGCAGATAGAATAAGTGCAACAGAATCATGTGGATGTTGTGGTGTGTGTGAATTATGAGTGAAGCATTTTTCCAGCAGTGATTTCACTTTTCAGGAAAGATGTGACATAAAAGAGGGTAGGTGAAACCTGAACTTACGATCACGACAGCATGAAATAAAGGTAATTTTGTGCATCATTTCCAAAAAAAAATTTATTAGAAACACTCGTGGTTAGCTGGATGTAACAGCCTCAACAAACTGTTTTGCTGGCCATGATTATTGTTTTCAAACGATTTTAATACGTGGGTTTTTACATAAAAACATTAATTTACTATATATTAATTGTGACGGACGTGAATGTTTGCAAATGTAATTATAAGTGTAATTTGTGCTTAATTATCAGAAATGTTAATTTAATTCTATAATATGTTATCTAACTCCGTACCGGTGATGAATCCTTGTAAATTCTTGTTTTCTGTATATATGGTAGAAAATTAAATCATAGTGAAAGTGATCTTTATAATATGGTCGCAGTCATGAGTTTGCAGCTATTGAAATCAAATCGTTTTCTAATATGATTATGGCATGTGCTATATCTGTACAATCAATGACCTTGGACACTGATCAGACCAAACCACCATTAATTTCCAACGTGTGCCGATCTGGATGTCCTTCGTATATGTCACACTTCCCTCGTTGGCACTCAGTTGGCACTCAGTTCCCTCGTTGGCTGTTTCTAGCTGATGTATAACAGCTAGAGTGAAAACATCAATATGTGAGCGGTGCAGGAGTTCATGTACATTGTATATGTGCAAAGAGCATAAATTAACGTATGTACTGTAGTATTTCCGTTGATAAAATTAACAGTTGGAACAATGGCAAAGTAAAGTTGTGCACAGTGGATGCAGGGAAGTAATTTTAATGTGTTAATGAATCAGGGGAAGGCATTCAAATACCACTTTCTAAGGTAGTGAGAGGAGTCAGTGCAGCGATAGTTGTTTCACCCGCAGTTGTTTACAGAATAAAACAGGAAGTAGGGTTCAAGGATGGTACATTAAAATCTTTTTCTACCCCACACAAACATAGAGCAAAACGACAAATGAAGACGAACATTGACAATTTTTACATTCGGGTAGTCAGGTGGACAATAAATAACTCCCACATGATTGATAAGTGTCGACCGATTGTTGGGGCGGCCGGCAGTACATTTGTGTGATTATGATTTGTACTCCTACAACATCGATTCAGAAGGTGAACGGTACTGAAAAAATGTGTGTACGCATTAGTTTACATGCGCATTTCAAGGCTGATGTAAATATTTTCTCTATAAGAACAATAAAACTACGTAGGCCTACATGTTGTAATGTATCAATACCACATGTTCCGAAAGCACAAGACAGCTTTTCATGACACATTTTCCTGTAACTATTTAGTGATGTGGCCTGTGGGATGTGTGTGTTGTCTAATCTAGATTTATTACGTCCGTATCGAGTTACGAGACAACCTTTGGTGCGCAAACTATCGCTCTGGGTGACAATGTTCAGTGTCGGTGCATCAAATTACTCTGATTAGCAATTCAAGCACATTAGGGTATCGTAAACAACTATTACACCTGTGGTTGGTCATCACACACACACCGCATGATCTGCTCATATGTCCCTATATCTTCGCAACTGTGCTGCAACTGGTTGAAATATGATCATCGGTCGCACAAACTACTGTATGTCCAAACTGCAAGTTACCTATACTTGGAACTGTGCTGTTTGTTACTTGCTCAGTTTATGGTAGCCTTCCACACAACTTTATTAGATAACTGAAATGTTTTTGGAACTTGGCATACTTGTAACTACGTATGTGTACATTTTGTGTCGCAAAAAGTGATTGGACTAATGTGTGGGACACACACCGATGTTCACTGTAACAGGCTGCTAGGCTGTGCAGCATGCTAATAATGCTGCTAGCACAGGGAGGTGCTTACCCAGCTACAGTACACACCAAATGTGTGCTTGGCACTCTTATTGGTATGATCGAAACAAATGGCAGGGCTTGTGGTTGTCGCAGACTAGAGCATCTTTCTGGCAGCAGCTGGCTATGATGATTTTGGCTATGAGTAAACAGTGTGGTTGACTACTCTGGTCAAGAGATATACTGTGGTGATTGATAACTTAGGTGAACGGGGTGGCTGTAAAAGGTGGTGGCCTGAGTTTTTTCTAGAATGGCAAGAGGACTATTGCTGTACAGAATGGTTGCTAGGCTGTACACTACAGTGGCAAAAGCACTTTACTGGTGTTGGCCACTCACTCAGTGGTGGTGGCGGCAAAAGTCATATTGCTTTTGGCAAGGTGTTATTCACAGATCCCATTTCCATGTATGTACTTTTGCACATTGTTGACTGTAAAAACTTAAATGAAATTTTACGTCACAATAACAATTCGTAAATCAATTGGTAGCAATGTCGAAAGATTATCGGTGCATATATGATTTGATATATATCGAGCAGAATTCTTGTGGCGCTCATTCACTGGCAGAAACACGCTTAACATGTATTTTATTTATGAGTGAACATCTCTAACCAAAAATGTTGGTGATATGACGAAGTAAATTGTAGACACACGCACACGCACACACACATGCACACACACATGCACACACACACACACACGAATATTTTTTGTTGAATGTAGTAATTACGCACTAAACAGTTGTGCTATATTTGTAAACTCTGCCAACTTTACTCATCTTTTGTGCTTTGTGTTTAGGTTCTTGACAATTAGCAATTGTGATGTTTGCAATTTTGAGCGAGGGTGGTGGTAGTAGTTCACTGCTTACGTCATAAAACCGGTTAAGAATGCAGAGAATAGTTACTGTTTTATATCATGCCTGGAAGATTGAAAGCAAAGGTTTTTTTGTGGTTTATAAACCGACCAAAGTACGAATGCTGCAATGTCAACATTGAGAGGTTGCGAACAGACACGTGCTTAAACACTGCCATGTCGTTTGCACAGTGATTTAGTTATAGAGCAGGGCATAAAAAGTAATACCACTGCACTGGAAGCAAATTTGAGTAATTAAAAAAAAAGTTTTACTTCCACTTCTTTGTAGAAATATTTTTACTATTGATGCATGGCACTTTCTGGTCTATGCAACGACGACTTCATTTCATATGTATGTAATTTCCCTGGCACACCAGATGGGGTTCAAACAAGTGTAATATCTACCAGAGTACCTACAGGTTACTCCCTTTTGGCAGGGAGTAATACAGTTACTACCTTGTTGCAGGGAGTAATACAGATGCATCAGTGTTATACTGTTCATCACCTGCGGTCAGTAAGCTATGCCACGTCACCCTCTCAGAAGATGAGGTATGAGTGAGTCAGCGGTTGAGCAGCTGCTACCACTTCTGAGCGGTCAATTAGTTCAAGGGTGCACCGAGGGATAGTGCCAGCTGTGCTCCAGTCCCCATGAGCCAGTAGCAGATGCCGCAGCAGACAGCTCTTAGCTCCGCCCAAGAACAAGTGACTGGCCAACCCCACCATGCAGTCCGGTGAGGACCGGCCGGCCGGTATAAGTACTTGTGTGCAGTGAAAGATTGCTAGTTGTTTATCGGCTCTTCTTAGAGCCACATCAGCCCCAGCAGCTCGCTCCACCGCCTCGCGCACTGGAGTTCTCTGACTGCTGTTCATTGCGTAGCCAACCCAGAATCTCTTCAGCACCCTCACCAGTATCTACCAGACCTTCCAGAGGATCTCTCCCCTTGCAGACCTTGGAGAAGTGGTCTATCCCCCCCCCCCCCTCTAGACGATTACCCCTGGTATCAGTCACCCCACAACCCTTCAGGAAGTGTGCCCCCTAAGTCCCTTCAGGACATGGCACATAGTAGATAAGGAAATTTAAACGTACTAGTCGAATTTGCCATCCCCTAGTTTAGAACCAGGTCCCCTTTACCGGGAATCTGTGTAGTTTATACTTCCAGTCAGCTCAAGGTGATTAGGAGGTAGTATGGGCCACCATGTTTATGCCTCCTGGGAATAAAACATGTGTTCTCACCTACTTTGACTTACGTTTCCTTAGGTGACTGTGAGATCTCACGTAAGCCCCACACCCACCAGAGTGGAGCAAGAGAACAGGATTTTAAGCCACGTGATTTTACCGTCTAGTGTAGGCTGCAGGCTCCCCCTTAGGGACTCATACGTCAGAACCACACACACACACACACTTGATGGTCACCCATTCCATGCACCTGTTGTACCAAACGGCAGAGCCCCATCCACTAGTCATACAACCCCTAAGGAGGCTAGGCAACCAGGCCAGTTTGCACTTGAGTTGCCGGAAGTGTTTGATAGGTTCTGGGGATCTCACCGCCTTAAGGCCCACACCTGCAGTTGTCGGATGACTCAGAGAAAACCGATCCCCAACTGCCACACTGCTTGTGTTGCCGGTTGGGGTAATGGTATGGCTCTGCGTATACCCGACCACTGCTGCTACAGAACACAACTTGTTAGGGACCAGTTGTCGCCTGCTCCCCTCTTGTGAGGCATTTCACAGCAACCCTCCATGCTTTACACCAAAAGGGGCAGTGAGGATCTGCAGGAGAGGGAGGCCACGGCCACTTACAAAGCTACTTAGGGCTGCACCCCATCTGATTAGTCATTCTGCCTCGATAACCCCTGGGACTGAGCTCATGCTGTCCAACATATTGGTCTTCAAATGAACAAAAGTTTTTTGTGGGTGATATAAAAATTTCATGAAATTCAAATGCTAGTGAATGTTCTTGTTCTTGGTCTGTTTTAAATTCCTCTATAAAATTGATGCGTGTTGCCCTAGAGAATACAGACAAGGTCAATGTGGTTTTATGTGCGCTAGATCAGTTGCTTTCGGTCTAGAACTGCAGAGATGCTTTTGAGTTAGGTTTTTGACTTGCTACTCTTGCTGGTTGTGTCTGTTGGCGACTGAGTACAAAGTTAACGACTGCTGGGACTAGGTGGGTCTGGTTGGGACACTGGCTCGCTTTGGGGTACCTGTCTTACCAGGGACTGCTTCGGTCACTGCAGCTGAAGCTGTTGCTGACTGGCTGGAACTGGTGACTCTTGGAGAAGGGTGATGTGTACTGGTAGTGTTGACCACCACAGTACCGTCAGTTCCACTTCACTGCTCTCAGCTCCAGAACAAGGGTTGGCTGCCCCATACCTAACCTCTGTG
Organism: Dryococelus australis; assembly: GCA_029891345.1. Classification (NCBI taxonomy): domain Eukaryota; kingdom Metazoa; phylum Arthropoda; class Insecta; order Phasmatodea; family Phasmatidae; genus Dryococelus; species Dryococelus australis. The sequence continues at coordinate 308,420,204 of CM056994.1, read as the reverse complement.
CCCGTAATCAGAGCACGTACCATGGGGTGAGAGTCTTGGGCTAGGCGAGTGTATGCAAAGAAATACATGAAAGTAAATACTGGAGAGAAAGGCCGGTCTGAGCTCTCTCCCATTTGGCTTGTCTGCTAAGTACAGAGGAGTCTGATATGCACACTCGTTTGGCGGTGGGATAAGCCGCCTTATGCTCCTCCCTCGGTGAACCGTGCCTTTTCCCAAAAGGCATAGAGATCTGGTCGACAAACCTAGAGCGTTGAACTATGTGGGCCGTCTTCCTACCACTATTGGGTGACGTCGCAACAGGGGTTAGGCCTTCAGTCCCAGGCAAATACTCCTTCCAGCACCATAAGCACTCCAGTAGCAATACAACCTGAGGTGACTGTCTCGCCCCTCTTGGATGAGTTGCTAATGGTTGGGGCTCTACTGTTCTATCCACTAAAGTGTCTAGAACGGGTGGCCGTCAAATGGTGTGTGGCTGACGTACAGACTCCTGAAGGGAATCTGCATATGGTTCGTACTTCTATAGCAACACCCGGTCTTTGTTGACATCGTACAGTAAACATAATTTCTTGTGGTGGTTAGAAAATACCTCTAGAATAGAAATCCTCAGTGAAAGGAACAAGATGTATTTATTAGGAATAATTAATACAGTGATGCGGGCTACCTCCTAACCAAGTAGAGTGTGATATTGAAGTAACCTATGGAAAACAAGTGTAGACGACCTGCTGCTAGACTATAGACTAACCAAGATGGTGAATGACTTTGACGGCAATGAAAATAACTGTCGTAGCTACTCTAATCAAGAGGCATCTAAAAGAGACTTTACGAAAAGGAAACCACTACTTTAAAAGGCAGTTGGTGTAGTAGCTTGTACCAGCAGGTAGAGGCGTCTCCTGACCCAGGAGGAACAGCAGCGAACGGTGTGATGGTGTCTGCAGGTTGTTGAAGGAGAGCATCTGGAAGATGCTTATGGTAATCATCAAAGGAGCTTCTGGTAGCGAGTGGTAGAGGCTGCAGAAGCCTCTGATAGACGACAATGAAGCTTGTGGTAGCTAGTGATGACAGCCACAGATGGCTGCTGAAGATTTGATAACAGTAGCGAGTCCCAGCACACTAAGTGTTGAGGCGAGCTACTGGAGGAGGAAATAACTCCCAAACTCAGGCTTGCCCGGCCTTATATAGTGCTCTCAGCCTCAGGCTAATGATATGTGTCGAAGGGGGTGGGGGGGTTAAAGCCCCCCACTCTTGGTTTCTTTTATCATGGGCGCCTCGTAACAGTTTGTGGGGTGCATCGTGTCAGATGTGGTGACTTGTGACAGAGTCTTGGGTGCTTCATGGTAGTTTTGCCCTGGCGAGTCATCGCTCTTCAGGAAGGCCAGCATGAGAGGTGTGCCGTGGCTTCACACATGGTGGCTTGGTTGTTCTCAGCAGATAGGGGAGAGGGGGTGCTTCTTGATGGCTTTCGCAACCTTATATTCAAGTGTGTAGATTCACCTTCCAAGGTACTGGCGATCTAAGGACACTCGTGAAAAATGTAGCCGGGTTTGACCCTTCTTTGGGTTATGTAGAAATACATGAGGCTAATGAGTCGTAATTGTTTAGTAAATACACGGGAAAGCAGCATGCGTAAAAATAGCACAAAAATTACTGTGACATGACATCGTGGTTTATGTGACAAATGTGCTCTAATGAGGTTGTCCTTTCAGCCTTATTGTTAAATAATATAGAATGTTTTCCACTTAAATGTGTATTTATTGAAATGAATGAATAACAAATTCCATTCAGTTTGATTGAAATTGTTACAAAAACAACAGATTTATGTTCTAATAGTAATGCATGCGATGCATTTTTTGCTATAAAATTTAACAAAATGGTAAAATTGTAACTCTAATTCAGCGTATTTTATTTAATGCAAAAATGGGGCCCTGGATATTAGGCATATGGTAAGAAGGGTAGAGGTGAGGTTGGGAAGATGTCTACGTATATTTTAGAGGAGAGTGTAAGCCTATCAGGTAGTGAGAGGAATGTCAGCCTGTTATTCATGTGATAGTTTTCCTATTTAATATTGTGCAGGCATCTGATATTCTATTTCACGTGCAGGAAGCATAGTTATAAAATTTGAATTATACAAAATACGGTGTGGTTGCGGATGGTGCCACAGTTTTAAGATGTGTATTATTCTGATGGGAAGAATTTGGTTGGTTGTTTGAAGAGGGTACCAATTACTAAATGTTTGTAGGAATATGGGAAGATTCTGTGTTTTGGCAGAAGCTGTTGTTGGACCCTTTGTTTCTTGTGGGAAGGTAAGTCAGCCAAGAGTTAAGTTATTTATCAGGTCACATTGGTCAGTGAACACATGCCAACTAACTGTCCAACCAAAGACTAAAAACTTCCAGTTGTTTTGCTTGTACCATGCACATAGCCATCTTTTATATTATGTACACTTTGTGTACAACTCTTGGTCAGCTGCTTTAGGGTAATACCACCTGGCTGAAGTGGTGTGGGTGGTGCAGATAAAGCAGTTTTTAAGGGTACATAGACATGCAAATGTTAGCTTCTGTACATATAAGTTAAATAACATAACTCTCTTAAACACTGACAACCTTGCGACACCATGTAGTATCATCTTTATCATCATCATAATTCACACGTATATTACGGTGCACTTTTCATGGAAAATAAGATATTCTGGTACGGTTTTATCTTCGTGGCATGTTGGACGTTTACCCTACGAGTGTTCGCTAATGGTCACAAATCTTTTTCTAAGGTTTTGTGCAGGGTGATAAGCTGTGTCTGTGTATGTCTGTTCTGAGCATAAGTTCAACAATGAATGTGAGTTGCATAACTAACATGTCACGACTTGATAAGAACATTCCATAGATAACATGCACAGCAAAGATAGCAGTCATAATGGAAAGATAAGATAAGCATTAACTCACACACAAGAGACAATAACCTCCATATTTCATCTCGGAGTTTTATTATCTTCATACAAGGAAATAGTACAGGCATTGAATAGATACTAATTGGCAAGCCTAAAATTATTATCATATCATCAGACACGTTAAAATAGATCACCTAGTTTAACTGAATTGTTAGAGAAATCAGCTTCACGAGTGTCGTTTCTTGATGAGATTGGACCTTCTGGGTTACCTTGCCCTTTGGCTTCCCCAATTGCTATGGCCAGTCAACGTGATGAACAGTAAAGAGCATTGAATTGGAGCAGCGATTCAGACTTTGATGACTGGCCATCTAGCAGACTGTCTGGTTATAGTGCCAACCAGAGGTAGCACTATTGTGTGCTGTGGAGGGGACTGAATTTAATGATTTAAAATATTGTAATAAATATTGTGAATATTAATTGCTATTGTATTTGGGGTTTGAAGTTTGGAAAAAAATAATAATGTAATATAGAAACTTAATGTGTTTGGGATAAATTTGTTTACTATATATAGCCTCAAATTGTAATTGGTTATTGAAATCACCTAAACCCACCTACTCTGTTTGACCAGACATGCCGCCAAGGCAAACCGGGTTTGATTCCCTGCAGGGTCACCCCCACATTTTCTCATGCAGGAATTGTGTCGGACAATGCCACTGGTCGTCAGGTTTTCTCGGGTATTTCCCGTTTCACTCACCCTGGAATTCTGGTGCTTCTCCATACTCACCTTGCTTTACCCTCATCAGCTCTCAAGACAGGGTGTCCACCCACTGGGAAATATCAGAGAATTACATGTGACGGAAAAGTCAGGGATGTGTCTGGGAATTTTCACCTGAGTCAGGGGAAATGTAAATAACTGCTACTCTGCAAAAGTAGTTAGTTGTGTGAATACAGGATAATGTAATTGTGAGCACATGCATTTTAAAATTCCAGTTTTTAAGTTTGTGAACTTGCAATAATACATCTTTGCCAAGTGACCTTGGGCCTACACATTCCAAATTAAAGTATTGGTGTGGGTGTAATAAGTTATTGTGTGAAGTCAGTAGCATGTGTCATGAGAACTGTCGATGGGCTGAACAAAATGTTGACCCTGCTCTATTCACTGATAACATATTTGTTCTGTCAGAGGTGGAAAAATGTGGTATTGGAAGGTTTCGGTCCTAGATATAGGTCAGGGAAAATGGGAAGATTCTTCCTGGAAAACAGGGAAAAGTCAGGGAATTCGAAAATGGAATTGCGGTGGACACCCTGCAAGACCTCAATGTCAAGAGCTGCCCAAATCTCATTTACTCACTCACCAATTTATGCATTAATTAATATAGTGGCACACTTTGTGAAATAGGATAAACAGGAGCAATTGGGATGTTTTATCGCAACACGAGAAGTATTAACAATTAGTAGAGTATGGTTAATTACAGTCAGTTGTGAAATCGAAATACATAATGTGAAGACATAGATTATCAAAAATTCTTAGTGATAGTAACTACAATTTAAACTAAGAATGGTTGTACTCTATGTATTTCTGCCTAATGATAATGATGGTTTAGGATTGCAAAGAGTCAGCAGTATGATTCGGATGGACTGGTAGACATGTTCCGACAGTATGGGGACCACCTGTATACCAAAGGGGATCATTCTGCAGCAGTTGAGCAATACATCAAGACCATTGGCCGGCTAGAACCCTCTTATGTTATCAGGAAGGTATGCAGACTTCCATGTCTCTGAACAGATACAATGGAACCCTGTTACATCATTCAAGGGTCAGTAAACTAAAATGTTGCAGGAAAAACATTTAGGGGCAGGAATTAATATTACACCAGTAAGGGTAAGGACATATAAAGCAATACAAAATTCTATAATAGTAATTTTTCTTTATCCCACAATTAGTTATGACATTTTTTTGGTAGTTTGCATTTATTTATAATTCTTAGCATTTTTTATATATATATATATATAAAATATTGATGCGTGACGTCTTCCTACTTATAATTAAATCAACTTCTACTCATCAGTGCGAACGACTGCCACACAACCAATGGAGTTTGATTTGCAGTACAACAGCTAACCTCAAGAACTTCTACTGTAAAGTTATGCATCAGGGGCACCAAGTACTATAGTGCGCTACAAGGTGGCCCTACTAGTTCGCCAAGACATGCAGCACCTGGCTCTTCAGCTGGCTGGGATCCTTCTTTGCCTTCGAAGATCAACGCAAGTTTAATTTGTCTAACACTTAGACACTTTCTGGATAACACTATAGCGTTAGTTATGCCAGAGTTATTTTCATAGCCCCTTTTCTACCTATCCTGTTAAGCCTAGGAACAGCTTGCCTTTAATGTAGAAAGCTTCCTCGTTAAGTTCTCTTTGATAGGAGATAGTGTAATGCCACCTTGTTAATTTCTGTACCAGAATAAACAAGCTTTTACATCACTCAAGGATTTCTTTCCCATAGTCGTAGAACCTCCTCTCCTAAACTACTGACCCATCAGAGGGACAGCAGGTGACTGGGAAATTTATTCTAACTGCCAAACTCAACAATAGAAACCCACACCACCTTGAAATGCCACCCTTTCTATGCACTCTGGTGTATAGAATGGTAGACCCCCAACACTAGGTACTCTTCCCCTTGGGGTTAGCTCATCAGTCTGTGGTTGGTTTATTCCACCGTGCTTCTGGTGCTGGAAAGAGTTTTACCCCAGTTCTGAGGAGACTGATCCTTCAGGGGATCTTACCCACATACCGGTACTGTCAGCCAGTGTTACCTGACTCTCAGTATCCACCGCGATTCTGATGTCGGGTACTGAGATACGGTTATTATATTGGGTGGCTGGAGACAGTACATGGAAGTACACACGAGTAGGACTACGATTTTACCTGCTCCACCTCCACGAGCTTGATCTTAGCAACACTTTCCTCATGCCCTACTCCCATTGTAGGCGTATCCATAGGAGAGTTAAAAAGGCTGAGACTATCTTAAAGTACCAACCGAAGCTTAGCCCCAGCCCCACTGAACTGAAGCACCTCAGTCCTCATGAGCAAGTAGAAGCCATCCACTGACTTGAGAGACCAGCCTCTCCCAACTACGAACCAGCCCTCTTCACACTGCTCACAAGCTCGATGGCATTACTCACCCAGTATTTTTATCTTACCTGAGTGGCCAAGATACGACACACACCCTAGGTAACTTGTGGTTTTGAGGAACCCCACTCCCTCAGTCTACGCCCATGACAGTCAGCATCTGTGAGCATTTGCACACCAGTACACTGGATTCAGGGGCACACCTAGGTGTATCACGGTCCGAAACACAGCAATCTCCACAGGTCAAGTGTCGCACAGGTTTTCCGGGAGAGTGGTCCTACCTAAACGGAAGGTCACACTTGCCATCCCAGATTTCGTGCCCTGCCGGAAAGCCACATGGCCAGTTCTGTACACTGGTTGGGCTCCAGTTCCTCGCAGCGACTAAGAATCTAAACACTCTGGGTCAGTCTGCCCTTGCACCCACCAAAACTGGGGCCGTGACGTACCTCCTGTTGTCGTAGAACGTCACGCGTCAATATAATATAGTGTAATATATAAATAGAATGTAGAGAACTAAAACCTATTGTGAGAATAAAATATAGGAAAAAGTGCTTTATGAAAAAATTAGATATTTGTTTTTGTTTTGATTTTGCTGTCACGTCTTTAGTTATCCATTCGTACCAAACACTCAACTGTTTTATTTTCAAGGTCTCCAATATTTACATCTAAACCATGTGATGGAAAAACATAATTAGTGATCTGAATTTCATTGACTACAGCATTAACTAACACTAACACATCAACTGACATCTTCATATGAGCACAATTAGGTATATTCTGGAGGCTTGCCAACTTGTCTGTTAGCCTTATGGAGAAATGACAGGGCTTTGATATAAGTGTTACTTGCAGGAAAATGCTAAATGCAGGAATGGTATAACAGGGTTCTACTGTAATGTGAAACTGATAGGTTAAGGCTAAACACAATGTCGTAACCTCACCTTCTGTGGCTTCCACTACAAACCAAGTTTTTGCAGGTGTATATCATTCGCAACATCAAATTGATTATTACCAGTAGCTATACCAGAAATTGTAAGTAATTTATAGTATTTGATATACATAGTGTTCAGTTTTCGTTCAGAACTGTGTATGTATGTATTATTACCCTGCCTGGTCACCATCTTATCATTAGATTCATGTCAGAAGAGTAAAGGAAAATATCAGTGCCAAAATTTCCGAAGGTGAATGTATTTAGAGCCTGCTAAATAATTTGGTTTGTTTTTGTGTAACACCAGTAGAATAGTTCAACGATGTTTTGGAAACAAAATTTATTATTATGTTGTAATATTTACAATTGTGTAAATTTTTATATATATTATCTCTATCACTTCTATCTGGATAAGGTAGGTTTAAAGTAGGGATGGGCCGATACCAAAGATACAGATTCTCAATTGCTGATGCCGCAGATTACACAGATACCAATACCAGTTTTGATGAGCACAATCATAATAACCAATTTCCAAAATTTGGAAATACTTTTTACTACTTAAATTTAAGTATTTAGTTTTGTGAACATTTGTATTAGGTGTCTGCAGCATGAAAATGAAATACAACACTAATTTTAATAATAAAATGAGATGATAAACTATTTAACTGGGCAAATAAATAACTTAATAGTCAAGGAAAAAATGTTACCAGGCAATACAGCATTAGTTACAAACTGAGTTCATTAAAAACTTGAATTTTAGATCTGTGAAATATAATACACATAATCCTCGTTTATTATTTTTAATAATTTAATTATCTTTTACTACCCTTCTCTCAATGGTTTATTTTTCTCTGTTCCTTAAGAAATAATTATATTCTTGCTGTATTATGTAATTGCATCTTGCAAATAATTGTAACTCGGCCCTAGTCATGTTACACAAGTAGTGGAAAACAGACATGTTGTGCAACATATGTCTACAAACCAAATAACAAAGAAAAAATAAAAGCTGCTAGGTTCGTATCTCCTATTTGAGGTTAGGTTCTATACAGCTTGTATATTCACAAGGGTTACTATACTGAAAAGCAAAATATTTACCGCAACGGAAAACGTGCATGGAATTTTATGCTAAACTCAGCTTGAACGTATTTTTCTAGTCAGTTTCTCATGCTGGGATTGTCTGCTTTTTCCAGTCCAGGGGAATGCTGAATGCTATCATCATTTCCACAAATTCACACACTGATTTTTGTTTGTATTTCTGCAAACAGGTTACGTTTTGATTCACCAATAGAAACTTGTTGTGTAAACTATGTAGATTGACGATCTTTGTTTTGTTTGTGTATCATTGGACACCTGTATTGTGCACGTGTTTTTATGCATCCAGTCCATGTGCACGTGTATAAAAAATGTAAAATCCATCACTTTTGTGCTCTCTTTCACAATTTTTAATTGAAAACATCTTTGGCATTTTGTGGGCTTTAGGCAACGCACTATTTAATTTCAAAAAACATTATTGAGATTCTAGAATCTGAAGTCAGCCCAATTCAAAACAATAAACACGATAAATCTGGGAATGCAATGCCCGAAGACTACAAGAGATATATTTTGTACTTCCAAAAAAAAAGTGTACGAATTGCTTGTGCTGCTCTCTTTCAGTTCACAATCGATCAAAATAAATATCGATGTATGTTGTACAAACACTTATTTGTCGAATTTACAGCCCTCTTTTGGATCTTTGAGAAAATAACGTGCACCATCGATTAAGGTTCCTATTGATTCCAACAACATTCAATAGTGAAGCAACGTCTCGAATGTGATGTAAACAAACACAAAGATACAATTTTTTTTTCTTCAGGTAAAACTTGTTTTGAAAACAAATAGTGAAAATTCCCGTTAAACTGTTAAAAATGGCACATTTAGTCATTTTTCGCACTTCACAATTTTTTGGGGACCCCAGGCCGTGTTGTTTTGCATTCACATAGTGTCCAAAAATGAATGATGCACACATTCTTTGGCGAATGTACCAACATGAAATACGGTAAAATGTAAACAAAGGGAGCAAATCATCGGAAAACAATTGTTCGTAATATATTTTGGGTTTCGGACAGGATATCTGATGGATGCGGTAAATTAACACTTTACAAGATGTAGCATGCCGGTGTATTTAACATTGTATTAAATAAATTAATGCTTCGAATCGGTGAATAATATTTGGCAAATAATGTTCCGATGCCGATGGCTGTAGAATCGGCCGATTAATCCATATCTGTATCAGTATCTGCCCATCCCTAGTTTAAAGCTTCTGTATGCTCTTGCCAGCATTAGGAGGTAGTGCGACACCACTTGTTTATTTCCCTTAACAAGTTTATCCAATTCGTGGGTATTACCTTCCTGTAGACATTGCACCTTTTCTAGTGTACCTCACGCTGCTGAGGGAACTGCAGGTGAACTGGGAAATTACTCAGCTTACCCACACACGCTCGCACAGGCCAACATTTCTGTACACCATGATAGGCAGAATGATAGTGCACACTCACGGGTACTCTGTCTCCTAAGTTCAGCTTGTTTACTTGATGCTCACCCAATCCACTGCATTTAGGCACAGGAGAGGTCATTCCCTGAATTGGGAAAACTTGGCTTTTGATCATACACCCACGTGTTGGGACTGTTGACAGTGACTGCCTGATTGTCAGTGCTCACCCTGTTTAGGCGCCGAGCATTGCAAGAAGGTGACCGTTAAGTCAGTAGATGTTCTACATGGCTTTACACCTAATAGGGATACACTTAACCTGTTAACATGCGGACCGTCAATGACGTGGGAGTGTATTCTGATCCAAATGCCTTTCCCCCACCGGAGTGGTCTCTGTGAGAAGGTGTAACAGATGCAACGTACCTTTGCGTGCTTGCAGGAGTGTACCCCCTCCCTTGTCGCTGCACTCAGCCAACTTACACCTTAGGATCAATCACAAGCACTTCATCGCCTACTTACTGGTACCTGTCACTCCAGAGTTCTCCCAGGATGTCTTCAAGGCAAAAAAGTCTGAGTGAGGAGATTCGCCCCTTGATTGATGAATACCTTAGTCAATTTTATCAGCCCTCAGCAGTAGTTTCCACTGCTTACTTCAGACTCGAACCAGCTGCACCACCCTCACAAGCACTGTCAAATGTCAGAAACCAGATCACTAATCAGTCTGCGGCTCACGTACGCCCTACAGACTCAACACAAGCCAAGCCTCCGTATCCCAAGCCCAGGTATCCTGCCGGCAGTAAACAGTCTAAAGCATAAAGTCACATTGCTAGAACCCAACTTTGTGCCCTGCCACAAAGCTACCAGGCCTTTTCTCTACACTGGATGTGCTCCCGTACCTCATAGAAATTAAGTAAGAGACCCATATAAAACCGCCTGACCAAGCACCCAACAAAACCAACTTCTCCCTGACGTAGTGAACGTCTAGTCAGCTTAGGCATTACTAGTCATTTTTTACACTTTTGCCTTAAAATGTTATTAACACGAGAATTGGTGTTTAGTAAAATGAAAGAGATTGGTGTAGTTTGTTCACAGTGAATTGAGCACTTTTGAAATCAGCCTTTGAAAAATGTCACCGACACTATCTGCTTGTATTTTAAATGACTCATTGGCCGTACTTGAGAAAGTTAACAAAATAATCTAACTGATTAAAGTTAAAGTTAGAGTAAGAAAATGTTAACTGATTAATGTTAAAAGTTAAAGTACATCATAAATTTTACAGTTAAAATGAAGTTTGAAAAAAATTTTTATCAATGTTTATTCAAAACATTAAAAATAATCACAGTTTACAGTCTTAGAAAAAAAATATCACAACTTGGTTGCTGAATGCCAAGTCAGATAGGCCTACATAAAAAAACTGATAAATTAACATTCTTCTACATAACTATTTGGAATAAAACTTCTAAAATAAACTCTTATAGCAAAAGGTAGCATGAAACTAAACCATACCAGTTTTAGTGACTACAAAAACAATGTAAATGTGCATGCTGCACGAGGACCATCAACTGTGCAACTGTGATTTTTGCGAAATGAGAAATTATATTGCTATATACTGATGGTGGCATCTCTGGTACCTCATCACATTACGTGTGAATTACGATGATTGATTCAGTACATAACATCAGTGTATCACTCTGTATATTGTAGTATGCAACTCGTCGACCGTCAAATACTTTGCGTTTTTTTTTTTAAGAAGTTTGTCAAGATATTAATGGCATTTACATATTATTTCATTGTCATCTCCAGCCCTCAGGTGATAGCAACTTAACTTACGTCAGTTTTATTCGTTAACCAGGTATTTTAACTATTAAAAGTTAACTAGTTTTAGTTTTAAAATTTGCTAATAAGTTAAAAAGTTACACACTTTTTAATTATAAATTTAAATCGTTAATCCCAAGTATGACATTGATTGGCAGTTGCCCTATAAAGTTGGTAACAAGAAAGAGGAAGTAGTTTTACTTCCCAACATTGAATAAAAGTTGTTACTAAAGATTTGTGAATACTGAAAGTGTTTCTTTTGTTTACAATTTTTTTAATGCACCTAAGTGTATTGAAGTATTTGTCAAAATATTTGCTTTTCAAATAATTTCACAGTTTCACTTGACCAATACTAAAATTAATTGATCATTCCCATAGCAGTGTTAATTTTAAATATGGTGGAATAATACACAGTGCAAGGCTTTCTAAAGTGCTAATTTTACAGTAAATAACCTTTTAGTAATTTTTAAGGTGGTAATGTGGAGTGTTATTTTCTAGTACCTGGACTCGCAGCATATAGATCAGCTGACGACATACCTGCAGGCACTCCACAAGCAGGGTCAAGCCACAGAGGACCACACGACTCTGCTGCTCAACTGCTACACCAAGCAGGGCAAGCTGCACAAGCTCAAGGAGTTCATCATGGTGAGTGCCCTGCCCAGTGCAGGAGTCAAAAATTTTCACAGGGTAACCTCATAATGCTTGGTCTCGTCTGCCTTGTCGAATTTTGTGTTTACATCTATGACATAACTTTCTTTTTAATGAAACAACTAAATATTTTTATATTATACTACGTTTATTCTATACAATTGCAGTCAAATGCATTAACTAAATTCTATCCACACGTTGACACGTGACGTCATTTATGACTTGATTAAAATAATTTTGCCTCATCAGTGCATACCTCCTTGTCATACCCTTTAGGGTTTGAACTGAAGTACAATCTACCAGAGTGCCTACAGAATAGGTGCCATGTCGTGGGGGCTATTACAGATGCCACCAAATTGTACTGTTGACCCACTGTCATGACACGCCTATCTCCCCCGAAGTATGAGTGAGCTATCGGCCGAGCAGCAGAGACCGTTTTCCGAGGCCAGGTAGTTCTACAGCACACCAAGGATGGCACCCCCTACCTGACATGGCCCAGTAGTACACAGCCCAAGCAGACGATACCTGACTCTGCCCCGAGCGGATGTCACACTACTCACCACACACCAGCCCAGACAAGGGCGAGCTAGCAGAGTATATATACCTGCACTTGGCTCAATACGTCAGTCTATCCCCAGAGCTCCACATCGAGCTCGTCTGGGACTTCGCCTACATTTACCAGATTTTCAAGAGTTTCTTCAGTAGCTGCACCAGAGGCTCCTGGTCTTTTCAGAGTCTCTTCACCAAGCCGCGCAAAGAAGTCTTTGAGTCCCTTTTTAGTTGTCCTTCCTTCTGGTGATGACAACCACCACTGCCCTTGTGGTAAACACCTCACTGCTCTCCAGGTACATGGCCCCCACAAGTCCTTTCTGGACAACTGTGCTAGTATAGTTAGGGAGAGTTGTTTTCATAGCCGTCTAGCTGAAACTACCTTGTCCAGGTTAGAACCAGGTCGCCTTCACCTTGTGTATGTAGTTTACTTCCAGTCAGCTTTTGCTTAGTTAGCAGGAAGTATTGGCTACCGGGTTTATTCCTACCGGAGTAAACACGTACAGTTGACTCTTGATTTATCGTTATCACATGTATGGATAAACCGCATCCACCGACAATTTTTTTTGTTGGTGGATTCCTATGCAAAATTCCTATGTAGATAATGTTAACATAAATTGCTTGTATCGTTTATCACATGGTGCGTCGATCGAAGCATATTTCAGATCCCTTCACCTAATATTTCCCACAACTATCATTTTTAAGCTGGTTGTTTATGCAAACGTCTAGTAACTGGATGTGAAACATGTCATGCGCGCCGTTGTTTATTACTGCTCTGCAGCATGCTGTCTGCCTTCTCAACATGGCTGTGGTCTGTCTGACACTGCGGCGTAGTTTGACGAGCAAGCCTGGCTTGCTATTTCCCCTTACATGCCGACGAGAGGTGAAGTGGTTACCTAGAGCAGCGAGCGTGGCACATGGCGTTCTTTCTCTCTCTCCCCCCCCCCCCCCCTTCAATCTGTCTCTCTCAGCTGCACACTTTCCTTCCTCCCCTCACACCACGAGAGAGGAAGCTGGTATCCAGCAAAAGAAAAAAAATAAGTCTCTGGACTGCGCGTGCACTTACCTTCACACGCCCGCAACAGAGTAAATGTGTGCCTTGTGAACATATAAATTTTATTAAGATTATGTGTTGCTCCAAATAGTTGCACCTGTCATCACTTGTATTTCAAAGCAAATGATTTGACTGATAGTGTTACGCAAAACATTATAACGAGGAATTATTATTTGCAAAGATCTTTTGTGATTAAAGATAGTTTTTCCCCCTTATGGTTGGTCTTTCATCTTATCTGGCGTAAAAGTAGCATGATTTTAAAACGTTATATTTATTTATCTCAAGAGGCAACATCTTCATGAATAGAATTATATACTCATGCCATAAGCGTACACTTCAGCTCCCCTTGTCACCAATAATTGTTTGAACTTTGAGTGACTTTTATTATAAGTATAAAGTCATTTTCAGTAACTTCTTGCGGGGAAATCGGAGGATTTATACAGTGAAACCTGTTCAAAACTGACCTTCTATAAAATGGAAACCTATAGATACGGAGAAAATAGTATGGTCCCATTACATTCAGTGTATAAAACGGACACCTTCATAATACAGATACTTTTAAATGGAATATTTAGTAATTATAAAATATTCCAGTTGTACATCATTATTTATGTACCATACTAATTTTTCTTTCAAAACCTTCACTGTAAAAAGTATGATGCCCATAACATAAGAGTGTTTTACTTAGCTACGTAATGCTTATTTGCAGTTGGCGTGAGAGACTTGGCGACAGTTTGTCTTGGATGGCTCACGTTACAGGGGCAGGTGGCTGCGCCTGGTGCAGTCGAGAAGCCACGCAATTTAGTTTTGAACAGATAAAAGAAAAGATGAGAGAAAGAACTATGGCATCACTTACAAATCCGCGCACATGTGTTCGCTGCCACCTGCAGCCTACAAGCTTAAGATAGATCAAACCACTGGGTGTCTGGTGGCTGCCTTCCTTCTTGTCTTGTCAGCACGTTTTAAGTTACACACACTGTTTTTTACAATTTTCTCGCAAAATAGCAGTTCAATGTTATGACAGAGCTTGGTTATTGTGCAACAAACACATGCACTCTACTCCAGTTTCACTCTACGATTGGCAGAATGCGACAAACAAATGAAGGTTACTACACAATCTAGATAGTTTCACGGCTTAGTCCCGTTTAGAGGTGTTTGTTTCGTTCGTATTGTGTCCGCACAGTTGTAGTAAAGTGTTATCCCAGTTTTGTCGCATACAAAATAGTCAAAGCATAAAGCTCTTTCCCTTAGGAGAAGGTAAAAGTGATTGAAGCACACGAAAAAGAAAAGTGCCTCCAAAACAGTTAGTGGTACGCTTTAACTGTGGGAAAACACAGAGTTATGAAACAATAAATAATAAAGACAAAATTCTTCAGGATGGTTCAAAGGGACAGCAGGACAACTTAAACAATTAAATGCAAGGTCAACAGGAAACGAAGACATTAACAGCGCTGTGTGGGAATGGTTTGTTGCATGTAGGGCCAAAAGGGGGCCATTCTCTGGACCACTAATCCAAGAGCAATCCTTAGAAGTAGCAAAAGAACTGGGAAAAAATCATTTTAAAGCTTCAAATGGCTGGCTTGAAAGTTTCAGAAATAGTCACAATATTGTCTGGAGTAGTGTATGTGGTGAAGCTAAAGATGTTGATTCACAGACTATTGGTGAATGGAAATAAAACTTAGCATTGCTAATTCTGGGATACCAACCTAGGGATGTGTTCAGTGGTGATGAAACTGGACCTTTTTTAGAGCTATACCAACAAGAACCTTAGCTAAGCGCAAAGAGAAGGGTGTTGGAGGTAAGAAAACCAAAGAAATAATAAGTATTTTCATTTGCGGCAATATGGTAGGTGACCTTGAATAACCCTTGGTGGTTGGAAAAGCTGCTAATCCAAGATCCTTTAAAGGCCGTGATCGAGATTCCCTTCCAGTACAATGGAAGTCTAACAAAAAATCCTGGCTGACTGCTGCCATTATGGAGGAGTGACTTCATGGTTTCAACTTGAAATGAAATCCAGAACAGGAAGGTCTTGCTTTTTTTGGATAATGCAACATGTCACCCTCACATCAAACTGTTTAACGTCTTTCTCATATTTTTCCCTCCCAACACATCAATAACCCAGCCCATGGATCAGGGTGTAATATACACTTTCAAACGTTTTTACAGGAAGAAATTTTTACAGCATCTTCTTACAGAAATTGAAAACAATGGATCATTGACAGAACTCACCAAGAAAATAACTGTTAGGAACTGTGTATACTGGGTTGCTCATGCCGCAAAGGAGATTTGTCTTGACACTGTAAGGAAATGCTTTGCAAAAGCAGGCTTCAAAGAGATTGAGGAGACTGACGACGATGAGGACAACCAACCCCTCAATGACCTTTAGGACAAGAGTAAACAAACTGTGGACGACTTAAATATCAAGTGTTATGCAGAAACTCTATGTGCTGTGTGTGATCTTGAGGAATTTGCTGCATCCAAAAAATGTCTAATACTAGTTGAGCTGATGCAGGATGTTACAGGACTGATTGAAAAGGCTATTACCCAGAAGACAGTAAAGCAGCGAACTTTGTTGGACATATGGCAGAACAAAGCCTCGACATAAGGACTACACATGGCTATATATGGTAATGTAATGACCATACAATACATATTGTATTTTGCTGTAAATGTAATATATTCATTGTCTATTCTGTTCACTAAAATATTAACACTTAACATTTTTAAATTTTTAAAAACTTGTGTTTTATGTAGTACTTCTAAGTCACCTGCCTAAAACGGAAATCTGCCGAAACAGAAATAATTTCTGATGTACATGTCTGAAACCGCATATACTGAAATCCCGCATGTATGGACATATTTTGGCAGTCCCCTGAATAACCATTGATCGAGAGTCGACTGCATATCGCGGTCTCTTGCTTAACCCTGACAGATGTGGTGTCTACATATAATTAGCACAATACTCTTTGAAATAAATACTCTCGATCTATCGTTACTTAGGGGACTGCCAAAAAATGTCCACACAAACAGAATTTCAATAGCTGAGGTTTTTGACATTTACATCAATAAAATACAACTTCTAATCTTATAAAACTTTATGTTGAATATAGTAAGAGCTGTAGATTATCTGTGAATAACGTTTAGCTAATAAATACAATAACATTTGGAATTTTAGAACATGGATTATTGTAAACTAACTTTCCTGTGCTACTTCATATGCATGACATTTAGGATTTTGAATCGCTCTAGCCACTTCTCTTGGGAAGGAAAGGAGGATAGCCCATAGACAAAAAAAGGAGAAATTAAGGAACTTTTTTAACAATTTCTTTTTTACTCTGCAGTAATCCTAATAGAAGCTTAATCCAGTACCTATTTATATCACTGATCACCATATCGCTCTAGCCACTGCGGCCCCATTTGATATATCTATCCACTGGGCCACTATGGCCCCACTTGATATAGTTCTATCAATAAAACCGCTGCAGCCCCACTTGGAATAGCTCAAGCCACGGGTCCACTATGGCTCTTCGAAAGGAAAGGAGGACAGCCCATTGACAAAAAAGAAAGGCGAAATGACGGAACTTTTTTTAACAATGCTTTTTTTTATGCAGTAATCAATCCTAAGAAAAGCTTTAGCCAGTACCTATTTACATCCCTGATCATCATTTTTCCCAGAACTGTTTGAGATATCTCAATGTCGATGAAATAAAGACTAAGTTGATCCTGGGGTTATTATCTATTGACTGTGTAAATTTTATGTCAATACGTTCAGTGGTTTTTGAGTTAAGTCCGGTCAGACAGACAAATATAAAAAAAATTAGCATTATATATGGCTAGAGGTATGTTAAAAGACCATTTATGAACACATTTTATAACATTTATTTTGTGGTTTTTAGCATTTTTATAGCATTTATTGTGTGATCTGTAGCATTTTGTAACATATATAAAAAAAAATGTCAAAATAGCATTTAAGAACTTTTTTTTTCGTGTTATCCTTGTTAATTTTCAAAATTTTATTTGTGCATTTTCACTAAAATTATTTTCATTGCTACATCAACAATTTAAATAGATTTCGGCATGTACAGGCTGCACATTTTTACAAAAAAAAATCTACAAAAGTGGTAGTTGGGGTGCAGCTTATTTATGATATATTGGCATTTAAAAAAATATTACCCCCAAAACACGTTTAGAAATTGTTTTAACTTAGTTTCTAAGGAAGTAATAAAATAAAAACAAATTAATAATTTTTCACTCGTGCAATAATGTAACAAGTTGTCTTGAATGTGCACCACGTATTTAAGAGAGTTTTCAGAGCCTGTGTATGGGTTTTGAAGGGGGATGAAAGAGAGGAAGAAGTAGTTAAAAGATGGGACAGCTAGTGCCACACTGCCTCTAAATAAAAAAAAAGGTGTTGGGAGGGGGGGGGGGGGAAGGAAAGAGCATAGGACAAAGAAAAAAGGACTGCTTTTTGTGATGGATGCAGTCACAGGGTGTGGGGTGTTAGGTGTTAGGAGCAATAGGACGAGAATGAAGGCATTGGCGGGGGAGGAAGAAATAAAGAGTGATGAAAGAGTGAGAGGAAGAGGATGGGAGCTGAATAGTGTGGACGTGACTAGACAGAAGATTGTCACAAGAAGGGTGAAGATGGGTGTATGGGCGTGACTGCAAGGGTGGATATTGGATGGCAGAAGAGGGGTATGGGTGTGACCTGGAGATAGGGAGAGAACAGTGTGTGGGCTATCAAGGGGCGGGAGTAGGCGGACTAAGTGTGGAATGTGGATGGCAGCAGAGAGGTGAGAGTTTGGCCCGAAAGGGCCAACTTGGGCATGGCAGCTAGGAAGGACAAGGAAAGCATGACCTTATTTTCTTCAGTCACATGCTTTGTGATGTATTTTTGGGGAGTGAGGGAATGTTGCCTGGCAACCTCTGGATCATCTGCTGCACCTTGTAGCGGGCTGCAGGGTGCCCGAACACGACAAGCTAAGGTGCTATACACTATAGATTCTTAAAGTGAGCCCCCTGTTTATCAACAAGCCTGAGTGACCTACCGAGTGAAACTATTTAAGTGAGAGCCGCACACCCCCCCTTCTCCCAGGCTGTTGGTGAAGCGTGAAGTGTCAACGTCAGTGTCGGAGCGACACGGAAGAGCACTAGCGTCTGGGCAGCTTCGGCCCTTCTGCAAGAACCGCTATGTCTTACTGGTGAGCATAAATCCGGCTAGGCGGTAGGGCAACATTCCCTTTATCGAGATCCCGTATTAAGGAGTATAATCACGTGGCAAGGCTAGGGTATATCGTGTAGCTATATTCTTGTATTCTTATAATTAACTTATCCTTACGTTCATGTCAGTATCCCCGTATGTCTGTATAGTCGTCTCAACGTGTCTTGTATAACTGTATTCAATTAAGTTCTTATCCTGTCAGTTCAGTGTAAGATAAAGTCAGTGTTGCGAGGAGAATCTTTCTGTAGTATTGTATCATCGTATTGTTTTGTACCTACTTAAAGTTTGTAATAAATGTGTGTAGTCTAATTCCTTCTTTCATTGAATAACTACTAGCATTAACTATCCCCCACATACGACTCTGCCTAACTGGAGAGTAAGAGAGACGAGGTGAGACGAGTAGTGAATAGTTGGAGTATTAGCAGAAATCATAGTGTTGGTAGGCAGGTCGTTATAGCCTTCACACCACTGCATTCTTATATCCGCACGTGTTTAGCCTTTTTTTTTTTTTTCCGTAACTTGCCGTTGACTACCACGGCTGCAGTTTTTATCCAAACTTTACCTTTTTTATTTATATATATATGTGCAACAATTACAACACCTATAATTTTACTGCATGTGAACATATAATTAATGACCAAGTTAAATTCAAGAAACTAATTTTTTGAGCAATTTCCTTAAAATTTTTGCCTCTTTAAACCAAAAATTTATTGGTTTCCCAAAACAGGGTTGTAGCTTTGAGAGGGTAGTTTTTTCCCCGGGGCCGTAGTTGTGTTTACTTTGGAAAGGGAAAATGTGTATTTCTGTAAAAAACACAAACAATTTTTTTATTTTTTTTTATTTTTATTTTTTTTCCTCAAACTTATGTATTACAATTTGGGATAATTAGGTCCCTAGCATTTCGAATTAACAAGATTTTACTGTACCTGCAGTTCTCGGGAATAATTATAATCGTAACATGCTTACATTATAAAATATTCCAAAAATGAATAATGTAAACTGTATACAAAATGTCTTTGGTGCTGTATTGTGGGCCAATTAGCTGCCCTGTTTTTATGCTAATTTTGATGCTTAAGTGTGTTCCCATCTCCTATTTTGAGACTCTCCTGGAATGTAAATTTTTTTTTTCTTCGCCCCTGTCAGATGGAGGAAAATAATCCAATTTTCCCTTGCTGTCTCATGAAGATTTTTTGGCTTCAAATTTCTGTCTATGAAAGACTTCAGTATCACGTTTGTTGCTTAACGTACAAATATTGTTTTCCTAGTAACAAATTGTTATAATAAGAACTTTAAAAAAATATTAGTGTATAATGTTTTATTTGTTTTACCGCACAAAGTTATCATCTCACCTGTTGTCCCATTAACATTTACATACATGAAAAACTCTATCTGGATATGAACGTGTAATTAATATATTTGTCCACAGCCACGTGATGGAAGATCATCTGTATTTCTGCTTTCATTAGTTCATTCGAATATTGCTGTTATGCATCCTCACAAAGGGCAACTCTGAAGCATAACTTGAGCAATGATGGGCCAGCAATTATGCTTGGTTAAACATTGGTGACCTTGTTGAAAGGGGCAGACAGTTGTGTGTTAGTAATTGATATCTATTTTTAGATTCTTCATTTGGAGTTATTCAAGAGTGACAAAAAGAATTGCAACTTTTAAAATCCAAAATGAATGCAACAAACTTAGTTTTTGCCCTATATCTTCCAATTTTTCAATAAAATTTGTTACAGCTCCTTAAAAAATACTTTTTAATTCAAAAGTGGTTTTGTAAAGGACTTAATTGTACTATTGTTCCCCCTCCCCTCTACCATGAACTTCCCCTTTCTTTTTTCATTTGATTGCATATCACTATGTTATGCCTTCTTGAGGAATATAAAGCGTCATTCTCCCCTTGCTCTAAATACCATTCCTCTATTTCATAGCAGTTTCAATATTTCACAAGAAGCATATTATAGAAATATGTATAATCAACAGGTGTGCAGTCAAATTTGCATACATTTTTTTAATGTAGTGTAATGAGGGAAAGATAATATAGTTATAGGCTGTTCATGGTAAAGTGTGGACTTTTGAAAGCCCTGGTTAAGGTCTAATTTTCTCCTTATTGTGTATCCTTACACCCGGCCTGGCAGTGTGTACATCAACGTACATATCTGTTTATTGGGGTGTGAATTTTCATTAGCCTAATTACTTTATTCATGCGTCAATCAAGTAGAAACCTGAGCATGTTATAGATATGAAAATTCATACTCTTACATGTATATAGGCTTTTTACGATAAAGTGAGCACTTTTGGAATCAACCTTAAAAAAAGTCACTAATGCTGCCTGCATATATTTCATTGGGCGCTATGAGTGACATGTGCCCAGTAAAGTTGGTAATGATGCATCATGGAAAGTAGTTCCATATCTTAACGTCGAATAAAAAGTGTTAGATATCCATTTCTGATCAATTAAATTATTTTTTCGCTTTATATATATATATATATATATATATATATATATGTGTGTGTGTGTGTGTGTGTGTGTGTGTGTGTGTGTGTGTGCACCGGAGTGTAAAAATTACCAGATTTGTAAAATATTTACTTTTGTAATAATTTCACAGTTTCACCTGACCGACGCATGAATAATGGAATGAGGCCCATGGCAATGTTAATTTTACATAAGGCAGAAGAATACATAACGTGCATACAATTAGATCATAAGCAGGGCTTCCAAAAGTGCTCATTTTACCGTGAACAAGCTATAAGAAAAAAGCTAAATTTAAATTTTAACATAACACTCTCAACATAATTTAAAGGCTGTGTTCCATGTGACTTGATTTGTTGCCAGTTTAACTGAGCGCTTGCATACCAGTGTGTACAGTAGCATTCATGCAGCTTATGGTCAGTGATATTTTTTAAAAGTTTATTTCAAAAGTGCAGTGGTGTAGTGGTCAGACTACTCGCCTCCCACCTAGGCGAACCGGGTTTGATTCCCAGCAGGTCGTTCCCATATTTTTTGCACCACTTCTGTTCGACGGGATTTTTTGGGGATCATCCATTTCCTCTGCCCTTGCATTCTGGTGCTGCTTCTTACCTTGCTTCGCCTTCATTGGCACTTGAGACCTCGGTGTAAAGAGCTGCCGAAATCTCTCCACTCACTTTACCACGAATAGCCTAAAACATCTATCAAGTGTTTGATTGCAGAAGAGTTTCCTCTGTGAAAGATGTTGATGTTTTAGTTGTGGGCATGTGCCAACAGTAATAGATCTTTAAGGCACTTAAGTGTGTGTTTCAGACGCAGGATCGGGAGGTGGACTTCGATGTTGAGATAGCCATCAAGGTGTGTCGTCAGGCATCAAGTGAGGATGCTCTCCTTCTGGCAGAGAAGCACGGTCTACACGACTGGTACTTCAAGATACAAATTGAAGATCGTGGTAACTGCAAGCAGGCACTTGACTACATAGCTCGCCTCGACTTCCAGGAGGTAATTACATAAGTGATAAATTTTTTATTGGGTATTAGTGCGATAAGAATAAGGTTCAGCTTTAAAGTAGAGAGCAAACCATCCAGTCAACTCCAAAAGGAAGCCAGTCACTGTCAGAAAGGATGTCCTCACACAGTCTGTCCTGCAGTTGGCCAGCTGAAGCTTGGAGGTTGATGCCATGGAGTTTCATAGTAGTGCTGTCGTTTCCCTTTAATGGCAGCCTAACAGGATTGTCAAGGTTGCTGGCGTTGTTGAGGCAGGATGCAGTGGCGACTCACAATGGATGCATTTGACACCCTGTTTCACATAAATTGTATAATTAGTAATTATTTGCTTTGTTTTTATTTTATCTGTCTAATCAATTACTTTATACAATTCTTCTACAAGTTTCAAGACAATAAAATAGTTTCTTACACCATTCTTTTACTGAGACACGGAACACCACAAGAATACACACACCACAGCTACAGCGCCATTGACGAGCTAGTGGTTTCACCTCAAAAACGCAGGCCAGGAAATCGAGTAAGTGGCGATACAGTTGAATTTTGACAGGGACGGCATTTGGAAACTACACGTGTTTCCCTTCCCTTCATTGTGCTCCGAGTGCCCTTACTGTCTCGCATCAATACTCGAATGCTGCCAAAGTATTTCTGAGTCTGGCCGGAGAAGCAACATCTGCCCGCGTCTCTAGAACCGATTTGGCAGCGTGTACATCAATGTACATATCAGTTTATTGGGGTGTGAATTTTCAAATCCAATTAACAATATTGGGTATAACATTAGAAAAATGCTTTTTATTTTAATCAGTGTAAGGATAATGACCAGAAAGACTTGGCAGTACATGGAAGACCTGTGTCAGTGTTATTAGTGTCAAAAATGTGTGTCAGTGAAGCAACAAATAAACAGTTCATTAGGAAATTTAAAACTTTGTGGTATAATTAATATCTGTGATTATGTGGCAGATGTTATCTGGAGCATCTATTTGGTTTCCTATGTTTACTTTTTAGCATTAAACTTTATGCGTGAAATCCTATGTCAAAAGAGGTACGTCGTGGTCCAAGTGATTTGGTGGATGCGAGGGTACACATACCCGGGGTGAGTTTGGATTTCTAGTTGCTGCATGGAACAGGGGCCGGACCGGTGTAAAGAACTGGCTATGTGTCTTTCCGGCTGGGCACGAAGTCGGGAACGACACGCACAACTTTACGTATGGGTGGGACCACGCTCACATATCTACCTGGGCGACTAGATGCCTAAGGGGGCTGCTGGACTGGCTGCGGTTCGGGCGTCGCTGAGCTCAGGCTTGTACTAGGACCTGAGGTGCAGGTGGGTAGGTCACCATCGACGTCGCTGGTATCAGTGAGTTGGAATCCTCGGATCGAGGGATTTGCTATGCCGTATGTAACTTCTTCTCTGCTTAGGTAGGATAGTCTTAACGGGTGAGTATCTCCTTACAGTTTGACTGGCAGTGTGGACAGTTCTATACAGGAGCTGGGGTAGGTGATGGTTCACTGGAGCTCTCTCCCATTGGCTTAGGTTCCCAAAGACAGTTAGGGTTGGAACTAAGCTCTTGTTGGTATTTAGCGATAGTAACAGCTTTCTTAACTCTCTAACAGATAAGATTCCGATAGGAGTAGGGCATGAGTAAAGGTATGTCAAATTCACAAGTGCAATAAATGTGAAATAGATGCGAAATTTTCTGTTTTTAGCTAAATATGTGACGCGTGCCCGATTAGACTGACTTGGGACGTTAGTCTATGATTTTGTCCGCTAGACCAAAAGCAGGGTAGTTTGGTTTAGATATTTGGTGTGAGGCGAGGGGTGTTTGCAATAGCAGAACACAGTCATCCTGGTTACTGCTGGAGATGCTGTTCGGGATTACAACCGAAGCAGGCGTGACTGTTTGTTGACTGAGTTCGGTGGGGCTGTCCCATTCTACCGGCCTTTCCTGCGTAGGATGGGATAATGCGATCCAAGGTTTGAGAGTAGAGAGAGCCAGGAATTATTCCTTATGTTTTCTACCACTCTTCTCATGAGTCATAGGGCAAACAGTTCGACATCCTACGTGATGCACTCAGACAGGAAAGTTTGACAGTGTAACTCATTAGTGACTTGCTGGCACGAGCTCGATAAGAGTCCCCACTGATCCTCCACAGTATGTGGGCTGATCAGAGACGTGGAGCCATGGGGGCCGCCAAGCCTCTACTGGTTGTGTGTTCGCACTAGGATGAACGGCAAAACTTCAGGCTACGGTCACAGTGCACCGACGTGATGCGGGTTGTGAGAAGCAACCTGAGTCTGTTGCGCCTCCCAGTGTGAAGGTGTTCTAATGTTTGTGGCATTGCTGTTTCTCCCCCACAAGCACTGACTTAATGCTGATGTGTAGCAGGGTAGAAACAGGTAGACTTATAATATGTATGTCTTCTGATGTGCAGACACCTGAAAGGGATCTACAGTCAGGCTAACTCGATTTAAACAAATCTCCCGGTTCCTGTTGGTAATGCACAGCGTATTCTGTCTCCAACTGTTAATACAAACAAATACCCTGACAATGAAAAACAGAAAGGTAAAGAACAATGCGTGTTTATTGAATGTTCAATAAACACGTGACCTGTGCTGTCTCCTACCAAGTCATGGAGAGCTAAAGGTAACTGCGGTTTCAGGTGTAGGCAACCTGGTTCTAAGTAAAAAGGGAAAAGCTGGTTCTAGACAAATACAAATTAGTTGAAGTTAAATTGCTAAGTTAAAGGTGTCTAGAGGAGACAAAGTGAAATTAAATAAAAATGTGATCGTGCTCGTTGGTCGTTGGGTTGACTGGTCGTCGACGTGCAGTAGCCACTGGGGTGTAATTGAAAGTAACAAGATTCTCCGAAGATCCAGAGCACTGACGTGCTGTGGGGAGGTTGCTAGAGATGCGAAAGAATGACTCCCGAGCTTGGCAGCATCCAGACTTGTATAGTGGAAGCTTGTAGGCTGCCGGCGCGGGGTGCGGGGGAGGCGTGACGTTCTCCGGCCCTGGTTGGCATGAGAATAATCTTGTCAGCAATTCTGCTTCGTGCCTCGTCATAGGCACTAAGCCTTGCCCAAGGTCTGGGCAGCTTGTAGGCTCTCAGCGTGGGGAACGGGGTGTGGCGTGATTCACCGGGTTGCATATCCTCCAGGTGAGAAGGATTAGCTCAAAGTTCCCGTTGCCTGTAGGGTAGGTAATGTGTCACCCACGTCTGTAGTGGTGGAAGAGGTACTCTAGGCGGTGAGTCGTAATTGTATTAGATTAGATGTATAAGCGGCACGTGTCTATTCGCTACCTCCCCCCCCCCCCATCCTCCCTTTGTTGTGATGAAGGCTCATCCCTCTCTCTCTGGAAGGTCTCTAGAAGGTCTGGGTAGACGTTGGTAGATGTGCTGAGGCAGGGTAGCATGGGAAAAAAATTTCTGACCGGTAGGCATGACCCTTAAGCATGGGTGGCTTGACCCTCTGTAGCAGCGCATGTTCTGGGCACCTGGCCAGTGAAGCGAAACGTGTGAGATGTGGAGTGGTGTCGACCGGCCGGCGACCTTGATTCTTTCTCTCTCTTCTGGACAGGCGTTCTCTGCCTCTCACCCTGGTGATGCTGCTTTGCTGTTGCGGAGAGAGTGTGTATTCCCCCACAAAAACCAGCATATCGCTGATGGATATTACAAGGGAATCGTACACAAAAACCTAAAAGAAAAATGATATAAAACAATGGCACTTCAAAATGGGGGGAATAAAAAATGATGAGACTTAAGTTATGTACAAACCTTACTCTCGGAAGGCGGGGAAACACCACTACTATCCTGGAGCTCAGGGCTGGATTTCCTTTGTAGCCACCTGTAGACCCATAAAAATGTGCCGCCCCTCCAGCAAAACTGTTTTATTTTTTCTACCTCGTATTTATTTGTTATTTTAAGATCAACGGAGAGCATACAAGGTGCTACATTTTAATTTGAACCAACGTGTAAATGTATTGTTAATAAATCACAACATTAAAATAATAATGACAACCAGAACTGCAAATAATATGAAAATTATTGCAATGAAAACACTGATATGCTATCATTCAATATTAAGGACATTCAGAAATTTAATTTGCTTTCCATGAAAGAAAAATAAATTTAACTTAAGCCTAGTAAGATAACTCATGTCTTATCAGATGCTCTTCTTTCTAGCCTTCCTTTGGGAAAATGAATGGATAATATCCTCAAAGTCCAGATCCCGCAGCATCTGTCCCTCGATATTCAGCAATGCCACGGCAGATAACCTGTCTTCTCCCATGGTCGACCTCAGGTAGTTTTTCACACATCGTAGAGTAGAAAAAAACATTCGCTTGAACAGTTTGTTACTGGAGCATTGAGAATCATTCTTAGTGCTATGTTTACATTGGGATAGACTTCAACAAACCCTTCTTGGTTAAAAAATTTATTTAATTTTGTTAGGTTGACATTTCCCATGCACTCTAAGATGCAATGATTCTTCTACAATTGATGCTTCAAGATCACTATTGTAGTAAGAGGCCAATTTATGTGCATCTGAAGATATCTGTGCTGGTTCATATGTGCTGAGGTGTTGTAAAAAGCCAAACCTCTCTTGAAGTTTATTGTAATGTGCACTTCGCACTTGCAGTTCTGATCTTAGTGTATCCAGAATTACATTATTTATTTACCAACACGAAAATTATCTGACCCAGTTTTAAGAGTTATTTCTCCAGCCGTAGTCTCATCAGGCCTCGGAGTGCGCTTCCTTGTCCTTCCCTCATAAAATTTTTAAATTTATATTGTTCTCAACGACTTCGCAAGGCATTCATAATTGTCAAACATTTCTGTTTCTCTTAAATTTGTTACGAAGTCAAACAGCGAATTGTACATTTTCACAACTTGCCCAAAATCTGTGTTTACTGACTGCAGCTTGGCACTAACACCATTAAACCTACGAAGGATTGCAGTTCAGAAGACTACCACAAATGCAGTTTCTAGTATATTAAATTTTTGTTCCAATGAACGCTGCCTCATTCCTTGTTTGAAGTTTTTCTGAACCGTCATTTTCTAAAGTCTGCAAGGTCTCAAATAGTCCACGCCAATTGAGTAGACAGAGTCTTCGTCAGACTTTGTAGTGTCCGACCTTCTTATTTGCAGTTTCGAGCTAGGAGAGCCCAGCAGTATGTGGAAGTTGAGAAAAAATTATACAGTTCTTGTAGCAGTCCAAGAAACGATACTGCTTTAGTGCAAGATTCTGCAGCACATGAACCCACAAGATTAAGAGTGTGTGCTGCACATGGCACATAGTCAGGAAAGGGACAAAGTTCCTTCATCCTCGCTTGTGTACCTGTACTGTATGCTCCAGACATATTCGAGGCATTGTCATATGATTGGCTCCTACAGTTTTTTATGTCTAACTCATATTTGCTCAAAACACTAAAAACAGCATTGGCTATTTCTTCTGACTTATGTTCTTCATTTGATAATAAACAAATGAACCGTTCAACTGGCTCCCCAACTCCATTCTTCTTAACATAGCATATAATAAATGTTGGTGATCAGTGTGTGAAATATCTGGAGTGGAATCAACACTTATAACAAAGTATTTAACTTCTTTCACTTCCTTCTCTATTTCATCTCTTTCTTTTTCAGCCATCAAAATAATCACCTCTTCATAAATGGTCTTTGAAAGATAAGATGTATGTCCCGAACCTCTGTTGCTATGTTTTCTTAAATGTTATGCCATGAATGGATCAAACTCTGCAAGAGATTCTAGCGACCCTAGAAAATTGCCATTGCTTTTACTGCCTAAGTGTTCATCAGTACCATGAAATGGTAACCGCCTAATAGCCAAATACTTTACTGCTGAGATGATACGCTCCAAAACATTTTTTTACAGTAGTTGCATTCCTGCTCAAACTGTGCAACAAGCCTGTTAGAAGATGGAACTTGATCAAATTTGGTTGTATCGGAAATTTAGTTGGTACTACTGGTGACATGCATATTCTTGGTCATGTGGAATTGTTTTACAATTCATGATTGTGTTATGTAACACTGCTACTGAGGAAACTCCGCGGCAGCGAACTGTATCTTTAACACTGCTTTATCTGTATCTTAACTGTATCTTTAACCAGTCAAAAAACAACTTCCGGGCAATAAACCGGTTAATAATGCCATAAATAGTTACTGTTTTAGATTGTGCCTCGGAGTTTGATAAAGGAAAGTTTTTTTTTAATAAACTGAACAAAGTGCTAAACTACTATGTGAAAACAAAAAGTTAAGTTTGGGGGTTATTTAAATTTACTCAGACGCAATATAAAAAATAACAAATGAAATTATTTGTTTTGCACTATCAGTGGAATCTGCCACAAAGTATCGGTATTGGTAATATCTGTAAAGTGGGGTTTGGACCCATCTCTAATATAAAAAAAGTCTGAGATTTTTAAAGACCATTATTGTGACGCATGAAACTTTTTGATAATGGTAATTTTAACGACTTCAGCTCCATCCCTAGGTCCTTTGCCATGGAGTTTGAATGTTAATTTTATCCTGTTAGCATGAGATAGTACTGTCTGCCTTTCAGCTTGTTTTATTCACTGGCCCATCATAACAATGTTTAAAAGACAGCGAGTTAGTTCATTCCCTGCTAGATAGCATTAGCAGTACTTATCGCCGGTCTTTTGTTTCACATTCCCCTTCCATCCGGCCGGTGATGTCACAGAGGCAAGCCATGCATTCGCACCCCTGCTCAGCGGCTACCCCTCGTCACACTGCCAGTTTTGTATACAGGGAAGGCGCCAGCACCCACATGAAACTGAACCCCCATATCAGCCTAGGAACACCTTGCTCAGCTTCTAAACAAAAGTAGGATCTGGCTTACTCTACGAGATCTAGAGTGAGTATAAGTTCCCGGTATGTCACGCATCAAATAGAGGAACTTCTAGACCATCAAACTTTTCTGGTGCCAGCAACGTGGTGCGTTGACTGTCGGGAGTTGTACAAGACAGTGCGATCAAGTCAGCCATGACCATTTGCTCTGTACCTACGTAACCAACAAACAAACTTCAGGGAGTCGCAGAAAAACACCCTGTGGCGCCCACCTATGCAGCTAGAATGTCGAACGATGCCCCCAATGTGCACAAGCTTTTGGAGGCCAATTCTGCCACAACCGGACTAAACTGCTGTTCACGTCCAGGCTGTCCCGGAACGGAAACCAACCTCATACAATGTGCCTACTGCCTTCTCTGGCATCATTACTCTTGCCTCGGCTGGGAAGACTCGCCATGGTATTCTGATGTGCTGGAATACTGCTGCAAAGAGTGTCGTACTAGCAGACTGTATACTGTAATTGGGTCACTTGCCCCGGCCATGGGGTTCGCACAGTTTGCTGCATTCTTTGCCGGGAAACTTATCACCATGCATGCATCGGCTGGCTCGACAAGCCCATAAACACGCCTGGCCTGGTCTATCAGTGTGAGGTGTGTAAACAAGCTGCAGAGTACAAGCCTACCAATCCCAGACACACAGACACTCTACGTGCATGGGAGAGCCACAACTTCCAGAATTTGCTGCACGACTACACGGAGACCCCTGCACTTTCATCAACAAATGCGAGCGAGAGTTCCGTCTGCACGACATTCCTGCAAAACACTGGGTCGCAAAAGCCCACCTGAAGTTAAAAGGGAAGCCCTTTGATTGGTAAAACATGTATGGAGAATTTGTTACCAAGTGGCAACAACTCGGCACGCGACTGAAACAACGTTTTGCTGGAGACAGTCGTCGCCCACTTAAAGACTGAGTTCTACAGCATACTTCAAAAACCCAGACTGCAATGCTGCATTGTTGTCTCAGACGTCTGAAACAACAATGCAGCAATCCAAAGCTATAGGCCAAGCTGCCGAACAATGCTTTGAGCAAGCCTGAGAAAAACAAGACTAGTATGCAAATCTGAAGTATCCGCAACCCCGCACTGGAGTACGTCCATTTTCAATGGGAGAAACAGTACTACTACGAAGCCATCCACTGAGCTGAGGGGGTAATCAGTTCAGTGCAAGACTGGCGAGCAAGTTGGAAGGACCCTACAAGATTATTGGGCAGCAAGATAATGTGTACTGGGTGGAAGATCGCCCGTGGAAAGATAAGGAAAGCCACAAGAGGCACATTACGTCCTTACCCAGAATCCGTCCCTGCTCCAATTCAGTATGCACCCCCTTCGTTACCTCCTGATATGTCGGATAATGATAAGGAAGTAGCTTCTGCG
This sequence comes from Dryococelus australis, assembly GCA_029891345.1. Taxonomy (NCBI): domain Eukaryota; kingdom Metazoa; phylum Arthropoda; class Insecta; order Phasmatodea; family Phasmatidae; genus Dryococelus; species Dryococelus australis. The sequence goes on along the minus strand of CM056994.1, from coordinate 308,389,784 downwards.
TCCACTGGCCAGAACGAACGAATGTGTCCCACTGCCAGTGAGACTTGAAAAGAGTCACATGTAACGAATAATCACTGCACCGCATCAGTTTGGAACAGGGCGCCTAACAATGACAGAGTGGAAACCTCTATATGGACTGTACCGTCCACCCGCACTGAGTTTAAGAAGAAGTTCATCCGCCACCCTGAATAGTTGACACATTCAACTGTGGAGATTTCTTGGAGAAGTCCAGCAGACAGAGCTTCCAGCCACCTGTGCATGCGACCGACTGTAGACGCCAGGAAAGCCACTTCAGTCAGCTCCGCCAGATTGCCAGCTCTGAGTGCATCATGACAGACTGCAACCCCAGTTCGAGCATGCCCCGCCTGCCAGGAGCCAGCGATGACTGAAACATCATCCCGGTGAAAATGTTCACTTATAAGATAAGAATATATGTCAAATCTGGTCATTTTTACATTTTGATGCATTGAAAAAAGTAAAAAACATAAAACAACATAAATAATTTAAGTTATTACAAATGGTTACCTAACAATTTTTGACCTTAAGTTATGGAACTATTTTCCATTTATCACTACCAACTTCACTGGGTGCATGCCACTCAGTGCACCCATTAAAATATGTGCAGGCAGGGGCAGAAGTTTTTTCTAGGGTTGATTTCCCCAAGTGTTCACTTTATCCTGAACATCCTTTACTAAAGTGCACTACCAGATGGCACCACTAGTACGATCAGCACATGCAGACCTAGATCCAGTGCCGGTCGGTGATATTACATGCCCGAAAGACCAAAAACCATCAACACAGTGTGTTTATTCCCCCCTCTCCAACTCAGCAAAGGGTGACCCAGCTAGAGTGTAAATAGTGGGCCGCTACCCTTGGAATGCCAGTCGAAGCTCCTCCACCGCACTGCCTGGTGCTAGAGAAAACCATCAGATCATCACAACGTCGCCGTAGTCAGTTTGTCCTGTTCCTTCACTGCATGCTCGTGCCGAAGGAACCATCAGCTGCCTGGTCTTCACTGCACTCGTCGTGCTGAAGACTCCTAACTAACACCTCGCCTGTCTTCACTGCACCCGAAGACTCCTGGCATCGTCTTAACGTTGTTAAACACGTTGACACTTACGGCCCCTTCAGGGCAACCACGAGCAGCATAAAAGGGTTGTTATTTTCATAGCACTTTGTCTATCTACCTCAGTTAGCCTAGAAACAGGTCGCCTTCACTTGTCAATGCGTAGGTCAGCTTCCGTAAGCTCCCGTTGATAGTAGGAGGTAGTGCAACGCCACCCTGTTTATTTCCCTAGACGGAATAAACAGATTTTATTCCACTCAAGGGCATCTGTCCCATAGTTGTTGTACCTTGTCCTATAGACATCAGGCCTGTAAGAGGGGCAGCAGGTAACAGGGAAATTTTCTCATACCGCCATACACCAGTAGAGTACCCACAAGCATTCTTGACGGCCACCCATTCTGTGTACCATGGTGTACTGAACGATAGAGCCCAGACACTAGGTGCTCTTTCCCTTGGGGTCGGCTTGGTGTTTACTCTCTTCACCTCAGTACTTGTGTTGGAAGGCGTATTCCCAGAGTTGGGAAGACTGGTCCTTGAGTGGAGCTCACCCATCTATTGGGACTGTCCACCAGTGAGATCTGACTCTCAGTAACCACAGCGCAGCTTCTGCCAAATGCTGCGATAGGAATACCGCACTCAGTTTACAGACACAATACGTGGTTGTACACCTGTAGAAGTCCACACATCACCTGCTCTACTTCCACTACTCTGATCATTGTGATTCCTTCCTCATGCCCTACTTCCATCGTAGTGGCATCCGAGAGAGGACTAAAAAGGCAGCGTCTACCTCTCAGAACCAACCAGAGCTTAACCTCATCCTCGTCGCACTCGCCGACCTCCCTCCCTGGGAGAGGGCTCAAGCTATCAGTCACTTAGAGTGACCTACCACACCAGAAGTAGACCCGGACTTATTCACCTCACCTGTCCAGCTGAATGGAGTTACACACCCCATATTAGCTGCCTACCTGTGCGGACAAGATCAATCACTTGGGGTATCCAATCCACAATTCTGGGGATTCCGATATCCAATCCACAGCAGACACTCGCAAGCACCTACCCAACTGCTCCACTAGTTCAAGCCCACACACCTGCGCTAATGTATCTGAGCTACCACAGCGACAGGCTCCACAGGTCACACATCGCCCAGGTCGCCCCATAAGAGTGGTCCCTTGACATACATCGCTGTGGGCGCTAGTGTCCTCACTTTGAAAGAGGGAGAGAGAAAGGAAAAAAAATTAATTTGGATTTTTCTAGAGGATTAAATATTCGTTAAAACGGATAAAATCGATTAAAACGACATGCCTGGACTAGTCCAAACATCACCCTGGGTGCGCCTGTCCTAGCACCCACTAAAACGTATGATGTGACATTCCTCACACTCGCCACAGGCCATCACGCGTCAATGCAAATATCAACATATTTTTAAACATTAATTATAAGGTGAATTGTATGTCAAGGGTAGTGCCAGGCTGTACTTTTTTTTGTCCAGTGAATGTATTTTGTATTGAAGTCTTTATTTTAGATTAAAAATAAAAGAAAACAGTGTTGTGAGGATGACTTGCCATGCTTATTACGTGTCAAATCACTGTACTGCTTATATCCACAGGCTGAAGCCAACATGAAATGCTACGGCAACCTGTTGATCCAGAAGGCTCCTGAGGAGGCCACACAGTTCCTCAAGAAGCTCTGCACTGACTATCGTCCTTCTAACAAGCCTCTGGTAGATGTGGTAAGTTCGGGTTTATTCACACTTTGTGTTGAAATTTTGGTGATTTCCCAGCAAGTGCACCAAACTATCATTACTTTGATCCAGGTTCTAAGCTGTGTAGAAAAGGGATTTAGGAATGGTAGACATTGCTAATGATGAGTGGTTTTTCCTGAGTTACTGTTTCACCCACAGTCTTATATTGTTACTATCCTATTATGAGTGTCAAGTTATTTCATGTCGTCATGAGTTGATGGTGACCTCACCAGAGTTTTTATTTTGAAGGCTGTCACTCCATGATCTTTGGCAGCTCCTTACTGCATGGTGTTTGTGTCTCCTGCCCCACGTATCTTACACCATCTTTTGAATAAAAAAGTCTTAATAAGTGTGTCCAGTACACAGTTAAATATGGTAATTCTACTCATTTTCGCTCTCTGAGTGAGCTGAAGTGTAAAAGCGTTATGAATGGATTGAACCTGCAACACTTGGATTCTTCGCCAACCACCTTTGTGTCTCATTCGTGGGTATTTACTCTTTAGACTGCATTTTGTACTAAGGCCCTTCAGTTGTATGGATAACATCACTGGGATGTGCATTAGTACATTTCTTGTTGTAGCGGGCTGAACCCGCCCTTGGCTAATGGCCATACGTGAACCCCTTATTACACAAAGCGGAAAGTAGAACACGAGGGATTGCATCAAGCGGGAATTATAAACAGTTATTGAGACCCCAAACGAACAATATAGGGCATCGCAAGGCTCGTTGCGTGGCCATACGCCTGCTGGAAGCGTGAGACGCTGTCTGGACATCAGCCAGTGGTCGACCTCAAGAAGGGCCACGAGAGGGGTGTGCCGGAGCCACCGTAGCGATATCTCGAGGGACACAGCCTTCAGCAACATATTTAAGGTGAAACAGTTCTCAGCAACATATTTAAGGTGAAACAGTTCCAGTGATACATCGTAAGGACATTAATTAGTTATTGTCTATTTCATATAAGTGGTCTCAAATTTGACAGTTCTAGGAAAGTAGTGCCAATGGCATCTGGGTGGCTATGTATCCTTCCGCCACAGCTGAACTGTAATTGAAGGTGACTGTTTGCAAACAAACTGCTTGTATCTCCTCCCAAGTGATTTAGAAGCTGTGAAGGTCTGTTCAAACAATTGCAGGTTGGCAACAATCCCATTTTTTTTTAGTTAATAAATATTTTATGTAAATGACTAACAGCCCATGTAATAAGCCTATAAATTGATCAATTTTTTACTTTTACTAGAAATTTGTAACCATGATGCATGAAAATGAAATTGTATTTTCACTGTCAAATGAATGAAAGATATTTTACTGTTTTGAATACACTTTAAACATATTAATGACAACTAATCTTGTCACACTTACCTGGTAAATTCTTGTAAACATAAAAATTTAGCATTGTTTCCATGAACATCAAATACCAAGATCCCCCCTCCCCTAGGAATGCACATATACAGAAATACCCCCCCCCCCCCACTTTTTTTTTCCCTCAACTTCTTTTCAAAGACATTATACATTATTACATACAGGCTATGCCTACTATTCCATTAAAAGTACATAATTCAGCTTTGTAGTATGATATGACAACAAACTCTGTACAGCCTGATACTTTTATGGTGGTTATAATTCTCAGGATGTTAAAGTATATAGGTAGCCAAAATAATATTTAAGCAAATGTTACTTAATTTCAGTAATTTTAATAACTCTCATTTAGTAACTCAAATGTTAAGTATTTCAGGTCTACATACAAAATACTTAAATAACTTTTCTCAAATACCTACGTGTTCAGATTGTCATGCTGCAAATAAAAACTTATTTCTGACTCAGTGTTGATATTTACACTGAAGTTCAGTTGCACAACCTTCCTCCTCAAAATTGTTAATACAGCCCTAGGCTTGTTTTCGGGTACCTAATGAAAAACTGCATTTTCAGTTCAGAGATGCTCTAGAAAAGCAGATGTTACCTACAGCAACAATATATCAAACGAACATGTTACTTACACACTAAAAAGATGCTCCACCTACCCAAGATTGAAGACATCATAAAGTTCATTTTCTTAGAGATAAATTTTGGAATGTCGCAGTTCCTGCTGATGCATGAGACACCTCTTTATGATATTAGAGCACCTTCGTTGGGTGCTTAGATTGAAAGAATTTTATTTGATAAGCATGTTGTAATTTACTTGATATCAAAATGTTGTCTTTCCAATGTAAATCCTGTTTATGTGAATTATTCTTCTGTTATTCGTAGAACATTTTTAACAACATATGTTAAAAAAAAGAATTAGCATTTTTTGAGCAATTTGCAAAACAAATTGCTCAAAACGTTTATGAAAGAGTCCAACATTGAAACTTACATGCCATTATGTTACTTTCAAATACAGCCTTTAAAACAGGAAAAACGAAATTTATTTGCTAACAAGTATCCCTCCGTAACAAGCTTGAAAAATTTTATATATTAGTTTTTTTGTTATTAAAAAAAAAAAAAAAAAAAAAAACTTACAAGTTTGTTTGGCCAGTAAGCTTTATATTTTGAAACCCTCCACAACCAGATGTTAAAGAGTTTCAATCAATAGCAATAACAGAGAAATGTTCATAGCAATGAAATGTGGGCTCAATTAGAGTATCATCTTTATTTTATTTCTAGGGTGAAAGGAAAAAGTGAGCAGTTTGGAGGGGGGTTTTAGTTTATCGTTTATCGTGAGATGGGATTATTTTGATGTTCTTATGATGCCGGAATCACATAGCCCTAACGTACATGACACAATGGCCAACAGCCAATGAAATATAAGACAGATTGTCGTAAGACCGACAGATTCTGTCGTCCGACCAGCAATTTTAGATTAGAAATTATTTCTATTCTTCGTCGTGTCGTGAGTAACGACGCACAGAATGTACAACATTGAAAAATGAAAGTGTATTGCAAGCTTTCCCTACAATGGCAAATACGCAGCTTAAAAGAAAAATTAATTGAAAACTACTGTATCTAACTCTTAAAAATTATAATTTAATTTTTGTATGCATTAGCGATACCAATTTGTCACAATTATGTATTACAAATTTCCCTCTTGTTAACTGCCTTTGAGACTAACTTAGCCTATTAGCGCCTTCTAAATGGTTATGTTAAATGCTGAGAGCGTGGTGTCAGTCGTGCTGTAAATTCAAGTAGTCACATTGAAATTTGTCGTAGTTGCGTTTTTGGTCATGTCGTGCTGTGTTGGTCGGGGCTATGTGATTCCTGTATGAGTGTGTGACATTTTGAGTTGCATATTGTTTTGCTGTAACTCAGTGTAAAATTTTACTTGTATGGAAATAACATTTAAATAATTTAACTTTGAAAATTATAAATTTAATAAAAATACAAAATGCAATACATACATCGGTGTTCGTATTCGTACAGATGCAGCAATTATACATGCTCACACTTTGACCGAAGTTAACCTTACACTCTAATTTAGGACGTAGACTAACAAATATTATTCACTCACTATAAAAGTGTGGAAAGTGTGGCATTTTTCAGGCCACGTGCATTTTACAAAACACGCAAATGTACTGTTGTAACCTCTTGAACATGTGTTTTTCTATGGCAATCGTTGCGAGTTTATGTCACAAAAATCACGTTTGGTTGTCACTAGCATTAAATAATTTATTTGCAAAATCATTAAGTAAAATCAACTCTGCACACGTTTCCTGATACAAACAAACTTAAACTTATATACGGAAATTATATTTGTCTCACTTCATTGTGGAAGGATGTTAGGAAAATGGTGGAACGAGCAGTTTTAATGACGTGCAGATTAATAGGTTTGTTCGGGTGTCCTGAGCGTTTTACTCTCGAGAGCAAGTTGAGAATTTCTGAGAGCAGGAAAAGAGCAGGAAAGAGCAAAAAGCGCACTGCTCTTTTCTGCTACCAACCGAACGCCAAAAGCCAGGGAACCCTTTACTACTAATCAGCTGATCACTACATCGTTAATTTCAAACTTGATTAAGTATGGCATTGTAGGGTGATGGACAGTTTAGAGGTGGCAAAAAAAGTGTATATCCAGTTAAAGAGGATGCCTGGTAACCCTACTAGCAACAAATACTGTAAGATGGGCTATACAATGATAGTCGTAATTTCGACATAACCTTAACCTTGCAACGCCTGATAAAACAAAAACTATGTTATTGATTATTAGGGGCAATTCAGGTTCTTCTATTGCTTAGGACATTAAAGTGGCCTGTAATTGGATATGGCAAGTATTTAATAATCACTGCAACTTGTCATTTTAACACTTGTCTTCAAGGATAAACATAATATTTCCTTCATTATCTACATTTATGGGCCTTTCACAATAAAGTAAACACTTTTGAAAGCCCTGCTAAAATTCTACTTTCTTGGCCATTATTTATCCTTCCACCACATGTAAACAAACATTGCCATGCGACTGCCACATGTTAATAAACTCAATGTTTACATTTTAGGACTGCTAAATGTAACACGTATATTATATATAAGACATGTAACATGTATGCTAAAACATGATAGCTGTGTTTGGCTTCAGCTGACTGAAGTTACGTGCAACTAAGCCATCAGGAAAAAAGATACATCTTGCAGGCATAAGGTAGTGGCGTAACGTAGCAGATGTCTGAAGCGTGTAGAGTAGACAGAGCGAGGCCGTGCAAGGACTTAAATAAAAAATGACAAATCAAAAAATAATGATGCACGAAGGGGAAAGGGGAAGGCAGGGAGACAAGAAAAGATGAGGAAATCTGAGCCAAACAAAGAGTACACCACTGCACAGAAGTAGATGGTACTAATAAACTTATTGTGATGGTGCAAATGTGGCAGTATATAAAAATATGTAATATATAAAAAATATATATATATATAAAATATGTGCATGTATATGTACATTTTAAGGATAGTTTTATATGCACCTTTATAAATATACTTCAATATAGGCCTATAACGTATATATAAAATTAAAATAATTTACACTAAAAATATAAACGTATCAACAAATGCAATTGTGTATGTTTTGACACCGTTACTCTGTGTTCGTACCCTTCTTAGACCCTCCAAAAAAGAACTGAACATTTATACTGTGATATGAAGTGGTAAAAGAAGGGTGTACCAGGCTTGTAACTGGCACCACCTTCATTTGTACAAAATAATTCTAAAAACAATGTATATTATTTATAGCTAAGTGAAATGCCGATTCGGTGATGGCCACATTTCCGGTGTCTCTTGTGGCCCAAATGGGTGCAACATTCCTTTTTGTCAAACCCACACAGACCTCAAGAAACCAATTTTTACAGGTAAAGTGCATGGACTGTCATCATTGTTGTGGTTCCTTCATTTCAATGACTGCAGCAAAACTGAAAACTTAGATGAGAAAAGTATTTAAAGAAAATTACTATACTTACAAAATTGGTTCATGCGTGCACACACAAAGCTGAAATAAATGTCTTATTATTAATGTAAAACCAATACATACAAATGACAGCAAAATGATCAGGACATATTATAAAAGTAATACTTACAAACAAGTTACTGTGCATAGCAATAAGCTCTTGGTTTAACTTTCCTTGTTACTATAGCTGTGCGTCAATAAACAGCCAATCAGAAGCCCCGTCACTTATACTATGTTATCAATTGAAAAACTTATTTACAAATCAAGAAAGTGTGTATTTTGACTTGTTCCTCGGGAAGATATTTTCTTTTGTTTATTTATAGATAATCACAACCACATAAGTTTTGTAATGCTTATAGGTAATGTTTAAAGTAAAAATTGAAATGTAAATAATTTTCCATTTTAAAAATGTCTCAGATCAATTGAAAATATTTATTTTTGAAAAAATCCTCTACCAACTCTATGTACAGATCTTAATTTCTTTAGTAGAAATGTAGCAACGTAAACAAACTAATATTATTATCTGTAAATCAATTGTAGCCAGGCCACTGTGCTTTTGTGTTTTGTATGTGCTTATTGCTATAACTGTGAATGTGTTTGATATGTCAATTGGTGCGTGGCCCTTATTGAAAGCTAGCTCATACAGCTTCTTTAGAAATACTTAATTTAACACATACACTGCATAATGTAATCTAACCTTTACAAAACATGCACTTGCAAGTAAACAGGAGCTCTGGGAGTCTTGGGGTGTTGACTATGACGTGTAATTTAGAGTTACATTAAATTTATTCAATAACTACAATATTTTGCGGCCAATGTGGCATATATTACAAACAATTATGCCTACTCAAGAACGCATACTATCTTCATTGATATTTTTCAAAATGTAGCAAGTTGTCTTGTCGAACATCCAGTTTGAAATTTAAACGTGGAATTTTTCTATAGGCCTAACTGTTGACAATTATTTGTAAATACTTTCTAATTCTTACTACTGCAAGCATTACCAGATAAAAAAATTAGGCTTATACTTGCATCATGAAAGAATGTTGGCAACAAGCACAGCTATAGGTCTATAGTTAACAAAACCAGCTTCAAGATTTTATAGTTTATATGTTGGAACACCGTTGGTGTAGCATTAAACTGTGACATTTATGTTGTGTTAACAATAGTAAAACTTATCATTGTAACTTGGGATGAATAACTACAGGAACACAAGTTTGAGGTTAGGCCTACATAACAAAACTACACAGCGATATAAAAACATGTAAAATTAACGTATAATTATTGACTGCCAAATTTGCACTTGTTATATTGACAGATTTAAAAAAAAAAAAAAAGGTTAAACAGATGGGCGTAGATAGATAGGTACAGATGACTTTTAATATTATTTGTCAAACTTAGGATATAACATGTACTTAGCAAACTCACATGAATATATTAATGTTACATTTCTGCTATTGTTCATTTACTTTATATTTGTTATTTAACTTTCCGTTTATAATATCACATTTCTAACTGTTGATTTATACTTGTTCTTTTTCACTTTTTTTGCTGAGGATAAGCTGCGAAAACATGTCGTTAAAACACATTTACATTTACCTCCGGACAGTTGCAGTTGAAATTTTCATCATTTCTGCAACTCATTCTATCACCTTGCACGGCTTCATCTCTCCTTGACGAGTTAAAGAATAAGTATTTTCGTGAGATTTATGTCGTCTTCCTGATGCTGAATATTTGTACGTACTTAGTTGGAACTCATAACTTTACACAAAATCACTACTACACAATTAAACACTATGCGACCTATAATAAAACAATGCTGATTGCAGATAAGCTGAAAAATAAATGAGAAATATTAAAACACATCAACTTCCAGTTTCCAAATTTGTAGTTTCCCTTACAAGCAAAGCCAAGCCAGCAACAAGCATGAAGGAACCACAACAATGGACCGTTGGTTTTGGCCATCGTGCCGATCACGTGACACAATATAATTATGAGTTACAGTAAATACAATATCTTTAGGCTAGTAATTACTTTAAAGTGTTTAAAATAAACTTCAAACAGCTTAAGTAGCCATAAATTTAAACGTTACACTTGCAAATACCACATTATTTCCTAGAACTACTTTTCACATTTCACTGCCAACACAACTGGGTGTGTTCCTCCCCAGCCTGTGTGGTGACACACATGGTTATACATACTCAGTTGCGGGCGGTGTTTTTTTTTTAAGGTTGATTTCTAGAGTGCTCACTTTAACGTGAATGGGCTTTACATTTACATGGCCTACAGCAGTGCTTAGATGATGGACAAACATATTCCCAAACAAATAAACGTTACAGAAAAGATTTTGAAGCAAAACTAGCACTATCTCATCTAGACTATAAACACACAAATTTTCACCTTTTTTTTCTTGCTCTCTATCTCACTGCGCCTCTGCTCTTCCTCGACAGCAAGAGCAGAAAGATCCTGCTTTTTGTGGGAAAAGGAGCAGTGCTCCTGTTGCCTGAACAGCCATCCAAAAAAAAAAAACGCTTTCGGTCAAACGAACACTCAAAATGAAAAGGAGCAAGAAAAGAGCAGGAAAGATCAGAAGTAGTAGAAAGCTTAGGTCGCCCAAACAAACCTACTATTTTCTTCCAAAGACATCATCAAAATAGCCAACCTAACAATACAAATCCCACAGCATTTAATCAGCCGATACAATACTGTAGGAGAGAGCATTTACTGTTTACACAGTGTGTAGTTTGGTCACATTGTCTGTCAAATTTGAGACCACTTATGTGAAATGGACAATATCAAAGAGTGGCCATTATATAATATTTAGTAGTAAAAGTATTGCGCTCCTGTTTAGAGATATTAGTATATTGTAAAGTGTTGTTCATTTGTGTGTTGCAAGATATATATATATATATATATATATATATATATATATTATAGAGAACCCCACCTTCATATTCTACATGCCGCTAGTCCACTTAAAGGCTCATACAGCCAGGCGGAGTCGCCTGTAGTACCTTAATATATAGTTTATATTAACTGGAGTAGGAGTCCAGTACACTGGTGGAGGTGCCGAACCCTTTCCCCCTCTGCACCAAGCGAGTTTCGGAAAGAAGTAAAATAATCAGATGGATTCAGTAGTTCAGTAGTTGAAAGTATGAGCATGCAACAGAAAACCACCTACCGCATCTATAATAGACAACCCTTCCTGCCCACACAAAGTTAAAATTGCAGAATAAATTGCTGTTATAGGTATAGATTTCTTTAAGTATCACGCCACTGGCTTTAAGGTGTGTTAGGGAATAATTTTTAAAACCTCTGTGCAATGGACGAGTAGCGTTAATAATTGCGCCAGAAATTGTTCAGATTTTTAGTAAATACAATCTTGAGAATAATAATTCATTAAAGTTTGAACAATGTGTTGGAAATGCAGATACCAGCAATAAAGTAAATTAAAATCTTAGTATTACGGAGCCATAGTTAAGCACGCCATACGGTAAGCTCGTGTGTTAACAGGTGATGGCACAGCTACGTCAGCCGTCAATGCAGCAAAGTCCTTGTGGACAAAGCACTTTTGCGTACGAGTAGAACATATGAGCTTATGCGCCACGAGTGACATAGTTCTAGTTGCATTAGTACCCTCCATTCCATCATATTCATTGGCAATTTTCATTAGATAAATATCTGGCACAATCTGAGGTCGCTAGTTTTGTGCTTGAGCGACGAAACTAGAGGTTATGTCAGGAAATTGACCCATAATAGAGCCAAAATGTACGCCACTGCCCTGATGGAAAATTCCAGGCAGGCGAAGGGCGTACGAGAAAATAGGAATTTCAACTGTAGTACAGATCCAGGAATCGTACACAGTTGCAAGCAATGTGCCACGAGGGCATTGCATACAGGCGCCTTTTCGATGCTCCTCTGCCACGATAAAGTCCCAGATATCATAAAATGACTGTTTATGAGAAATTCGACCCACCATGCACAATAAATAGTTAACATAGAGAATGTGTCATGCTCATAGGTACGAGTAGTAAGTTGAGATATAAGTAATTAGCATACAGTAATATATTAATGATGTAATCAATTAGCGCTTAGAAGCACACAGGAGGTAGTTTTCATGTAAAAGATAAATAATTCTGCAATGTACAACTTTACAAATCTAAGGAACTATCAAAGTGATTACAAATAACGTTAAATAAGAGAGTATAGCTAATAAGTAAAATATCTATCTCTGTTAAATTGCAACTTGAAGTATTAAATGGTAATAATAGGAGTTCAGGAAGTTATAAAAAAACAGGAAATTCAATAATTTTCACAAGGTGTCATACTAATAAAACAATTTTAAATACAGGAATCTGTATGGGTAAATTTTATAATAGGTGGCTTGGTAGAGCAAAAGTTTATGACAGATGAAAAACCATCATTTATTGACATAAAAGCCCAAAGATTAATTTAAATGAATTAAAAAAATTAAATAATATAATGAAATTTGCTCCCATTTTATCATTAAGACGATATAAAATAAGAATAGTAGAAGTATTGAGTATCAGAATATTGTAGAATAATAAAGTATTATACATAGGAGGTACGGAATCATTCAAGTTTAAGTAGAATGGTGTGAGCCAAAAAGGTGCGCAGGCATGTGCCAAAGTTGCAGTCAGTGTTACGACATAATTCCATGTTGACAAAACACATTCTTCATGCCACCGCCATCACGCCATCCTCCCTTCCCCCTTTACAAGTCAGCATTTCGCAAGAAGTGCAGACACCCGATGGTGCACCGCATCGCCGAAAATTGGTGTCATAACATTGCGTGTTCGAATCACGTTTTTTTTTAAACATGAGCATGGGTGTGCAATTACTTAGCACACAATACTGTTGTTATATTAAGTGGGTATTTTAAGTATCAATAAAAAAAACCACGCATCATAATTTAGAATCAATCCCATTAGAATAACAGACACCACAAAAAAGTAATTACTTGTTTATAATTAAGTGTAATAATTATGTGAAATTTTATTTAAATTATGAAAAAAAAAAAAAAAAACAATACAAGTAACATGTCACAATAGGATCTTTCAATTCAATTATTAAACAACTGTGCGAGTTTTAGTTAAAATCTAGTTTACATTTGACATGACTAATAAAATTGTGGATAGCTTTAACAGAAAGAACTTAGTTATACAACTACATTAATAAATTAATAAATTTTATATTATTTGCATCTTAATGAAATACTATATTAATTAAGACCCACTTGTAATAAAAAGTAACCGAGCCACCACGATATCAATACCAGGAGTTATTATAATATAGAATAAAATGGTTACTATAGTAACTTAAGGGCTATATGTCAAACAAACTTGTATTATTAATTGCTAAGACGTAGTGAAAGTGTTGCTGGAGAATTGCATGACACCCGAGTTGCCAAAACGAGATTGCACCCCTCCGGAGGGGGTAACGCGGCTACAGCAGCACGACACCGTCATTCCACATCTGCCTTGGCTACGGAGACAGACAGCAGCCACCTTCACGGTCAAGGTTATGTGGGCATGCGTGTGGGGGAAACACTATGGTAGGACAGCGCAGCGACTGATAAATTTTTGAAACAAGCTAACGCTGCAACATTTTTCTTTTCTGTTCCACCACTTCATGACACACACACACAGCCTGGCTGGGACGAACACGCACAAAACCTCAGACACTATTAAATGATGCGCATTCACCAGTAACCAGATCACTATGTTATGTTGTCTTGATGTGTTTTGTATCACAATACAAATTTTCCCCATGGGTATTGTAAGGACAACCCACACTATTAACTTATATTATCATAGCTTTCCTCACAACATTGTTAATTTCTTTCTTATATACTCATTCCTTATAAAACATTTTTATGAGATTTATACTCACTTATATTGTTTGTATCTTAAAATATTTTAGGAATGTTCCTAACTTTCAACATAAGTGCAGCAGAGGTGTTAACACATATATAATTAAATGTGAAAAAGTTTGTTTTAAAAGGAAAATTGACTTACGTTGCAGCCTTTCATTATCTTTGAAATATATTATGTCACTTAATACACACTGCATAAATGACAAATGTTCCCAAGAATGTCACATTATGAAGATGTCAGATAAAACACATCACATACTATTTAAATACCTGTATCTAAAACACACTCCCCAATTAATTGTTATGTTCAGTCAGATTTTCAATGCTTTGAGATTGAGAACTTTAAATATCAATTATATCACACAAACAACTTAAGAAAAGTAATTTGTTATAATTGAGGTTCACTGAATTCAATAAGCCAACTTGCAGACATAATGTGCAATTGATTAGTGTAGTTAGTGTATCTCACATATTTTCTAGTTGTATGAATATGTTATCAATGATTAAGGTAAACATTCCTGTGCTCCCATCCTCAGTAATGAAATGTAGTGGGGTTTTAAGTTGCATTTTGCAATAGTATTTTTACATAATTAATTAACTTTCATTTAGTTAATACTATGTTTCATTACGCCACTCCTCACCATCCATTCAAAATGAGCTCGAGGTATGGTTGTTCTAAGTTAAGTATTTTATGTTAGTCTTATTGAATTATACCTTATATATATATATATATATATATATATATATATAACACTTTCTCTCCCCTCCCTCTCCCCCTCTCTCACTCTCCCCCCTCCCTCATCCCTCTCTCTCTCTCCCCCTCCCCCTCCCTCTCCCCTCTCTCTCCCCCCTCACTCTCTCTCTCTCTCCCCCCCTCCCCCCAGTGGTGTGTGCGGCTTTAACGTTTTTCTTGGAGGGCTGCAGCTGTGGGACAAGGATGGCTTGGGAATGGGAAAACTATGTCACCTGTGGTGTGTTAGTTACATTTTTGTTCAGGAAACTTCAGGGCTTTCAGTGCTGCTATATTCTCTGTTATAACTGTCAACATCTGTCGCCATGAGGTAGGCAATTCACAAATTCCTGTGAGGACTTCCAGCAGAACTTTCACATGCACAAAAACAATCAATCTTTTGTTTGAATATGACTCCGAAAGCAACTTCCATGCAATTTCAAAATTTACTTCAGACATAGGCAACTCTTGGATCATGCTTAATGACTCACCATTATGGGACAACTTTAAGTAACACAACCTTTCAACTGGAGTTAGGTCGAGATGATAAAACTTGATGGGGTACCCATTAAAGAAAAATCTGTAGTTCCATATGTATAGTTTTCTGAACCACAACTGAATATTGACATGTGTTCACAGGGAATGTTAGATGGCTCTTTGGCCCCCACTGCAGAGCGAGCCAACCCAGAGGATTTCATACACTTATTCCTCAACAACTCTGAGAGGCTTGTGGAGTTCTTGGAGCATCTGGTTAAGGTAAGGCACGAGACCCATTTTTTTTTTGTTTGCAAGCCATTTCGTTCTAAAACATTGATTTTGCCGGAGTTGAAACAACTGATAGTGGGACAACTCAAGATGTTTGAACTGGTGGAGGCATAGAAATATGGAGAAATACAGAGAGAATGACTAAAAGATACAAACTCTCACTCTCGTATCTCATTTTTCCCCACAGATTTACAGCTATGACATTTTACTGTAATGTAATATGGTAGTAGGGAGTATTGAGTGCTATACACTCAAAGCTTGTTCTTATGGCACCAGGTTCATACGAACACCTTATTCTTGAAAACAAATTTTTGAGAACTGTGAAAGAAAGAAAGAAAAAAAATATTGTAATATGCTATATTATCTGCTGGGATTGAATCAAAAGTAGAATATCAATTCCCATATTTTGGTATGTATAGACTGCACCAGAAGTTTTCGATGAAAAATTACGGATAATTAATACTTCAAGTATAGATCCTACTGAATTTTTCTATTCCTGTAAATATTGCTGGTCCTCATCGTGCTAGTGCGGAAACCAACTGGCAGACTGCCATAACAACAGCAAACTACAGCAAGCACACACACAGAGCTGCTGCTGGGTGTCTTGTGAGGCCAGAGGGAGAGAGAGACAAGCAAGAGGGTGAAGAAGTGCATTCTAAAAAGACCACTAGACCAACCAGCCTTCATAGCACTTCCCTCCACAGCTGGGTGGCTGGGTAGCTGGGTGGCTGATGAGGAAGATAGACGAGAGAGGTGGAAAGAGAGATGCCAAGCGAGAGGGAGAAGGAAAAAAGGGAAAGGGAGTGAGCTAGCTTGGCTGGCGCTGGGCGTCCCATAAGCATTTAAATACGAATGGTAATTTTTTTTTTTTTTATTTTTTTTTATTTTTTTTTTTTTTAACCTTAGAAACTAAGTTAAAACACTAAAATGTACTGTAGGTTACAAATTTTTAAAAATGTTTTGGGGGTTAAAATTTTTTTAAGGTAATATCTTGTATATAAGCCGCACCCCTCTTTTTGTAGTCATTTTTTTTGTAAAAATGTGCAGCCTATACATGCCAAAATACTGTAATTAATCATGTAGTTAGTGCCGATATAAAATGGCATAGACATAAAGTACATTCTATTCCGGAAAGTGGGAACTGGGTGGATGGAAGTTTAAAGGTGCCACTTCACTACTCGGATGTAGAAGAAATAAAAGTTGGAAAACTGCCTGGTACCGATAGGAAGCTAAAGAAAGGCCAAAAGAAATAAATGGGGGAAATTAATAGGAAAGGAATTATTATACCCCTGCTTTTCCCAGAAATGGCATTGGTGCAAGGGTCATTGGAAAGTGTGTCCTGTCTTTAGTTGCCAACATAATATATATATATATATACACACACACACACTCTCTCTCTCTCTCTCTCTATCTCTCTCTCTCTCTCTCTCTCTCTCTCTCTCTCTCTCTCTCTCTCTCTCTCTCTCTCTCTCTCAGCAGGGTGCCATCCGCATTTAACAGCTTGGGACTGAAACTACAAATTTTGTATACTGTAATAGTTATGGTAATTTCTTGTTTGTTACTTGCCTTCATTTATCATTTGTGATTTGAAAGATTGTAATAACAGTATTTTAAAATCTAATATGATAGGGTATGTAAATATGGCAACAATATTAATGTAATGACTGATACATACACGTAGATCTTTCTCTCACTATCTTTCCACTAAATTCTCCTGCACCTGCGTGACTTTTCTCACTACTTTTAGTGCTGAAGAGGTTTCATTACACGCAGAAATTTTCTACATGTGTTCTACAGTATATTCTGAATGACTGGTGCCTTCTTGCACATATTGCAGTCAAACACTGCAGTGCTACAGTAGCAATCACTTTCTTTCTCCCCACGTCCTTGGGTGTTGTCATGTTGCTCCCTCATACATTTCAATACTTCCAATAAGGTGTGCTGTACCTTCATAATTACTCTTTTCTCAAATTTCTAATGAACAGTGGGGAGTGAATGAAGCAAGAAAGTTTGTCAAGATATTAACAATGATCGGAATCAAAGCAATGGTCTGTCATAATGTTAACCATTTTAAACATCACATTAACATTATTAAAATAAACTGATTCTCTCCATTCCATTTGTGCATCTGGCAAATTCAGTGAGCTTACAAAAGTATTTTCACCTGCATCATCAAACATGTTAGTCGAACAGACAAAAAATTTTTTTAAATCTCACACTGACCATAAAACGTGAGAAAATCGGGAGTCTCCCATCAAAATTGGGAGGGTTGTCAGTTTTGTGTATGTTATGCTTGCAGGTACAGTCACGTTGGAGCACTTTGGTCTACAACAGCCTGGTGGAGCACTACCTTCATGTTTGGTCATCATTGAGCAATCAGGCCAGCCGCACACAGTACGAGCAGAAGATCATGCGACTGCTGCAGAACCCAGAGGCAAACTATGACAAGGACCAGACACTAATTGTGTGCCAGACGCATGGCTTCCGTAGTGGCATTCTTTACCTCTATGAGGAAAACAAGCTGTGAGCATACAAGCTAGTCTACAGAGTTTTTACAAAATATAGTGGAACCTTTCTATCCATTGTTTTTCAGGCTACTAACAAAAAAATTTCCTTGCATGCAGACATTTAATTGAGGTTGTTATTATGCATTGACGCACTCTCGTGGCTTCGGTCAGGGGGTGGATCTATTGATGCCCTGCCCTAAGCGGCTGCTGTGGGACAGTGGCTAACTAGGTGATGCCTTGGGCACCTTGATTCTGTTTTCTTGTGAGTGCAGATTCCCTCCTAGTGGATGTGGTAGCCCCTTCAGCGGTGATTCTTGTAAGTGTCATGCCTGGTGGGTCGGGTTTTGCCCACGTTGAGGTTCACGATTGGAGATTGCCTATCTGAAGGATTCAGGGGAGATAGAGGGTAATTGAACACCAGGATGAGCTTCAAAATACGTATCTCTCTCCCTGGGAGCACGATCTAGCTCGCCGTGATGGTTGCCAAAAATATGAGCGCCAGTTTTCCAGGGGTGAAGTAGTAATAAGTAATGAGGGAAAAAAAGAACAATAAACTAAATAATTTAAAAAGATGTCGAGTTCAGGGTGAGACGGGGAAGTGGGGATCTTATTATCATTACTCGTGTTGAGTTGGTACTGGTGATTTCTGAGAGTGGAGGGCTTGGTGGTTCGTCGCACAGGAACGTAAACTGGAGGTGGAATAGCGATCCTACACCATTGAATAGGTTGTGGAGTTATCACCTTAATTACTTTCTCGGCAGCAGTGTGTACGGTACATGTCTTGGTACTTTGCTTCCCAATAGTCTGGGATGGAGCTGGCGGTTTACTGACCGAGGTAGGCAGGGGTGCATATAAGTAACTATTATCATCATAGCTTGGCCATGGCCAACAAATCCCTAACTAAGAGTCTAGTTCTGGATTGTGCGAGGAAATCACTGCCAACAAGATCAGTTGCGGTATAGATGAGGTGATCTCGTATGCGGTCAGCTGGGGATTACTATCCGGAAGGGGGTCATTCGAGGTAGGGGTAGCCAGTCATTCCAGTTTGTGTTGTAATGCATGTCGAGACTTGTGACGTAGTCTACTGGGAAGGCCTCCACATTTTCTGGTCGTTGGAATTTATTTCTATATAACAGTTATGGTTGACCCACAGGCAATTGTAATTATTCTAGGCTCACCAATTACGGCACTGGTCATGCCTTCTCCAACTGTCACCCCTGTATTCCTGTTCAAGTGTCTTTTCAGTCACTCAGAGGCGTTATCGGATGACTACGGTCGGAGTTGGTATCAGTCCGTGGAGAGGTGTGGGAGTTTTGGGCTTACCCAGATGCCAGAGTATGTCTTTGCAGACTAGAGATCCCATTAGGGACCCTCCAACACTAGGAAACTCAGCCCGCTCACACTTGTCCAACAGAGTAGGTTTTAGACTTTGGTTTGAGCCAAATTTATGCAACAAGTAAACAACTTAAATTTAATTTAACAGGGAACAAGTGAAATTAACTATTGCAAGAAATTACGGTTTCAATTAAAGCATGTTTATTTACGCTAATAGGAAAGTCTGGAGAAAGACGATTGGTACATGCTGCTAAGTGTTTCTAATTTCCCCTCGTCAGTTACGTTTAACCAGGTGAAGGCAAACCTGGTAATTTCCAAAACCAAGCTAGAACTCTTAACATCCAATTTCTAGGTTGCGTTTTACAGCAACGGCTTCGGGGGAAGGACCTAGGACGTTGCGATGGCCTGCTACCATGTAGTCAGCAATGACTGGGGTGCAGGGTGCGGTCTTAGAGGTTTTCTCAGGAGAGCTGCAGGAGCTGGTGTTGGAAATAGAACCTTGTGCAGGTTGCTGGTGGTTGGAGGTTGAGCCTTGGGCAGGCTGCTAGAGCTGGAGAGAGAGCCTTCTTCAAGCTGTTGGGTAAGGAGGAGGAGTCCTTCCGGATCCCAGGAGAGCTCGCTGACCAGTGCAGTCGGTGAGCCGACGAACTCTGTCAAGGCTGGTTTGAAGCTTCCTTATATAGTCCCCATTTCTGCTTCGGAGCTGTCCAAGGGGTGCAGGGGTTGTAAGCTTCTCGACACAGGGGTTGGTTATCTTTGGTATGGGGCGCATAGCGTATTTTCTTATCGCCCTTGATTGAGGCTGATGACAGTTTTGCGTCCTCGGCCTGAGGCCCAGAATCTGTGATGTCATTGGGTGCAGGGGTGCTACTCTCTTGTGGGTAGTTTTCCAACTTCTTTATCTAAGTTGGCAGGTCCGCAGCTCAGCGGGTAAAACAATCTCTTGCTGAGGGGGTGGCAACCGCATGTCTGAGTTCAGGTGGGCAGTACAATTTTTGTAATTATTCTTGTAATTATAATTGTGGCCTACGTTGTCCAGGCTCGTGGAATCAACTTTATCAGCACATGGAGTTAGTATGCCACTGTTGTGACTTGCCCCGAGCTCTTTATCACTCGATGTGTCGAAGTCGCCCATAGAGCGTGCAGGCGCTGCACAGCAGTGTGGAATGCGTCAGCATAGATCAATTAAAACCAAAAAGCTAATCTTACCAAACTTTATGTTTGGCCTACATTATTTATGGATAAAATGTAAATAATAGAAGAACCTTATAAGTGAGAATATATAAATGCATTCATGATGCATAAATAAGACCTTATACTTGCTCATCTCACAAACACAACAGAATAATATAAAAGTAAATGTGAGTTCGTATCAAACTGTGTAGCTGTGTTGATAAACAGGTACTCAAAAATGTGCTATTAAATCTCAGAACATAGTCCAAGTCCAGTATTTAAGAATTACCTTTCCTATATATAATTAAAATAACTCTGTAATCAGGAGTCTCCGTCATCTCTGGTTTCTCTGTGTATGGTCGTATAATATGAAAATTGATTAAATTTAATGTAGGAGGTGAATATAGGATGTGTTCCGGTCCAGATACCAGCAGATTGTGCAGTACCACACAAGGCAACGAGACTACCGTGCAGTGGTGGCTGCATGCCGCAGGTTTGGCCACCAGGACCCCAACCTGTGGGTGCAGGCGCTGTGGAATGTTGCCAAGGAACCAGACCTACCAGGGAGCACCTAGCAGAGATCCTGGATGTTATAGGTGTGTGAAACAATGCAGGTCATATCAGTCACAGCCAACTGTTTAGAAATTTTGGAACTACTGTTCTGCAGTGGTTGTTACCATTTTTGCCACAATTTGTAACTCATTTTATTGAGAAACATTGTGATGCCCATAGGGAGTTTAACATTGCAGAGCTTGTGCCTGTCCGCAAATGTGTGGGGGTTGTTTATATTAACTGGTTGTTGGTGTTGGGTCATATACCTAATTTTCTCTTTCATTTAGATTTTATAAACTGAGAATCTTGACAAGCAAGAATAAGAAATTGATTGTCAATTTTGTTACTTATCACCTTTCTATTGTTTTGCGTTACAAAATTTACATCTGACAGACATATTTATGCTAATTCTACCTAATTAATATTGTGTAATCTGCAATAATCAATGTTCTTTTGTACTTTGTAATGCTGAAGGGACTGACCAGAGAATTTTGTTGCAGAAAAACAGCGTCTGCTTTCACCACTACTTGTGGTGGATGCTCTCTGCAGCTCAGGAATGACAACGGTGGGGCAGGTGCGGAAGTACCTCACAAACGTGCTCGGAGCTGAGAGCAAACTGGCAGAACAGGAACAACAGCTAAGTGCCAAATATCAGCAGGAAACTGAACACATCCGTGCCAAGATCCGGGAAATGCAAACAAGGTACCGCTCCAACTCCTCGTGTCTGCTTCATTCAAAATAATGCAAATAGTAGAAAAACTGTTCTGCATATGTTAACTTCTTTTGACGCGTGTCCAATTAGCTAGGGCTGGATCACGGTCATTAGGTTTGGTTGCACTAAGGTCGGTTGTGCTTGCGGGGTTGGCTTACTGGCTTTTGCAGCTAGATACAGTAGACTTGCACATGGTCTTGCGCAGAGGAACAAAGTTCTCTATGTTACGGTTAGCGAACTCATTTCGATCTGCCAAATTGCTAGTAGTGTGACTAGTCGTCGTCTGTGACTGGCGGGAGGTGCTAGTGGTAGAAGACTTAACATTGTCTTACGGACGAGGGTTAGCTGGGTACAGTTGGTTGAGTCTGGAGTATTCAGTACAGGCAACAGCGAGGGCACAGGGTGTTGCGACACAATATCTACTGTTCCAGTTTGTGGCT
This sequence comes from Dryococelus australis, assembly GCA_029891345.1. Taxonomy (NCBI): domain Eukaryota; kingdom Metazoa; phylum Arthropoda; class Insecta; order Phasmatodea; family Phasmatidae; genus Dryococelus; species Dryococelus australis. The sequence goes on along the minus strand of CM056994.1, from coordinate 308,367,481 downwards.
GCTGAACTCCAGGAGGTAGCATTCGCAATGCCAATGCGTTCCTCTGTCTTGTGTATTACCCCACTCACGAAGGGGTAGTAAGCAGGATGTGTGCGAATAGGGGATGACGTGAAAGTTTTCGGATCACACACTGCAGACGTGAGTCACTCTAGTGACCTTAGTAAAGCGGCACAATCTCGTTCGGCTCGTCGACTGGTTGTAAGGGGAACTAAACTACCCATCTGCTTGGCAGCGAGGCATGCAACTCTTTGCTCCTCCCTTCTTGCGCCGTGTCTCACCTTAAACAGCATAGCACGGGTTTGTCTGCTGAGGACTGAGAGTCAAGCACAACGGACGGGAGTAACCCTAGAAAAGTGTTGCCCAGTAGTGGCTGGTAGCACGAGCCCAGTGCCTCAGAAGGCTCCCCACCTTAGCGGGTAAACCGGAAGCTTTGAAGCAGTGTGGGCTACCACTGCTACTACTGGGTGTGCAATCCCATCTAAGGCTAGGCCGTAGCACCTAACCAAGTACCTCCGCCAGCACCCAGGTACTCTGGTAGGGATACAACTCAGGTGTACTGTCTCTCCCTGGTTGAAAAGTGTTGCTAGTGGTCGGGACTCCTCTATTCTCCCACAGTACCTGTATACTTGGCAGGAATAAAATAGATGGACGTCTAATACATGTGTATCAGAACTGGAGCCGCCTGAGAGGGCCTCCAGTTATAGCTAGTTCATAGTAATAATTTCCCATTCTTGGTCAGCAGTACTTGACTCGAGGTTCTCCTAGCAGCTGGTTTAAAAGTACTCTATGAATGAGACTCGTAGTTAGAGGAAACAAAACTGTGTTTATTAATCGCTTAGTAAACACAGTGACTCGTGCCAAGTAGACAGCTGACTGGAAGTAAACCTACGGTAGCCAGGTGTAGGTGACCTGGTCCTAGGCTAATTGGGGAAATGAATTAAAACTGACGAAGATTGCTTACAACAAAACTAACTTTAACCAAGGTGTCTGTAAGAAACAAAGAAGTTAAGCCACTGCTCTAGTAGTGTGGTAGTGGGGAATGTCGGGTAGCTACAGAAAGTTTCTGGTAGCTATTGGCGTCACTGGAGCGTCTGGTCACGGGTGCTGCAGAGCTCTAACGGTGACGTCAATGATGGCAGCCTTTGGAAGGGCTGCTGAAGATCTAACAGAAGTCGGAGGGCCTCAGCACTGGAAGTGTCGGAGCGAGCTCAAAGACTGGCAGGAAAAACTGGCGATGTCCGCAGCGCACTGACTTACATAGTCAGGGTGGCATGTTTCACGTCGGCTGTGGGGGAGGGCATGTGACGCCCCTCTGCTGCGAGGCCGGAATGGGAAAAGCACCCTCTAGTCATCTCTTGGCCTTCGCGTATCTTTGGTGGCGTTCGGGCATGCCCCGAGGTGGCTGATGGCTTGTAGGCTCTCAGCTAGGTGGAGGGGGGGTAACGCGTGCTTGCGTAGGTACGCTAGGTTGCAATGAGATGAGTGGTAATCGTAATTGGTAGTTGATATAAGCAGCATGCGTCACTTTTCTAATTAGAACGTATTAGAGAAAGTTTTTACAATCAAAATTACACGAGTGTGTCCCAGTTTTACTCTTATGTTTTCCGTATAGGGGTCAAGCGCTCCAATGATTTGGCGTTCATTTTTATTGATATTTGTGTACATGTTGGGTGCACTGATGCCCTACTTGTTTTGGGATGCCTTCAACAGGCTGGTCGAGTCATACCTCCCCCCCCCCCCCCCCCTCTTCACCACCAGGGGCCATAATGAAAGGGTACCATTAACAGGGAGAGTTTACGTGGTACAGTCTTGGTTCAGTTGAGACTGTATAACAGCCCTCTAGGCTTTTGGAGTCACAGAATGAATCTCAGGTTGTGTCCTCAAGCGGGTGGGAGTAAAAGTTTCTCTTGTGAATTTGTGGCACCAGGTGACAGCAGGTGCAGAGGTAGGTGCGACGTTACCTTGATGCTTTGGAAATGTAAGCATGAGGGGGAGGCAGCTCGAGGAACTATCAAGGATGTTACAGGACTTCCCCTATGATACCCTTTTTCCATTAATGTGGTAGCGGAAGGCTGCTGGGTAGTAGAGCTGGTCCTCTGTCTTGCCACTTTTTCCCGCCGGCCACCTGGTGAGACTCCACAATCTCCCTTGCTAGAGCCAAAGCCTTCCTGACTGCCTTCTGCTGTCCAGCCCTTTGGCAGGACATTTGGGGGGCAGAGAAAGTGCGTCAAGTAGAATAGAGGCTGTTCCATAGGGTCAGCATGGCTGTAGGTGGCTAAAAGAATCTATAAACTGTGTAGTAATAATACTTCCCACGCACATCAAAATGGGGTGAAAGCAGGAAAATGGGTTTAGAAACATAGAGAGCTGGATGACACACACGCAGAGGTAGTTTATACAATCAAATCTCAATATAGTGATGATAGTAATGATTCCCTCAAAGAAAAGAAAATTTTTGTTGAATCAAAAAATTTGGTTAAAAAATTAAAATATTTGACATAAATAGGACTATAACTAAGTTTGTTGCATTTATTTTGGTGGCTAGATGTTGCGATTCTCTTCACCACTTCTGTATAACTCAGATGAGGTGAACGATCTAAACATAGACACCACTCACTTACACATAACAGTTTGTCCCTTACATCAAAGTTGCCTATGTTTACCCACACTCAACCTGCTGCCTGTCATTCTAACGTTTAGCTCCAGAGTTGCCCTTTGTTAGGCTGCATAATAATAAAAACACTGGACTGAGCAGTTGAAAGGAGAAGTAGATTTTTTCTTTCACTGGACTGTGAACAAATAGATTAATTACAAGTCCATGTCTAGATATAGTTTTTTTTTACCAGATGGCAGAAAGTCTCTGTTCTTGAGAATTTGTCCTTACCCTTTGCAGGGTGGGAATCTGCCAACAGGTCCATAAGCAAAGCAACAATTGCTTTCACTGTGCCAGGAACTGTTGTGACCCCAAGAAAGTGGCAGCTGGCTTAAATGGGGGGGATAGATAATTCCTGGAATGTGGTGGGTGATGGAGTGGATGAGAATATCGTGCTCTGGTTTCATTTGTCAGGAAGCTGGGCTTGGTTTCGAGGGCTGCTGCTGGCAGGTAGTCTGGTACAACATTTATCTTGGAAGATCTCAAAGTTTGATGTCTGCTCCAACCATGCAGCCTCTTACTGGGCACGTGGAAGGGAAGCAATATGATCAAACATCACTGCCTCATCATATGTATATTTTCCTATTCTTCTCTTTACTTTTATACCCTTATGTGATGCTTTGGAAGTTTGTACCGTATATACGAAAGCATAGTTACTGTTTTTGTATTCTGGAGAGTCATACCACAGTCTCTACCTCATATTTCCTTGAACTGATGCTATGAACATCACTTCTGCTGTCCAGAACAGCTAGGCAGTAGGCTACCCTGTGCAGATACCACTGGTATTCAAGCCCTCAAAGGATGATCCATCAGGTGGGACAAATGACAAGTGTGCTATAGTATCTCATGCCTAATAGAGGCACTCCTCTACAATTCACTTCCAAGGCCCCCCACAACAGCTGCGTCCATAACACAAATTTGTATCTGACTATTTTCTCTGTAGGAGAGCTGGTTCAGTACTTGATATATTTTGTTGCAGAGTATATCGTGGAATGCATACTAAGACCTTCCTGGAATTACTGGAACTAACATCCGGAAGGACTGCTCTACAGATCCATTTATAGTACCATCCACTTACAGTTTTGTGTGGCTATTGGTGTAAGAGGGTGGGCCTTAAGCCCTCGTATTAATATAATGTAAAAGCAAATATTAAATTAGCACCAAAACCTAAGGCATTTATTTTGTAATATTTTAACAGTGTTTATTCTCATAGTTTAACGAACAGTGGTTTCTTTAGATATGCAAGGAGTGTTCAGACACGAACAACTGGCGAAGGTCATGAGTAGTGATGGTCCGATCCTATAACAGGTATCGGTTTATCTGCCGATATTGCTGTTAGTGGAAATATCTGTATCGCAGACATAAATATTAATTATATCGGATAACCACAATTGGAAAAATGTCAATGTTTCTGGTGGCAAAAAAAATGTGCAAATTTGACTATTGATGGGATTTTACACTGCATAAAACATTTAATATCACTTTCCATACGAGATGTACCAGTAGAATACAAGAAAAAGTGATTGGGCATGACTTCCATATTTACAACCAAAAACTAATGTCTGAAATTAACATATTTTTCCTTCGGAATTGCATCAGAGAACAAATGTTATTAAACATGATGATCTACTCATAATCAATCATTTTAATATTGATAGAACAAACTAACAAATACATTCTCGACAAATATTGCAATGGCCCACTGCCTTGCAGTTAACAAAATGAACTTGTAAACAAATATTGCGAACTCATGGCATTGGTCATGGTTTGTCAAGTGACCAGTGTTGAACACAATCTTCAAATACGTGTTTATTTATCTATTTATTTCTGTTTACAGACACGCATGTAAATTGTTTGTCATTATGTCTGTTTAAATAATTAAAAAATATTAAAAGGTAACAAACAAAAATGAGCCTGAATAGAGTTATCTCGGAGTATATTTCTGGGGTTCCAAATTTTTTAACAACCTTTCAACATACACAGTTGGCAGCTATGCATCAAAGTTTTTATTTACTTGCCATACAACTTGCAACGAGCATATAAGTACCAGAGACGTCACTTAAGGCAAAGCAGTGGAACACTTATTTTTTTGCCCAGTGCAATTGTGCCAATGTCAAAACAAAATATATGTTCGCAGGTTGGCACTTCTACATGTGGGTAGTTTTCTGTATTACATTTCAATAGTCTAATTCCACCCATTTTAATGGAAATATGTTCAATATTCATATTTACAATATGTAAAATTACACCCAAAAATAAACGACCACTGTGAACTTTCAGTTGTCTACACAATGCCAAAAGGTTTCTAAAACACTTAAACTAGCACGGCCGTACAAGTAATGCTCACATCACCACCACCAATTGGGGTGAATTCGTAGACACGGAGATACGAATAATATAGTTACTGGAGCAGTCGATACTCACTCGTGCCTGAGTTGGGCATTGTGGTCCCGTTCCGCCTGTCGCGCTGGTGTAGGTTGAGGAAGTGCACTCAACTGTCTGACGGCAAGGTACACTGCGTTTCGTTCCCTACATTTACGGCCATGCCTATGGTCATAAGGCATCGAGTCTCTGCTCGCAGTATACTAGGTACACCCTGACGCGAACAAATTAAACACAGTTTACAGTGTAAGTCTGGTTTCTGCTTGCTGACCAGGCTCTGTAAAGTCTCCACTGATCCCCCATGCTATGCGGACTGATCAGAGACGGGGAGCTGTTTAGGTCACCAATGCCACCACTGAATGTGCATCCACACAGGAATGGGTGGCAGGTCTCAAGCTACGAGATATCCCAGCACTAGCAATGCAGTGCGATAAGGCAATAACTCGAGACTGTTGATTCTCCCTGGGTGGTGTTGCTAGTGGTTGTGGCTCCTCTTTTCCTCCTCGCCAGCATGGATACAGTGCTGTGTCAGTTGGAAAGCAACAGGTGGTCGTCTAATGGGTGTAAGAAAATATGATGGAACCCTGAAGGGCACCCATTGTTGAAGTTAATTCGGTTATAGCAATCACCTAGTTATTGTCATTGGTGTATGTAGCAACCTTTGTCTAGCAGGCAAACAGGCAGATACTCTAAGAAATAAACGCTGAAAGGTAGGAAACAAAAGTATGTTTATTGATGGTTCGATAAACATGCCATGTGTGCTACGTCCTACCAGGTAATTGAGTGCTGGAGGTTACTACGCTGGCCAAATGTAGGCGATCTGGTTCTAAGGGGAAAATGGGAAAGAATTATCTAAACGAGGAAAGATATAATACTTCTAAATTATTCTAATAAAGATGTCTTGAGGAGAAAAAATGAATTTAAAATGTGTTAGTGGGCATGTTCGCTGGTTGTGGGGTTGACTGATCATCGATGATGAAGTAGCCGCAGGGGACGTACTCAAAGCTTCGAAGTTCTCTGAAGATCCTGGCACTGAGCAGTGCTGTGGGATATCGCGAGAGATGAACAAGAATTACTCCCGACCCCGGCATCGTCCTGACTTATATAGTGGAAGCTTGTAGGCTGCCGGCGCAGGCTGCGGGGAGGGCGTGACGTCCTGCCCTGGTTGGCATGGAAAAACTCTGGTCCGCATTTCTGCTTCGTGCCTCGCCGGTGGCGCTCGGCCTTGCCCGAGATTTGGGCAGCTTATTGTCTCGAAGCGAGGGGAAGGAGGGTTGGCATGCCTGCCGGGTTGCTTATCCTCCAGGTGATGAGAATTACTTGATAAGTTCCTGATGCCTGTAGGGTAGGAAATATGTCAAACACACCTGTAGTGGGGGAAGAGGTACTCTTGGCAATGAGTCGTAATCGTATTAGATTAGTTGTTTAAGTGGCACGTGTCAACCTAGAGCAATAGGTAGTGTGGACCGTCTTCTTACTACTGTCAGGGTGAGTTCCAGCAACAGTCGGGCACTCCAGTACCAGGCAAATACCCCTGCCAGCACCTAATATTGGGTGAGTCCACACTAGCTCCTAAATAATTAATATAACAAAGCTAAAAAGAAGCTTAATCCTACATTAAACCAGGTGAATCTATCCTTACCTAGAGCTAGCTGTTAATTACGGGTTCAGGATTGCGCTAAGCCTCAGTTTATCTGAGAGTATTCCGAAGGAACCTAAACAGCTCTTGCCAAGAGGGCAAATGACGTAGGTGTGAAGAGTTTCCAGAAGGGACACCGTCGTGACCTGCTATCATTGGAGAACTGGTAGTTTACCATAGGGTGGGTGATAAGAGCAGGTGATGCCTTCTGGAACTTCTGGAAGGCAATGTTGATTGTCGGCGGCAGGATCTGTGGGGTTACCGACAATGGTTGACCTCTTGGGACGTCTTCCGATACGGACACACAAACTGTGGTCTAGTGGTTAGCTTATCCTTCAGACAGTTCTTCAGCCTTTTCAAACTGGAAGAGAGGGCGGGTGACCACTTCTCCTACTGTTACCCTCTGCCTTATTCAGACTGGAGGGACACGGACTGCCCTGAACCATGGATGGCTCCTTCTATTGATACTAATTTTCTGAGCTTGTTATCCTACAGAGGGCTGTGGGGGTGGCTAGCCTCTCTTCGCAGCGGTTGAAATTCTTCCCACTGATCGGCACTATCGTTTTCTTATCGCCTGTCGTGGAGGCGTGGAGAGTTCTTGTCACCTTGTCGCAAGGCTCTAGATGCTGTGGCACTTCAGTGGAATGTGTTTTGCTCTCCAGCGGCTCGCTAAGTAACTGGCGTGATCTTCACTCTTGGGTGTCCCCGTCTCAGTCAAAAATAAAATCTTCAGAGTGATTTTGATGTGACGACTTCTGGGAGAATCTGAATGAACAGTAAAATTCAGGCACACGTGTCTGTAATATCAGATGAATACATCATAGTACCATGTAGGCAGGTGCCCTCTTTCTGATTGCTGTTTTGGAGTAATGACTTGCCATGCTAAACATTACGCTCAGAGATGGTGCAAAGTTGTTTAGTTGAGTGCGCATCTTTAATGCGCAGAACGTGTCATGCGTCAGTGAAAACAGATTTAGTGTATCTGATACTGTAAAAAGTTAGTAGGAATTGTATAATTCTTATAAGACCTTTGCATTTGGCAAGGTGTTCATAGATTTTATCCCATAAATCTTAATATTAACTTGTAACCTGGGTCGGTGTGAATTTGAAGCTTCACCCACCTCAGAGTCTGGAAGCTGTTGCTTCATTCATGGCGTATCTCAGTGATTTGGGGCTCCTTCTTAGAATCTCTGTTATCTACTGCTTAGCTCGTGGAGTGGCAGAAATGTAAACGGGTTAAGTAGAAGCACAGATAGCGGCGAAAGCAGTAGCATTACTGGTGGGCTGAGCTGTGCCAGAGGAACATGTGTTCAGGCTCGAGTTATTCTAAAAAAGATGGTAGTTAGACTTTTGTTCACCGACGGTTGTATTCAGAGCTTATTGGCCCCATGAATTGTGGGAATTAAGACAATGGAAGGTAGTGAGAGACAAGATGGCGGGCTGTTAACTTCTTCTTCCTTCGTCTGTGTGTGCAAATAAAACCGAGTTTGTGATTTGTCAAACCAAGAAATAAATTGTGTTTACAAATATTTTTAGTTCTCCAGTTCGGATAGCAGAATTTAGCAGCCTAAAATAGGCATTTATTTCTGTGAAACGAAGAAATAGCAATGTTGTGAAAACAACCATGTGTTTGTTTTGGTCATTATGGTGGCATCAATGACCGACTTGCAACTTATAATCTTTGATTAAGCTATGTATGAACAAAGTAACTGAACTAAATTGCATTCTAGATGAAGTAGTTAGTGATCTGGACAAATTAGAAGAGTTTGCGATTGCGTTAGAGGAAGTGTTTGAAAAAAAAGAATGTATTTCTTGCAAACCATTTTGTGTTGTGTGCAGTCCCACCAAAGGCTGAGGAAAGGATTGCAGTTGGCTCTTAATGTATCATTATCGCAACCACCAACATTTTTTTGTGGTCCATGGGAAATCCCAATGTAAATAATGTTAACATAAACCGCTTGTATCATTTATCGCATGGTGCGTCGATCAAAATATATTACGGGTACCTTCACCTAATATTTCCAGCAACTATCATTTTTAAGCAGATTGTTCTTACAAAAGTCTAGTAACTGGATGTGAAATATGTCACGCGTGCCGCCGTTTATGACTGGTCTGAGGTGTGCTGTCTAGTGTCTTGTCTTCCCAACACATCTGTCGACACTGCGGCGTGGTGCTACGGGTGAGTCTGGCTTGATACTTCCCTTAAACTCTTGACGAGAGGGGAAGTGGTTACCTATAGCAAAGAGCTCTGCGACCTAGTGTCCTCTCTCTCACCATTCTTTCTGTGTCTCTCACAAGCACACCTTCCTTCCTCCTCTCACAATCCAACAAGAGGGGAAGTTGTTGTCGAGCAAAAGGTAAAGCACGTTTTCTCTCCCTCCCTCCCTCCCCCCACTTGCCTTCCACATGCCGGCAGCAGAGCACCTAAAGTGCGCCTGATGAACGTAATTTTATCATGATTATGCGTCAATGAAAATAGTTCCACCTATCATCACTATATTTCAAAGCAAATGGTTTCACTTGAAAAAGTTACGCAAAACATTTTGACGAGGAATTATTATTTGCAAAGATGTTTTCTTTTGTGATTAAAGTTCTTTTTTCCTATAAGGTTGGCGTTTCATTGCATCTGGCGTAAAATTAACATGATTTTAAAATGTAAATTTATTTAACTCAAGGGGCAGTATCTTCACGAATACAATTACATTCTCATAAGTATATACTTGACCTCCCCTTGTTACCAAATATTCTTTGAACATCATGCGACTGGTATTATAAGTGTAAAGTTCATTTTCAATAACTTCTTGTGGGAAATCAGAGGATTTATATTAATTAAATTCAATGCACACATCTTTAGAATAAACTGATAAAATTTAAGGGCCTTTTCGACACCTTTTGTCTTCTAATAATGGGTAGGTAAGCACCGAGCCGAATGCAGTATAACCCTCGAAAAGGAAAATTCAAGGATGTGGTTTTGAACGATTAATTATTAAAGGTAGTGAAGAAATAAATTTTAATTGTCTTATTTATTCATTTCTGTCTAAAAATTACAAGTTTTCTTTGCAGTAAAATATAATTAATTACTTTAAAAGACAGACATTTGCCACGGATGCAAGGTGTCGGCAGTACAACAAGTAGTGGTGTGGAGCGGTAATTCTCCCCCTGCCACCCCTCCACAACCCGCCACCGTGAACACACTGCCAGATCGATAACTTCTCCATGTCCTCTTAGCTGAACATGTGCACATGGGGCATTCAAAATTTGATTTACATTCTGTGTCGTATAATTTTGTTTTTCAGAAGGTTTGAAAGGTTTAGGTCAATTTACATATGGTGTCGGATTACAATCATTTATATACTGTATTGTGAGATGTTATTTTCTTTATTTAAATGAGTTTAGATGGAATGTGTTTTAATGTATTATTTATAATAATATTTTTCCTAAAATTCTCAGTTTTATTGTGTTTATTAGCTAAACTGTATTCACCGATAATGTACAGCTATTATTATACTCAACATAAAGTTTTATAACCTTAGAAGTTGTATTTTATTGATGTACATGCTGGAAACTGCATCTTCTGAAATCCAGCATGTATGAACATTTTTGGCAGTCCCCTGAATAACGATAGATCGAGAGTCGACTGTATTCAAGACTTGAAGGATACTTTTATGATGTTTGAGAAACATTTCAGGCACCTTTGAATCACGCATAATAGATTTACAGCCTGAGCAGTGGACTTAACCTCTTGTGCTAGGTTCCACGTGCAGTGTTGCCACCTGCCTGTATTTTCAGGCAGTAGAGCTGAGTGGGCTTTGTTTACAGAACTTTTCATATCTATTATTTATCAGGATACATTGCTAAGCAAAGTGTAGAAGCTGCAATATTTAAAAGGTTGCTTGAAAGGCGAAACTAGAGAGCTGGTAAGTAACCTGCCACTTACCAATGATATTTGTGACATTATTTGGCCATTGCTTGAAAAAAGGTACAAGAACCGATGCATTACAGCAACTATCCATGTTCAAAGGTACTGCATCTCTCACCTGTGACTTGTAAATCAGCAGACTTGTCTCATTTTTTAGTATAGTTCAAGAAAATATATATGCATTGAGAACTGACCTTTTTCCAGAATCTGAGGGGAATTTCCTTTTATTAAGTAGTCTTCTTGAAAAATTAGACCACTCTCTACGCCAATACTTTGAAATGTCAGTGGAACAAGATTTGCCAACTTGTGAGGATCTTCTAATTTTCTTGGAGCATCGTGCTGTGGCAGATGAACAAAAACAGTTGGTTGGCATGCAGAATGTATCCACAACGAGTAATGTAAGTAGAACCTACAGCAAACCCTCAATGTCAAATGTGAAATCAAATTCAAGACAAAATAGTGGTCACAATACTACATTAGTTGCATTGGAACAAACTATTTGCGTTATGTAATGTAAAAGAAACCATTTTCTTCATAAGTGTGAACAGTTTTTGTTAAAATCTGATGGTACAATAGCATTTGTGAAGGATCATTCACTGTACTCTAACTGCTTGAAACCTAACCATAGTGCATTTTTGTGCATAAAGTGTCAAAGGAAACATCACTCTCTTCTTCACTTCACCCATGGGGAGCCCCCAAGGCAGACACTAGATACTCAGACTCCAGAAAATAGGGATTCATCACATGATACTTCTGCTGATAAACTACAAGCATTACATATGTCAAATGATGCTCAAAATCAACACACTACCATTTTGCTAGCAACTGCTCTTGTGCATGTGAAAGACAGCAGTGGACAGTTTCATATCATGAGAGAGAGAGAGAGAAGGGGGGGAGAGAGAGAGAGAGAGAGAGAGAGAGAGAGAGAGAGAGAGAGAGAGAGAGAGAGAGAGAGAGAGAGAGAGAGAGTGTGTGTGTGTGTTAGTTTTTTTTTTTTTTATGCTGTTATTCTAAAAAACTAAAATATTATCCTTCCCTTTACAATTTATTTTGTTTCTGTTTACAATATTTACAATATTTTAGAATTTTAGGTAGTTATTACATCATACAAAATACAGATATGTATTTGCCCATAGTGATGTCTGAAACTCAAATTACAGAGAACTCTAGTGGCAGATACTGGAACCATAACGTAAAGAATTTACCAGAGAGTTACAAAAAAGTTTGCTTCACTTGGTAAACTTTATATAACAGAAGCGTCAGTTCAAAAAACGAGGTAAATAATCCAAATTATGATTTGCTTATTTCTTGTTTTCAATATCCCAATCCAATAGTTAATTAATGACTCAGATTTGAGGAGACCGAACAAATAAGCAGCATTTTGTCACAAATATACCTTACTTAAAATTCACAGTAAGGTATCAAAACTTAATAATAGAGACGTGTCGGACAAACGGCACACACTAATCTAAATGTGTATCTGTAAATATAGGATACAGTATTATCATGTTCCATTAACTGTTGTAATCCGTCATACTTTGAATTTTTGTGGTTGCATTTGTTGACTTGTTAATAGTTCACCGAAGGTTGTATTCAGAGCTTATTGGTGCCATGAATTGTGGAAATGAAGACAATGGAAGGCAGTGAGAGACAAGCTGGCGGGCAGTTAACTTCCTTTGTCTATGTGTGAGTTCGTCATTTGACAAACCAAAAAATAAATTGTGTTTGCAAACAACAGGAATTGAAGTTTATCGTAGAACAGGTGTAGGTGTGGCAGGATCTGGACAATGTTTAGATGGGGTCAATGGTAAGGATGATGCTGGCCTCAGGACTGCGAAGCAACCTGGTTAGTAGAGTGATGCTGAACTGGAGCTGCTGGATCTGGTTAGTGCCTGTCAGGTGGTGGATGCTGTGGTGTTATAACAGGCGAGTAGTTTTCTGTTACAAGTGGGTATACACTTTTTCGACCTCCTCCCCCCCCCCCCCCCCCCCCCCAAACCAGCCCATTGTACAGACCATTGTATCTGTGCAGCGGCTATTCTCTCAGTCACCCCACCCTGCTCTATGGTGGGGTATGTGGCAAGGTAAATACTCAGGCTTAGGCAAAATTCACTGGAACATCAAAAGTGGCCCAGACTGTGTATCAAGAAAGAGTGGGCTCTTCCAGAGAGTGAGCCCTCTCTCTGGCACTAGTGCTTGGGGATCGGTTCACTCGCTAATAGAGGATGTCCCTCCATGAGGTGGAATTTTAAACTTTTGCTGGCTTAAAAGTGTTTTATTTTGGTGAAATTGCTGTTACTTATATTTTATATATAATGTTTCATATTTAATTTATAATTAAAGTGAATTAAGACAGAGGAAAAAAATTGGTGTGTTGGCAATGCTTAGTAAGGTGTACATTATGTGATCAAAAGTATTTGGACACACTGCAAAACGTGCATTTGACATAGAGGGTGAGACAATACTGTAATTTACCATGTAAAACACATGGTCAGTGATTGCGGTAGTCAGCAAACAGCATGGGACAGCAGAATTTGACTGTCTGGGGAACTCACTAACTTTCAACATGGTCAGGTGGTAAAATGTTACTTGTGAGATTTTCACCCTCCTGAATATCCTGTTTACAATATTCGTCAATCATCCATCACCACCATTACACAGGAATACCAAACTGCTTCAAAATCTACATCATGCACCGTGACTATTTCGCGTGAGGTGTGGAAACTTGGTTTCCATGCCTCAGTTTGCACTGCCGTAGTTGCAAAACAAATGAAGGTAGGCAGGTAAGCCTTCTGAGTAGTGTCACGACGTTGCTTCATGTTTAGTCTGATGGAAATAGGTCCAGTATAATCCACTCCCGTCTGCTCAAAAGTTGCAGAGAATATGACTGCCGGCAAATCACCCATAATTGGAGGAGTGTTCACAGGTTGCCACCGATCCATTGAGGCATTTCAAGTGATGTAGGCAAGTATGTTGGATGCGTTTGCATACAGGAAGGGCAGCTTCCTCCAGTTCGAAATTGATTAGGGAACTACTTTTATAAGGTTGTGTTTTGGCATTTGATGAAACACCTAACATAAGCCACAATACGAACCAACTTGGGCCGTGATGAAATTTGTTAGAATACAGGGACTCTTCAGAAATTTCATGAGTGTTCAACAAGGCGAGTTGAGAATATTTGAGCCCTGGGATATTGTTGTTATGCCCTGATACAGCAGACGCTGGCCACTTTCAGTGGATGGACTAGCTAACCGGGCCCATGCCACCAGAGGTCATAATAGAGGAAGTCAGGAGGGAGTAAGCCACGAGATGCACAATCGGATGGATTATCTTGAGACCTGACATGTTTCCACAACTGAGGTGGACCCATTATTGAATTTGAGACACGCAATTAGCCATGAAGATTTTCAAGTATGGTGATGACTTTATCCAAGCTAGAGCAACACTGGAATCAGTGCACGCATGGGTTGCAGAGATATGCAAGTACTGGCTGAGGAAGTTGTACCAATTAAAGATCGATTTTGCCAGTAAATGAGCCCCCCACAATTCTAAATGAGGGAGAGACACTTGTTTCAGAAACACTTGTAACCAGATGCGCGCGCACACACACACCCTTCAATGTTCGTACTCCTCAGATAGACGACTGCTGCATAGGCTCTCTCAGAGGTGTCGGAAAAACCATGTAATTCCCCACTGACCATATCAGGGCATATGAAGCGTGGTAAGCTAAGGGTTTCAATTTCAGTCAGGCCATCCATGAATTGATTCCACGTTGCCTGAATTGACTGTGGTAAGGGGTGTTTCCAATTCAGTCCTTGAGTCCACAACCATTGCATTAGAATTTTGGCCCCCACAGTTAATGTAACAAGCCAACCCATAGGATCATATGTGTGCAATCTGTGAAAGGACAAAGTGTTTGGTAGACCCATAGGTGATACGAGAAAGAGTCCTTCATTGGATTCCAGTATAGACCAAGGATGTTCGCAACAGGACCTGATGAGAAGTCTAGGACCCGATGAGAAGTCTAGGACCCTAGGACTTTCACAATGGGTCGTAGCCACATCACTGAGGAGCTAAGGCTCGTTACTCAACCATTTGTGAAGCTCAAACCACCCCGGTGTAAAAGTTCGACTAGCTGAATTTTCAACAAATAAGCTTTATCTAATGACATTGTGCCTGTGATATCATCCACAAAGATGTGGTTCTCAGGAGCCTCGGCAGCTAGTGGATATTCATCACCATCATCAGATGCCAATTGATGCAATGTATGAATTGCCAAGAATAGAGATGATGTGAGACCATACTTACTGTATTCAGCTGATAAACTGTAAAGGATAGTGATGGGTCCTCGTGCCACAGAATGAGCTGGCATGGTCGGTCAGCCTCATCGACCAAAACTTGGCGGTACATTTGCTTAATGTTGCATGAAAAACTACACTGTAGAGCCTAAATTTTTGGGATTATTTCATTGATGTAATTCTGAAGTTTTTAGTGAAATACCATTGGATGTCTGTGCACTGCCATAAAAAACAACCCTAAATTTGGTTTTCTATGGAAATCCTTGCAGGTTTACTTCGCCAAAATCACATTTGTTCGTCATTAGCATTATATAATTTATTTGCTGAATCATTCAGTAAAATCAACTCTACGCACACTTCCTAAAACCAACACACTTACCCTTCGGTCGCAGCCGATGCTAACCTCCAAATACGCACGTTTCTTACATTTTCCCTCCACTGTGACGTAAGCACATGAAGCATTTGTGCTTTTTGTGGTTTAGTGGCGTCGATAGGCACTTCCCCGCCGGAGCTCGAGATCGCCTACGTAGAAGGTGAAATGGCCTTGATCTCGAGCTGGGGTTATATACCAGGTGTCGGGGTAGACGCTCGTTCTGGGTCCATGCTGTGCTCGCCTGTTAATGGCCCAGTGGCAGGTACAGTAGTGCCCTGGCATCAGAAACCGACCTCGTAGAAGTTGTCACGTCCTGCATTTCTGACTCTGGAGTTGTACTAGGTTTAAAGGGAGGGTGCCCGAATTGCTTCCAACACCTTCACCATTGGTGGTTCGGATCTTTTGTCTAATCCGACTTGATTTGTAGGGTGTCTGGCTGTATCCCCTGTCTCTGGGATTTCGCCAAGATACTTCCGTGTAGCTAAGGATGGCCCGGTCAGGTCTGATGGTGACTCAGTGGCTATAGCTGGTCGGTGTCATGGGCAGGGATCTTAGGCTAACTGTGCCTTGTGTTTCTACATCTTGTTTCCGTGGTGGCACATAACTGGGCACCCGTTTGGCGTCGATGGGTCTTGCCTCAGGCCTCATTATCAGTCCTGGTTAGAGTTCTGGAGTTACCCTCCTCAGTGTTGGGTCTCGTCCTACGGTCTTGGGCCTCGAAAGCTCGTGGTTTGGGGCCTCTCTGGACTGAGGCCGCGCATGATGTCATCGGGCTCTTCGGGCTTGGCTTCTGGTCTTCGTCGGGGAAGTTAGTGCCGGCTGATCCATGTCTACCTGCAACTGTTGGAGGCGGATTGGGGTACGGGGAGGGGTAGCATTCAGCTGGCTACCTTCCCAGTTAATCAGGGTTCCTCCGTCCCTCCCCAGTTGCATACGGCAGTGTCCATAGTCGAGGACGCACTTCAGCTGGAGCAGCCATGGTTGTCCTAAAATTATCGATTCCGCGATAGGGAGTAACTAGGAAGTTAACTTGGGATGTATGGCAATGTACCCCAATCGGTAACGTTATTCCCCCTTCTACCTGAAGGACGAGATTTGGTTGCGCGAGTCAGATTTTGCTTTTGGCGGAGCATTAATAGGTCGCTCCTTATAAAATTACCAGTGGCGGCCATGTCTAGCATCGCCATGGTATTTTTGTGGTTTACGCGGACCTCTACACGGGGCAGTGCAGGGGAATCCAGCTCTCTTGTCAAGTTCTGGAGTGTGACCATGGCTTCTTCCGCCTGTTCTGGTTCTAGGTGCTCTCTCTGTCTATGCGCCGGGCAGTCTTTATGGAGATGTCGGCCCGCGCAGTACTGACACTTTGGTGGCATCCGGTAGCGGGGAGGAGAAGTCAAGGTCGGCGTTTCAGGCAACGAAGGAATGGGCGCGCGGCCTGTCAGTGATCTCCTCTCCTTCCCCTTGACTACCTGTCTACGGTCTAGCAGGGCCTGCTCTTCGTAATTGCGCTCTGTTCCACGTGTGCCTTCAATAAGCTCTTCTATTGACTGCGGCTTCGGGGCTTGCAGAAAATAATGCAGCTTCGGTAATATCATTTGAGCTATAGAGTGTAGGCAGTTTTCTTCATTTATCGCTGTTGGGAAAAGGAGTTGGTAAATGTGCACCTTTTGTTTTATGAATAGTTCGGTCTCCTCATCTACATCCTGGGCCTCGCTATAGAATTTGGCGGCTATTCCAATCAGTATTTCATCGCCAGTGAATTCTGATGCAATACGATTGCAGAACTTTTTCCAGTCCGTAAGAAAGTCCCCATTTTTTTCCTACCAGGTTAGCACTCTGTCTACCCATTGTCTTAGAGGTAAATGGGTGTCCCAGAACTCTTTCTCGCACTCGTTGGCAAATGCTACCGGGTCTTCATGCGGCCGACCGGCGAAGTCCGTTATCTGGATGTCGTCATCCCTTCCAGTGGCCGGGTGCTGTCCCAGGCTATGTATAGATCCGGGATGGCCTTGATCATCAGGAGTAAGGGACGTGTTTCTTCCTACATTTCTCACATTGGTACACCATACACTGCATAGTGATGCGCTCGTCGGGCCATCCTATATAAGGTTATGGATGGGTTTGCTACACATGCATCTAACCCGGTTAATACCCAGGCCAGGGCAAGTCACGTTGCTACAAAAGTTTGTGGGTTGCTGCCGACAGTCTTTGCAACGGTATTCGAGACCAGCGGTGTCTCGTGCCTCGTCTGGCCTACCTAAGCAGAGGGGATGGAATGATTTCAGACAATACGTGCAGTCAATTTGGTGTGCGCCTCCACCTTGACATTCGGTGTGGCTACACTTCAGGACTTGAGTGTTCGAACCAGAGTCACTAGAAATGTCTGATGCTGCATTGATCTCTGGATTTGACATGGCTATTGTTTCTTTGGTGCCACTGGTTATTAATGGACTCCCCGAAGTCCGGTGGGTTATACAGGTAGACTCTAGGGTCTCGGGATCGGGTGACCTTGTTCGGCCTTTTACTGAGCAGTCAGTTAGTTGACGCCCCACATTGGACACCAGAAAATCACTGACGCGTGTCCATTTAGCTAAGACTGGATCACGGTCGTGTGGGTTTGGTTACACTTAGGTCGTTTGTGCATGCTGGTTAGCTTATGCTTACTTACAACTGGATATAGCGGTCAGGTACGTGGCCTTACGAGTTGGTACAGCATTCTCAATTATACGGTTTACTAGTCCCTCGGATGGGTCTAGCTTGTGACTTGTTTCGGAGCTAGTCATAGTCGATGACGGGTGGGAGGTGCTAGAGGTTGATGCCTTGTCGGTTTGCGGGCGAGGGGTTGCGGGATATAGCTGATATCATTGCTTGTCTTCCACTTGGGCGGTAGCAAGGGCATGACGTGACACAATGCAGAACTCGCCGTTCCAGTTTTCTGATGCCCTGCTCCAGAAGTTACTATTAGAAATGCCTAGCCGGTTCTTGGTCTTGTTCAGTATCTCTCTTACCACTGGATGACAGGTCGAGTGTGTATGTAGCTGTGCTGACAAGAAAATAGCTGGGTTAATGGCAGTTGTCGTAGGTGGTGCCAGTGACCGAAGTAAGGCGGCGTGATCTCGTTCGGCTCGTCGGCTAGCTGTAAGTGGGGTTAGACCAGCCAGTTGTCTGGCAGCAAGGCGCGCAACTCTTTGCTCATCTCTCCTGGCGCTGTGCGTCACCTTGAATGGCATAGAGCGGGTGTAATTACGGAGAAACTTGAAAGGAGTACGATGGATGCTGATAGCCCTAACTTAGTATTGCCTGGCAACAGTCTTGCCAACGTGAGCTCCAGTGCTTCAGAATATCCCCCACTGTTGTGGGCTGATCAGAAGCGCTGGAGCCGTGTGGGTTGCCAAGACTATCACTGGGTATGCAATCCCAATCAAGGCCAGGTGGTAGCACTGAAGCAAATACCCCCGCCAGCACCCAGGTGCTCCGGTAATGATACAACTCAGATGTATCGTCTCTCCCTGATTGAGAAGTGTTGCTAGTGGTCGTCGCTCATTTATTATATTCCTCCAGTACCTGTATACTTGATAGGAATAGAATAGCTGGCCATCTAATGGGTGTGTTTTCAACTTGGAGCCACCTGAGGGGGAGTCTCCAGTTGTAGCTATTTGCAGAATAAGAATACTTTCCCGGTTCTGGTTGGCGGTACTCAACTTGAGGTTCTCCCACTAATTGGTGACAGATTACCCTATGAATGAGACTCGAGGGTAAGAGAAAAACAGCAGTGTTTATTAAAAAACTTATTAAACACGGTGACACATGCTATCCTGCCAGGCAGATCGGTGGTTGGAAGTAATCCAATGGTATCCAGATGTAGGTAGCCTTGTTTTAAGCTAAGTGGGGAAGTTTAAGTGAAAACTGACGAAGATTACTTAAATACAAACCTAACTTTATATAGAGGTTGTCTGTAGGAGACAGAGAATTACGTGTGGTATGTATAATGCTACAGGAAGCTTCTGGTAGCTATTGGCATCACTGGAGCGTCCGGTAGCGGGGCTGCAGAGCTCTAACAGCGACGTCAATGGTGGCAGCCTCTGGTGGCTGCTGAACACTGTTAGGTTGTTGGCGACAGCCTCTGGAAGGGCTGTTGAAGGTCTCATAGTAGTCTATACTCCATCACCCAGGTGCTCGGATAAGACTGCAGGAACAACTGGCGAGGACCGCCGCGCATGGCCTTGTATAGCGAGGCAGCGCGTGTCATGGCTGCGGGGGAGGGTGTGTGACATCTCTCAGGTGCGAGGCTGAAGTGGGGGTAGCACCCTCTTGTCATCTCTCATCCTTCACGTATCCTCGGTGGCGCTCGTGCATGGCCCGAGGCGGCTGATGGTTTTTTGGCTCTCAGCGCGGTTAAGGGGGGGGTGATGCGCCGCTGTCTTTTGCAACCCCTCGTATCCACGTGTCTAGCTGCCCTCCAGGATTTTGGCAGACCGTTACTTCTGCGTACAAAATGGCACGGGGTTTGAATCTCACGTGTGTAAAAGTAGTACACTAGGGTTGCAGTGAGACAAGTCATAATCTTTTGTAGTTAATTGGTATAAGCGGCATGCATCAACATTCACCATGACTTATTGACATGAGGTGTGAAAACTTGGTTTCCATGGCCGAGCAGCTGCCCTTAAGCCATGCATCACACAGGCAAATGCTTAATTCTGCCTTGCATGGTGTAAGGTGCATCGAAACTGGACAATAAAACAGTGGAAAACCTTTGTGTGGAGTGATGGATCACTGTATACAATGTGGCGATCCGATAGTAGGGTATGTGTGTTGTGAATGCGTGGTGAACGACATCTACCAGTCTGTGCAGTGCTGACTGTGAAATTCGGAGGTGGTGGGGTTCAGTGCAGTTATGTTTCTCCTGGACGGGGTTTGGCCAACTTGTTTTACATGGTACTCTCAAGACACACGTTTAGTTGACATTTTAACTGCTTTCATGTAGCCTACAATCGAAGATGAGTTTGAGGATAACCATTGTATCTTTCAACAGGACCCAGCAATTGTCCATTCTACAGTGTATGAGTGAATGTTTTGACATGTTTTTGAACACAGACTTCATGCTAGTCACTACAGTGCCACATCGATACCTCTTTTCACTTTGATGCTTCAAAAAAAATGGTCTGCTATTCCTCAGAAAATCTTCCACCACCTGATTATGCCTGCGAGGGTGCAGGCTGTCATATGTGCTAAGAGTGGGCAGCCCAAATTATTTTTTTTTTTTTATATTCGGGTGGGTGTGCTGATACTTTAGGTCATATTGTAAAATTCTCATGCAAAATATTATTGAATACAGTTTACATGAATGCGGCATGATATACCTTTGGTCTAATTTTCTAAACTTAGTCAAGCTTTGTTTGCATTATGCAAAGAAGTAGGCTGAAAGTAGAACTTGCAGAGCTTCAAAAAGTTGTAGCAAACAATGAATGGACATCAGCCAGATGCTTAGTGAGTTGGGTAATGTTTAAAACTTGGAAGTTGTACGTACCCTTCAGATGGTGGAAAGCCTCACTACGCCTACTCTCTGGAAAGCCCAGAGAAGCAGCATTATCAATTATAATAGTCTCATTCAAGTATGATTTTTAGTGAGGGCCTCAGTGTGTCCAGAGAAACAGCACTATTGTAGGTAACCACTCATCCAGACTGAGAGAGCTGTTCCGAATGTGGCTAGTGTGATCCTGGAGGGCTTTGGAGCTCAGATTGCGTGTCAGAGAGGGTGTCATATTGTTAGCTAGGAACAAGGTGAACAGAAAGGTAAAAGATCAAGGTATAATTTATATGGGTTTATCAAGAATAAACCTCATTTAACCCAGTCTGTGCCCAGGATGCCTGAAGGGTGCTGGTAACCTGGCTGCCAAGAAGTCAATAATTCAAGTAGATCAGCGGGGCATGGAAGACCTTGGTCAGCACAGTTCTAAGTTCCAGTATGGTGGTACAGACTGTATCCGTAGACTGGGAAGATGCACCTTAAAAGTAACAGGATAGTGTGCAGAGCATGATAGATGGTCTTGCAGTTGTTTCTTGCAGGAAGATGTTTCTGTAGATGGCTGGACAGCACAGTAGGTAGGTACTATCTCTTAGGCAGCAAACTAGCCTGCATTATCCCTATTTTTTACCTGTCTGACCGCAGATGAGTGAGTTAGAGATTGCAATTGTGGTGAGAGAGATTGTTTCCCCACTGCACGAGCGCGATATACATTGAGTACTCCTGGCTCGAAGGCCGGTCCAAGGGGCTGCAGGCAACCAAACTACTAAAGCAGGCACTCATGCAGCATTGGTTGCGGGTGTCCAGGTGGCAGCAGATGTAACAGACCCACATTAAGGTGATGGCGGTAAAGTTAGGGGAGTATGGCGATGGTGGGACTAGCGTGGGGCAGGTTCAAAAGGGATCACGGACATCACCCGTGGCACTTCGAGATAATTGTGTTCTGAAAATCTGACTTTTTTTTTACATGCATTAGGCACACATACATCTTTTGCCCCAAACCTTCAGTAATAAAATATCTGGAGCAGCAATTTTCAGAATTGCCAGCATGTTGCCATTATACATTTCATAATTTGTAAGATATAGCACAAGAGAACAAAAGTACCAGCTTAGTGAGAAATAATTTGAGATTTTCAAGTAAGTAATAATTTAATTGTTGCTGCATCACTGCATAATTTCAAGTTTCTCACATGAATCAAAGATGATCAAATTCATACATGTACTTTTGCTTACTACTTTACACAAAAGGAGTAATGTCAGTATATTGAGACATCAGTGTACAAATCTCACCTTTTACCCATCTTTCCTTGACTGATAAATACAGTCCAGTGAATATATTCTTGTTCCAGAAAAATGTTTCTGTTCTTCTGAAAATATGCCATGTAGCATATAGTATTAGATAGCATAGCTTAGTAAGCAGTTCAGAAAGATATTTGTGATTATAATTATACTGTTGAACAAAATTTAATAAGGAAAAGAAATTTTCGTATTTGGATATGTAATTTTAATATTTCTGAACAGAATATTACTTTATTTTGGTAGATTAACACAGTTTATCATGATGAACTTTGTAAATTAAGAGTGCCACAGTAAAGCATAACATTAATAGTGTCGAGGGGTTTTAAATTACTGCGTTTCCCTACAGTTCAACAATTTTCATTGCAATTATAGTAGTGTCACTGCTGATGCTAATTGTTGTATGTTGGCAGTGCTGTGATCTTCCAAGGGTCCCGCTGCAGTGCTTGTAATCACCAACTGGAGCTGCCTTCCATCCACTTCCTGTGCCAGCACTCCTACCATCAGCAGTGAGTACCGCATGTTTTGTACACGCAGTGTTACAATCCGCTTTAGGCCATTTGCTTTCAATTGAGCATTATGAAAATATTTGGAAATGTTTCCTTCATTTTGTATTAGTGATGGGCGATTTTGATTTTTACAACTTCAAGTCTAATCAAGTTCTATGAAGTTTGAGTTAAATCGAGTTCTGAAAATTGAGAGTTTGCACCATAAATGTAAATGTTTCCAATATATACACAGCTGTAATGCCTGCCCCTTATAACTTCCTTCTCCTCTTATAGTTACGGTTTACCAAGAAAGAGAGTTTTTGGCTATTTTCTATCGATAAAAATAATCCTTTACCTGGTTAAATGATTCACAGTGCTACTTTCAAAGTTTTGTAATCTATCATTTATCAGTTATTACTCAAAGTTAGTGTGTGTCCCTGTGTGTGACGCATTGTCTGAAATCACTACAAAATAGACTTCGCCTCATCTGAACATGCCGGCACTTCAGTAAGGCCGGGTTAGAACAGTAATAGAGATTGACGCATGACGTCTTATATGCTTATTAATTAAACAACTGCTACTCATTACTGCAACTACATTGCTAGCAGTTGTCAACGGAGTTGAGTCACCGCCACCACCTACAAGATTGTTGTATCTACCGGGCCGGGCCTGGACATATGTCCCAATAATGGAATTTATTTTTGCCCGATGAGCCACCAGGACCATGCAAATGGTCAGGGGCTAGTACAGCAGCGTGCCGTGGGATGCCGCCACAAGTATGATGCCTAGATCCCACAGCTCTTCACTACACCGCACCCGCAAAGGATCTAGGCACCAAATTTGTAC
Source organism: Dryococelus australis (assembly GCA_029891345.1). NCBI lineage: Eukaryota > Metazoa > Arthropoda > Insecta > Phasmatodea > Phasmatidae > Dryococelus > Dryococelus australis. Next base: position 308,344,063 of record CM056994.1, on the reverse strand, counting down.
CTGCTAACCCTCTCTCCAGATGCCCTGTGCCAGTGAAGAAAAGGATGGGCGAGGAGTATAGGAGGAGATGCGCCCGGCCTCTGGATCATAAGTTCTGCTTCAGTTTTTGATCAAGTCTACTGACACCTGTCCTGGGCTCTCATCACAGAAGCAATTGGTGCCGAGGCCCGTACTTCTCCAGTTTACTTCACCGCTTCCACACGTGGCCGAAGATCCTCTCCAACCTGCATTTAAGGAAGAACTAGCAGTGTCATCAGAGCAGCACGTTGAGACATGTTCATTACCTTAATGGACACTAGAGAGTAGAGCTCGCCCCGAGGAATAAACATTAACACATGCACCAGCAACTGCCTACTCCCATAGCTTTGCACAGGTGCCTTCCCCTGTTAGAGCTAGGGTTTTACCTTCCGCCAACCCCTGTGTGGTTAGGAGGTAGTACTTCCACCATCTCTGTTTATTTTCCTTCACTGTAAAATAAACATTGGTCTTACATAACTTCTTGAGTATTACTCTGACCTCCTACATCTTGTCATCATCGGTTCTAACAGAGACAGCAGGAGACCAGGTTTTCTCTTTTTGAATCTACACAACAACATACAAAACATCCTTGGAAGGCCACCCATTCTCTGCCCCGTACAGTGAACAGTAGAGCCACGACACTAGGATACCGTCCCCTGGAAGGTGGCTGGCCAGCTTGAAGTCGCCACTGCCTCACTGCTCACTTCTGGTGCTGAGGAGGAGAAATTCTTCAGATCTGGGGAGACCAGTGACCTTCGTGACATTCACCTCATTAATATTGGAAGGCCACCAATTCCTTGCACTCAGATGGGAGGAACGGTAGAGCCACGACACCAGGTACACTCCTGGTGGGATTGGCTTTCCGGCTAGGGTGAACTACTCTCACAGCACACCTCGTGGTGCTGATGGAGTTATACTCTGGTGCAGGAGGGACCAACCTCATTGAGACAACACAGTGCAATTCCTGCAACAAACACTTTGCAGCTAGAGTTTTCCACATCTCTGGTGGAGAAGTCAAGAGTGAGGTGTGGTGTTGGCGGTAGCAATTGACACCTACACTGTACTCTAACACGTTGACTGCCTAACTCCTGCAGGCCCGAAATCAGGATTGAGCCAGATACCTTACACCCGTAGAGGTGGTGTTCAGAAGAAGGTTAAGAAGCCGAGGACTATCTCTAAGAATTCACAAGGGCTTACCATCCATCCCAGTGGATTCGGGCTACTGAGTCCACGCGAACAGGCTGCTTTTCTGCGATGACTTGCTGTTCCAGGACCAACTGTCACACCTACCACTTTGAGCTGCTCACCCATGTTGCGGAAGGATACCATCTAGTAATGCAGGAGATCCTGTTGTCCACCTACTCTGACTGTACCTAGTAGCTCCACACCAATAACAAACCCAAGCACCAGACATGCACACCCCATCCTCCAGTCAAGTGAGTAGATGTAAAAGGCCGATTCTGTACCACCTCACATTTTCATCAAAAAATCAAGCAATTTGAGGCCAAAATCAAACTTTTTTTTGCTCCAAATTCATGGTTTGAAATTTAAGAACTTAGGCATTCTATAAAACAAGCAAATTTACCCCAAAATCAAGCAATTTTACTCCTCCCACCACCATCACCAAAAAAAATAGCATGCAGGCTTTGTGCCACCTTAGAAACATTACATTTGAGCTAAAATCAAGCAAATTTCTTGATTTTCAAGCAAAATTTTCACGTTTTCTAGAAATAGCAATTTTGCAAACAAGCAAGTAAATTTAAGAGAAAATCAACAAAAATAATCAAAAATCGAATGAAAATATAAAAAAATGTAATTGCTAGAATTTATATATATTTTTTGGAGAGTTCTAGATGGACAAATTTTCCGTTTTTCATTTCTTTTAAGTCTTTATACATTATAAAAACCTTTTTTTCATTTATTAGTTTCAAATAATTTTTATCAAGTATCTTGACATAGTGCTCCAACAATGAAATTTTAAGTTTACCATCTAGAGTACTATTAATTTTTTTAACAAATATAAATTTCAAAATCTGTAGCAGTAAACCATTAATTTTTTTCTAGATTGTGTAGTTTGGGGAATTCAAGCAAATTGTTCAATTTGTTCAGCAGAGATTTTATTTTTTGTGTTATTTACAAAAAAAAATTACTAAAGAAAAGTATTTTTTAATTCCATCACTTTATTAATTTTCTAAATAAATACAATGGAAACTAATACCATATCTAAGCAATGTAAAAAATGTGGCAAAGTATTAAATATAGAAAGTTTTCACATGCATAAATACACACAAGACAAGTATTTTAACACTTGTAAAAAATGTTGTGCTGAATATGACAAAAATCAATATGAGTTTTAAAATAAAAGAGAAAACACTATGCGAATGTGGAAAATATATTTATAATCAACAGCTCGAAAACCATAAAAAAAAAACTAAATCACACAACACATCAATAGATATTCTAAATGAAATTCAAAAGGAGAATTATCCAACAAAAACATGCATAGTTTGTGATAAGAATAAATCTATAAAATTATTTTCTTATAATAAATCTTGTAAGGATCAACATACAACTATGCGTAAAAATTGTTTTAGTGGATATCTGAAGAATTATCATCTTAACAAATTAAATATGATTTCCCAATAATGTTAAACATCTTTTCGATGCTATTCCACTATTTTTTTTCTTATATTTTTTATTTTGTAATAAAAAAAATTTTCTTTTTAAATAAACAAATTTGGAGTCTTCGAAGACAATCATGTGTTGAGCGAAAAGACAGTGAGAGAGTTAAGAATTATAGGTAGAAGATTTGAAATTAAATATTTGCACAGGCTACGGAAAGCTGATTTAATTGCAGCTATTATACCATCTATACTAATATTATACAGAGGTAGTGTTTGTAACTTTGTGTGTTTGTGTGTTTGGATGTAGGAGGTAATCTTCGAAACTACTCATCCGATTTTAAAAATTCTTTCACCAGTAGAATGCTACGTTATCACTGAGTGTCATAGGCTATATTTTATTGTAAAAATCTATAGGGATCCCTACTAAAACTCCAATAATGTATCCCAAAGTGTAAATAAATGACCTATAAAATTCCTTACATTGCGTGCGCTGCGAAAACTATTGATGATAGAACAAAATAATGTACTACGGCTTTGCAGGACGGACAGATTCGGAAAATAAAACGTGCTGTGTGAGGCGCCAACCTTAGAAGCTCTACTGCCATTATGGGGAGAGTTACTTTTGTGTTTGCTGGGGATTTTCGGCAGACACTCCCTGCAGTTACAAAAGGGACGCGTGCAGATATCATCAAAGCATGTCTTAAATCATTTCCCTTATGGAGTTCTATTCAACACCTAAATTTGCGAACGAATATGAGAGCCTATCTTGGTGGAGACACGCAAAAAGATTTCCCACAACAATTGCTCAAACTTGGAGAAGGAGTTTTTCCTTCTCTAAATTTGGGCACTAATTCTGCTGAAATCATTTTAAATGAGACATTAGGTCAGATAGTCCACAGTCTGCAGCATCTTATAGAAGCAGTATATCCGGGCCTCGAAAATTTACTAGAAAGAGACTTTCACTGGTTGTGTTCCAGGGCAATAGTATCGCCTAGGAACGACACTGTCAATGAAATCAACAATCTCATTATACAAAGAGTTCCCGGCCAAGTCAAAACCCATAAGTCGATTGACACAGTCACCAATGTTGACGATGTTGTCCACTTTCCTCAAGATTTTCTAAATTCCCTTAATCCTTCTGGCTTGCCACCTCACTAACTATCATTAAAATTCGGTACTCCTATCATTCCCTAATAAAAGAAATAAGGCAACTAATGAAGCTTACTTAGTTAATAAAGCTTTTAAAAGTAGGATATCAACATATAACATTGAAAATTCTTTTAATTTTGTACAACCTGTTAATTTTTTTACTTCAGTAGAAAATAAGGTATTTGAGAAAATACATGAACATCTTATAAAATTTAGAGGGTTAAAAACCAACATTAAATTATATATAAATTGTTGTAATCAAGTAGAATTATTTACATTTCAATCACCAAACTATACAATATTAAATGATGGAGATATTAAAAGAATTTATAAATGCATAATACAAGAAATAATTACAAATTTTTCTGAATTCCAAAAAAGAGGTTCAGGGTGGACTTTAGGTAAAATAACGGGAATACAATTAGCAATAAATAAGTATAATCCATTAAATGTTGAATCATGTATTAAACTACCTACATTTATAAAGATTAAGAAAGCATGCATAAATATTAAAAACAATGATCAAAAATGCTTTCTTTGGACTGTGAAATCTGCATTATTTCCAGCAGACAGCCATTCAGATAAAGTAACCAAAATAAAAATGTGGGGCTTAATATTGATAAAGTAATAGATAAATTTGAATATCCAATTCAAATTGATGATATACCAAAGATAGAAAATCAAATTGATACTTCTATAAATGTATACTCTATTGAAGATGAAGGTAAGAAATCTATGGTATATCCACTAAAACTTCGAAAAAGTAAATAGGATAAGCACATAAATTTACTTTATTCAAAGAAGGTGATAACTCACATTATTGTTGGATTAAAGATTTACCAAGGTTAGTTTCAGCATAAAAAACTAATAAACAACATAAAACTTTTATACATGATATGTGCCTTCAAATATTTTATCCTCAAGAGGAATTAAGTAAACATACAGAAGACTGTTCAAAAAATGAAGCAGTAAAAATTTGGTTACCTTCAAAAGGAGAGCAAATATTTTTCAAAAATTATAAACGTACAATGAAGGTTCCATTCACAATATATGCCGATTTTGAATCTATTTTAAAGAAAATATCAACCACCAAACCAAATCCTAGGGAAATAAATTTAGTTTGCCGTTTCCACGCAGAAATATTGCAATTTCCCCTGCACCACGTGGTCTGTTACGAACTTCATCCAGCAGCATCCGTGCCACCTAAGCTTGTTTTCACACATGTGTGTGTTTATTGTAAATATTCATCTCATGTCCTATCTTATTTCATGTGTCATTCAAGGGTCTATGTAATTGTGTAATTAGTGTACAGTGCAATTACTCCCGCCCTAGCCAGCTCTGTGTATAGGCTGTCACCACACTAACCACATGCTGGAGGGCGAGCCCCGACGAGTTTGCGTTAGTGATGCCGAGTAATCACTCGAGTTAATGTGTATTAAGGGTATTCATTTGTAATTCACCATGTCCTGTCTTCAGGGAAAAACCATCAATCCACCCTAGCGCCTGTCGGCCCTCTTCCCTTGTGAAAACTGTGCTTTCACGCACCTCAGTGAGATCATCCATTTAGGCATGCGCTAGATTAATTACAGGTTGGGGAGCACCCAAGCAGAATTGGCTAGTCATGACCGAGATAACCATTTCTTTGGCACATTGATGTGTATAAACAATATCAATAAAAACAAGTCTACAGTGAACTCAATTTTTTATTAAGTAGTGACAGTGTCGTAGCCACATATGTTTTATCTATTGTTTATTTCAGTGATTTTATTAAAAGTTTAGTATTACCAACATGTTTGTAAGTATGCACGGGTGAGATGGACACACAGAACCCACAACATCCCTGAAAACCCTGAGTGTCAATAATGCGGTGATTCGGAAGCACCGCTGGCGCCCAAATTACCAATAAGTATTTGTGTCATCGTTTGTGTTGTGTCTCACCCGACGGCGTCAATTTATTTAATTAATAGTTTTATGTTTTCGGAATGCAACATTTGTGTCTATAACAAAATCTTTGTAATTTTCATAGTCATTATCGGTGAAATTATCCTCAAGATCTTCATCTTTTTCTTTTGTTAACAAGTTAGAAAGCCCTTATGTTAATGGATATTCTTTACCATTAACAGATAGTTTATCATATTTATCTTTACTTCCATATCTACAATGTATAAATTACAATTTTTTGCGCGTAAACCATATAGTGTTTTTAATGCTATTTTTTCAGAAATTTATTTTCCGAGATTTATAGTAGAAACACCTGCTGTAAGTGGTAAATTTTTCAATGGTGCAGTTCCCATTTACTCTTCCAAATTAGGAGATTCTTGTTCTGCAAATAATTATTTTTCAAATTACGTTTCTTCTGGTATTGGTGGATAATCAAAATTTTTTGCAGTAGCATAATGATTTTTTTTTCCTCCATATTATACCTCATGGTTAATTTGTTTATGAAACAAAAAATGCAGATGGTGCAGTTCAGAAAAGCTACCAGGTAAAATTGTTATTGAAAAATTAGAAATGATGTTGCCTATTGTTGAATACAAATCTAACACAGCAATTGCAATTAAAGGAAAAAGATATAAAAATCCTAAATTTCATATTGGTTTTTTAAGTATGGGCAATTTTTAGAAAAAGGAGTTTCTGCTGGGAAACTGTTATTAACTTTGTATTAAAAGATCAGTTTAATAATTTGCAATTTGACATGCCTGATTTTGTAATTATGAGTTTCCAAACTAATAGAAAAAATTGTGCCGAGCAATATGTGCATGCTTAAATGTTTGAGCATTGTAATTTGCAAAGTATTTTTGTTAAAAATGGTAGAAATGAAATTTTTCTAAAGGAATATTCGAATCTAAATATTGAAAATGATCTTTGTCTTAAAATGTTTCTCGCTTTTAATGAAATAAGAAATTTAAGAACAAAATTGGATACTATATATAGAAATAATAAACTTTATTATACGCCAACTACAAACTATCATGGCGATATCAATTATTATTCATTTTGGGAACCAAGACCTTTATATGTTATTGACTGCCTGTATAGAAAAATAGCAGTAGTTAAAGATAAAACAAATATAAAAATTAGTTCAGGTTTTAAAAAATCTGTTCAGGCTGGTACAATTTGTAATGTTATTTTAATTAGCCAAAAAAAATTAACTTATGATTATTTGAAAGAAAATATCACTGAAGATATATAAATTTTTAATTTTATTAAATGGATAAAGTAAACGATTTTACAGAAACAAGAAATTGTTTCGATATTTTAATACAGTTTTTTAGACTTATAGTTGAATGGTTACATTTAGAATTTTCTCACTTTTAATATTTTCACTTGATTTTGCTTTATTTTGTCTTAAATTTGCTTGCTGGCTTGCAAAATTGCTATTTCGAGAAAACTTGAAAATTTTGCTTGAAAATCAAGAAATTTGCATGATTTTATCTTAAAATTTAATGTTTTTAAGGTGGTACACAGTCTGCACGCTACTATTGAAAAAAGTGGTAAATTTGCTTGATTGTGGTAAATTAGCTTGTTCTTTAGAATGCTTAAGTTCTTAATTTTCAAACCACCATTTTGGAGCAAAAAACCTTGTTTTTGGCCTCAAATTGCTTGTTTTTTCGATGAAAATGTGGGGTGGTCCAGAATCGGCCTTATACATCTACTCAAGTGCTACTAGGGTCAAGGGAACCACGCTAGTACAGCCACCTGCAGGACATACACGCTGTCCCGCTAGCATTAACTCTGTTGTACCACCTAAGTCTGCACCATAAAGAGTAAAACTGTCAGTCGGACTTAATGCCTAGCCAGTGGCCTACTAGGCCAGTGCTGTACTCCAGTCAGGCACCAGTGCCTAGAGACTAATAACCACCCAGAGACGCAACTTGCCTAGTGTCAAACGAGTTACGTAAAGACGTGGGCAGCCAATCAGCCAGGATTGTCACGCATCAAGGGAGGGTAGTTTCTGGCATCCAATGTGGGGAGTCCGCCGTAATATTGAAAATAATTAAACCAAACCAAGTCAGCACGAAACCCCAAGTCGAGAGAACTAGCCAGGGTTCACTTATAGAAACTCAGGCCAGACTTTGGGGAGTCACTAAACACTCTGTGGTGCTCAATAACCCCTAAAGATGTTTGACACCAACGAGTCAACGAATGAGCATGCCAAAAAGACCATGGACTCTACTACTAGCATCCGCTGCGCCAAGGCAGGATGCCCCGGAGGAGGGGTTCACTGAATCAAGTGCACATATTGCCAGCGCCAGTTCCATTACGCCTGTTTAGGTTGGGATGATTTAGTTCACCACGCCGATGTGAGGACTGCCGAATAAGACAGACGGCCTATTGTTGCTGGGCGACCTGCCAAGGACAAGGGCAGTTCACTGTTCAATGTATTGTCTGTGCTGAAACATTTCATCACCTATTGCAATGGATGGCCCAATGAGCAGGTGGCCCGACCAGGAATGGTATACAGGTGTGAGGTCTGTCAGCGGGCCGCCGAATACCAACCACACAACCCCGGATACAGTCCAAAAACCGAATCCAGCCGCTCAACAGGAGAGCCACAGATTCCCGACTATGCGGGCCGTAGGCATGAAGACCCGCTTGTTTTCCTTTTCAAAGAGCAAGAAGTACCTCCAAAACAGTGGATTAAGCTAACCCAAGGACACCTTATTAAAGGCAAAGCACTTGACTGATGGGGAAAATACGGGAAGTTCATCACAGAATGAACGCAACCCTGGAATAGGCTAGCTACGGAATTCTTCGGAGAAGAGGTGCTAGCCAAACTCACCATGGCATTTTACAGCCATTCCCAAACCCTCAGAGAAGAAACTGAAATTTTAATTCGCCGCAAAGTACAAATGTTTCGGCAGATTTTCCCGCAAGAAACAGAAGAGAGCTGTGTACGACACACAACACGCATGCTGTTGCCTCAACTAAGAAATCTCTTGATTTTATCCAAGCCACAAGACGTGGATGAGTTGGTGGACCGGGCACGAGAGATCGAGCGAAATCTACAGGAGCAAGCCTGTCTAGAACGTCCAAAAATGAGCAAGTCTGCGGAAGCAGAGAAACCCCAAGAAAAGAAGGTCAAGGCACCTTCACCGACGCAGCCAGTGCGTAATCTCCTGAGGTGTTGGTTCTGTCCCGGCTATCACTTTCACAAGGATTGCCCAACACGGCCGGTGTCACACTGTCGCACGGAAGAAGGGGGCGCAACTGGTGGTCAGTGACCCACTCTGAACCAGCAGAAAGGATCCTCCCAGTGGGGAAATTCCGATGTCGGTGGATTAAAAGGGCTGATCCCACTGGAACCCAAGGGCCCGTAATCCAACTAATGAATGAAGAAGCAGAACCCCTGGAGGCACCATGCGTCAAAGTCATTATATACAACCAAAGTGTCATAGTACTGTTGGATTACGCCACCACCGGAAACTTCGTACGTAGTGACCTTCTTACCGCAGAACAATGGAAAACCATACGTCCTCAGTTAAAAACAGTTCTGATGGCCAAACCTGACTGCACCCTTGCTGTGGATGGGTGGATAACCATGAGTTTAACAATCCAGAAAATAACCAACATGGCCGAATTCATTGTGGCCCCCTGGACTCCAGGAAATGGTCATCCACGGCTACCTGTGGCTCCGCCAACAACAATGTGTAATGGACCTTGGTCAGCGCAAGGTCTACCTAAGCCACAAACACCGAGTCTCGGTCAACTGGGAGCATAGCCCACAAGCCGTAACCGCCCCGCTGCTGCTAGCAACAGAAGTCAACCATGACCTGGAGGATGACTATAAATTACAACAATTGAAGCAAGTTTTGGACAAGTACGTGGGGGAATTCGGATAAAAAGGAACACTATGCCAGACAAGGATAATACAACACGAAATATGGCTTACCACAATGACTTCAAAGGATTTTAAATAGAAACAGTGAACAAATCGTTACACTATGTTAAGAATATCACTAACCGTGAAGTTAAGGGCTTAGGCCTATATGAATAAAATGGTAGAGAATGTCTTTATGTTGACATGGACATCACTGTCGTTCATCATTTCACAGTCCAAAAAAATTATTGACTCAGTCACTGGTATGGGAAAGGAAGAAGACAATGACAGCAGTGATGGCGATGTCAAACCACCCATGAAAATCACGCAGGACAAGTGTCTTCACCATGTGTAACATTTAATGGCTGGTCTGTAGCAGCTCTGAACAACAAATCATGTCTGTACATGATTCAGAAGCAGCTAATAAACTATAAACCCAGACAATTGAAACAACAACGTCTGAAGGACATGTTTACAAAAATTTCCACCAGTGGAGTACGAGCACTACTGAAGGAAGTTATGCAACACCCGGTGCAAGCGACTGTAGACTTTATGACACGTAAACAAACACAAGTGATATTTCTTACCTTATGAACCCAGCTGTTCAAATCCTTTTATGTAAGTTTTATAGCTGTGTAAATAATTTTATTTTATACAACATTACAAGCCGGTAACAAGTAATTCTGCCAATTACACATCAGAAAGACATACAGTTTATAATATGTATGTACCTTTATGTAAACTGCAGTGTTTTTGCTTGTTGCTGAGGATATGTAATACGTAAACAGGGAAGCTACTGGCATGACACACAGCGCAACTGGTTACAGCTGGTTCGTGAGTCTGTGACCTACGTTTCATGGGCAGCTGTGGTGTGTGAGAAGTGATGGACGGATGGCACATTGTGTAGGGAGGAAGATCAGCTGGCGCCGCATCACAGAACTGCCATTAGCCGAGTTATTAATTATTTACATTGACATGTTTTGATGTGTGCAAACTTTATTTTTGCAGTGTTTTAGTAATGACAAACAATGTAAAATAAAATGTATTGCACACAATGTATGTTTTATACCATATTTGCTATTAATATACTAACAAAAATGCTTTCCTTCCGCAATTCAGAATATTCAGATATCAGGAAAGCATTGTCCCCCGAACATTGTGAATACATGGTGGAGAAGTGTATTATGGTTTTCTCTCATTCAGTTATGTATTAACAAACAGGTAACTGTAATTGTGATTCCTGTTGTGTTGGTCAGTTGCTTCCAGAGCTATGCTGAAAATGAGAATGAGTGCCCAGCCTGCTTGTCTGAGAACAAGAAGATCCTGGACATCATCCGCTCTCAGGTATGCAAATCACTTGTATAGTGTATGTGCCAAGAATGTTTAGCCATCTGTGAAAATTCTGTTTCAACTTAATTTGTATTCTACATAAAGTGGAATCTGTGTATACTGGAAAAAATATCCCTCAAAGATTTTTAGTGGTCCTGGCAAAATTCCTATATACATAAATAATTATAAAATTATGTCCTTTTATCCTGTATGGAATATTGTATCAATTGAAAAGTCTTTTAGTCCCTACATGTAAGATTCTGCAGCTATTGTTAGTAACCTGATTGTTTATGCAAATGTCTAATAACTGGGCATAAAATGCGTTAAGCACGGTTCTCTCCAATCCAGATAAAACTTGAGAGTCGGGCAGTACCTTGTTCCCTCCCCTTACACACCTGAGAGGGGAAGCATATACTTGAGCTGCCCTTTTCACCAGAAATTGTTTGAACATCTAGTGACTCGTATTACCAAGTGTGGAAGTTAATTTTCATTGGTTTCTTGTGAGGAGATTGGAGGATTTATACTAATTTATATCAATATACACACAACTTCTGAATAAACTGATATTCTGGAAGGGCCTTGTTTAACACCTTTATCACCAAATAATGCATAAGCAACTTGCAGCATAACTTGCGACAGGCGTACTACCAGGTCTGGCTGGTCCCTGTAATTAGTCTGAAAGAATGCAGGTGAAAACAACATAGAATGATGCTTCTGAATAATTACTGTTGAACAATGTTAGTAGAAACACGAAAAATACTGCAAGATTTTGATGCATGACAGTCCCGGCTGGTTAACTGTCCCTGTCTCTGGTGACTTACTCGACGCTAGGCGAGTCATGTTTCAGGGTAGATATTCATCTCGGGGCACTGGGGCCCGCCCAGAGTTCAACACTGGCCTGGTTGCTCATTCACTTGGTACAAAGTCTGGTTCAGCAAGTTTCACACTGCGTGGAGTGGGTTTTGGTGGTGGTGCAGTGGAGATGCGTGACTTCGGTTGGTGGCTGTACTACCTCTGTTCCCACTGTCTGGGTGGCACTTGACTGAGGGTGTGTGTGCGCGCGCATGTGTGTGTGTGTGCGTGCATGTGCATGTTTTTTTTTCTAATGTGCTGGTGGACCTCTCGTCAAACAGCACCTCTCGCACTATGGGATGATACCCTTTCGCAACTTCGGTAGGTGGCTCAAACAAATCCACTGGCATGACGGTTGGTACAGTTATGTTGAGTCAGCTCAGCAATACAACCTGTTCTCATCGATTCAGCAGTCTGGACCCGCTAGGAAGGATACGTAGCCCCTGTGGATTCTTTGAGATAGCCCTCGCCTTCGTGGCCCATCTCTCAACTCCACCCCTACGGGTGTAAGGCATTAAGAACAAAATTCGGGGCTGCAGGAGGCAGGCAATTGACGTGTACATGTCCAAGTGTGGGTGCTAATTACTGCCGCCAACACCGTGCTTCACTCGTGACTCTTCCACTAGGGTGGAGAAGGTTTGAGCGGCAAAGCGTTGGTTGCAGGAACCGCATGGTGTTGTCCCACTGGGGTTGGTTTCCTTGCACCAGAGCGCAACCCTCTCGGCACCACAAAGTGAGCGGTGAGAGTTGAGCACACTAACTGGCAAGCCGATCCCACCGGGAGCATACCAAGTTTTGTGGCTCTGCCATTCCTTCCAACTGGTGCAAGGAATGGGTGGCCTTCCAATTCTGGTGAGGTGAGTGGTCACTGGTCTCCCTGGACTCCAAGAAGTTCCCCTCCTTGGCACCACGAAGTGAGTGGTTGGGCCGGGGGGGGGGGGGTGACTTAGAGCCGGCAAGTCAACTTCCATGGGACGGTATCCTAATCCTAATGTCGTGGCTCTACCGTTCACTGCGCAGGGCAGATAATGGGTGGCCTTCCAAGGATGTTCTGTTGTGTTGTACATGTGTGATGAAAACACAAGAGCACAAACGGATTCAGTTTCAATTTGCGTTTATTCAGTTTTCCATTTCCTCAGATCACAGATTTTATCAAATTTTATTAATATTAAAAACATTTAAAAAGGCAACTCTGGCACCAAATGGTTATCAAAGCAGGATGCTCCAATAAAACAGTAATATTACACATTCTTGCAAACTGACAGAAATTTAGACCAAGCACATGGATACTCAATTGAAAAGATACAAGCGACAAGATAATTGAGTATTTGAACTCTTTCAAGCCTTCAAAATTGAATAAATTATCACAGCAAAATTGATATAATTAAAATATATTGAAGTATAAATAAATACTTGATCTCAAACAGCCAAACATGAACATTTTAAAAGAAAGTTGCGTCAGATGGGGCGCAATAGTCTTTCCAAAGCCCATCTGAACTAAAAACAATATGTCCACACAACATTTATAAAACACAATTTAAAACTCGTTAAAACAGTTCTATCATCAATGATTCCAAGTGTAAAGGCACTCGCTGATGGGTTATTAATTATTTAAAACTTTCACATAGCACAAGTCGATGCGGTCCCAATTCAATGCCATGAAGTTTTCAGGCGACAAGCAGCTAGGAATTCACATTACTTCAACAAGTAGACCATTTTAAAGCAAATGAGCTATGGACACCACATACTGCAAGTTACTCCAAACTTAATTTTGAAAAATACCAAGGAAATGCCAAACAGAATTTAGTGAGGGGAGAGGAAGCCAAGGCAATTGCAGGTGGAGCAGCAGTTCAAAATCTTTACACCAGATCAGCGCACTGTATAACGCTGGCAGCGCAAGCCGCACACATGTAAATTCACTACGTTCTAACCCTGTCTCCTGCTGATTCCTTTAGCTCCGATAATGACACAAGGAAGGAACTCTCAGTGAAAGTGAAGAGATCTGGTAAGATCAATGTTTATTGACCCTAAGGAAATAAACACAGATGGTAGAAGTACTGTCTCCTAAATTCACAAGGGCTAGGTAGAAGGTGAACACACTAGCATAAACAGGGAAGGTGCTCTGTGCAAATCTATAGGAGGAGGCAGTAGCTAGTACATGTTGCGTATGATAATTCCTTGGCGGCGAGCTGTACTCTCTGTGTGTCCGTAAGGGACAGAACGTGTCTCAGTTTGAAGCTAGTGATGCTGCTGATTCTCCCTTAGGTAGTGTAGGAGAATAATCTTTGGCCCCATGAGTTGAGCGGTTAAGAAATCGGAGAGGTGTGAGCCTTGGCACCAATATCTGGAGCAATGAGAGCTCAGGAGAAGAGTCAGAAGACTAGATCGAGAACTGAAGCAGAACTGACTATCGGGAGGCCGAGACGCATCTCCTTTTATACTCCTCGGCTATAATTTCCTTCACTGGCATAGGACGTCTGGAGAGGAGGTTTGCAGGTGCAAGCACAGTGCCTAGATCCTTGGTGCGAGCAGTATAGTGGAGAGAAGTGGTGTCTAAGCATCTTACTTGTGGTGACATCCTGCGGCACACTGCTGTACTCGCCACAGACCTCTTGCATGGTCCAGGTTGCTCATCGGATGAAAATAAATATTATTATTGGGACGTCTGTCCCAGTCTAGTAGATACAACAGTCTTGTAGGCGGTGGCGGCGGTAACTCAACTATGTAGACAAACTGCCAGGGATGCAGTTGCGCTGATGAGTAGCAGTCGTTTATTAATGCTGTGAAAGACGTCATGCCTCAATTTATTGTCCCTCTGGCAAAATAAACACACACAGCATGAATGTTGATTGTGGAGAAGGCTCTCAATCACTTGATTATTCTACTGACTGCCTGATACAAATATGAAAGGAACTAAAGCAGCACTGCAAGCACAGCGGCTGATGACTCTTTAGGAGTGTTGGCTGGCTAAACTTTGCTAACTGCTCTCAAGGACTAAGATACTCAGGTCTTCTCAAGTGGAAGATGGAGCTCTGGAAGGATGACTGGGGGGGGGGGGGGGGGTGTGCCAGAGATTAACTAGCATTTTTCTGCCTGCAGCACAGTATATAGGCACTGTGATGGGCCAGGAGTGCACTGGGTCTCCTCAGCCATCCCCACCTCTTCTCATCAACATGGACATGCTGCGCTGGAAACAATGGGGAAGGGGCTGTGGGTAGCATGTGTGTCTGGCCATGTGCACTCAGGGAAGTAGGTGGTGGGAAGATACTTCGCTGTTCTGTTGTAACAGTCTTCCCTTCATATATCCTTCCCTGCCAGTGTCGCTGCCATCTGGTGTAATTATTGATTATAAACAAGACAATTTTAGCAGCTGGTGTTGGTGGTCAGGAGTTAAGACATGTGTTGAAATAACCACTGTTCTTTTTCCTGTTATAAAAAACAATGCTAAAGATGGTTTGAGCATTCACCTTTAATAGCTGTGAATTGCTGATATACTTGCCTGTTAAGTAAAGGTATGTTTTTCAGACAATAGTGTACAGTGGACTGTCAATGTACCGGAAACACGTGTACAGACCTTTCAACCCTCCTGATTTTGGGTGCAGACTCGTGATTTTCTAGGTTGTCTACCGCCCTTTGGATTTTTCGTAAAAATCTCCCGATTTTCTATTGTATTCCATATCAGATACCCTCTATTTCTATTTGTTAGCTCAAGCAGTAAATGTAATTGATTAATGCAGTTAAGGTCATGGCAGAAGCATAACATCATTTGCCCACCCATAATACAATTGATTATCAATTGTGGTAATCATACCTCGTGATTTGTTTGTGAGATGTTAGCGCCATTTTCGTCAGTTCCATCAGTGATTGTTTTTCAGTGAGTTTGAAGTGAAAAGCATCATGCGTAATTTGAAAATGTTGAAAAAATATGAAACTATTGACATACATGCATTTTCTGTTGAGTATCCATCTATAAAAGCTGCCACTTAAGCTTTTTGTTTTGTGTGTAGGTGTGATTTTTCTGTGGCACATGGCGGTAAAGGTGATGTTAAACATATGCAAACAAAATAACACAAGTAAAACACGGCGTATGTAGAAGGAAATCACAAGCTGGGTTTTTGTGTTAAAGAAGATGACTGCAAAAGAGTTACATGTGCATATTATCTATTCACTTCTTTCATCATCGAACATAACCTCCCTTTCAATTGCGCTGACTAAGCTAGGCTATTGTTGAGAAAAAATTTTCCAGACATTCAGATAGCCAAAAAGTATGGGTGTGCCAGAACAAAAATAGCAGCAATTGTATCCGAATTGAGCATTAATAAAAAAAAAAAAATTATTGAAATTCTGTAGAATTCCGTATTTTGTATTTCTACAGACGGTAGTAGCAAGAGTGAAGCCAAGCTGTACCTTATTGTAGTCAGAGTGTACAAAAAATTTCTCACCAAATCGGAAATTGCTAACTTTTTGTTGCTCCATTAGAAGATGATGCGACAGATCAGAACACTGGTAAATCTTTTTA
The DNA here is from genome assembly GCA_029891345.1 of Dryococelus australis. Lineage (NCBI taxonomy): Eukaryota > Metazoa > Arthropoda > Insecta > Phasmatodea > Phasmatidae > Dryococelus > Dryococelus australis. The sequence goes on along the minus strand of CM056994.1, from coordinate 308,327,751 downwards.
TTACCACCCTTACATCATGTGATATTCCACTGTTGAATTGTTTGGTCCTAAGTGCAGACAGTGCACCTATAATGTTGGGTATAAAGAATGGCCTGCAGCTGTCTTGAAAAGGGAGATAGAAAATATCATAATAAAGGGCTGCCCATGTCATGTAATAAATTTAGCAGATGAAAAGGAAGCAGTATGCCTTCCCATGAAGATTTACGAGTATTTAATTTCTATTTATTATTATTTAGAGGAAAGTGCCTAAAGGAAAACGCACTTCAAACATTTCCAGGAGCTGCACAACACAGAAGTGAGAAAGATTTTAAAACATGTGAACACCCGTTTCTTTGGGAAGGTGTTTAATTAGATTGTTGCAGCAGGGGCAACCCCTTGCTAGTTTTTTTAGAACTGAAGTGTGTTTTGAAGGGTTAACAAGCAAGTAGTAGCAACCCCCTCCCCAAAAAATACACACACACACACACACACTTCAGTAAATTACAGCCTTTTGATGGGAAGAAAGATTATTTATGTTTCTTTCATCTGATTTGAATAAGGCATTCAGCTTATTTTTTTCAAATACTGTTCCATCATTTGAAGCACCAAATGTACTTCTCCAATCAAGTGTGCCTCAGATACATGTGTTGAGGTCAGTTTTGCTTTGTAAACATAATGTCAAAATTTGTTAAGGCAGCAGCAGTCAAATGTGCATCTTCATTTTTAGATGTTGACTACCACAGCAAAGTCAATCAGAAAAATGACTCTGATATAATGATAAGCAGTGCAACAACTGAAATTGTGGCAACACTGAAACAAGAAGACATGTTGAATTTCTTTGATTCCGTAACAAAATGCTATTCAAGAAGTTGTGATTACATTATACACAAATTTCCATTTTAAAATTAAGTTTTTTTAATGCCAAAGTTGCAAATATTTTGTCAGTTTGCACTGCTTCATTTTAGAGTGTAAAATTTTTTGTGGAAAAATTCCCAGTCATTTTCGCATGCACTGGACAAGATTTGGATGAAGAATTAGATGCACTGCAGTCCCCATTTTGTAATTTCCAACATGAGTCAGAACTACCACGTGACATTTCCAGTTAGTATAAAATAGAAGTAAAGTGGAGTTTGGTGGTTTAAGTTAAAGCTGCAGACGGGACACTGAAATATGCTAAATTAGCCAGGGTGATACTTTTGATTTTGACAATACCAGACAGTAACGCATCTTGTGAGAGAGTGTTCAGCCAGGTCACAAAAACACACACACTGTTCAGGTCAGCTCTCGTCCACTCTTCTAGCCAGGCTCCTCAAGCCAACAGGCACCTTCACCTGTCTTGCTTTTGTACAAAGTCAGTTGAACACCTAGTGTGTGTAAAGATTGGAGGTGGTACGGGTCACAGTGTTCTGTTCTCAAGGGAATAAAACACGTCGTCTAGCTAACTTCTGTCTTTCCTTGCTCTGTAGTAAACATAAACTTTTTCCCTAACCTGGTAAGCATCATCCTCAAAGGAAGTGTGAATTGGCAACAGTTTCTGTAGAACTGCGGGCATTCACTAACCAGGACGGCATGTACGTCACACAAGAAGTTCAACAGCTATCCATACAATGGACCCGGTACGTAAAGGTCCCTATTATGCAAATATAGTAGAGCCCCAACCACTAGAAACACACACAATGAAACTTCGTGGCCAACTAAATCACCTAACCCATTCCCTGTAGAGCGTATAAACTCGCCGGAGTGGGTGCTAGGTCTATAGAGGCTTGACGTAGGTACTTCTGGAGTACTCTTTAGGTAGGGCTTTGTTGCCTCCCACACTCTACAGGATGAACACTAACACCTTTCCTGTCCATGACATTCGCTCACCGACGAGGGAGTAGGAAAAACGCCCAGAGGACAGCTGCTATCCTTACATCTCGCCATCCCCTAAGTAATCAATCTACACCAGCCCTCAGCTGCAAGTCCCTGTGGGAGAGAGCACAAGCTGCCCAGCAATTAATGGAACCCCACTCTGCCACCCTCCCTCCCAACCTGTTTGGCCTCTCGGTTAGGGTTCCCGGAGCTGCTCATCCCGCCATCAAACTACTCTGCCAGGGGTACACTTTCCCCTTGGGTGTGGTCCCGTTTGACTCGCTGGGCACCAGCAAGGCACCAGCGGACCATGTGCCTGCCAGCCGGCCAGCATGCCGGTCACCAGCAGACGACAGCCGAGCTAGCCTGCCCAGCCGTTCGCTCCAGCCGGAACCAAAGTCTTCCAGCCAGGGCCAGCATCTGCCGAAAGGGAGCGACACCAGTGGTAAGCTAGCCCAAACCCGTGTGCCCAACTCCTGGAAGCATTACCTCACCCTCACAGATATTGTACGAATTAGGCACCAGACATGCCCAACATTATTTAAGGGACCAGTGCGAGGCCAATGGGTCATACTACAGATGCCTTCACAGTAGAGTCCGCCCCCAACCTGTGAAACTGACCTGGCGCAGAATTAAACACCACCTTACTCTTTCACGTGACGTCCCTCCCTCTCCGTAGGTCATAACAAGTCAACTTGTGTTTATATACCATGTGTATGTGTGTGTATATGCATGTCTCTCTCTCTCTCTCTCTCTCTCTCTCTCTATATATATATATATATATATATATATATATATATGTAGACACGCACATACACAGTTACAGGTACTGATTTTTTCAATTGTTTATTTTAGAGTGCTCACTTTATCTGAACCATCTCTAATGTTCGTGCATTAACTGATATTGTATATTTGGTGGCTTTACGTATATATATATATATATTGCCTCCACCATGTGTTGATTACTATAATGGTTCTGTGTATTACTTGTGGTTTTTTTTTTGGAAGTTATGATTTGTATGCACTGAAAGTTGGGTACATGATTAAATACTATGATTTTTCATAATTATACACAAATGTTATGTTGGATTTATAACTTTCATCATAATTTTATAAGGTGGTAGCAAGAGAGAAACACTGACAAAACTCTGACTCCAACCGTAGCAGTACTTTTATGAGTGAATATTGTGAATGCTATTAATAGTAGTTTTTTTTGTGTCCCAGGAGCAGAGTCGTGACCTTCACGAGACGTTCCATAGCCAGCTGGAACGTGCAGAGGATGGTTTCTCATTAGTCGCAGACTACTTTGGACGAGGAGTGTTCAATAAGCTCACTGTTATTACAGACTCACTACGTAAGTCATGCATTTATCTTCCTCCTCTATGCAGTGCCTTGTCCCTCTGGTGTAATTTTCTAGACTCTGTTAAACTTAGTTTGTAGGAGGTAGAGGAATATCCTGGTAGAACTTTAGCAGGGTTTCAAAAAAGTTATATATATATATATATATATATATATATATATATATATATATATATATATATATATATATATATATATATATATATATATATATATATATATATTTGTTGTCATAACTGGGACACAACACTTCGCAGTGGCTGCAGTCACAGTAGTTGGCAGTTATACCCAGGAAGGAAATGTACAAAGTTAAATGTGTACTTCTTGGCCAGGACCTACATTTCCTCTCCATTGAATAGATGGATGAGATGAAAGTATGGCAGAATTATTTTTCCATTGCCCACAATTTAGGTAGCAACTGGGTAGTTCCAAACTGCAAGTATAAGGTGGGTAGAAGTAGAACATCTCCTGCCGCAACTGAAAAAGATTTCCTTGTAAGCCTCTGCCACAGCTGTGCTCTCCCAAAGGATAACTAAATGATGCTACATGCCACTGGGTTTTAATGCAGAGGAGCCCTTCACAGACACTCGCATGGTAAGGATGCGCGTTCTATAGGAGCAAGCCACATCATCTCCTGCCGCGCCAGTCATCTGCGCATAGAGGTTGCACTCATCTGTCTTGCTTCTGCTCACTTTCTCTTGACCTTCCACCACCTACCCCCTAGCTCACCACTGGCCGGACATATATAAGGGGCATCGTACCTCAGCATAACTTTTCTCATTGGCCAGGGTCCGGGTCGCTTCACCACAGTATTGCTAGTCAGTTCGCACTCCATCAGATGGCTGCTGGTAATTTCCAAACAGCCACTGGCTGGTCTTCTGACCATGTTCTAATGTTGCTGTTAGCATCATGTCAGTCGTTACCATTCACCAGGCATTGGCAGCATCTACACCGGCCACACCGAGCATATGGGGTTACCCTTGCCCTGGTTTTAATTTTCTGGTTCTCAGCCTGCTGTACTTCAACACCTTTTATTCCACTAACCCCTATATATCATAAATCCTCTACTCTAATTCTAAGAAAGGCATGGGTGTGCTCTGTACCCTCGCCCATGCACTTAAGGATGGTTAATCCTGTACTCTGTATCGAAGAGGTGATGAAGTATCCATCCTCTCCATTTCGTCAGTCACCACTGAGAGTGGTGTGTTTATGGCCGCAGTCTTTTCTTTTGGGATACACCAGACTGAGCATCCCCATCGCTGTTTGAGGAGGAACTGTGGTGGGGAGATTGGAAAGGAACAAACAAGGAATGAGTTTGTGAACTTTGTTGGAAAACTATAGGGTCAAGCTAACCCTGCCCCTATGGAACACCTAAGAAGGGGATGTGAGTTCATCAAGGCTCTGGCGCTGGAGAGAGGTTGGCTGCCCAGAGGCTCACTCAGACTTACCACTTTTGCACTGCCCCTTGGTACCAAGCTACAGTCATCCAAGCCGAATCTCATATAGGACACGTGTTAGTCCGCCCCCTTTATCTTCCTTCCTCCTCCCCCCTCTTTCTTCCTTACTCCCCCTCTCTCATCCTTACTCCCCCCTCCCTCTCTCTTCCTCCCTCCCCCTCTCTCTCTCTTCCTCCTCCCTCCCCCCTCCGCACTAATTTCCTCAGTCTTCCACCTGAACTGGAAGTTCCACTTTGTATGTGGTTGTTGGGAGTCAGTCCCGGGGAGTGTTATTGTAAATGTACCAAGCTGAGGGCAGAAGCATCACTAGAGAGTGATGCTCGCATCGACTGGATGCCAGATAGGAGCCAACAGGTTGGGACTGGGTTTGCTCCAAGAAACGTGTCAGGGTATTTTTCGGTACCTGGATCAATGTTACCCTTGCCACAGACTCTACTTCGGCCGAAAGTGACCTGCCCACCTGTCCCGACGCCTAGCATCCGGAAATGCAGTTCCGACCAGCCCTTTCAGCTCATGCCATGTTTGCACCAGCCCAATCAAACATCAAGCCAGTTAGCAAGCTTGTCCCACCTAAGCCACACGAACAATTCATCTCCGTTCCATATAGACAAGTTTCACCAGGTCAAGGCCGTCAGTCGATGCTGTTAACAGGCCAACAACTCCACAGCCCTGGGGAGGATAAGGGTTTTGAGGCCTATACCCAACTATTGAAGTGTTGAGCTTTTACGTTTTTTAGCACCCAACATGGGGCATCTCAAAATTGCAGAGTGGACATTCTGGAGAGCTCCAGTAGCCCTAGCATCTTGACTTCAGGGAGTCAGCATACACTCTGTAGTGCCTAAACAGTGTACTCTTCGCTGAGAACAACCTAGAGAAGGTGGTTTCAAAGGCCTAGTGATCAGTGCCCCCGTACATACTTCTCTCTCTGTTGGGCCAACTACTGTGTACAAGACCTGTGAGGTTTAACATTTATCTGCCCAGTCTGCAAATTGAACCAACCAGGTTCCTCAGAGAAGGCCATTAGCCAGATAAAAGCACAAGTCATGGTCCCTGACCAAATGTTTATGCCATATTACGCTGGATATCTCCAGGAGGACCCCTGCCAGTTTTTTGCAAGCCTGCACCACCAAATTACAATGAACCCAAGTGCTAAAAGCACAATGGCTCTCTCAGGTTAATGCCTAGCTGCATGGCATAGCAGTCAAGTAATGACAGAGAAATGGGGATTTGGTAACTACATGGGACCAGCTGCAGGACCGAGATATTTTTGGGAGAAAACATGGTGACCCATCTCCGTGAAGAACTGTATACATATCATCAACCAGAAACCAGGCGAGTAAGCAGAAATATTTATCGGGAAAAAGTTGCTAATACTTCAGAGACTGGGAAGATGATGGTAGGGGTCAAACTAATCACCCACTTGCTCTTGCCCAAATTAAAATTCTCTCTAAGGAAACCTGAACACAGCTCCCTCAAGGAACTTGTGAGATGCACATGCACACCAAGAACAGATATGGCACTTAAGATGAAAGCACAGACGTGCAGCGACCACAAGCCACATGACACTACTCTGCCTCGCCCAGTGGATATCAATTACCAAATTGTTGGCATTGCCCCAAGCATCATTTCCGTTGTGATTGTCCAGTACAGCAAAAGAAGCAGGCTGCCAATAATCACACGGGAAATGTGGAAATTGGGCTCCACCAGAAGGACCATAAAATCTCGACAAGTCGCAGGTATACACTGCTCTTGAGAATGAAACACAGTTGAGAAATTGGGGAGGAACGAACAGGGAACAAGCTTGTTAATCTTCTTGACTATTGGCTCGAGCTGGATCCTGCCCTTCTGAAACACTCAAGAAGGGGATGTGAGCTCGTTGCAGAGCTTGGCTCAGCAGAAGGCCCACCTATGCTTACCCCCATTGCACAATAACGGTATGTAAACAAATTAATTAAATTCCACCATATTATGTGTGTGTATTTTTAGTAATGAATATTATTTGCAAAATGACATAACAGACTAGTCAAACTGTAAAGGCACAAAACAAACACTTGTAGATATTTCCCGGAGGACCAGGGTTAAATCCCAAATAATGAGACTACACTGCACGAGACACTCACTGGGTGGCCATCTTTGTTGACTGTCATGTGCGTACGTTATTTGTGTACCTCTTCCACTGAGCCAAGTCACAATATTTTTACACAGAGTATTTGAACATTTAAGACTTAACATTCCGCCCACCTAAAATAATTATTTTACATTAACAAAAAAAAAACTATAGTCTACTAAGATATTGTTAGTGTCATTAAACTGTCTCCAATGGTATTGGATACAATTTGGTAGTAGGGCGTTTCAGTTCACCAGTCGAGGTTCTCACTTTGGCTACTCTCACTAAACTGTCTTCACCAGGATATACTGCCACTACTTTTGCCAAACACCAGTTTAAGGGTGGCAGGTTGTCTTGTTGCATCAGAACCAGGTCGCCAACAGCCAAATTTTTCTGGGGGACAGCCACTTTGCACGGTGATGGAGGGTATGGAGATATTCCCTTTGCCATCTGGTCCAGAAATGCTGGCTAATAGCTTGAACTAGCTTCCATCGAGTTAGACCATCCTGCTTCTTATGAGTTAAACTGTCTTCTGGATAGATTAGAAGTGGTCTACCAAACAAGAGGTCAATACACTGAGGTCAGATTGGTCTGATGACATTTGAGTGAGGGGTCGAGAGTTCAGAACTCCTTCAACTCGAGCTGTAACTGTTTGTAAACTCTTTGATAGTTAATATTTGCAGTCCAATTACTCTCTTTAGAATGATCTTGGCACTTTTGATAGCAGCTTCCCAAAGGCCACCTTGATTAGGAGCAACTGGCGGGTTGAAATGAAAAGTTGGTCAGAAAAAAATTTGTGATAGAGTTTTGGTGGGAGGATGACTGCAACAAGTTGGAGACCATTCGTGGAAACTGAGCAGCTGCCCCAACAAAGTTGGTTCCACAATCCATATAGATATGAGCACAAAGACCTCCGCATGACACGAATCAAGATAGAGCAGAATGAAAGCATCAGAAGATGAATCTGAAACATCTTCTAGGTGAACAGCTTTGGTTGACAAGCAGATGAAGAGATGCCTTCCGAAATGGAGCTTTTTGCAGCTTGCTGACCATAATGACTCCACAATGGAGAAACACAGGCTGGGAGGTAACACGAGGTTCTGAAAGATTACCCATCATCTGGGGTGTGGTTTTTGGCAATCAGCGGAAGCATCGTACATATTTTGATATCCATCTAATCACCTTGCGACTGCACAAAATCCAAAATCTGCTGGCTAACGTAGTTTGCAGCAATTGTGGACCAGCATGTAGATACGTTATATTTATATGGTAATGATTCACTAGTAGTAGAACAACATGATGGTCTGTCGGCTGGATAACAGGATACTTAGCACAAACAAGAAGATTAGAGTTTTCAAGGCGCCCGCCCACCCTAAGCAATCCATCTGGATTGGATCAAGGAATGGAACAAGATGCTGTATACGAGGTGAACATGGTTTGTTGCTTTTTAATAATTTGATTTCATGGAAGAAAGCTGTCTGTTGAACCATGTAGCAGATTTTTTTGTGGCCAAGTTCAATTCACCAATAGAGAGAGATCCCTTAAGCTGATGTTCCCTCTTAGCATTGTGAATAAACCTCATTACTGAAGCAAGTACCCACACACTCTGCATCCACGTTGAGAAATGCTGAAACATCTTCACCCCAGGTTCATCTTGAGTAACAACCAAGACAGCCATGCTACTAGATTTGAGATCTGGGAGGGTTTCTAGTCGGGTGTCAGTGCAGGGTTGTTTGAGCTATGTGGAACAGGGCTGTGATAGCCATTGGGGATCTACCCACCAGATGTGATCAGAGGGCAACTGGTCAGGCATCAACCCACGTCACGCACAGTCAGCAGGATTGTCAGCTGAACTCGCATGTTGCCAACTACTTGGGAGAGTCCATTCCTAAGTTTGAGACTCTCGATTGGCTACATACATCTATAACAGGTGAGGAGCACTCCTGGTCCATGCGAGTGCCATCATTGAATCTGACCATGCATATACTGACAAAAATTAATTCACGCAGTATTGACACACAATTGCACTGCCATGTTACATAAACATTACAAATTACTGGTTACATAGGAAAACTTGCTTGTCACTTCTGCAGTGACAATTCTACAAATTTGTAGAATCACCAAGTGATTATACTTATCTGTTTCATAAAACAGTATGTAGTGTAATATTTGACACAGTTGTTGGATTTTTACCTGTCAGCTCAAAACTTTTGTGAAACTACTATTTGTCAAATTGTCATACAGTTCTACAAATTTGTCACCTTTTATGAAACACTCATTTGTCGGATTGTAAACCTGTCTGACAATTTCCTCTCTCCTGTCGAATTGTAACTTTTATGAAATAGGCCCCAGGTGTTGGTACAGGAAGAAAACACAATTTAGCATGACATTCTAAAAAAAAATATATATATATATAAAATATATATAGTGAACCTCAAACAATAAAAAACACATCAGGTAAATTGTAGCAAATGAAAAATTGCTAATAAATAACATTATTTATTTCTTAAGTGGTATTGGTGTAATACTATTTAACTGCACCTTTTGGTAGTCTCTTCAATTTTTTTTAATGAACGGGATATAAGAACACAGTTCCTTACAGTGATACTGGATAAGAAGGAATTGATTTTATTTATACTTAGGCAAAATTAATGCCAATGCTGCAACTGGGCATAATTATATAAATTAATCGGCGTGGCACAACTCCACACATTACACCATGTCATATCTTAATTTTTATCTGTCATGGTGTACATTGACACACATCACTTCTGCTTCATTTGACGCTGTAGAACATTTTGCCCATGCATTCAAAAAGCCAGCAGGTCTTGCTCACAACGTCTTTTCAAACGTCATGTGATAAATTTGTGTACACGATAACTCATGCAAGCAAGCATTCCCTCCAAGTTTAATGAAATTTAAAATTAATCACATTAAAACAAATTTTTTTTCATACACAATTCATTGCAGACATAAATAAAATTAAATGCTGAGCATGTAGCATTGCAGTTTATATACATTTTAATCACTTTTATAATTTTTTTTTCTTCTGACTTTGTTAAAATCCCCAGTTTATTTGTCAGTGAGTGTAATACTCTAAATTTTTCCTTCATGCCACATGGAGAAGTAAAGGGCTTTATCAGTTTTAATGCGGGGCAGTGTTTCAGTTGTTATCTGTATTATGTGGTACTTTCAAGTTCCCAGGGTTGGAGCAAGGTTGCGTAACTTTTGAGATTACGTTTATTTTCAGACTTCTTTTGATTTTCCCCTGTCATCAGTAATTTTTGTTTTGAAGCCCCCGCAGTGTAAGTTTCAACCAATAGGAGGTCACAAGCCCCAGCCAAAAGTTATTTGTTTCGAGGAGTGGGGAGAGCTGCGCATGGTGAGCTGGCAGCTGCGAGCCCTTGACTCTTTCACAAATCATTAACAACCTCTAGAGAGACAATTTCATATCGTAGTATGTAGAGACTTATGTTTCATGAAATATTGTCAACCTTTGATGAGGCAAGCAGTGGGGCTGCCCATGTGTTCGTGAGATTACTGTGATGCTGTAAACCTGTAAAGTTGTACAGTGCAGGAAGATCTGTTCATTTCGTGTCGATGTGTGTGTAAGACTGTGTTGGACCTTCAACAATAAAACTTGACCATATTCCAAAATGGAAGTACATTCTTCTTATTTTGTTTAGAACCATGGGGCCAGAATATGTGTAAGTAAACTGACTGAGCTTGTACCAGACTGTACTGTGGAAGGGCAGGAAACTGACTTTTGCCACAGTACAAGCACTTGACAGTTGGTGGAACCTCGAGGACTATAATTCAAACATTAACAAAATAATGAAAAGAAAATTTCTTATGTTAACCATACAGAAAATTATTAAATAAATAAATAATAATATTATATTCCATCAGTCTTCTTTTTTAAAGTCACGAAACAAACCTGTATTCGAAATTAGAGTAAGATTCACATCTCTAGCTCAAGGTGTGAACGTGTGTTCAGATGAGGCAAAGTCAAGTGCATGTTATAGAGGCACGTAGCATCATGCGTCTAGAGTTAATAAGTTACAATGAAGCAAGACATGTGTCGTGGGCTGTATGTAAGTAAACCAGTTTATAGGGATAAATGCAAGGAAAATGAGGCAATGAAAGAACTGGCAGAAAAATATAATATTACAACAAAAGAGATTTCCTGAAAAATACATAATCAGAGGAATCAGTTCAACAGCAAACCGAAGAAATAAAGAAAATAATACAAAATCAAGTCCAGGAACAGAGGACAATTTTATTTCCAAGTGGCCATATTTTCATTCAATGTTATTTATCCAGTGCACTAAGGCATGTATCTAAACACAAAGAAATATAGGAAATGTAAGTATACTTTGTTATTTACAATCAATTTGGCAGGGCAATTGATCGCTTTACAGATACAGCCTTAGTAATCATTTTTTAAATATATTGACGCGTGCCCTACCTTGGCGGGTAGGTGGTTAGGAAGCTGACTGCCCTTTCAAGAACTTACGTAAGCCTACTGTGGCATGATTGGCTAGAATTATTGGCCCAACGGGTTGTGGTGGGTTTGGTTTCAATGGGTAACTGCTTAATGGAAGGATACCATCTGAATCAAGGGGAGTCAAATCCCAGGGTGAGGCGGAATGAGATAGTTTCCCGCCCAGGGAGTTCTATCTTCCTCACTACTACGGTTGCCAATAATGGGGACACGAGTTGCCCCAGGGTGTACGAGATGACGATGCAGCTTAGGCGATCATGGGGAGGAGGGGGATGGCCTGGCTGGGGGAATTGGGGCTACTCGAATGGGCAGAGTGGGTTGACGTGCGGGAATATAATTTGTATAAGGTGATGCTGCACGTGGTTTGGGGACTGCCTTTGGTGAGAGTCGAATCTGTACCATTTTCCCCTATGCTAGTTTGATTACGCAGATGTTAGATCCACCTCCGGCGGGTGTCGAACCCGTATGAGATTTCCGGATGCCAATTTTATTATACTAGAAGTGGTAGGGACCTCATCGGGGATGGCGTTAACGAAGGTAGCACTGGCTACTGGAGGTGAAGGTTCCAACTGAGCAAGCTGATCTCCCTCTGGGTCGTACTCTGGCCAGCAGGCACCTAAATATTTATACAGCGGGGGCCAATGATCCAGGGGAATAAATGGGGAGGTTGGCTGAGGAACTGCTTCGGTTGTCGGAGTCTGTGGTTCGACTGTACCTGTTTCCTCTGTAACAGGGTTGGCTATGAGCGTCCTTTCTAGAGCACTGCGTTCCCTATGGCAACGTAGACACTGGACTCCACCCTTCTTACTATGCATTGATCCAGTCCCGTGAAATCCCCGCAAACATGCAATCCTGGGGGCATGGCTTATGCAGACACACCCAAGGCTCTGATGTGTAAAAGAGCGGTTGGGTATTGGGACGTCACTGGAGATAAGTGCAGTTCCACTGGAAACCCAGCAGCCCAGTGTGTCGTTTGCAGACTAAAGCTTTCTGCAAGCTCTGGCCCTTGTAGAGTTTGGCCTACCACACAGCTACCCCCCAGCGGGAATTACAGTACCTGATCAAAGTCATACCGAAACACTGATAACTAGAATTATTAATGAAATAGGTTCTAATGTAAAAATTATAGTAAATGGACAAATAAGTTTGACGTAAATTTTATTATGTGTGAATATGAAAAGGGAAAGCCCCCGCTAATCAATTACAAAAAAAAATGGCTAACTGACCAAACATGTATGAAATATGTACAACATACTCAAACAGGCAAAGGTGAGCCTGGAAAAATATTAAGTAATTAAAACTTGGAAATGTAAAGTACGGCAACGTTTACTGTAAAGTATGCGATTCACAGTGTGACTTGTTTTACTAGAGTTTATCCAGGAGGTAAACTAAGGCATGATGACCTGCTAGCGCAGAATCATGGAAGTTGACTGTGGTAAAGGGTGCAGAGTGCGGGAGTAGGAATACCTCTGGTGTGATATTGCCCTCACGGTCAGCAGGTTCAGTGGTGGATGAGCCTTGCACACGCTGTGGGGTGGTGCAGCCTTCACAGTCTGCAGAGAAGAGTGAAGTAGTCTTGCAGGCTTCTGGGTGCTGCAGCCGTTTCTCAGGCTGAGGAGAGGATAGAGAGTGTGAGCCCGGCATCTTTGCTGGAGCATGGTTTCTGACTTCCATATATATGAGAAATCTTCAGATCAGCGCTCTGGGAAAGAGGGGGGGGGGGGGGGCAGCGTAGCCTTCCAACACACGGGTAGGTTATCAATGTTTCGGGAGCACCGCTCATTTCTTATCTCCCCGCTTGGAGGTGATGACAATAAACCCCTCTTCCTGCGTTGGCAGGATGTGACGTCTGCTGCTAATAGTAGTGGAATAACAAAATTATTTAATTTATTCACGGGAGTGGCGCTTGCATGCGGGATTTCGGGCGGGCTGTAGATTTCGTAATTAAGAGTGCCAATTACTTTCACGTAGTCGGCTGTCCAGCGCATGGAGTGTCCTTGCTCGATACTTGAAATTACATTTTCCACTGTTAATGACTTGCCCCGAGTTCTGGTCACACGTAGATGGGGCGAAGTTGCCCGTAGATTACATATCTGCGCTGTGCAGCATATTGGCATGTGTAAATATGTAGTTAATAAATACAAAACATGTCTACTATGAATACAGAGTAGCGAATGCAGGGTGTGTGTATGTATGCGTTGTGGGGGAGGGGGTGGACACTATATCAAACATTGCTATGTTCGTGGAGCACTCCTCAAGTCATGGACATCTTATTTCAGTCACCACTCCTCATGAGTCTTTGTCTTGGTTCCCTTACCCTTCTTCTTCTCCTCTACTTGCTCCTTGCCTTTCCCCTCCCTCTGCGCATGTGTGCTATGACAGTGTCTTCCCAATGGCAAGTTTCTTTTAAGGCTGTGTTTCTGCCTTCTCTTTCACTTCTTCTGTAGTGTTTGTTTCTGGTCTGACTTGTCTGTTCGGTTATCCTGGTAGTTGCTGAGGCATCTTAGGGCATTGCAGCAGATGGGTTATGGTTTTAGCACTTTTGTTTTAGCTGTTTCAGGGTTGCCACTGATATTCTCAGTTTAATTCCCTGACTCTCCCTGACCACATTATAAAAGTTCCCTGACTTTTCCATAAGTTGCTGATAATGTAATATAAAAATTACATATGGTATTAAGTTTTAAAAGAAATGTCTACTTAGTAATGAAAATAAATGCCATCCTTTTTTTTTTTCGAATTAAAATCAGATAATTGTAGTCCAAAGAGTAGAAAATAGCTCTCCCTTGCATTCTTCTGCTGTACACATTTTATAAAGGATTTTTTTAATAAATGTGTGCACTGCTGCATAATTGTTAAATCAATAAAAACAATTAAAGACTGAAAAATATCATACAAAAAATTAAATTAACTGTAAACACACAAAAAATTAAGAAAGTGAACTCACCATTACAGGAGACAATGCCAATCACAAAATATGTTCATTTTCTTCATTACAAAAAGTCTGAAAATCAATAAAAAAAAATAATTTTAAATAGGTCCGACATTTCATTCTCGAAGCATCAACGCATATTTTTTTTCTTTCTTTCTTGCTTGCCAAGTTTTTTAGATTTTCAATTTTCTCCACAATCTGTTTTTCAGCAACTTTAGCTTCAAGTCTGATTTTCTTCTTATCTTCAAGTTTTCGCATGGCTTCAGAAATTTTTTGTTTCTCGTTTTCTGCTTTTTCTTTTGCGACAAGAAACTGGTTTTTATCTTCTAAATTATGTACATATCTCTTGTGATAATATTTCACAGATAGGAGCATTTTTTGGTCAGTGGGAATGCGCTCTACTCCTCCAAAGTAACGAATGGCATCTGACACACGCCTTTGTGCTTCAAGAGACTCTTCAATTAAATTTTCTACAAGGATAGATTTATTGACAGAAAATCCACTTTCAACAGATGCATTCCCGTGTGAAATGATGAGGCACAGTTTGAATATGTGCCACAGTTCACCATATCTATGATTTTTGCCTAATACACCAACAAAGAAATCATCTAGACCTTCTGTTTCTGACTCACCAGCAAGAAATCTGCTAAATTCAATTGCCAACGTTTCCTTTGCATCTTGGCAAAGGAAAAGGTACTGATTCTTTGCTTTTTCAGCAACAAATTCTGAGATTCTGTTAGCCTCAAATAGAGTTTGCAAGACAACATTAAATCTTATCTGACCAAGTTGTGGTTTATGGACAATAATTTGTGGATTTAGTGAAGTTAATCCTTGTACCAATTTGTACTTACGTGGACTCTTCTCTTGCAATTTTTTATGGCTGTTTTTACAACTTTCTGGAATTTCAATCTGAAAGTGAGAATGTCTTTCTCATTTGCCTTTACCTTCTTCAGGTGCTTCACTGTACTGAACCCAAGGTTGATTTGTTTCAATTGAAGTATATTTCCACTGCAATTTAGATCAAGTGCAAGAAGTTTACTACCACAGTCAGCAGTTTCCAATGTTTGTGATTTAATAACATGGCTCATTAGAATTCTTATAAGGTCATTAAGATCACTGTACAAGTATGGAATCAGGGATCTTGCAGACAGAAATTTTCGTAAGAATGGTTCACATTCAGCTGCCAATGTCATAAAAAAATAAAGTTTGCACTTAAGAAATTTGTCATCAAGGTGCTTTAAGATGCTCCCAGCTTGTTTGGTATGAGGCAATACAGAAGAATGAACAAATTTATTTATATTATCAACTACAAATAAAGCTCGTTCTAGACAACTGACATTTTCAACGCATCTGACAGTGCAGTATTTCAGCGGAAACACTTCACTGCCAGTAATGTTAGTGAAACTGGCCCGATGAGCTGGAGAATCCGTAAATAGGAAATAAATATCTCGTAGAAAATCGTGAAGATCCCAAGCTACATTATTTAACCCTGTTTTGATTACTCCATTGACAATGTGCAATCTACAACCACCAATGTTTAAAAGTTTTTTACCTTCAGGATTTTCAACCAGCAGAAAACCTCCCATTTTTTTTTTTTTTTTAAAAAAAAGCTCATAAATTCATTGAAAATTGATTGCAACAACATTCAAACACCACATAATTTCTGCATGAGAAATATCACTTTTGCAAACAAAAGAGTCTAAATCTGGTGTGGCGACATTTTGTTTACACAGTTTCTCGTCTTGCAGAACTTGCACTTGTTGTTCCTCAGTGTCATTCAAGGTAGAATGTCCACAACATCCAAGCAGAGGTAATTGTTCTGAATCACTTTTTGTGGCAAAAAAATGACAAACGTGGTTGTGAAATTTTAGCTCGCATAAATTCCAAATGTTTTGGACCTTTAGAGTGCGAGACAACTGCTTGTCATCCCATGTTACTGAGCTGAAATTTTTATGTACACATTCTGCAAAAAGCCTGATTTGCATTTCCTTCTACTTTGCACAGCCAACTAGCAAACTTCGGATTAACTGTGGCATCAAGCCACAAATTATTGAACAGTGTCTTTTTGGACGTCATGTTTCAATGTGCCGCATACCCGCATTTAATATGAAATGGACAATAAATATTGGAACAGCAAAAAACACCGAAGAAATCAATGTTGCCAATTAAGGATAACTGGTAATACAAAATAAATATTTTAATGTAACTTTATTAGGAACATGTATATAATGCAGTTAATTTTATCTATGTATTAATTTTTGAGTTTATGTGAACAAAATAGAACTACAACAAATCTAAATCTAAGTTGGAAATAAAAAACATGACGAAAATTGTCCAGGATGGCTGCTATTGGCTCGTTCCTCGCTAGAGGGCGGGGTTATGCTAAAGCCATGTTCGAAATGGCCACGAACGCGCTATTTAGATTATTAACTCTATCACGTGACCAATTTTAGGCCTTAAATATTTAGGGATTTTGGGGTTGAAATTTACTGAGGTGAAGGAGCGCACTAAATTACTAAATAAAAATAAATAATTAAGGTTGTCTGCTACTGTTTACAAACGTGTTATATCCCGTGCTTCGGCATAAATATAATAATGGGAACGGTGAAATGTGCATGGTAATTAATATATTGTTACTTACGGAAGTAAAATGTTTCTAGGGCTACCTAAAAGTTAATTTAACGTATTTAAATAATAGGAAAGGGCATTTGATGCTCGCATTGTTCTTCAGGCAAAAAACAAAGCAGCGTTGAAAAACGTGCAAGTAAGTTGTTCACTTATCGCATGCAGCACTGTAAAGAGACATTCGAATTCATCCACACTAAACTTCTAAATACCAAAGTACCAAATTGCCTGTTTCAGACACGGCTTAAGGCTGACAAGAGATGGCAGCAGCATCATATTTTTGACCCTGCAGGCTGTTTCCAAGTAGCACATTTTGTTGGGAAAAAAAGTGAAAAATTGATGACACGTTTAATAAAGGTTGGACAAAATCACGTGACATGGATTATACTGAAACTTCCCTGACCATAATTATGTTTCCCTGACTTTCTCTGACCAATTTTCATTTCCCTGACTTTCCAGATCAGTGGCAACCCTGTGTTTGTATGTATTTTTAATGTAATATTTTGGTCTAATTTATGTGTGGAATAGGGTAGCAATTGCATATCCGTAGCATTCTAATTTCCTTTTTGGTTTAAATTTCATTTTGGTTTAAATTGCAACAGTGGAACCTCTATGTATTGAACTCAGAAGGATTGAAATCCGGCGTCCATGGAACATATTCTATGGCCCATTTAATTTATCTATCTGCATTTTAAGACCGCATTCATTGAAAGTTCTCATGTATTCAAATTTTTTGTCTGTTTTCTGAGAAACAATGGATAGAGAATCCACTGTATCGGGTTAAAGTTGTGGTTCCCTTAGGCGTTTCCTCATTTAAAATTGTTATGTGTTTTAATATTGACACGTGTTGCTTTATCTTTAGTTGGCAAGAGACTTTTATTATGCGCTAGATCAGTCACGCTACTAGTGTTACTAGTTCCCCTTCTTACTAGAAACTAGTGTCGGCCTTGTAGGCTGTCTAGTAGGAATATATTCAGTCACACTAGGGCTGGCAAGTGCCTCACAATAACAATGGCCCTCTGGGGCAAAGTTGACTTACCAGAGCTCAGTAGGGTGTTCATTGGTGGCATTACCGTAGTGTAGATGGAGCATATGCTGTCCTTGGCTCCGCTGGACGAGATGCAGGTTAGGTTCCTGTAGTGGTCTGCGTGATGATGGCGTTTCCACTCTGTTGTCCTAGCTGCCAATGTGCGGATTGGCTCTCCCGAGCCTGGTGTCGCTCCCACTGATTAGGGCTCGGACTATTGGGTGCATGTCGTAGCCAGTGCGTACCAGGTTAGAGTGAAACACAGATATTCCAATTGGCGATGTCGGTCTCGCAGCATTGTAGGCGGCTTGGGCCTGCCTCCTGACAGTGTCGACTCCTGGCGTAACGAGGTTGGCCGCACAGCTCTGCTTGGCACTGAACTCCTCCTTTTTAACTACTCTTTGAGCTCCGTGCCTGCTGTGGAATGGCATAGGCTGATAGCGTACCAGATTTCGTGTTGATGATAAGCAATCCACCATCCCTGACTATAGAGTGTAATGCCGACTATGGCTGGTGGTGCGCTCCCTGACTGCCTAACAGTGCAAGCACCTGGAGTCGTGGGTAGTAGACTGCCTTCCTGCCACTGCCAGGTGTAACCACAAATGTAGGGCCTCCAATCCCTCACAGTTTATATCTGCCAGCACCTTAGCTAGGCGCTCCGCTGAGAGACACAGTTGGGGTTGGCTGTCCCGCCTCTGTGGGGTATGACCTAGTGGTTGAGGCTCTACCATTCTGAACACTGAAATGAACAGAATGGGTGGCCTTCAAAAGATGATGTGTGTGTATAACTGACAGACCCCTGAAGGGGGACTGACATTCTATTCTAGGTTAAATACTCTGCCGATTGCTTACCACTCGCCCGTCACTACTGGTGGAGATAAATTACAGTACTACAACAAGGAACTCATGGATACATTTAAGCTTAGGTATTTATTTAGACAATAAACACCTAGGTTACTCGTACATGCTACCAATAAGTCTATGCTGTTGAATTACTTAACCTACACATTAACAGGTGAAGGTGACTCACTCCTAGCAGTTCTTGGAGAGGACCGTGAGGGTCTAGTGGTCAGTAGAGAGCCCCAGCACAAGAAGTGTTGAGGCAAGCTACTGGAGATGAACTCCCGATCTCGGCCGTGCACTTCCTTATATACAGTACCTCTGAAGTGCGCGGCGAGCCCGGAGTGGGAATTGTGACGTGCCCCTGTGACGTCTGCCTGGAGTGTGTGAAGTGGGAGAACTACCCTCTCATGCTCTGCTATCTTTGGCGGTATGGCAACATTCTGTCTGCCGGGTGCATCAAGGGGGAGCTGGCGCGTTGCGCTGCCGCTTCAAATATCTTTCGTATCGTGATTCCAAAGTGCGTTTGAGTTGAACCCACTCTCTACGCCTTCGTTATATGCTGTGCTTGGTTAGTTCCTTCACGTGTGTAAACACTCTTAGTAGATGGAGAAGGGCAGTTCTGGAAGTGTCTGGGAGACCAAGTATCTTCCATGTCTCTGGCGAGAACACTTCCTGTTAGACATCTGGTAGTTGGTTCCTGTTATTGGTAATTGCATGTAGATGAGCTGTAGTAGTTTATAATATAATGGTGTAAGCTGCACGCGTCAATATCTTTGTTTGTTTTCCGGGGTTAGTCCTGAGGCTGGAGTTGGTTTGTGTCTGTGCGATGGTTGATAGGGAGTGCACCAACTTTCACATAGTACAGATTGTTTGTTCAGGCTGCTGATGACCAGCCTGTTCAGATTTTAATTAACTTGTAATTGCTCACATGATTTTTCAATAACTATGAATTTTAATGTACTTTTGCATTGTAGGCTTTGTGAAATTGGTTTCACACAAGTGACTTTGAGTAGGCTCCTTCCAAGTGCCCACTTGTGTAGTACCTATGTTGAAATATCTTCTAATGTGTTTTTTAATGATAAATGAACAGCTGCTTTGGTAGGGTACATCAGAGCGCCCGTTAATTCATTATCTAATGTTTTAATTCATTTTAGGTTGTTTTTGGGCTAGTGTTTATTACTAGTTAAATTAAATTTCCGTGCTCTCATGAAATTTTTGTAACTGTTCAAAATTTTTAAGATTATAAATGAGCATTTTTGTATGTTAAATGTTGGTAAGGAAATAGATTGTTGAAAATTATATTGTAATAACTCGTGTACCTATAATAACTTTCATAACTATCAGACATGACGACCTGCCAACCCTTACGATATTCCCATAATTTTTTACGGAAAAGTTTACACCTTACAATTTTACAGAAACCCTCCATATCTGATGATTTTTCTCTCGGCCGGATACCAAAATTCATGAAATAGCAGCAGCCGGGCTCTTGACTGTTGGTCTCTCTCAAAGTGCCACATATATGTTGTATTTTCAATCATTCAAGGTGGGCACTTAACCGAGAAATCAGGAAATGTGGGGAAGAGCCATGAATTTTCTTGAGTGCCTGGAAAACTTTAAAATGCAGGAATTTTTCTTCGAGTCGGGAATGTGCACGTACAAGAGATTTTTTCATGCACCCCCGCTGCAAGCAATACATTGCGCATGCAGCAGCTGTTAAGATTCACTCATATATAGTCTTATTTTTCTATGCATATGACAATTGAATGCGAAACACTGTGACTCTACAGATAGTAGCAGCTAGCCAAATGTCAATGTTGTTTGTGTTTACAGACTGCAATTACGTTTTAGTGTTTAAAAGTCGTTAATATTGTCTCTTCACATGAGTAATTTCTATTAAATATTGAAAAATATTTTTAATTCATACTGCAGTATTTGTTGGGTTTCTTTAATTATGTGGTATGAAAAGTCCATTGATGTGAAGCATATTCTATTTGTTGTCATGAAGAGTTAGATGTTGAAAATATTTTTTAACATATACCATAATTTACATAGATAGTAGCAAGTTTATGTAAACTTTGCCGGTGTGTTTGTACATCAACTGTACCTATTTATTTTGTGGTCTGAGAGTCAAGCATTTAATGCTATGACATCAGATTTGTTCAAAGACAACATATTATAAAGTTAATATGTGTTGATATTGTAATTTTTAAATTTTGCTGCAGTAAAGTATGGGAGTGAGCTTTCATTCAGGTGATACAAAACTAAGTAAAAACGATTATGGTAAGTAAATTTGTCACATCTTACTTAGTTTATTTCTAGGTTCAGTATGGCCAAGGCTGCATGTTACTCCAGTATGTATTTTTAAATTGTTTGCCTTGATTTTTCACTAGCTTGCTTGTCTAGCAAAAATAATCATATAATTTTCATGTGGAATTACAGTTTCCTGTGTTTTAGGTGTCATAGGCGTCTGTTAGCAGTGTTAATACAATAAATTAAAAATAGCTGCAAACACTCGCATGAAGTTGTACTGTTATATTCATGCATCCATGTAGTAACAAAACATCGATGTGCAATTTTGAGTGCCAACATACTAAATAACACAGCGTGAAGCTTATCATGGAGTTTGTGAGTTGTTGATAAACGAGGGACTTTTGGGAGTATTTGAAGTATGAAAAAAAATTTTTATAATGATTTGCCTTAAATAAATCAGCATGAGTTTGTCTTCATAGCCTGGTGCACATATATAATAGCTGTAAGATGTGTGAAAAACAAAAACAATACGCCTGCATATTCTGAGCATTTTCCAAATTGGGAGAAAGGTGAAAAGTATTAGTTTTGTAGTGTGTGTCTCTGTGACATAAGTATTTGTGTTTATATGATTGATTTTGTAACTGACGTAATGTGCAGACAGTGTTGTAAAATATTAGGTAAGTAGTTGGATTTTTCTTTTTAAAAAAAAAGGTAATATATGGGTTAGGCTACATGTAGTATTATTGTGTTCTTAGTTGATTCATGAAGCTCAGAAGTATGTATTGTTGCATCTAGAAATAATTATTGTGTTGATTTACTATCAAAATGTACATCAATAATTTCACATTTTCATAACAATACCGCTAACAGCCGGTGAGCATTTATTTGAAATGCAGCGACCCAATTATGCTCTATTTTAAGCATTCTTCAATCTTCTTGATTTAAAACTTAAATAGTTGGCAGGTCTGGACATGTGTTGCAGATATAAATGTAACAAATTTGTGTCATGTGTTCAAACATAATCTGATATATCTCTCGGGCACTTGACATTCATTTCCTGAAAGAAATAACAAATGTAAATGCACCCTTAGTGTTAAGCTTCATGTTGGTCCCTTTTGATAGGCGATTGTGACCTAGTCAGGCAGGTTGTTTAGGAGCAGCAGTCATATTCAGTCATTGTTCATTTGAAGACTGCTACATTCTCATACTGTAACTCCATTGCAGTATGTCAATGTTTGTCCAGGCTGCATGGAGCCATCACACTTATTAGTAATCATTTAAGTATTATTCTATTAAAATTCTACAAACTTTTTTTTTTTTTTTTTGTCGGGCATGCTTTTCCATTGGGTATGTTAAGAACTTTGCAGTGAAATGCATGAGTGTTACACCCATGTTTTTTTATTTCTACTTTGTAATTGTGTTTATCTAGTATGTCACCACCAAGACAACAAGGCCTTAAAACCTCTGTGTGATGTCATGCGCGATGGGCAATATAATTGCTGTGTATGTTTTGGAATATAATTAATGGGAAACTAAAATGTACAAGACTGAATACAAACTTTTCACCATTTTCAATGTGTTTGTTTGTAAACTAAGAACATCTCAATAAAATTACCCTGGTAATGATGTCCTCGATGTGTAGACTCTGTTTTAGGGAACAATTAAAAATTTTGTTCAAAAATGGAAAAATTATAAGGAAACAGGCAGAAAACTAAATTGTTGCCTTTAATTTGGTTCCTCGCCATTGCAACTCTCTTTGCCACTGCTGTAGGACTCCTATGCAGGAACAATAAAAAAATAAACACTACTCACTAACACATACATAAGTCAGCCCCTTCCAGCAAGTTTGCTATTGTATACCCAATTGTGCCTGCTGGCATGCCATTACCTACTCAAGTTCAGCCCCAGAGTTGCCTAGACTAGAGTCTGCCCTTTGTAAGACCCCATTATGATCAAAACACTTGACTGTACTGTTGGTAGACATGTTTCAGTTAAATTATTCCTCAGAACTGCAGATATCAACACAGATTACCATCAAAACACAAGTATTATCTTCATTGTAAAATGTAGGTAGCACGGCCGTGTATCTTTCTGCCACAACTGTTACGCCAACAAAAAAAATGTTTGTAAAATTAATGCTACAAATCAAATGCATACATTTTTCTCACTCTTTAACTTTTCTTTTAATTCATACAGGATATCATAGCTGGGGCTCTTGTTTATTTTGTTTAATAACATTTTGATGTCGTTAGTTTAATGTCTTTTATACAATGGTATTGCTTTTGTTTCTTCTTAAGAGGCCAGTTATTACTTTAAATTGTGTATTGTTTTGATGGAGCAGTGGAAAATTTTGCTTGTACCAAAATAATAGTAAAATCATAAAAAAATTTGAAAGATTTCACTTCACCGAAAGTAAAATCCAATAAATATGTTGTCCTTTGTGCAGACGCGAGCAATACACTCATTTGAGAGGTAAATGTTTATAGCAATATTAACCTCACACTTGGATTGTCTATAAAATATGTGTAAAATGGTATTCTTCGTACACTACAAAACAGAGATTTGAAAAGGCATTTTTTTAGGCCACATACATTTCAAACATTCTAAACCTATAATGCTTTCG
This sequence comes from Dryococelus australis, assembly GCA_029891345.1. NCBI lineage: Eukaryota > Metazoa > Arthropoda > Insecta > Phasmatodea > Phasmatidae > Dryococelus > Dryococelus australis. The sequence goes on along the minus strand of CM056994.1, from coordinate 308,304,194 downwards.
AAATACAATATTTTTTGAAAAATGCCAAATTCCTGTTTGTTATCCTAATCACCTCTCCTGAAAGCAACTTATTATATGATAATCTGTGAATTATTACTTTACCAGAATCATATTTGTCTGCCACTAGTTTAAAATAATTTATTTCCAGAATCATTGTTTCCCAAAACCAACCACAATAGAACCCTGTTATAACATTCTTGCAGATAACATTATGCTGCATGTAACACCATTATTTCATGGCTCCATGATTTCTCCATAAGGATTAATGATTTCATTTTCTGCTTATAACAATGATCATATTTTTTAATTCCTGCTTATAACATCAGTAATTTTTCAATTCCTTGCAACACCTCAAATACAATTTTTCTCTTAAGTAAAATTTCAGACATATTAACAATGCAGTAGCCTACAAACATATATAGAAAACATTTTATACTTGAAGTATTAATGATTTTAGAGGTAATGGTTCTGAAAATTAGTAAGATAATGAAGAGTAGATGAGTGAGCAAGCCTCCAGAATTCATATCATTGTGCATTAATTGATGATGTTATGGTCCATGGAATTCATATCACTGCTATTTTTACATCAAATGATTCAGATGAAGATTTTGAAGAATTTATCTGGTTATTTATAAACAAAAAATTTTATATTAGAATTTTGCTTTGCTTGATGTGTCGCTACAGATGTAACACTGCTTCCTGCATACAACATATAATTTTTCAGACCTCTTAAAAAATGTTGTAACTAGATTCTACTGCAACTTGCACTTGGGAACTATTTGTGTAAAATTTTTGTTGTTCTTTAAAACAAGTTATCACACATGGCAGTTCAAGGTATTTTACGAAGCAGTTTACATGAGCCAGTATTATGTTTCATTGAAGCAGATGCACTGAAAAGGCACCTACATTCTTGGTTGACTGAAAGCACACAAAATAATTAAAACCTGCTGGTAGAATATTTTGACAACAGTAAATAAAAGCATTTGCACTCTCCTCTGTGGTTGCTAGGCGGAGAGCATAGAACAAACACTATGTTTAGAGTTAACATTTCAATCTGGATTTAACTAGGGAGTGGACTGAAGAATCCTAGTGGAAACTCCACCATAAACACTCCTGGACTAGACTATACTGGACTGAAGCAGGACTGGAGTGAGTCAGGGGGAGGAAAATCTAAAGCCCCTGACACTATAGACAGTTGATGTTGGTGGTTTGGTATTGGCCGCTGTTGGACAGGGCAGTATATGTGAAACAGCACAATTTCCAGTTGGTGGTTTAGGTTTGGTGTTGGTGGTTGGTGTTTTAGTGAGTTGGAATACATTGAACTTTTACCACTATCAAATAATTGTGCAAATAAAAATACGAATATCATCCTTACTACTATATAAATGCGAAAGTGTGTTTGTTTGTCTTTCTTTCACGTCGAAACGGAGCAACGGATCAATGTGATTTTTTGCACAGGTATAGTTTTAGGGTCGGAGAGTGACATAGGCTACTTTTTATTCCAGAAAAATATTTTATTCCTTCAGGAAAATTCTTATTGTAAATAGGTACTGTATTAAGCTTTTCTTAGGATTGATTACTGCTTAAAATGAGCACCCAATAAGGGGTCCGCAGAAGCTCAATGGCTAGAGAACCCAATATGGGGGCTGCAGAATCTCAGTGGCTAGAGAACCCAATAAGGATGCCACAGAAGCTCAGGGGCTAGAGAACACAATAGTGGGGCCGCAGCTGGTCAGGGGCTAGAGCACCAAATAGTGGGGCAGTAGTAGCTTAGTGGGTAGAGAACCCAATAGTAGGGCCGCAGAAACTCAGTAGCTAGAGAACCCAATAGTGGGGCCGCAGCTGGTCAGAGGCTAGAGCACCAAATAGTGCGGCCACAGTAGCTCAATGGGTAAAGAACCCAATAGTGGGGCCGCAGTAGCTCAGTGGCTAGAGAACCCAATAGTGGGGCCGCAGTAACTCAGTGGCTAGAGAACCCAATAAAAGCAATTCACATTTATATAGTAGTAAGGATTCCAAGTAGGGCCTTAGTGGCTCAGTGGATAAAACTTATTGTCCCCAAAAAAATTCATTGTTTATCCCTATTTAAATGCGTGCAAAGCCACGTGGTGAACTTCGCATGATGGATGGAGTGGGTTAGATGATTTGGAGTAGTGCTACTGCTTCATCATGAGCTGCTTGGATGGGACTCAGTCATGCCTTGTCAGGTCTGGTGCTCCAACTGGTGAATTTCACGCAGTGGATGGAGTGGATTAGCTAACTTGGGTGGTCCAATCTCTTCTTTGTAGTGTACCAAATAGGGTGCTCTACTGTATGTGTGCCTTTGCACACTGTGCCCACAGTATGAGTGGCCGGCGAATATGTGGTGTTTTGATGATGTACATGCTGCCTGGTCAAGGGATACCTCAGTCCTACACTAAGGTTGGAAACAGGTTGGTAAGATGCTGTCGCCTGCCTCTCCCTTGAGGGATAACATTTACCAGGTAGCAGAGAGGTAACCGATTAGCCTTGGAATCAGAACTTCGTGTATAGACTCAAACGTATTTATTCTCAAGAGAATAAACACGGTGACCTGCACTAACTCTTAGGCTCTCGTGATTCTCAGGCAGCCAGCGGAAGTTAACGTTACAAACAGGTGAAGAGAGGACTTGTTAGGCAAAGATGCAAGCTAGAGCAACGAACTAAGGAAGCCCGTGAGAATGGTCCTAACCCTACTGTTGACTAGTGGTGTCCGGAAGAGACTGAGGCAACGCTCCCAAGCAGAGAGTGTGTAAATGGGGGTTGAAGCAGGCTTAGGCATTAGCTAATTCTCGTAGAGATGTAAGGAGCAGAGAACCCTAGTATGCCTGTGTTTGGGTGAACTTTTGTGTGATCAAGTCAGAGCCAAAACAGTGCAATGACAACTGGGGCTCATCTGGCCTTAAATACGTTCAACAGCGTCTTCCTTTGGCTCCCTTCAGCTTGGGCATCTTCGGTAGGTTAGCTACTCCATTCGTGGCCGGTGCAGCCATTTGCTGCGCTGTCTTGGTGAGGAAATGAAGCCAAGTAGTTCCCCGGAGTGCAGGTGGTATCTGATGCTCGTTTAGGGGCAGGCTGGCTTCGTTCGGCTGGCTAGGCAGGGGTGCTTGACTGACGTGTGTTTATGTATGTAACTGGCAGCATGAGTTGATCTGTCGTTCTCTTGGGGTGTCCCAGGTTGGGAGCGTGCTTGTCGGCTCTGGGAGTAAGCAGGTTCAGGGTTCAATTCTACATTAAGTCACCGTGGTGTCACATGGACTGAGATGAAGTCAAAAAAAAAAGTTTGCCAGTAATGCATCATGCTTCAACATGTTATTTTCACTGTAGAAATTATTGAACACAAATGGAATTTTAGACATTTTTAGGAGTCAGAGATGATCAAAATAAGTCAAATTTGATCTTACAAACACTTAGATCTTGCAAGTTGTTTCACGGAAATCATTTTACTGTATTAATTTAATATACATAATTTGTAATTTTGCTGCTATAGGCTATTCTCAGTCAAGTGAGCACTTGTAAAAGCCCTCTCATTTGGAATAACAGTGAACTAATATATTTTATTTTGCCTTTGACGTTAACTTTTGAATGTGGTAGAATATATATACTGTATTTGTTACCTAAATGGCAATATATATTTAAAAAGGTGGTAAAAGGATAAAAAAATGGTTGAAAGGAAAAAGTAAGTAGGGCCTCAAAAGTGCTCACTTAAACGTGAACAACGTATAAAACCATGGTAAAACAGCCAATGTAAAATTTTATTTTATTTTTGGCTATTGATAGCGGTGGTGGGCCACAATCAGCCCAAATGTAAAGTACAAATTCAAATTACAACTCCTTCAAAGTACCAATTATTTTCCTGGGAACTATGAAAGACCATTATTTTGAGTTTTGAGTATGTACTTACTGATATATTCTCTCAACATACAAACTAGATGTAAGTAATTTTGTAATTTTAATTGAATTTACACTATTGCCATTTGCAAACAAGAGAAGAAAAATGTTAAGAAATATCATCTGATGATACATTCACTGAAATATATAAATAATTGTAATCTATTCTTAATTATTTTTTGGATAGTAATCATCTCATAATGTGTACCTAATGGAGAAGGTATTGTGAATACTATAACCTCTTTGGAGAAAAAGCTCACTGTGTATTATATTTTGTAAAATATATATTATGTATGAAATAATTTGTAGAAACGCTGACTAATGAAGTTCAGATACTTTCAGTAAATTTGTTTAATATGAATGAAATATGTTTTATTTCAACCTAAATACTGCAAAAATTATTATATAAATTGCATAAAACAATTTAGCTCCAGTGTACACTTAAAACAGCTATACATTACTATTGCGCATGCTAGTACAAAAACACAAACTGCAATAATTATAAGGCTACCAAAATGTTACTGTTTCTACTTTAAGTCTGTACAGTTTGTAGATAAATTTCAGTTTACACTAAAAAAGTTTGTGGGAATGAAATTCTCTTGCCAAATAGTGTTCAACCAAGTATTTGTTTTTTCTTAATTCTCAGAAAACCTAATGGTGTGCTTTTCAGCATACCAGTTATTCCCAAGACACTGAACGATACACAAATTTAATAGCATGCAGTATTATTACACTAAAAGACACAGTTTTAATTAAAATACACCCTGTCACATGCATAATCTAACAAAGAGCTGCTAGTCATACTAGATACTTATGTTTGCATGGTCATCATGATGTCACTTGCTTGGCTCAGAGAGGTTGCAAGGCCTTGTAAGACTTAGTAGTAACAACTACTGTGACTTACACTATATATTTTTGTCAAGTGATTACTGATATTAGGTTCACCATCTGTGTCATCATTGAAGCAACCATCACTGAGCAGTGTTGCTGTACCATCAGTATCCTACGGAGCAGGTGCAGAGGCAAGGCTTCGGCTTGGTGAAGGAAAATCAACTCGTACTGGTAAGTGTATACTTGAAGTTTTGTCACTGTCTTATCTAGTGCCTAATTATTTCCAAATACACTTACCAAAGTAGTTTCAAGTAATTTTATTGAAATGTGATATACCAAGCAAACTTTTGATATGGGAAATTCTCTGTTAAGTTTCCGCGTATTCTGCAGTTCAAGGAAAAGTGTGGGGTTCTCAAAACGGAAAGGACTAGCATTTAAAAGTTTGATTTCATTAGCATTAATTCCAGACCCACGTAGGGACTGTAATACCTCATTACAACTTACAAAATCAGATTGAGTTAACTACCCTTCTGTTAAATGAGTTAACTACCCTTCTGTTAAATGTTAACAGTGTTATAACTTTAATACTATTGGTTAAACTGTAGTTTGGAATAATTTAGTATGACAATGTACTGTACTAACAAGGCATTTTGTTTATGCATAGAGATATGTCAATACCACATTTTCTGACTACTCGATACCAGTATCAATAATAAAACATTATTGCTATACTCAATACCGATATACTCTCGATTCCAAATTAAAATTTGCATGAGCACAAAACAACTTGGCCAAGAAAATTGCTCAGTTTACTATACAGTTTTGTTGACACACACTCAAACTAATAATATAAAACCTCACATTACACTTGCCCCATGCTGCTTATACAACTAATCTAATACGATTACGACTCATTGCCAAGCGTACCTCTTCCACTACTACAGATGTGAGTTAGATGTTGCCTACCCTACAGGCAACAAGAACTTATGAGGGTAATTCTCTTCATCTGGAGAATAAGAAACCCGGAGGCACCCCCCCCCCCCCCCCTTTACCCACCTTTCCCCGTGCTGAGAGGCTACAGCATAAATGCTGACCAGAGTTTTCCCACGCCAACCAGATAAGAAGGACGTCACGCCCTCCCTGTAGTCCGCTCCCCGCTCCGTCAGCCTACAAGCTTCCACTATATAAGTCCAGGCACTGCCGGGCTCGCGAGTCATCCTTACGCTCCTCTCTCACGACATCCCACACTAACTCAATGTTGGGACCTCCGAAGATCTTGGAAACTTAAAGTACGCCCCCAGCATCTACTTACTACCTCTCAACTACCAACGAACACGAGCATACATATTCAACTTCACTTTGTCTCCTCTAGATATTGTTTACTTAGCAGTTTAACTTTTACAATTTTGTTTTCATCTAGAACCAGCTATCCCCTTTTTAACTTAGAACCAGGTTGCCTACACCTGGAACCGCAGTTACCTTCATTCCTCCACGGTTTGATAGGCGGTAGCACGGGTCACTTGTTTATTGAATATTCAATAAATGCTCATTGTTCTTTACCTTTCTGTTTTTCATTTCTAGGGTATTTGTTTGAATTGACGGTTCGAGACAGAATACACCTTGCACTACCGACAGGAACCGGAGATTTATTTCAACCGATTTATCCTGACTGTGGAACCCTTTCAGGTGTCTGCATGTCAGAAGACTTATATATTCAAAGCCTACCTGTTTCTTCCTGGTCACACAATAGCACTAAGTCAATGCTGGTGGGGGAGAAACAGCGACGCCACAACCACTAGAAACACCTTCACATCAGGAAGGACGACAGACTCAGGTTATTTCTTACCACTTACACTAAGTCAGTGCACTGTGACCATAGCCTGAAATTTTGAAGTACAACATAGCACGAACGCACAACCGGTAGAGACTTGGCGGTCCCCACGGCTCCACTTCCCTGATCAGTTCGCATACTGTGGGGGATCAGTGGGGACTCTTATCGAGCTCGTGCTGGCAAGTCACTATTGGGTTACACTGTCAAACCTTCCTATCTAAGTGCATCACGTAGGCTGTCGAACTGTTGGCTCTATGCCTCACAAGAAGAGGAATGGTAGAAAACATAGGGAACAATACCTGGTTCAATCTGCTCTCAAACCGTGGATCGCACTACCACGTCCTACGCAGGCAAGACAGGTGGAACGAGACCGCGCAGCCGAACTTAGACATCGGGCAGTCGCGCCTGTTCCAGTTCTGGTAATTGACTTCCCACCTTGTATCCACATACATCCTATGTGTCACCCTGTGGTAAAAGTGTTTCTGACCAGTACCGAAGTGCAACTTGACTGGGACAATCTCATCTTTGGGACTCACGAAGCACACCTGTGGATCTCCAATCCAGCGTAGACCGAATCCGTCGTGTCTAGATGAAACCTACCCCAACGACAATGCCCAAGAAGCTGTAGTAAGTAAGTGCTGACCAACACCCTTCGTCTCACACCGACTATCTAAACCAAACTACCCCGCTTTTGGTCTAGTGGACAAAGTCCTCAACAAATGTACCAAGTGAGTGTAATTGGGGACGCCCCTCAAGAAATTTTCTGGCGTCCAACATGGGGTGTCAGACGAATAGCTGTGCGCAGTAAACGGCACGAACAAGACAAACCATACCCCAAGAACTAAGGGTCGAAACAGTCAGTCAAGCGGACTTTGGAGAGTCCTCAAAACACCCCATGGTGCCCTTAACTGCTACCATGTCATGCGCCAAGGTCAATGCCGCCACCGGCGAAAACTCAAACAGCGAATATGACATATCCAATGTATAGTGTATCCATGCCGACTGTCCCGCCCATAGCACACTAAGGATAGAATGCACCTACTGCACTAAACTCTGTAGTTATGCCTGCTTAGGCAGGCCTGAAGAGACCCGGGGTACAAACGGATTAGAATACCGCTGTACCGCTTGCCATCAACAGCCAACAAGTTTCTGGCCGAGGCATAAACCGCATCATATGCACGGCGTGGGGTGGCCCGTCTCTATACCTGGGTTGGCCTACCAGTGCGAGAGATGCCGAAGAAAGCACATCACTCACTCCCGCATATCCAAACCTTCCCAGATAGATATCCAGCCTGGAACGGCACCTGGCCAGCACCATCCAGCAACCGGTAGAGACGACGACATTAAAATTACCGACTTTGCAGGTTGCCCACACAAAGACCCAGTAGCAATCATGCAGAATGCAAAAAAATAATTCAAAGAAACTGACCTGTCACCGAAACAATGGGTCGACCAGGCCCAACTGCATTTGAAGGGCCTCGCCCTCACATGGTGTGAAAGATACGGAGAATTCTTAACGGATTGGAAGCAGTTCTGTAACCGGATATCGGCGGAATTCACGGGCGAGGAGGAGTTGGCTAGGCTAATGACACAGTTTTATTGCCAGACCCAGGTACTCGATGAAGAAGCAGAAATCTTCATACAAAGGAAGGAACAAATGTTTCAACATATGTTCTCCGGAGCCAACGAAGCTACCGCTGTTCGTTCAATTGGTCGAATTTTACTGCCAAATCTCAGGGGAACGTACTGCTGAAAGCAAGACCCACTACCTAGGACGAATTAGTTGATCAAGCCCAAGAAGCTGAGCAAAACTTTGCAGCATAGGCGAGACTCGAAAAACCAGTATCAGCCAAGGCCCCTGAGGTACGAGCACCACCAGTTGCGCCCCTTAAAGGCGTACCAACCTCACCCCTCTCATGGCATTCGTACCCAAAAGCTGGTTCTGCCCAGCAGCATTCGTACCCAAATACTGGTTCTGTCTGGAGAGCCACTGGAACAAGGTCTGCCTTCAGAAACCAGAGGTGGCTGCCATTCCACCAAACCGAGTAGACAAAATGCCATCAAATATCCCAACACAACCAACTGGAAACCCAACTCCTGGAACCAAGCCGGGAAACGCCGATGCCGGGGTTCGATGCGGGTCACCTCCCCCAGTGTACAAGGGCCCATCCACCAGGGATTAAGTGAGGAAGTACCAATTCCCTTAGCCCACACATAGAGGTGGAGGTAAATAATGACCGGGTACTCACCTTACTTGACTCGACAGCCACCGAAAATTTTATCAAGAGTAATCTATTAACACCAAACCAGCTTGCCGAAATAAGACCGTAAACCAAAATACTAAGAATGGCGCAACCAGAATCCACCCTGGACGTTACCAGCTGAGTTACTCTGAACATAAAAATTCCAAATATTGCTACACTGACTAAATTTATTGTATCACCAACCATGCCCGAATCAGTAATACTAGGGTGCCTGTGGCTCAACCGCCATCAGTGCATTCCAGATCACGGACAACATAGAGCCTATCTGGGAGAAACCAACCGTATTACTTTAAACTGGGATCAAAAACCAGACGACATCTCGCCTATGCCCATTGATCCAATTAGAATTAACCACGATCTTGAAGAACTAGTGTTCTACCAATTAAAAGCCGTACTGGATGAACACACCTGCGCATTTGGACAAGGATGACTGCTACAATAAACACGTTCTATACAACATGAAATATGGCCTACAACTGACATACCAGTCTACAACCGTCCAAACAGAATTTCAGCCCGCCACCGTGACATCATGGAGCAGGTCAACGACTTGAAGGACCAGGGGATCATGGAGTCATTAACTCCCCATATAACTCACATGTGGTCCTTGTACCTAAGGAGGACGGGAAATTGTGATATTGCATAAATTACAAATCGCTAAATGAAGTAAGCCACCCGATCACTCCCCCAGCTATAGACTTGTCTCATACACGAGATATTTGCAAAGTCAAAATTTTCAGTATTCTTGACATGGCGTCTGGATACTGGCAGATTGCAGTCCATCCAGACAGTCAAAAATATACGGCCTTTACAACATCAGAGGGCGAAACCCTACAATTTTGAGTCGTGCGTTTCGGCTTGAAAAACGCCCTAGCAGCATTCAACGATAAATGTCTCTTGGAAGTACTAACAGGTTACATTAGCGAGTTCTGTTTCGCCTGTCTCGATAATGTAAAAATATATTCTAATAATTGGGAGGAACATCTAGGCCAGCTGCAACGAGTATTGGAAAGACTCGAATTATGCGAAATGACTTGCAAGCTGTGAAAAAGGTTCTTTGGCAAGTCATCAATAGATTATCTGGGACACGTCATATCACCTGAGTGAATCTTCCCGCAACACAGTTCAGTACATGTAATTGAAGAAGCAGAAGAACATACAAATAAGCTACAGCTATGACGGTTTCTGGGTCTGTGTAATTGGCTACAAGGCTTCGTTTCAAACATTGCGGAATATTTGGCACCACTACATCCACTCCTCGAGAAAGACACCCATTGGCGATGGGGCCCAGAACAACAACGAGCGTTTTCCGACTTGAAGAACAGCTTCAAGAATATCCACCAACTCCATCAACCACAAGAAGACAACCCTTAATACTGCAAACGGATGCATGTCAAAACGGCCTGGGCGCAGTATTATACTAACAGGACGTAGGAGGACAGCCCCATGTGATAGTGTATGCATCAACCCGCTTAAATGAAACAGAGTAACGCTACCACATCAATGAGCAGGAGTGTCTGGCCGTTATCTGGGCCATGAAGAAATACTGGTATTATCTCGAAGGGCAACACTTCATAATACGGACCGACTCCAAAGCCCTCCAATGGCTACATGAGTCCCGGAATTCGAAGGTCAAGCTCTCCCAGTGGGATATGTTCCTTACTGAGTTCGACTTTGAGGTCCAACATTTCCCAGGAAAGTTAAACGACCTGCCAGACATCTTGTCTCATTCCCCAACGTTGGAGGCGACAATGTCTCCCCCCCCCCCCCCCTTCCAAGGTCGAAAAAAGTCCGGAAGAACATACCCTAATTCTTCAAATGCAAATAACCTTAAGTCAACAGGAGGATACCGACATCCGACGCCTACTACGGGAACAATCCCAACGGTTCGCACTACAGGATGACGTGTGGATGAGTAGCGGGCAGCCCAATACGCAGTAGAAGATCTGGGTTCCACCGCAACTACAAACTGATATATGCCGACACCACTATGACTATCCCCAAGTTGGTCACCCGGGTGCTAGGGAAGCACTACTGTATATAAAAGCCCATTACAATTGGGACGGGATAAGCCGCGATGTGTCCGACAGTATGTCAGCAACTGCGTCACATGCTACTGCGGCAAAGCATACCTGGTTCCCTCTCTCACCGCAAAGTCACGGAGTCCCAAGACTTCCTGGACCCATATCACCGCCGATCTGATGGGCCCGTATCCATGTAGTATGAAAGGAAACTGTTACCTTCTTGTAGTAACAGATCAATTTTCAAGATGGGTAGAGGCATTTCCTCTACCCAGCCAAGAAACCACCCCAATCGTGTGGAAAATAGAGGTGGAGATTTTCGCACGATGGGGTTATCTGAAAGCCAGATTTTTACACGATGGGGTTATCTGAAAGCCATACTGACAGACAATGGCACCCAGTTTACGAGCCATCAATGGCAAACCGCCTGTCAAGAGTGGGGGGTAGAAACATGGACTACCCCTCCCTACAATCCCCAAGTCAACCCCACTACTGAACAAAGGAACCAGGAGATCAAGAAGTGCCTTCGTATCAGTGTGGGTAATGATCACAAGCATTGGGATAAGCACATCCCCACCATACGGTTTGCCCTGCGACGCAGTACGAACAAGGCAGTCGATACAAGTCCATGCGTCCTACTCCTGGGGAAAACCTTGTGCCGACTAGGCGACTGGCGGTGGGAAAACAAGACCACTGATATGCCTCAACCCGAGGATATCTGGCTAGCAGCCCTTGCCCACACACCCAGAAAGCCTATATTTTAAAGAAATACCCCAACCAAAGTCAGGGATAAGAGAATTCAACTTAGGGGATGCCATCTTTCTGCGAAGTCACCCTATCAGCAAAGCCAGCAACCAATTCAGCACCGGCCTTGCTGACAAATGGGGATGGACCGTACCGCATCGTACGCAATTGAGACAACGTCTACTGGGCCAAGGATATACGCAGATGGATTCGAAATCCCACCAGAGGCCAGATAGGACCATACCCAGGGGACATGCCAACACTTGGGGATGACGAAGCCGAAGGAGACACACCTGGCCAATCAGGGATGAAGACGAACTCCCACCTAAAAGGGTAGTACCCGATACAGAGCCAGGACCTTCAACAAGACCCGACCGACGCCTATCATGATTGACAAGGCTCCTAGTTACATCGTGCCATGAAAGCCAGGTGTAGAACAACGCCAAGGTGCATTCTCCGTCAGATAAATGCCCTCGATGCCACACAGCTACGCCGAGAAGATCGCAGCCAAAACAAAATCTAGTTGTCCTAATCATCCTGGCAGAGTCCACGTGACAGAGAACTCCATCAAACACCTCGCCGATCAAGCCCCATTAGCGAACAGTCGCAAGCACTTTCGGTGAGAGAGGTAGGAATCCCCCAGGCGCCTACCTCTCCACCTGGTATAACTACGAAGCCGGAAGTCGAGGCCATCCCAACTTCGACGAAGTTGTCCTCTGGCTCTGACGAAGAAGTACGCGATGCCACTAGACCACCGAAATCCAGGATGTCAATCTCCGACGAGAGTGCTCCGCCCCAACCGCCTGCCACGCAAGAAGAACCGGCCATGGGGACGTCGAGCTCGGACAAGATTACTCCGCCCAAACCACCTGCCATGCAGGACAAGCCGCTTACCAGGACGTCGAGCTGCCACGCCGGAAGTGCTCCGCCTCAAGATCCTGCCACACAGGAAGACCAGCCAACCTGGACATCGAGCTCGGACAAGAGCGCTCCGTCCAAACCTCCTGTTACACAGGAAACCTGCTTCCCGGGGCAACGAGCTGCAACAGACGTGCTCCGTCCCTAGGTCCTGCGACGCAGGAATACCCGCAGACCCGGATGTCGAGCTGTCACATTGGAAGTGCTCTGCCCCGCCATCTTGCTATGCGAAAGACCACTTTCATCGAGAACGTTGATGCCACCCACTACCCCCCAACAGGCACATCACCTGCAATGGAGGCCGAGCTGAATCTCCCTTCCACTGCCTCGCCCCAGGACTTGGCCACCAAAACCGTCAGTGCCGCCCACGACCTGGTACCACGACGAGCTGTGCTGCCTGTAGGCAAGGTCGAGGTCTTTCTCCCTCGCACTGATCCATCGGAGAAACATGCTGTGCTACGTGTAGGAACCCGTGCAGTCGGGGTGGAGGGCTTGTCACTACCCCGTACTGCCTCAACGTCCCTTGAACGAGTGCCCTCCCAATTTGTTGCAGCAGAAGCAGATGCCATGACGTTCCCAGCTGCTCCACGATGCCTGATGCCCCCATGTACCGCCAAGGCCGCCAATACGCCTGGCTGGTACTGGGAATCGCCACGGAGACCCACAACCAGGTATATGTGGCCATACCCTTTGCATGCTGCCCTTCGTCCGAGGAGGAGGCCCGCTGAAAATGAGACTGAAGATCGCCAGTAAGTGGGCAAATATTAAAGACAGTGCAGTAGCCATAAACCACTACTACATGCACTTTGCAAAAGGACTTGTTATAGACCGGTCACATGCACCACATTTAATTTAGCAGCAAGCCAATTACAGTGACGTAAGCAGAACAATCTCATTTAGGCTAAATTAAATTCAAAAGTATCCAATGCAATTTAAAGTATAAAGAACCGAGGTAAATGCACCCGTAATTAGTCACTTGACTATGTGCTAAACTTTTATTACAGCCGTAAGAAGTTGTACATCAGTAACTTTTTATAGACATTTTACACCTCACGGTTCATATGTTTATGTCCGACAGCCCACTTAAGTAGGTAACATTACGAATAGATGCTCACCACAGTGACAGTAATAGCTATCATAAGTGAATCACGTAAAGATGCTCACCACAGTGCCAGTGATGAAGTTGATGACAGAGACTTCGACGTAACAATGACATTTTAGCTTTTTATATTTTTATTAATATTCGTCACTTAAATCTGACTTTATGTGTAGGTAAACATGTGTCACCGTACGTTTTGAAAGAGTTTATGTGAAGATCGCTTAGATGAAGAATGCCATCGTGTAAGAGTGTGTTTTCAGCACTTATGAACGTGAACATTCCTTAAGAACTTACCTTGAACATTCCAACGAAGATACACAGTGTACATACTAGCTGTTAGACCTACAATATAAGATGGACTCCCACAAGGGATAGTTAGATTAATTTTATTGATCTTTTCAGCATTAAATCTGATTTGATGTGTAGGCACACAATTAAATATCTTAATACATTTTGAAAGTGAAGATCGCCTACAAGAAAGAATGTCGTTTTGTAGGAGGCTATTTTTATATTATGCTTGGTAGTTTGAATGTTTATATTTTGTGTGTGCTTTGGTTTGCAATATCTTGTTCACCTACTCAGTATAATAACCAAAGACTCTGAGCATCAACGTTCCCCAAACCTGGTGCAAGATATTTTTAACTTCAATTGAGTGTTTAAATATGTTGTATTAAGTGACCAACATACGCACAATTTGCCACAATAGTCATGCATGTAGTGTACTTGCTTTGTATTAGTTTAGTCGGTCAACCCAGGTGTTGAAGCCCCTGTGGTTGTCCACCTCGCAATCTGTCACACGTAACTATTTAGCTTACTGACAGAGACAAAGGTTCTCTGGAATGATTTTCCTTTTTCTTTCTTAACTCATTGCAGCAAGCTCCAGGATAGTAGTGACGTTTCCCCGCCTTCCGCAAATAAGGCTTGTACATATTCTAATTATTATTACTTTAATCCCCTCGTTTTGACGTGCCATTGTTTTACATAATGTTTCTTTCAGGTTTTTATGTACGATTCCCTTGTAATATCCACCAGCAATATGCTGGTTTTTGTGAATGGCATGCATAATGAAAAGTAACCCTGTAATTTTTGTAACACAGAGGGAATATACACTCTCTCCACATCAGCAAAGCCCAATCACCAGGGCGATGGGGCAGAGAACGACGCCCGCCCAAAAAAGAGAGAGAAAATCAAGGTCGCCAGCTGACCGCCGCCACTCCACGTCTCACATGTTTCACTTTGCCAGCCGGGTGACCAGAGCACATAGAACATGCGCCACTACAGCGGTCAAGCCACCCAAGCTCAAGGGTCCCACCTACCTGTCTGCAAAAAAATTTTCCGTGCTATATGCCTCATCATGTCTACCGCTGCCTACCCAGACCTGCTAGACCTTACAGAAAGGGTGCCTACGCCATCCTCCGCCATCTTTTCCACGATGAGTCTTCATCGAAACCAAAGGGGGGGGGGGGGGAGGATAGGCAAATTGACAAGTGACACTTATCCAACTTATCTAATACGATTACAACTCATCCCCAAGCGTACCTCGTCCACTACTACAGACATGAGTGACACGTTACCTACCCTACAGTCAACAAGAACTTATGAGCGAATTCTCTTCACGTGGAGAATAAGCAACCCGGAGGCAACCCCCCCCCCTTGAGAAGCTACAAGCTGCCCAGACCCCAGACAAGACCGAGCGCCACCGACAAAGTACGAAGCAGAAACGCTGACCAGAGTTTTCCCACGTCAACCAGGGCAGAAGAACGTCACGCCCTCCCAGCAGCCTGCTCCGGCAGCCAACAAACTTCCACTATATAAGTTCAGACACTGCCGGGCTCACGAGTCATCCTTACACATCCTCTCTCGCGACATCCAGCACTAACTCAGTGTTGGGACCTCTAGAGATCTTGGAATCTTCAAGTACGCCCCCAGCGGCTACTTACTACGTCTCAATGACTAACAAACACGAACATACGTATTCAACTTCACTTTGCCTCATCTAGATACCTTTTACTTCGCAGTTTAACTTTTAACTATTTTGTTTTCGTCTAGAACCAGCTATTGCCCTTTTAACTTAGAACCAGGTCGCCTACACCTGGAACTGCAGTTACCTTCATCCCTCCATGGTTTGATAGGCGGTAGCACGGGTCACTTGTTCATTGAATATTCAATAAACACTTATTGTTCTCTTACTTACTGTTTTTCATTTCCAGGGTATTTGTTTGAATTAACGGTTTGAGACAGAACACACTGTGCACTGCCGACAGGAACCGGAGATTTATTTAAATTGATTTAGTCTGACTGTGGAACCCTTTCAGGTGTCTGCACGTCAGAAGACACATATATTCGATGGCTACCTGATTCTTCCCGTTCACACAATAGCACTAAGTCAGTGCTGGTGGGGGAGAAACAGCGATCCCACAAAAACTAGAAATACCTTCACATCGGGAGGGATGAGAGACTCAGGTTATTTCTCACCACTAGCACTAATTCGGTGCACTGTGACCGTAGCCTGAAGTTTTGCCTTACACCCTAGTGCAAACGCACAACCGGTAGACACTTGGCGATCGCCACGGCTCCACGTCCCTGATGAGCCTGCATACTGTGGGGGATCAGTGGGGACTCTTATCGAGCTTGTACTGGCAAGTCACTATTGGGTTACACTGTCAAACCTTCCTATCTAAGTGCATCACGTAGTCTGTTGAACTCTTTGGCCTATGCCTGACGAGAAGAGGAATGGTAGAAAACATAGGGAACAATACCTGGTTCAATCTGCTCTCAAACCGTGGATCGCACTACCACGTCCTACGCACTAGAGACGGGTGGAACGAGACCGCGCAGCCAAACTTAGACATCGGGCAGTCACGCCTGTTCCAGTTCTGGTAATTGACTTCCCACCTTGTATCCACATACATCCTATGTGTCACCCTGTGGTAAAAGTGTTTCTGACCGGTACCGAAGTGTGACTTGACTGGGGCAACCTCAACTTTGGGACTCATGAAGCAAATTTGTGGAATCTCCAATCCAGCGTAGACCAAATCCGTCGTGTCTAGATGAAACCTACCCCAATGAAAACGCCCAAGAAATTATTGCGCGAAAGTAACGCAGGGGTAATAATGTAATTATGTAATAAAACACAATATGGAAATATTATGAAAATTTTGTGATTTTGTGCTTAAGTGCATGGCAAACACCATTAGCCCAATGTTAAAATTTGATGCTTTCTCGCATTCTTATGTGGTACTTGATACTAAAGTATTGCAGCATGGAGGATTCCATCCCTAGTGTTACTCTTGAAAAATTGCATATTTCAAGTTGCATCACTATTTTACTGAGGTGCAACTTCCTGTGGGGAAGCTGCATTTTCTCTCCTATCACTTCCTTGTTTTCAAAAATTAGCGCATACAATGTTTATCATCATACACTATCTGTGTGGGTCAGTGTAACAGTGAGATTTATTACTGAAACTGTATGAATGCCAACCGAATGTCTTATTTTTATCTTTGACATAAATTAACTCATTGTATATTAAATTATTATTATTATTATTATTATTGTCGTTATTGTTATTATTGCTCTGGTGCTCTGAGGTGAAGGATGTATGTAGCGCCTCCTCCAGAGTGACCTTTGTTTATCTACTGACTTTCGTGAATCACAGTGTCGGATACACATGTGCATCCAGATTTTAGGGGGTTTTGCATTCCCCTTGAGTTCGGATCAGTGTTCTCTATGCGGTGAACCGTTTTTTGGTAGACAGAAGTTTCTCAGGTGCGTTGGTTCATGTAGCAAGCGCTTCCCCTTCATTGTACTGGATTAATTACAGAGGAAGAATACCGCTGTGGAACATGCGAGGCGGCTTTAAATATGTTTGGTTTTTCTCCTAAAAGAAAAACTATGAGTGCTGAAAAACAATCATCAGTTAATCTAAAGGACATCCCGTTTACGTTATCGTTGGATGACGGTAATATTCAACAAGGAAAATCTGCCAACATAGCTGCAAGTATGGACTCCAGCATCCAATTGATGTTTGAGATATTGTGTACAAAAATAGATGACTTAGCAAAAGAAGTCAATGATCTTAAGGAGGAAAATACTGTTTTTACGTACAATGTTTGGAAATCTACAAACGTCTAAAGATAAACAGAGCGCAACGTGTGGTCTTCCTAGCCAGGTATCAGAGGCGTTGCACCCTTCTTCAAATAACCAGCAAAAAAAATCATATAGTGAAATGGCTAGAAAAAATGTTGAGTTCTCTTCCATTAGCAGTAATACCCAAGCCCGTTACAGCAACCCGCAGTTGGCAACACGAGCTACGAAGAATGCAGAGCAGACCAAATCACCAAAACATCCGGCTGCTGATGTTGACGGATTTGTGCTAGTCAGCAGATGCAGCACAATAACATTGACAGATAGCGGTTCGACAGCAACCAGGCCTATGTCAACAAAGAAACCTATTCAACTAGGAGTCCGTAATAACGTGAACCCCAAGACTGTCCCGAAAATGACGAAACCCCTCATGAAGACAATCTTTGTGTCGCGTTTCACTCCAGAAGTACAAGAGAACGAGATTGTTTGCTATATTAACCAGGAATTAAAAGTGACAAACTTAAAAGTTGCGAAATTAAAAACAAAATATGATACCTGCTCTTCTTTTTATGTTGCCGTGCTTGAGTCTGATTTCGATATTATTTTCAATACTGTGTTCTGGCCGACAGTCTGTCTTATCAGCCCCTTCTACGGCAGACTGCAAATTAAACAACTTTTTGTAAATGCTACTGAGTCTTCTCCCGTAAAAGATAATAATGAAGCAGTCGGGTGAGCCGCAGATGAAACTTCTTAATTATGTATTGGCAACCAGAGGTGCCTACTTATAACCTTTATGCCCTTGAGGGAACTTGACTTATACTATCAAAATGTAAGGGGTCACAGAACAAAATCCCTTATTTTAATCTTAATATAAATTAGTACTAACTATTCAGTAATTTGACATGGTTGAATAACTCTGCTATATTATCCCATTATTTTCCTTATCATTATTTAATATTTCGAAATGATCGTGATGTAAATTTAACAAACCTCAATAGAGGAGGTGGTGTTTTGACTGTGGTTAATCAAGTTTATTTTTCACATGTTGAAGAAAAATTTGATCCAACTCAGGAAACAATTGAATATGTTTGGATTCAAATCATTATTAGTATTGTTAGCAAATTCCTAATTGGTAATATTTATTCCCCCCCCATAAATTAACACTTGAAGGATTCAATAATTATTTTTCTTTTTTGGAATCAAAATTAATTAACTATCATCACCAAATAGTTATTGTAGGAGATTTTAATATTCCCGGTATTGACTGGAAAACACTTCACACTCAAAACATTTCTTATTACTATAATAAAATTAAAGGTCAATTTCTTTTACAAACGATAAGTTCATTTCAAAACCTGATTCCGAATTACTAGATTTAGTTTTCACAAATTTTTTCACAAAAATAGAAAAATCAAGCGATCCATTGGTGTTGGAAGATAAATATCATCCAGCATTATGTTGTCAATTATCTGTTGATTTTGAGAAGTCAAACAAGGATAGACATACCTATTTCAGGAATTATCATAAGGGTGACTATTTGGCTTTATATTATGCTGTTAATGATTTTGATTGGTCCCCCATATATCAGACAGCAGTTGTTAACTTAATGGTTGACTTTGTAACTAGTAATTTACAACTATTAATCAATTCTTATATTCCAAAATATTAATGTATTAATAATAAATATCCTATCTGGTTTACTTCAGATATAATCAAATTACTAAAAAAGAAAGAACATTTTCATTGATTGTATAAAAAAAGGCAAAGCACAAGTTAATTACTCTCATTTTTCAGAACTAAGGAAAATAGCTACCGGAAAAATCAATTCTGCTAAATCTAATTGGCAAGCAAAAATAAATAACAATTTGAAAAGTGAACCTAAAATATTTTGGAACTTGTTAAGCTAATGAAAAAAGGTTACAAAGAATCCTTTAAGTTATCTGTCGACAATAATATTGTCCAAAATTCTGGACTCCTCGTAAATATTTTTGCCAAACACTTTGCAAAAGGGTTGGTACTTGTACCTTCCAGCAATAATTTAAGCTCTGATGTTCACAATAACAACTTAAATACTGCTTCTCCTACCATTACCCAAGGATCTGTATTATGGGCTTTTAAAAATCTAAAAAGTATTTTATAATTTTATAATTAAAGGTTGCACTGACATTCTCACCCCTATATTAACTTATATATTTAACTTCAGCATCACTAGTGTATTTAGCCCAAAATTTGGAAGCACACAGTTGTTGATCCAATTTTTAAAAAGTTAAATAAACTGGATGTTAATAATTATAGGCCTGTTTCTTTGCTATGTAGCCTGTCAAAATTTTTTGAAAAAATAATCTTTAAACATCTTTCTTTACTAAAAATTTAATTTCAGAATGTCAGCACGGCTTCCAGATTTGTAGAACAACCACCTCCAATTTATATAATTTTGTAGACAGTCTATATTTTCATGTAACTGCTAGAAGGCAAGTTGATGTTATATTTTTTGATTTACAGAAAGCCTCTGATTCTTACCAACATGAAATTATTCTACAAAAATGGAAAATTTTAGGACTAGATCACTCTTATTTCAAATGGTTTTCCAATTACTTTTTAAACAGAACTTTTGTTGTTAAATTACATAATCCCTTTTCAAGTTTGTGTCCTGTCTTTCCTGGTGTTACTCTTCAATATTTTTTATGAACAATATCGTTAGTATAATAGAGCATTCAAATGCACTTCTTTATGCTGACGATCTTAAGATTTATAGAAGTATTGAAGATGTCTCGGATTGCTCGTTGTTACAAGAGGACATCATAGCCATTAGTAATTGGTGTATTATAAATGCAATAGATCTAAATATAAAAAATACTTTTTTTGTTTCATGTACAAGGAAGACCAACCCTGTGCTGTATACCTACCATGTAAACATTGCTATAATTAAAAAAGAGGGTTTTGTTGGCGACCTTGGAGTCTTTCTTGACTCCAAACTATATTTTCATATTCATGTAGATAGTATAATTAATAGCATTAGTCGTACGTTAGGTTTGATTAAATTTATAACTTTCTCCGCTAATTCCCTTGATTCTCTGTTAGTTCTATATTATTCTTTAATTAGATCCAAATTAGAGTATTCTTCCGTCATCTGGAGCTATATTACTCTTGCAGACTCAAATAGATTAGAGAACATTCAAAAAAATGTATTTAAACTAATTTATAGTAGATTTCTCCTGCAACCTGAATTAACTATAGGCTGTTCATGGTAAAGTGAGCACTTTTTAATTTTAAGGCCCTGCTAAATTTTTTCTTTCATTTAATTTCTACCTTTCCACCACTTTTTAATGTAATTATTGCAATATGACTAATATACACTTTGTATATATTTCATCACTGAAAAGTTAACGTGTGATGCTACAGTAAAATACATTTATTAAGGAAAAATGCCTTTTGGAAAGGCCTTAAAAAGTGCTCACTTTACCGTGAACATCCTATACAAACTTGAACTAGCCAGATTTAATACTCTCGCGTTATACGAACGTTGTAATATTAATGATGCTCTTTTTTTAATTAATTCCTTTCTAGCTTTAACAATTAGTCAAGCTGTACAGTATAAAGTAGGTTTAAAAATGCCTGTATATACTCATAGAACCTTTCCCATGTTCTCTTCTGTAACACACAAAAAGGATTTAGTCAATAGATGTACTAATATTTACAACAAATTTTTCTCTGGTTTCGATCCATTTTTGGATAGAAAAATTACTTTTAAGGATCTTTATAAACATTATACAAGATAAATTTTGTAATTTAATAGTATATTTCTATATGCACATCATAATGTAAATTGGTTAATCATTAGTTTCTTTCTGTTCTCCATCTGTTTGTACTTGCCCTGTATAGTGTAATGTATTAACTTTTTATGTTGTATGTTCATGTGCCCACCTATCGTACATTCTGCACTTTAAGCTTTGTTCAATAAATAAATAAATAGTTGTATTTCAATTTTTTTCTAGTCCTATTTATACTATTTTCACACTGTTTTTCTTGTTTTCGAAAGGAATTTAATTTCAGCTACAATGGCTTGCCAAATGTGGGTATACATGGCGAAGAATGTTGTGCTATCATTACACCACCATTAACTGTAACTCCTACTTTAAAAAAAAATTTCCTTATTCAAGTTTATGATGTTTAATTGTGTTTCTCAATTCTTAATAGCACAATAAATGCTGTAATCAAATTTAAAAAACACATGCAGAAATTCTGGTTTAAAAGGATTTTGTGATATATTCATGTTTGAAAAAAAACTAAAGTAAAATGATTGGTGTTGAATTTCAGCAGGTAATTCCCACATTGACACCGGCTAACAGCCAGCGGCACTAGAGCCCATGACGGCGCTCACCACGCACGTGTCACGTGTACATGCACGTGTGCAAAGAGGCCAATATTTTTGAACTTTCACATAAAGAATATTATTTTCCAGCGTAAAATGTGTCTTGGAATTTATTTTCAGGGTTTGATATGTCTTGCAGTGTTTTGAAGTATTTGTTGTTATTTTTTAAATGTTTGGTTATGAAATTCAAAGTGCACGCTGCATGGAGATTAAGAACACTAATCTTCCGGCGTGAACGCCATCATAAAGAGACACTGAGATAATACAGAAAATTCACAAGAAAATTATAAAATGAAAACAATATTTAATTTATTTGTGCCACTTTTATTTTCAAAGTAAATATAAGTTTACTAGGCGTGCATGCACTTCCGCTTATGTGAACCCCATAGGCAGCCATGGTAGATCCATGCGATGTTTGCCTCTGGGCAGTCTGTCTAGGACTACAACTTTTTGTTCATTGATGTAGATTTCAATAGCACTTTTAGTATACCGGTTAACCTTTGCTTGCATACGTTTTGCCAGACATTTCTCTAGCATTATGCTTCTGCTTAACTAATTTATTTTGCCCTTGTGGCACTTTCAACATAATTGAGGAGAAAGAGGAGAAAGATGTCGGAGAGGTCATTTAAACCGCCAAACTTGTATTGGACGTCATCACCTTCTGCTAAAGACGTTCCATCGTAATTTCTGTATTATTACTGCTTGCAATTTCAAGGGCTTTGTTTTCATATATGTATTTAAGGGTATTTTCATGTTTGAATATTTAACGGCAACCTCACGTACAACCTGCATGGTTAATCACAGCCAAGTCAATGTTCACGCCACCCTTGCGCTCTGAGAGTTTATTTGTGTAAAACCATGTGCGCCATAATTTATTTCAGGGTTCAATGTATTTTTCTTGTGATTGATGCTTTTTGTGTTTGACCACGCAGCACGTAAATGTTTGCTTTTTACACCATCAGGCATGCTACATGCCTGTAACCACTGTAATTGCAAAGAGAATAATTTTCTCTACCAGAATAATATTTTTTTGGAATTTAATTTGTCGTTTCCAAGAGGAAATATTGCAATTTCACCTGCACCATATGGTCCGCTATTTACTTTATCCAGTGGCATCCATGCCATATATACTTGTTTTCACACGTGTGTGTGTGTTTATTGTGACTACTCATCTCGTGCCGCATCATCTTTTAAGGGTCTTTGTGCAATTTATGTAATTTTGTAATTTGTGTATGGTGATATTACTTCTGTCCTAGCCGGGTCTGTGTATAGGCCGTCACCGCACTACCCACGTCTGGCGGGCAAGCCTAGACGAGTTTGCGTTAGTGATGCCAAGTAATCACACGTGTTAATGTATCGTCAAGCATTTCATTTTGTAATTCACCGTGTCCTATTTTCAGGGAAAATCGTCAGTCCACCCTAGCAGCTGTCAACTCTCTTCCCTTGTGAATATTGTGTTTTCATACACCGCTGTGAGATCATCCATCTAGGCATGCGCTAGAGTAATTGCGTGCTGTGGAGCATCCTAGCAGAGTTAGCTAGACACGACAGAGTGTATCATTAATTTCATGGCACGTTGATTTGTACGAACAGTTTAAATAAAATAGGTATCACAGTGGACCATCTTCTTTCATTTGTAGTGACAGTGTCCTAGCCACATATGTTTCTTTTTCAAAGTGTTAAAATGTTTAGTAAAAGTTTAGTATTGCCAACATGTTTGTAAGTACGCTCAGGTGAGACGGACACACAGAACCCGCAGTATCCCTAAGAACCTTGAGTCTCAACAGTGCGGTTATTGGGAAGCACCGCTGGTGCCCATATCATCAGTAAGTAATTTTGTCATCGTTCGTCATGTCCCACCCGATGGCGTCAACTTGTATAAAAAACCGTCTTCAACCGGTCTTGCTACCAATTTGTGTATTTGGATATTAAAATATAGTATTTATGATAATGCACAAACTGATATCGATAAAGATTATGTAGTTAGCAGTGACCAAAATAGTTATTTGGAAAATGAATAAGGTGAAACAAACATAGAAACAAATTCAGATAAATTTTATAACCATAAGAACAACTATGTTGTGGGGGAAAGAAAACCAAAGTGGAGTAAAAGTAGACAGGTGCAAAGTATTCGCACAAGAAGCTACAATATCATTAAAAAAATTCCAGGTGTATTAGGCCTCGCCAAAGAAGAAAGAGGTGGTGGTTGGTGCTGGAATTTATTTTTCAACAATAATATATTTAAAAAAATTGTTGTGTACACAAACAAATTCATTTCAAAATTTCTTCTTGTTACAAAGATTTTAGCGACTGCAACCAACATCAGTGACAGGAATAAAATCTCTCATTGGACTTCTCTACGGAGTGGGTTTCATGCATGGTGGAAGAATGAATATGCAATACTTTTGTCCACTGATAGTTTAAGAACAGTGTGGTTTCCAGCAATATTGGCAGCAGAGAAGAGAGACTGACAAACTGGCAGCAGTGAGACACATTTTTGAAGCATTCAGTGAAAATTGGAGGGGAAAAACTATTCAGTAAGGGAGTTTGACATTGTATGAAATGCTTATTTCTTTCAGAGGGTGATGTGGTTTTAGGATTTGTATTAGATCGAAACTAGGGAAATATGGCATGAAAGTTTTTGCCATGGTTGACTTGAAAATGTTTTACACCTACAAACTTGAACTAATTTTGACAAACAACCTAAAGGGCCACGTAAGGGAGTAAGCTTCAAACCAAATTACATTGTGGAAAAATGTGCTTTCCTTGACGCACTGAAGGCGACATCATAATCTAATCTAGCCTACACCACAGCCACGGCCCCTCCAAGGAGACATGTTGCCACCACATGCCACAGAGTACATCGCCCGAGATTACAGAAGTGCAGCACTGCCTCCTGTCAGCTTGCAACCCACTTAATGCAAAGTGCCTGCTTACCCCGCCAACCCTGGCAGCTAAGGGGAAGTGAGTTGCCAGCCACCCTCCATCACTTCTCTCCTCTCTGCCTCACTGCTACCCTCATACTTCTCATGCTGGCCCTGTGTCTTGGGTAAAAATAGGGCTTGCAGTCCTCAGTTCGAGGCTGACTCTTGCAGCTCTGTTGCAGAACATCACTCTGCCCAGTCATGTCTAAAGTACTTCAACCAATACAGTTGACTCCCTACATATCGTTTTTCAGAGGACTGTCAAAAAATTTCAATACATGCAGGAGTTCAGTAGATGAGGGTTCCAACATTTACATCAATAAAATACAACTTCTGACCCCACTAGACTTCATTTTGAGTGTAATGAGAGCTTTACATTATCTGTGAAAAAAGTTTAGCTAATAAACACAATAAAAATGGAAATTTTAGATAAAATATTACTGTATTAGTATTGCTGTAAATAATATATTAAAAATCATTTCGCCTAACCTCTTTTAAATAAAGAAAATGTCTCAAAATACCATATATAATTGATTGTAATCCTACACCAAATGCAAGCTGATCTGAAACTTTCAAACCCTCAGAAAATGAACATAATAGGACACCAAATGAAATTTAAATTTTGAATGTTCAGTGCGCATTCAATCAGCTGAGAGCGCGCAGAGAACTTATCGATCGGGCCATGTGTTCATGGACGCTGAGGGGAAGGGGGGATGCGGTATTTGGATTACCCCTCCACACCCCTACATGTTGCCTACACTTTGCACGCGAGGCAAATGTCTGTCTTTTAAGTACATAATTAGTCATATTTCACAAAAAAAAAACTTGTAATTTTGAGACAGAAATGAATAAATAAGGTGATTAAAATTTATTTCTTCACTGTCTTTAATAATTAATCATTCAAAACCACGTCCTCTGTTTTTCCCTGTCACAAGTTACACTGCATTCGGGCTTGAGGCTTACCCATTATTAGACGACCAAAGGTGTTCCATAGACCCTTACATTTTAACAGTTTATTCAAAAGATGCGTGTCTATTGAAATAAATTAATATAAATCATCCAATTTCCCCTCAAGCAGTTACTGAAAATGAACTTTACGCTAGGTAATAAAAGTCAATTGATGGTCAAACAATTCTTGGAGGGAAGGGGAGGTCAAATACATGCTTCTGGGGATATCATTTAATTCCCAAAGCTGCTGACCCTAGAGTTAAATTAATATTAAATTTTAAAAATCATATTGATTTTACGCCAGAAAAAATGAAACACTGACCATACAGGAAAAACCAACCTTTAATCACAAAAGAAAACATCTTTGCAAATAATAATTCCTCGTTAAAATGAATTTGCGTAAAATTTTGAATTATGGATAATCTTGATAAAATTTCTATGTTCGCCAGGCACATATTTGCTGTGTGGTCAACGTGTGAAGGTAGAATGCAGCTGAGAGAGGGAGATAGAGAGATGAAGATAGATATATAGAGAGAGGGAGATAGTTAGAGAAATAGAGAGATAGGTGCGCACATGCGCACACACACTCTATCTCTCTCACACACACACTTTTTTCTTTTGCTAGACCACTGCATCCCCTCTCAAAGGCACGTAAACGGAGGAAGGAATGTGCCCAGGAGAGATAGACAGAATGGTGACAGAGGATAGGTCACCATGCTGGTTGCTAGGTAACCACTTCCCTCCTCATCTGGCATGTAAGGGGAAGTAGCAAGCCAGGCTCGCAGATCACACCACACAGCAGTGTCAGGCAGACGTGTTAGGAAGACAGACAAAGCGCTGCAGAGCAGTGATAAATGCCGGTGCACATGACACATTTCACATCCAGTTACTGGACGTTTGCATCAACAACCTGCTTAAAAAATATTGTTGCGGTAAATCTTAGGTGGTGGCACCCTAAATATACTTTGATCGATGTAACCTCCAATACATGATAGAAGCGGTTAACTTTATTATTATTTATTTATGAGTTTTTCCAGGACCACTAAAGATTAACTGTGGATACGGTTTATCGATACATGCATTTAGGATACATTGAGAGTCGACTGTAGCTGACTCGTGCAGCTCTCTTGCAGAACATCACACTGCCCAGATGCACTCCGATGTCGACAACCAGTTGCTAGACGAATCGCTGCATGTCGTGAATTCACGCCACAAGCCTTGTGTTATGCAATTCATACACAAACTTTACTGGACAATCAATGATAGAGAGATCGTCACTACGAACAACTCACCCAGACGCCATCTTGAGTTCCACTGATCTTCAGGAGGTGGCGCGCACTACTTCCAGGACCAAGTATTCATGTGCCCAATCACAAAGTCCACTGACATATATTTACACACTTACTTATAAAAAAATACTGAACACCTTGCTTATAACCAGCCAGTCTACGACTACAAACTAGATCAACAGCTGCCTCGCAGCTCTTGAAGTCTGCAGAGTATTTCACGGCTACCATGTTAGCCACACCATGCCTTACGCTGTAAGTCTGAGTTACCGCAAACTTTGCATTGTCCTCGCCCCTTGCGTCTCCACATCTACCATGACTAGGAACCGCTCTTTGATTGGCATCCTAGGTCGGCCCTTCAGACCTCAGTCAGGTTACGAGCTGAGATATGTGTGTTTGTTGTTCTAACAATAAACTGACATAAATCAAGCTGATAAAGTTATCACTGTCAGCCACTTTGTTTTAGCACCCTGCCTCCCTCTATTTCCTGTTTCATCCAACAATCCGCTTACAGTCTTGCAGGGACAGGCATGTGCAGACAACCAATTCATAACTTTGACACATAATGATGCATCCTGTGCTTAGAGTAAGAGCACTCTACAGGAACGACATTGCCCCATCAAGAACCAGAATCACCCAATGGGAAAGTCGCTTCCAAATCAAAACGGTAGTGGAGGCATGACATGTGGTTCACCAAAAGTTGACAGAGCCTCTACGCCACCATTAACCACTTTATCTCTGCTTTTACAGTTCGCCTAAATCTCTACAAGAAGCAGTCATGTCAACACCACTCCCCGAAGAAGCAACCATTTCCAGTCTGCCACTCATGCTAAGAAAACCTGTAAGGTTTGAACTTGGCGCCGCTGAAGGGTAACAAGCCGCCCAGCAGAAAGTCATGGTGTCTACAAGCGTATGAAGACAAGATATGTCATTGCCGAGCGCCGCTCCAGATAAGGATCCAGGAACCCATGTGTGATGTCAGTAGCTCCACCCCCAAGAGGTGGGGTTAATTCGCCCGCACCCCTCTAAGTGCCTCTGAACTGGGAAAGTTAGTATAAATGGAATCCCATTGCAACCTCAGGAGTGATTGCTGCACTTTCTGGCTGTGAAGGCCGATGGTGCTAGCACAGAGTAGACTCTCACCTGCGCCGGTGACCGCAGAAGACCTAATGGCCATTGACGACACCTACCAGCTCCGGAGGACTGCTGCCTCCCAGAAGGCCTTCAACCTCTTCGGTCATCTCCAGCAACCAGAGGTCTTCCACCTCCGCGGCCTCCGCCAACAGCTTCAAAAGTTAACCACCCCCCCCCCCCCCCCCCCAATTAAAATTAGGAAATTATTATTGGCCATTAATTCTGTATTAAATCTTATGGTCAAATTCATACACCACATCACGTACTTTATGCAGGTTGCCTTCACTTGGCATTTCGTATGAACTTAAGCATTTAATCAATTTAAATATCTCATATTATTAATTGGTTCTGAGGTAGGAGAGTGCTGCCCCACACATGACTATTCTTTAAATAAGTATTTAATAAACGTATTTTATTACAGTCAATGGTAATGTTTCCTTTCGTAGATTTTGTAAGTCCCCTTTTGTCCCTTGAGGAATATTACTATCATTGGAAGTTGCATTATGAGTTGCACATAAGGTAAAGCCGGCTACACGAACATCTGCCATACTGCAAATACACACATCTTAAGAGGCCAGTCGAGGTCTACCAAGGTAATACGGTGTATTGCACTGGCCTAGCTCAGAGAATCCCAAAGCACTAGGTACTCGTTTCCATCACGGAATCAGGTATTTTGGCTAACTTCCTATTCCTGTGGCTGGAGAATGGTCTGATCGGAGGGGAGAACTGTTGTTCTACTTGACCCTTGATCGAAAAATTCACCTAAGAGGCACTGACTGTCATCGTGAGGATCTTGTGCATTACAGTTCCATCCAATACTGAAGAACTGCTGGACATGGAGCTATAGGGTGGATCATACTTGATAAAGCTGTGGTCTTAGAAGTACACAATAGGTTTGCTACCCTTACCTGGCTTCGCCTTACACTTCCATATTATCTTATTTTACTAATTTGGACTTATGCCACGTTCACATAGAAATTGACAGAAACGTAAGCTCAAGCAAGCACTAAAAACCCTGGCGGCAGAGGCAACTAATACACCCACTCCAGAAGTAAGAGAGATTAACCCACTATTCACGCCTTCTAGTTGAATAGAAGGTAGAATACCATTGGAACACCTACTGGTAGTTTACTTCAACGTTGCTATCCTGGGACTTGATCCCACCCTTTTGCCTGAATCTTACACAGCCATACTCCCACATATACCCCAAGGACCTACAAGCAGCGTGAGCATTCCTCCACTGCAATCAGAGCCTGCCACTATCCAGCCACCAGCCGCCCCAGTGAGCCAGCTGGAGAAGAGGAAGGTACAGCCGCCTCGCAAACAGCAGGTAAAATGCCTGAGAGTAATACTGCCTGTCTCTCTTGACATCATACCAACACGTAAGCCAACTAGGCCTACACTTTATACTCCTGCCAAAGCGAGTGTAATTCCTTGGGTATGATCATCACGACACTGATGTCACATTATTTGAAGGCCACCACCACCACTGAAACATGCTATGCGTACCGCCAAACTCTGAGAGTGAATATAATCATAGAGGTTACAGTCTCCAAGTCACCGACCGATCAGAACGCCCACAAAACTCCCAACCAATATCCTGTACTTCCAAAATGGGGAACCCAACCTGCAACTAAGCTAGCTAAGGGGCTTGTGTACGATTTCCATCGACGTCTGGGATTGTCATTCAAATGCACTTTAAATTTAGTGACACTCATCTTTCATTGGTCATTGAAGTTTCAACCCTCAAACCCTGACAGTTTTAGTGAAAAATATATATATTATGTGACGGAATGCAATATTGTTATTCAGAGGGAATTTTTACATTAAGACGTCATATTATCAATTTTTTGTTTTGTATATCAGTATTATTTCACCTCTTCAACAGTTTTGTTCATTCACTATCTGGGTGGTTTGTTGTGTGGCCAGTTTATTTCCACTAGAATTTTTTTTAGGAGACCAGTTTTTTAGGCATTTGTTTATATATTCATATTCCATTGCGAATTGAAGTTTGAAGTGAATAGTAACTATTCATTTGAATTCAAATTAAATGTAAATATTGGTTTTACTGTGCCTGTGGCCACAAAGTTTGAAAAAACACTACATTGAAAAAGCACTTCTACAATATACAGTGCAATACTAACTTATCAGGGGCTGTGGTGGCGTAGTGATCAAACTACTTGCCTCCCACCCAGGCAAATTAGGTTTGATTCCCGGTGGGCTTGCTTCCGGATTTTTGCATTTGGGAAATGTGATGGACAATTATGCTGGTCAGCTTGTTTTGTTGGGGATCTCCAGTTCCCCCATCCTTGCATTCTGACATTGCTCCATACTCATCTCACTTCACTCTCATTGGCTCTTGAGACCTCAATGTTAAGAGTTGCACAAATCTCTCCACTCCAGTAATTGAAAGTAAGTCATTCGAGTTTTAATGTGAATTTATAGAAACTGTATTTTTGTTATGATTTGTAAAAGCTGTTTAGTATAGTAATGTTATAAGTGTTGGAAAAAAAAGTGTAAAAAAACTTGTACTAGCACATGAATTTGTAGGTGCAGTTTTTAGCTTCATGTATCTGTCTCTTTGCATGCAGCATCGGTGTTATCAAGTGTATTCTTAAAGTACATGCTTTTCTGGCTGCTGAATGTTGTGTTGACTTGTGTGTTTGCTGGTAGGAGTGGGTGTGATCGTGCCAGCACCTGAAGGTCGCATGCGTCTGGAGGAAACCAATCAGTACAGTGCATCTCTGGAGGCGAACCTCACCAGGGGTGCAGCATCTCCGCCAGCTGTGGAGCCTTCCCGCCAGAGCCCTGCCCGTCAGAGCCCTGCACGCAAGCCGTCTCCGGCTCCTGTCCTGCAGCCACCAGCCCCAGCTGTTACAACAAATCCCTTTGAAGATGATGGTAATGAATATGATGAGAGTAAAAACCCCTTTGCAGATGATGAAGCATCTGGCTCCCCCAGTGAGAATAATGACTACGACAACAATCTCAATCCATTTGCATAGTTCTCTCTATTTTGGTACATTCTATCGTCCATCTCCTGAAACTGTTACATTCTTTAGTTGTTGATGTAACCTTTTATATAGTTGTTTTAGTTATTCATCTCCAACATGTATACTAATACCTCATAGTTTATAGTATTTATGTTCATAGAGTATTTGTGTTTTGAAATAAATTTTTTCATTTGTACACAGCAGAACAATTGCATGAATTTTGTCTCGTAGTTCATCAGTGTTTCCATATCCACAAATTTTGTGTCTCAATATTGATTGGGAATGATAAATGAAGGCTGTATAATGGGATCAAGTAAGTCATTGTATGTTTATGCTACATCCAGCTAGCTGCAAGTTTTAAAACTCAGAATGCCCAAAGACATTGTGGCCGTGTAACAAACTTCTACATATAAGCAGTATCGATGACTCAACTGCCTCTACAGATGTCTTAAATATCATAAATCAGATTTGCTCATTCTTTTGTTTTAATCAAATCCAATAGACTTCAATTTAATAAGGAGAAAATCTAAGCAGTCTACGCCAAAATTCCATTCTCTAAATCTTCCCAATATCATCCATAATCTGTTTCACCAATATGATGTGCAGTGCCACTGATAATTGTAAATGGTGCCTTTTCCTCCCCTTCCTCATTGCTTGCATGTCATTTCGTACCGTCACAGAGTACCCTTATCCTGGAAAGTCATCAGAAGTCAGGGAGAGGGAAAGTTATGGAAATAAAAAGAAAAAATTAACGAAATCATAGGAAAAATGTACATTTGATTTACCATCCCTATGAATTTGATCCTTGAAAAATACAGAATAAAAATAATGCTGACACATCACATGCGAGTCAGCTAATAGTTTTCTTCAGGAGAAATATATTGCAGAGTGTAAACAAACTGTTCTATTGGTGACCTTGGACTAACAGAGACGAATCATACATATTCTTGGCTGTCATTGTGTGAACAAGAAAAATTCCCTGCTGTTAGAAATATTTGAGCGTGCAGTACCACCTGAATACAGACACTCTGTACAACACATATTAGACAAACGTCCTTGGCTGATCCCTTAAAAACAAACAATGGGGTAGAACATTCATTCAACCTGATGTGAGTCCAAACTCGCATGCCTTCGCGACCATGCGCTGTACCGTTACAACACTTGTAGCCTTGGCGGATTGCTGTGCTGACAAGAACAAAGGTAGCAATCAGCAGTAGAAACTAGAGTTGTTTCGATACCGATACAATACTTTGCCTTTTCCCAATATATCTGTATTGGGTATGGTATCAGGCCGATACATTAGTATCGGTTGAAGATAATGAAGTCAGGTTATTACTTTCTTTACACACAAAAATTACAGTATTTCAGTATGTATACGCCGCACATTACAAAAATTCCTATTCAAATAATGTTAACATGTTTTATTGTTTATCACATGTTACACTGATCAAAGTATATTTTGGGTCCCTCTCCCCTCCCTCTCTCTCCCCCTCTCCCCCCCTCTCCCCCTCTCCCCCTCTCCCCCCCTCTCCCCCCCCTCTCCCCCCTCTCCCCCCTCTCCCTCCCCCCCAGAGAAAAAAGAAAAAGGGGCTGCTTGTTGTGATGGATGCTGCCACAGGGTGTGGGGTGTTATGAGCAAGAGCACGAGAATGAAGACGTTGGCAGGGAGGAAGAAAGAAAGAGTTACGAAAGTGTGAGGTGAGAGGAAGAGGATGGGAGCTGAATAGTGTGAATGTGGCTAAACAGAAGATTGTCACAAGAAGGGTGAAGAGGGGTGTATGGGCGTAGCTACAAGGGTGGATATTGGTTGGCAGAAGAGGGGTATGGGCATGACCTGGAGGTAGGGAGGAAACAGTGTTGACAGTTGCGGGGCAGGAGACGGCGAGCTAAGTGTGGAATGTGGACGGCAGCAGAGGGGTGTGAGTTTGGCAGGCTGGAGGCAGCAGCCTGGTGGCGACTGCTGCCTCCTGCCACCAGAGTTTATTAACGAATAAATGAGCAAAATACATACACGGATCTGTATTTTGCCGTTAAAATAGACAGTTTATTTACCTAATTTGCTATATTTTATTTGAAAAACAATATTGGTTGTGATAAAACTGCAAGGAAACGTAAACAGGGGTAGTTACTCAAATCGATAGTAGTTTGAGGTATTTTTTCCCATTCATGACTTCCATAAAATTTCGCAGATATTTAGCTAAAACCAGAACATTTCGCATATATTTTGCATTCATAGCAATTGCGAATTTGATGTACCTTTACAAAGTCGTAGAGTTTGGTTCGCCGCTGAACAAGGTACATTGTGCGCTCTGGATGAGAAACTATTCCCCTATAATAGTGTAGGGCCAGTAGCTGATTCGTGACACAAGCTTGGTAAGAGTCTCTACTGATCCCCATTTCAGCGGGCAGATCAGAGACGTTGAGCTGTGTGAGCCACCAATACTGCTATTGGATGTGATATCCAGCAGAGGCCAGGCCATAATACCTAGGCTTGCTGTCTCCTTGGTGGAAGGTATTCCTAGTGGTTGTGGCTCCTTTGTTCCTTCCATCCTGCACCTGGGTGCTCAGGGTAGTAGGAAGCAACAGGTGGCCGTCTAATGGGTGTGTACCAGACTGGAGGTCCTCAGAAGGGAGGCCTTAGTCAACCTTGTTCAAAATTACAAAAGTATCCGGTTTCTGTTGGTAGTGCACAGTGCAACTTATTCCTAGTGGGCGAAGTAGGCGTTACTCTAGAAATAAAAGCGTTAGGATAGAGAACAAAGCTGCATTTATTGAGGACTCAATAAGCACAGTGACTTGTGTTATCTCCTACCAAGCAGATGGATTACTGAAAGTAAACTACGTTAGCCAGATGTAGGTGAGCTGGACGTTTATTCTAAGTTTCTAGGGAAATCTATCGGCAGATCTCTATGTTTATCTCTATCTCGACAGTCAGCTTCCTGCCGATCGAGACAAGCCATTTGAAATGATTGGGAATAAAATGTGCCCAAATAGCTATTCTAAGTGCACTATCGGTTAGAAAATTCCCTACCTCGGCAATCCTCGGATTTTACCGACCACCCCACCACAACTCGCTTCCCCTCCCTACTGATGTTCAGACAGGTAACGTGATGAATGCAAACACGCTGTGCCTGCAATAATGTATGATTAAAGTTAAGCTATTCTTATAAACTGTGCATTTTAAGTGGTTAGTTAACGCATAAAAGTGCACCTACATATATCTATTATTTATAAATTGTCTTATTTAAAACAAATGCTATTCCATTTATTAAAGCGTAAAGCGGGATATTTATAGTGAAATTTCTCTTTATGGCTGCGATCTCATCGTACACACGTGGTGAGGAAAATGGCGACACTGTCAATGGTTATTTATTATACACACAGGTTGGCTGTTGAAAATATTACTCATTTTAAAGGAATATACTGTTTCAAGTATAAAAACGACTGTTGAAACATGAGATAATTCGTTACATAGTATTCCCTCTTCCCTCTAACAGTCCTTTTAAATACAGTTCACTGTGATGTATGTAACAAAATGTATAAAGACGATACGTAAAGTGTCATTTTAATACATACTACTGTAAAGTTAACTTAGAAAATTACGTTAGGCCTAAACAACAAATCTTACATAATACAGTGTGTTATTGATTTGTTGTAGGAATGCATGAATTCCCATTACTAATGAAGTGACGTGCGTCGTACACAAAGACTGTAACCTATATAGTTATTCATTTAATTAGTTATATTATTGCACATAGGTATGAGGTGATTTTGGGGGGGGGGATAGGGGGGCAGTTTAGTTTATAACATCTTTTGTGAGACAACATTATTTTGATGTCTTATAAGTGTGTGACATTTTGAGTTGCATATTGTTTTGATGGAGCAGTGGTAAATTTTGCTCGTATGGAAATAACATTTACATTATTGTTACTTTAATGAAAAACAAAACGCGATACATATGTCGCTGTTCGTATTCATATAGATGCTGCAGTATACACATACTATCCAAAGTTGTTAACCTTACACTCGTTGCATTTATGATATAGACAAATAATTATTATTCACGCACTACAAAATTGTGGAAAGTGTGGCTCTTTCAGGCCATGTGCATTGCAATAATTATAGTAATGTTTTACAAATACGTTATTTACAAAACATGCAAACTTACTGTTTGTAAACACTGCAACCTCTTGAACACGTGTTTTTCTAGGTTAATCCTTACATGTGTACTTCACTAAAATCACGTTTGTTCGTCGTTAGCATTAAATAAAGTATTTGCAGAATTATTCAGTAAACACTGTGCACGTTTCCTGAAACTAACAAACTTAACTACGTAAATTATATTCGTCAATTCATTGCAGATGGCATTTAAAAAAAAGAACTTGCAGTTTTACAAAGCGGTGTACACTCGCCGATTACTTTTACACATTTCACTCAAGAAAATGCACTACCACCAACTATGCTTGAAGAAAGCAAATACACAAATAATTAACACCGATTCACTATTCCAACAACACCAACACGATGCTCGTATAAACACATAACCTATCTGCCATTGCTACACTACATAATTAACTCACAATACAGAAATATAACTTCAGACTCCCGAACATGTGTGGATACAATAAGATGGATATAATAATGTTCCACATAATTGTAACCTTTTGTATGTTATGTATTATGTTTAAGAAGTACGAAACCATAAGATATGCAACAAATACGGCCACCACGCTTCTCACCCGCCATTTTGAATTTACACTTCCCGATCGGGACACTGCTTTCGATAACATATAGCTGTCGAGTACTCTTGATCATTTTCTCACGAGAATCGAGAAGTCGTCTTTAACTTAGAATACCAATACCCAGAAATGTGACGTAAATCATTATTTCACGATCGGGAGCTCAGTTTCGACAAACTTAGAATAAACGCCTCTGGTCCTAGGCTAGAAGGAAAGTGAACTGGAAAACTGAATATGTAAGTAGGAACTACTCGACTAAAGCTGTCTAATGCAGGTGTCTGGAAGAGATGAAAGAAGTTAAATTAAAGTAGCAAGGTATATTAGTGTTTAATGGGTGTCGAAGACTGTTGTCGCAGAGGGTAGCCGCGATGGCTGCTGAAGACTTGAGGTTTCGCTGGAGGCCCCAGCACTAAGAGATGTTTAGGGTTATTTCAAGAGAAGAAATACAAATGACTGCTGGAGCCCCGCCGTGCACTGACTTATTTAGTCAGAAATCTAAGCTGCTGCGACGGGGTACGGGGAAGGCATGTGACATCCTACTGCCATGAGGCTGGCATGGGAGGTGGAAACCCTCTCGTCAGCGTTCTTGGTTCATGGATATTCTCCTTTGCTCGTCCACGCCCGAATTGGCTGACAGTTTGTAGGCACTCAGCGCAAGGAGGGGGGAAGCAGCGTGCTCACTGGTTGCGTAACCTTGTATCCACGTGTTCGGCCGCCCGGCAGATGTAAGCGGCGCGCAACACTGTGTATTGGTTTGTAGTAGACAACTCTTACACAGGTTGAAGTAAGGTTATACTTCACGTAAAGAGCGATTAGTCGTAATGGTAGTTTATTAGTAGTATAAGCAGCACGCGTCAACATTTTCGCAGTAAAAGTTGTAATCAAACTTTGAGGAAAATTATAGCTCAGTACACACTTATTTTGCGATTTCACAGGTTTTAAATTTTAGTTTGCGACTTCAAGGAAATTACAATAATGATAAATAACTATCGTAATTATCTGATACATCCTTTGTGGCCTATCCTGCGTAATATGCACTCTAGGCCATGACAGGTGTGTCAGGTAATTATGGTACTTATTTTTGTAAATATTTAATAATGCAGTTGAATTTGATAATTATGGTATGTATGGGATGTACAATAACTACTCAATTTGCTCACTCGTGCCTATTGGCACTTGCTCGCAATCAGTTTTATTGTACCTCAATTATATACCATAAAAGTAAATTATGTCAAAAATTATAATTGTTGTATGTATTGAATGCCTAAAAACAACTCAAGGTGCTCACAGCTGTGTGAATATTATGCTATGAATAATGTATGGTACACTTGTACTGAAATTATGGTATGCTTTTCAAAATTATTGTACATTTTCCATAAGTTATGGTACTCTTTTTGAAATTGTAGTAAATATTTCAAACACTATGGTACGCTCGTACCATAATTTTGGCATGAGATAATGGGTGTTATAATTTGATACTTTTAGATATTCTCATGTAATACTCAGTGCTAAAGTATCAAGGATCCCATCCCTAACTGTAACAGTTGCCACCGCAGCTGCAAACCAGCCTCCCTACACGCTTGTGCATGGAGGAGGATACCGTTATAGCCTGGGGGGGTGGTGGTAACCACGCTCGCACATGCCTGGGTGATGGTGGCTCTTACACTCTGTCCCCCTGCTCAGGAATGTGGATGTGGTATTGCTTGTTTGCCTGACTGACCACTGTGTAAACATGGCGGTGCTGGAAGATGCTCCCTGTTGTCCAGTATACACTTAAATGGTGTGGCTGCTCTAGAAATGAATTTTGCAATTTTCTATCCATAAACTTGATTTGATTAAATTTTCAGCTGAGGGCTGTTGGGCAGGTTTCCTTTCTTTCAAATTTTCTGCACTTTAAAACACTGAATGCATGTATGCCTTGTAAAATGTTACATGAGGTGCATAGCACTAACAAAAAAATTATCTAAATTATTACAAAAGTGCCCCTAAATTAATGTGTGTGTTGCGCAAACATAAATGAAAGCGCAGAATGCTTGAATTTCTCTGTAAAATGTTATGTGCCATGTAGCACAAGAACAGAACAAACGCGTTGAAATTATTATATAAATTTCGCTTCAATATCTTCTGTGTTGTGCAAACACGAATAAACGCTGAAATGCCTGAATTACTGTGGCACGTGTTAAATGAGGTGCAAAAGTACTGACAAAATTAATACGTTGGTTTGTTACAAATGATTCTTGAAAACTTGCGTGATGCACAAACGTGAATTACTAGCATTGAAATGTTACGTTGCAGTGGGCACAAATTACATTACACTTTACAACTGCTCTGAAACGCAATATATTGTGGTGCTTTTGCAAATGGCTTAACGTAAAAACTTGGTTTATTCTGCCATTTAATAACTATACAGAGTACACTGAGTGACCTTTGATGTGCAAGAGGGGCATTGAGCGCACTGAAATTGACATGTGGTAGGTGAACATGGGAACAGATACGCGTGATTGATGTGGCTGTATTGGGATGCATTGTTATATTGCCGCACTTGTACTCACATTTTAATGATCTGGTTGCTGCTGGATGGCCCTACAAGTCATGAAAAGCTGACTCGTGCACTCTAGATGTTCTTATGGCCCCACAAGTTGGGCCAGCCATTTTTTACGTGGGCAAGGTAATCCAGGGCTGGTGAAGTTGGAGACTGCCCCACCTGTTACCTCAAGCAGGGACAAAACTGGTAGAAGTTGCCCGGCACCATAACTCACTAGAGTTAATGATGGGGGTAGGTCGGCCGACGACCCCGTGGGACCCTAGATGCCTCCATTGTGATTAACTACTGCCATTACGTACTCACCAATAAATTACTTATACACTTACTTACACTGCTTACACCCTAGCAAGACTGTAGACTGTCTCGTATGCCAACAACTATGCACTGGTAAAATCACTGTGAATGCTGCATGAGGGTGCAGCGCCCTAAATATCCCAAAGGACAATGAAGAAACACTCCTGTATAATGGCAACGATGTTTACTTCACGTAAAATATGCATGATCATTAAAGGCGGTTCACAATAAAGTGAGCACATTTGAAATTTACCTCAAAAAAAAAATCACTGCCCCTACCAGCTCATATTTTAATGGACGCACTGAGTGACATGCGCCCAGTGAAGTTGGTAATGATGGATGGAAAGTAGTTCAACGTTGAATAATAAATGTTAGGTAACGATTTGTGACAACTTAAATGATGTATTTACTTTCTGTTATCTTTTTTACATCAAAGTGTTCAAATGAGTAGATTCGTAAAATATATACCTTTCTAATAATTTAAAAGTTTCATTTGGGAGACACATGGAAAAAGTGATGAGGCCCATGGCATTATTAATATTACATAAGGCAGAAGTATACACAACGTGCATACAAGTAGATTGTAAGCAGGGCTTTCAAATGTTTGTGCTCATTTTACCATGAACAACATATATGCGGTTATGTGAAAACTTATGTGGACCCGGCCTCAAGGTCTGCCGAAGACCTTTAGTTGCAAAAACTATGTCAGTCATAAATTGAGACGCGTGCCACTTTCCTGTATAATACTACGACGACGACTCATCTGACTCAGTATTTATACTTTGCCTGAGGGAGAGTCAAACCAAACCTGGCCATTGAAACTGTAAATAGTTTTAAATAGCCTGTTTCAATGTGTTCTGATGGCTCGAGTCCAAAGTCCAAACAGTGACGAGGAGCATAGTGTAGAGGGCTCCAGGGGGCCCAAACACCAGAACTTAGAAGTTAACCTTGCATGTGCTATGGATTTCAACAGCGGCCCCCTGTTTTAATAACACCTCTGAGTGACCTAGTAATGAGAGAGTATAAAAGTGAGAGCCACGCTCCCCCCCCCCCCCCCCTGCAGACGACTACGTGTGAGGTGGCAATGTTAGTATCGGTGAGAGACAGACGAACGCAGAGGTCTGGAGAGCGCTGAGCCATCTACGAAATACATCTTACTGGTGAACATAAGTCCGGCTAGGCGTTATGGTGGTATTCCCTTTATCGAGACCTCATATTAGAGTAATATCATGTGGCAAGGCTAGAGTCTATTGCGAAGCTATATTCTTGTATCCGTTCAATTACTTGTTAACTTGTTGTTTGTGTAGCTCTATATCTTATATCTGTAAGGCAGTTCACTGTTTTATATAACTGTAACCTCTCGTGTTATTGTCAGATGGAATAAAGTAAAGTTAGTAGATTTTCGAGAGAGAGAGATAGTAAGTGTTTCAAGTATTGTGTTATGTTCAGTTAAAGAGTTGTAATAAATATGTTTGTTAGAATTCCCTCTTTCATTAACAGTCACTAGCAGTTATTAGTCCCCTGTACGATCCTGGCCTACTGGAGATAATGTTGTGAGGAGAGGAGGATTGAGAGAAGCAGGAGTAGTTGTATATTATTAGTGATAGGTTGGCAGGAGCGTAACAGTAGTGTTAATTGAGACGTTCAACACATGTTTTTTTAAACGTGGTGCCACTACAGAGCGCCACAATGACTTCAGTTCTCATGGTGGCAGCTAGGAGTGGCGAGGCAATACAAGATGGCGGCAGGCATGGACGGACGCATGGCGTTCGTTACAGTTCATCAAACTTAAATGTGTAAGTTTCAAGCAGAAACATTTGGTCCTTCGGGGTCGGATTAATATCAGCATAATTTCCGTCGGAATTTGGTGTGTTTACAAGAGTATCTTTGGATGTGGCTTGTTCATGTTGTTATTGCTGTGTTGCTCTAACCTTGTTGTCTCACCGGCTCCGGCTTTGTTCATCGACACACAGCAAGGAACATATTTTGTGCCGTGTTACGAATGTGTGTGATCAAAATTCTGCAGTACGATGCACGTTAATCATAAACCTGATGTTTAAATAGTGGGAGCTGAAGCATTCTGTTGTTTGGATTGACCGCAGCCAGTAATATTAATCATGAGTGAGTGCTTGGTGACTGGGTCTATGGGCACAATCTATGCACTGTACAGTTGGTTTTAACTGTGGATTGAAGAAGTTTTGTGATTCAAGAGTTTTGTTGTGTGTCACCATGTCGA
Organism: Dryococelus australis; assembly: GCA_029891345.1. Classification (NCBI taxonomy): domain Eukaryota; kingdom Metazoa; phylum Arthropoda; class Insecta; order Phasmatodea; family Phasmatidae; genus Dryococelus; species Dryococelus australis. The sequence continues at coordinate 308,263,023 of CM056994.1, read as the reverse complement.
ACAAGGCTGCAGCATTAGTGTGATGCTTGGAACGCGTGGAAAATGTGTTACGATAGGCCGCCAAACTCGTCAAAAAGGTTTCCACAGATCCGACCAAAAGGCAGCTGTTTTCTGCTACCTGCTGTGACATAGCCCAGATACGCTTAGGATTTGAAGATGATCATCTGTTCTACAAATTAACAAGTAAGGACGGACTTTGACGCTGCGACACATTCATAAAGGTTAGATCATTTTGATTACTTATTCTATGAAATTATTGCAATTTACAACTCCTTAGAAACCAGTAAGGAGTCTACCAAGCCTGCACACAGTTCTTGCTCAGCCACTTCATCGCCTCGTCTCCCCACCATTGAACTGCCGCACTTCAGCGGTAATCCTACCGATTGGGCAAGCTTCTCCAACCTATTTAGTGCCTTGGTAGCTGACAGTCCCAATTTCACTAATGTGGAGCTATTGTCGTATCTAAAATCATCCCTGTCCACATGTGCATTGTCTGTAATCCAAGCATTGCCACTTACTGAAAAGAATTATGAAGTGACCTGAGAGTTATTGAACTAACAGTATGATAACAAAAGACTTATTGTGTCTTTACACATAGATGCTATCATGCATGCTCCCTCAATATCACCAAATGCTCCAGCATCAATAAGTGGGTTACTGTCAGTTTTAGATGAACATATTGCTGTACTGCGTGTATTAGATGTTGATGTAGACAAGTGGGACCCATTACTTCTCCACATCATTGAGACCAGGTTGAATCCCCTTTTGCACAACCAATGGGATCTTTATATAAATGACAAGATATCCGAGCTGCCAAAGATGACAAGAGTTTTTAACATTTCTAGAAGGGCATCACCGTGCCACTGGTTTGCAATTAGCCACTGCATCACAACATAATTCAAGGTCAACTATGCCACTACAAAAACTTTCACCATCCCCAGTCACAGTCATTTGCTGTTAACACAGTGACCAATGTGAATGTTAAGTGTGCTGTCTGCGATAACCATGAAGTGTATCAATGTCCCCAATTCTTAGAGGAATCGCCCCAAAAACGACATAAGCTAGCTAAGTCTGCCCAGCTTTGTTTTAATTGTTTACGTGGTTCCAAGCAGTCCAGGGCATGTCTATCAAATAGAAACTGTTGTACCTGTAGCTCCCGACATATCACATTGCTAAACTTCGCTGAAGCTTCATCTACAGACAGCACTTGGAATCGACAGTGCCTGGTTCTCACACCATAATACAGTAGAGCACCACTTTAACGAACTTCAAGTTAACCAACACTTCACCTTAACGAACTTATTTGGTCCCGCCAAAACACCATACATTTATATGCAAATAACTTTCAGTTATACAAAATTTTCGGTAAGAATTTACAGGAGGTTTATTCAATATTCACATTAACGAACACTGTAATCATAATAAAAAAAACTGCAAAATTACATTAATTTTTTAATTTTTCTGTATTAAAAACATAAACAAACCGCAACTTCTTTTTTCCAGTAGATAACTCAGTCATAGATGATACACTACATTGATGTAGCAATACCGAGACCAAAATCGTATAGCGCAGCGCTACTAGTCAGTGGCATCTCGTTAGGGCAAGCATGGCTTGTCCAGACAGTTTCTTGACAATGTTATATTTAAAATAAATATTAAATGCTAATTTATATTAACTTTTCACTCATGCAGTACACATCCTATTCGGGAAACAACACTGTACATTATAAGAAAACAAATCATTGACTAGCAAAACCAAAATGTTTGGAAGTGTTGTAAGTAATGCTTTCAGCAGGTAGGCGGTCGCAATGGTTTCCCAGCTGATGGAGGGGTGGCAGGATAGGATGACCGCCCGGGGAGGTGAGGGGGCTTATGGCTGTCAACCTGTGTTACAAGCTACGATGGTAGTGTTTTCTTCACCGAACTGAAGCGAACATAGCCGAATTTGGCCTACCCGCAGGCAGTTGGCGTCGTGTAGTTTACAGTAACTATATCGATGTGAGGGCAAGTTCGTGCGCGCACACAAATCGTAATGTTTTTATTTAATTTAGTTTTGGTGCTGAGAATGTTATACATATTCATGCGCAATGTATACCCTACATAAAAATGATAACATTACTGTGCGAGACTGAGAACCGAGTAGATAGAATGAGTGCAACAGAAACATGTGGATGTAAGTGTGGTGTGTGTGGATTATTGAGTGAAGCATTTTTCCAGCAGTGCTTTCACTTTTCAGGAATGATATGACATCATAAAAGAGGGTAGGCCACACCTGATCATACGATCACAACATGCAAGAAAGGAAATTTTGTACGTCATTTCCAAAAAAGTATTTATCAGAAACACTCGTGGTTAGCTGGATGTAACAGCCTAAACAAACTGTTTTGCTGGCCATTTTTATTGTTTTCGAAGGATGTTAACACGTGGACTGCAACTGGGAATTGTGACCTTAACAATCTGTGCAATGCTGTTCAAAAACACGAGCGTTCTGAAGTTCACATAAATTTATTTTTGTCTCTTAAAGAATTTGTAAACATAGAGTTGATTTTGGTCTACACTGATCAAAACAATTAAGCACACAACGACATAACGAAAAAGTTAAAAGAAACAGAGAAATTTTGAATCGTTTAATAGATGTTTGTTTCTTGGGTGTACAGGAACTGCCTTTCCGTGGCCATGATGAGACAAAAGAATCAGAAAACTTTGGCAATTATGTTCAGTTACTTCCTTTAATTGCAACTTATGATCCAGTATTGTCGCAGCACCTTGAGACGTCCACAGTATTTTCTGGCCTGTCATGCAATATCCAGAATGACCTCGTAGAATCCATTCAAAATATTGAGTTAGCTGAAATTAAAAATGAAATTGAAAAATCACTTTTCGTTTCAATTTTACTTGACGAGACTCGAACTGTGCCAAACTCTCTTAGGTTTCCACTGTTTTTAGATTTGTAACGAGTGATGGAGAGATCAATGAACAGTTTTATGGCTTCACTGATGTTAGCTGTTATAGGTCTGCGGGGGAGCCATAGCAAGTCATGCAATTGAATTTGTTAGGACAACTAACTCTGGCAGTAACTTGTTGCACAGTCTTATGATGGAGCTGTAGTAATGGCGGGAGGTTTAAATGGTGTACAGAAACTAGTACATGATAAATTTTCCAGTGCATTGTTTGTACATTGCGCAGCACATGCTTTGAACCTTGTCTTAACTAACCCAGTCCGTAAATAACATTAGCAAGTGTAGAGTGTTTTTCAGTACCCTCTTTCCGGCCTGTCTGCTTTTTTTTCGCACGCTTCTAGGCGGGTAGCATTACTAAATGAGATATTTGGCTTCCAGGTGTTGCGCCAACAAGATGAAATTATAATGACAGACTTGTTCAAAGTGCATTCAACAATCGCTATTCCCTCTTAGAAATGTTTACCACTACAATAACGGAAAATCTACAGGAATGGTATAGTGACACTGTTTCTTCAGCAAAAGGTTTCATCAGTTTTCTAGAAACTTTTGAGAATGTGTTTTTCCAAGTTTTGTTGTCTAAGATTTTTGATAGCACTGGACACCAATATAACATAATGCATACCAAACAACTGGACATCAGTTTCTGTATTCAGGAGATACAAGAAACGAAAGTATTTCTATGTTAACTCAGACACGATTTTGAAAATTTTTTCTGACACACTTAAATTTGGTCTGGAACCAGGAAAAAAACGTCAGAAATGCAAAGACGAAGTAGACCCAAAGCGAGAGTATTCCAGGCTATATGTCAAAATATTAGACAACATTGTAACACAAATCGAAACACGCTTCGAAAACATGAAAAAATTAAGATTTTTAGAACTTGTAAATGCTACAAAATTCCAGGAGTTTTCTCATAGTTTTTCGGAGGTTCAGTTGAATTCCCTAATCGAATACTACTGCAATTACTTTGACCTTGATAAGCTTCTGTCTGAACTAAAAGTTGTGTATAGTCGAGATGCCATGAAAACCAGAAGTGCTCGAAATTGTCTTAAATGCATTCATGAAAATTATTTACAAGATGCTCTCCCACAGTTAAATAAATTATGTACATTAGTGGTAACAATACTATGTACGTCATCTGTGGAGTGTTCTTTTTCAACACTAAAACAAATAAAGACATACTATCGGAACACAATGGGGCAAAATAGACTGTCTGGTACTTCTCTCCATTGAAAAGAAACTTTTGTCTAAAATAAAACTCGCCGTCGATTTTTATGAATGTGTCACTGCGGAATTCGTAAAAAAGAAGAAGAGAGGAATCAATTTTTGTGTACAAAAATTAGGGTTATTTGTTGTTTCAAATCCCCTGCATCCTCTACAGTGTACCAACAGTGCAAATACTTGTGAAGAGTGTATACTGCTTTGAGTGACTTGGTAGTGATTTAAACAGCTGAAATGTTGCGCATCGTAGGTGAGTTTTTAATAATTTCTGTAAAAATATTAATTCAAATTTGTCATTTACTGTTTGTGTAATATACATTTACATTAAAACATTAATTTACTGTATATTAATTGTGACGTGAATGTTCGCAGATATAATTATAAGTGTAATCTGTGCTCAATTATCAGAAATGTTAATGCAATGCTATAATATGTTATCTAACTCCATACCGGTGATGAATCATTGTAAACTCTCGATTTCAGTATATATGGTAGAAAATTAAGATTAAGCATAATGAAAATTATGTTTATAATATGGTCGCAGTCACGAGTTTGCGACTATTTTAATCAAGTCGTTTTCTGATAGGATTATGGTATTTGCTATATCTGTACAATCAATGTCCTTGGGAACTGATCAGACTGGAAAAACGTGTATACAAATTAGTTTACATGCACATTTCAAAGCTAATGTAAATATTTGCTTTATAAGTACAATAAAACTATGTAAATGCTATATACTGTAAAATGAGCCCTTTTGAAAGCCCTGCTTAAAATCTACTTATATGCACCTTGTGTAGTCTTAGGCCTTATGTAACATTAACATTGCCATGAGCCTCATCACTTTAATCATGTGTTGGTCAAGTGAAACAGGTAAATTACTTGGAAAGTAAATATCTAACAAATTTGCTTATTTTTACACTTTGGTGCATTAAAAAGTAAACAGAAAGCGAAATAAATAATTTAAGTTGTCAGAAATAAATACCTAACACCTTTTATTCGACAATAAGATACAGAACTACTTCCTATCCATAGTAACAAACTTTAGTGGGAGCAGGTCACTAAGAGCACCCATAAAAAATATATGCTAGTAGGGGCCGTGATTTTTTCGAAGGTTAATTTCAAAAGTGCTCACTTTATCGTGAACAGCTTTTACATGTTTGAATGTATCAATACCACATGTTCAGGTGGCTTTTCATAACACATTTTCCTGTAGCTATTTATTGATGTGGCCTGTGGGATGTGTGTGTTGTCTAATCCAGGCGTATTACGTCTGTATCGGGTTGTGAGATAACCTTTGTGGTGCGAACTATTGCTCTGGGGGACAATGTTCAGTGTCGGTGCGTCAAATTACACTGATTAGCAATTCAAGTACATTAGGGTATCGTAAACACCTGTTACACCCATGGTCAGTCTTCGCACACACACACCGCATGATCTGCTCATATGTCCCTATATCTTCGCAACTGTGCTGCAGCTGGTTGAAATGTAATCATCTGTTTATTTTTGGTGAAATATAGCTGCACGATACAAACAGTAACTTACACGGGCGCAAGGATAATGGTAAGTATGTTTTCAGCTCGGCTATTATGACTTCGGCTACCCTCCCTCTTGTGTTCCCTCCCTTCTGTAGTCTATCACTGGACACCTCCCCTTCTGTGTTTCCTCCCCTCACGCTGTGCGAGAAGAATCTTCTCTTTTGATGCGCACTCTACCTGCTTCGTTTTTTCCTTCCTCCTGCTCGTTCGCGTTGACTGCTTTTCATCTTTACACAAACAAATAATTTTTCCTGTCTACACTACTCTAGAAACAAAATTGCTCCGTGTGTAAATACCTCACTGTCGACAAGTATTAAAATGATATTGATTTTGAGTGGACAAGGTTCCGTGTTTGATGTGGGTATCTTCGTAATATTTTTCACTCGGGCAAATTTTATGTTGAAAAATGATATTTTTAGAAGCAGAGTATTTTATATTTAGGTACGAAAAAATGTTTAAATGGCACCATTTTGCCCCTCGAAATCCAAATTTTCCCACGGAAGACCCCTGGGACCCCCTCCCCCTTTATTGGGGAGATCAACGCCACTACTGCCCCCTACACACAGTAGCTTGCCCATGAAATTATAGCACGCATCGCCACTGCTACTAGTGTTTTATGCTGCAACTAATGTGCTACATCATTGTGTATGCACAGATAAGAAGCCTGTGACTTAGCCGAAGTTTTACGTACAATAAAATGCTGTCGCTATATCTCTGGTCTGTTCTTGCATCAGCGTATTTTACCGTGAATTGCAAATGAGGTTACCTTAACCTCTAAACGTATTTTCACTGAATTGCAAATAAATTTTACCATCTTTTAACAAGTTCATTCTTGATTATTTGCTATAATTAAAGCTGTGGATAATGGAAGGAAAAATAAATAAATCACGGGATTCGGCATAGCGAAATCTACATTGTCAACGATAATAGGTCGATTTTCTGAAACAGAGAAAATTGTTTTTTTATCACACAACCGAAAACGTGACGCCTCAAAGAAAGTGACAAGTTCATAGGCAAATATTTAAAAATCCTGCCACTGTAGGTAAAACATACCGTATGCATGTTGCTCACAAGTACCTTTAGTATTAAGATATGCAGAAAAGTCCGGGTTCAGAGATTTCATTTTTATGCTGTGAGCCTTTGAAGCTCGCAATTTGAACACACACGTCGAACAAAGTGCATAGTTAATAGGCAAATATTTAAAAATCAAGCCAATTAAGGTAATACAAACAATAATCTTGTTGCTAACACGTGCCTATAGTATAAAGATATGCAGAAAAGTCCAGGTTCTGAGATTTCATTTTTATGCTGCGAGCCTTTGAATTTTGCAATTTGAACACACACTTTGAAGTAAGTGCGAAATTCAAAGGCTCACAGTAGAAAAATGGAGGTTCGGAACCCGGACTTATCTGCATATCTTTATACCATAGGCACATGAAAGCAACATGTTTATTATTTGTATTACCTAAAGTAGCTTGATTTATCGCCTCTGAACTCAGCACTTTGTTCGAGGTGTGTGTTCAAATTGCGAACTTCAAAGGCTCGCAGAATAAAAATGAAATCTTGGAACCCGGACTTTTTTGCATATCTAGATACTAAAGGCACTTGTGAGCAACGTGCATACGATCTGTATTACCTACAGTGGCAGGATTTTTAAATATTTGCCTATGTACTTGGGACTTTGTTCGAGATGTGTGTTCAAAGTGCGAAATTCAAAGGCTCGCAGCATAAAAATTAAATCTCAGAACCCAGACTTTTCTGCATATCTTGACACTAAAGGCACATGTGACCTACATGTGGTATGTTTTATCAACTTATTCTGTTTAGTTTTCATTTTATAAGCTTTTGAATATGCTACTTTTGAGCACCACTGTGAGCACTCCCGATGCAACCGTGTTGCACATGTGCAGTTCTTCCACTGAGCGCAACCTGTTATCCTCTCGTATGCGACGTGAGTCAGAGTTACTTTCTTGGCCAGAGGTTTGCCAATAAATATTTGAAACTAACTTCACTTCAGTAACATTTTGCCGCATCTAATTTTACCTCAAGAAATTTTTTTGTGCGCTTCTCTATAAAGAACTTCATTATAACAAACTAGCCATATTTTTGGTCCCTTGAGGTTTGTTATAGTGAAGCTTACTGTACCTCAAGCTCCTTATAGAGACATCCAGTCAACAGTACTCCTGTCTACTGCCCTTGTGGAGATTCCAAATGGTAATGGCAACTCTGAAAGTGCGTGCTGTACTTGATTAGGATAGTCAGTCAGGTTTTATTCGTAAGGATTGTGTAAGAAGGCTTAGATTAAGGCGCAGAAAAACTTCATTGCCAGTAGACTACGTTTCGCAAAGGGGGTAAAGATTGCCTGTTAACTCTATTTGGCCAAGATTGCCCTCAACTTGCTCTCACTGCAATTGTCTTGCAAAAAATCACTAGTTTACTGCCTACTGCACAAATTGAGACAAATTCATGGGCCCACTTTGCCCAGCTCAATCTCGCTGACCCACATTATGCCAATCCTGGGCCAGTTGATCTTTTTATAGACGAAGATGTCTTTCCGTACGTCTTTGGATGGATAGTCATGGGTAGGGTGCCTGTCTCTGCTCTGTCGATGAACTGTGTTTCACTTCATGCATGCTCACCTACACTAGACGAAGCAGTCGGACAATTGTGGCCTAACTCAGACGACCTACGATGCAAGCAACTTGCCAAAGGAATGAAACAGGTCTGTACAGTGTGGCTCTTCCATTAAAGGAGCCCATGCCTCACTTCAGAGAAACACGAGTGCAAGCCCTTCATTGGTTCCATAACCTTGAACGTAAGCTAAATCGTGATCCCAGTTTGAAGGCTTCTTACACATTGTTCATGATGGATTACTTGGTGCAGGATCACATGTCCCAGATACCTGCGTCGCAGCTTAAGAGACCTGCATTTTATATACCACACTATGGTGTCCTGAAGCCATACAGCAGTACCACAAAATTGCATGTGGTATTTGACACCTCAGCAAGAGACACTACCAGAGTGTCTCCAAACGACTCATTGTGCACTGGTCCACATCTACAAGGGGACATCATGGACATTCGCTTCTGCTTCCGCAGTCCTACTATTGCCTTCACAGCCAATGTAAGGCAAATGTATCATCAGATCCAAGTTCACTAAGCGTTCAGGGATTACCAATGCATTTTGTTGAGACCCTCATACCAAAACCCAGTAGGTGATAATCGACTCAATACTGTAACCTACGGTGTTTCATCATCACCCTTTCTTGCCATTCAAACACTGTACCAACTGGCTGCTGGTGAGAAAAGCATTTTCCACATGCTGCTTCCTTGCTATTAACAAATTTTTATGTAGATGACCTTGTGTCAGGTGCATCGACGACACGAGCAGCGTTGTCGTTACAGGAGGACTTAATTGACCTTTTTAGGGGGGTGGATTCCACTTGCGGAAGTTTGCCAGCAATGACAAGTCTTTCTCTCCTGGCTCCCTGCAGACATGGTCCAAAGTAATGAGGCGCTGTCGAATGACAGTAGTTGTGGTCTTCTGACAGTGAAAATATTAGGCGTCCAGTGGTAGGCTAAAGTAGACACCTTTCATTCAACGTTCAACCAACTTCTACCAGCTCTACCAAACAAAGTATATTATCAGACTTTGCCCGGATATTTAAACCTCTTGGGTGGTTATCGCTCATTGTTCTGCTGGCAAAATATCTCGTACATCTGTGGATCCGCATTCTTGTCTGGGATTACCCACCCCCAGCAGACATATTAGTCACTTGGAAACCCTTTCAGAAGGAGTTTCCAGGTGTGGCAAGCATTCCTATTCCTAGACTGGTGTTTGCAAACCAGTAGAATGTGGATCTTCTGGTGCATGGGTTTTCAGACAGTTCGGAATATGGACACGCGTGTGTTGTCTACCTGCGAGTCACCTTACTGAATGGCCCAGTAACTGTTCGTTTAATTATTGGCAAGTCGAAGGTGGCTCCCACCAAGCAAGTATCTCTACCTCGTCTAGAGTTACGTGGGGACTTGCCCATACCATGTAAAAAATACAAGATAACCTCAGTCTCCGTGGTCAAATCTCCCGAACCTATGGCTGGAAAATATTTGTCGCTAATCCGGTCAGCCAAATCCAGGATCTTATTCAATCAAAAAAACTGGAGTCCTGTACTGCAGCGGTGCTGCGCTCTCATGTTTAGTTTGCATCTTCGCCACCACCGCCAGCGCACGAGGACAATCTTCATGGCCAGCTGGATCTCCCTCCCTTCTCCTTTCTCTCCCCCACTCCCCTTTCCATTCCTCGCACGTGACTAATTTTAATTCGATGATGTCATATGACTACTGGAGGGTAGGAGCCTTGACCTCCCTCAGGTTTATTCTGCTAACAACCACCACGCTGAAATGATCTGCAATAGTTTGTGAAGGCAACATAGGCAGTCAAATTGGACACAACGTTATTTTAATTGTAATGGCCATTCAAGTAGATAGATTTATTGCACAGTCTTTTAATGATACTCAGGGTTAGGTTGTGAGCCTCGATGGGAACGAGTTGAAGTGGTGATTGTTGGACAGTTTGTGCACTGTAATGGGCCTAGATTTGCAAGATTTTAGTAGTTGTAGAAGTTGTGCTTGATTTTGGTGGTGAGCGGCCGTAAATTGTAGAGTTTGGTATTTCATACTTTTGGCTGCACATTCAAAATTTAATTGGTAATAACTTGTTGAATTTTGCGTATTCACGATTTGTTGACAAGATGCCTAATACTGTTTGGTAGCAGCTGCCCCGTTTACTTGACCCGACTCATCATTGCTTTTGTGTTGGCGAACTGACCACGCTTAGCCTGTTAAGCAGAAATCTTTTAGATGTTTTCCCTTTTTAATAATATTTGTCAGGTACATGGCGCTTTAACGGGCAGATACTTTACATGGGTGTCGTATTGTAAGTTAAACTTTGTGTAGTTTTTAATGTATAAATTTGAAAATGTATTATTTTTTGCGGAATGCTCTTTGATGGGTCAACACACTGTGGTGTTTACCCTTTGTTGAAACTTCAATTAGTATGGGAGTAATCAGTGTTTTGCAATGTGTATGCTCCATTGCAAGCTAAAGTATATTACGTGCATTAGATGTGCTTTGTTTTAAATACGAGTTGTAATTTTGCAAGGGATTTTGTGAAATCCATAAGAGTGGAAACTGTATTGAATGCTGTGTTTACTTTCAATTCAATGGAACGTCATTCTGGCTTGTGGATGAGGTTGTTTAAAGAGTATTTTTAATATAATGCAAGTTGGTGAAAATTATATTTTTTATGATTTTGGTAGGTTAAAGCAAACACGCTGCTTGTAACAGCGCTTAATGACACCTGGTTAAGTATCACGTGGCAATTTATTAAAGTAAATTTCAATGAATGTGGTCGGAATGTTTATTGACCAGATAACTTTTAATGAACTAGTGGAGTATTTTTAAAATATCTGCCTTAAGCAAAGGTTTTTTCAAAGAATATATATGGCTGTACCTGCTGGTAAATATCTATATATTGTGAATACCAGACGTTATAAGAAATTGTATTTTTTTTCCGCCACTTAAATTTTTATGGGCACTGTGTGCCATTGTGTAAATGTAGCATGTTTTGTAGAAGCATTATCCTTAATGATTATTGTGTTTAATAAGAGAGTTGTCATGATTCACCTTGTAACTGACCATTATTAATAGCTTGTAAGTGTACATCCTTGTCCAACTTCAGTTGCAAGATGTGCAAAAATTATTTTTTTTATTCTAAGGAACACAATTGACTTTAATAATTTGTGTATTTTAAGAGTGTTCAATCAATAAAATTCACAATTTCTGAAGTAGCTGGATGATTTTGTATGTAAATGTACTGAGATTTAGTACAGTGCCATCAGAAAACAACCTGGCTGACTGTGTTTCTCGAGGTATCTTTCCCAGTGCACATCCATTGTAGTGGACAGGCCCGCCGTGGCTGCGTGAGTCTCCAGAACACTGGCCTCAGTCTTACCTGACAAGAATCACATTGACGAAGCGCTTGTAGAACAACGGGTTGTCACACTCCATGCCATTGGAATTCCTGCTGACACTTAACTGTTGCACAGATTCTTGTCTCCGAGTAAAATAAAACTTATCATTGCCTACTGTCTGTGATTTGTGCGAAGTCTGCATGTAAAGAAAACTATTGTTGGTCAAGTGGTTGAGCTATTGATGTGTAGTTTTGAATGTAACAGTGTAAATAAGATGACATACCTAGGAAAGTCCTTAGCTGTTTGACATTACGGAAGGGTGACATTTTGACAGTAGCTGCTACCTTCTCGGGGTCTGTAGATATCCCGCTAGATGTGATGATATGGCCCAGGACTTTGACCGTTTGCTCTGCAGATGTGCATTTTTTTGTATTGACCTTGACATTAAATAAATGGATCCTTTCAAATACCTTGATTATGTTCTGTAAATATTCTTTGAATGTGTTGCCAAGGATAAAGATGTCATCGATGTACGTGATAGCCACGGTCCATCTGAGGGGCCCTAGAAGTTCATTAATAAACATCTGGAAATATTGGGGGCTTGTGCTTAACCACATTGGTATTCTTTGATACTGAAAAAGACCTTAACCGTCAATCGTAAATATTAATTTATGTCGGTCTTGAGCCCTGACTGGGATACTGTAAAATCCAGAAAATAAATCTAAACTAGTGATGTATGCAGAATTTATGAGGGCATTTAAAATATCTTCTGTATGCGGTAACGGATTTGTACCCTAGTTATACGTTAGTTTAATTTCCTGAAGTCAGTTAAAAATTGCAGGCCTCCGGATTTCTTAGCTATCACAAGAGACTGTGCCGAATAGGGTGAGTCTGCTTCTTGTATTATTCCCGTGCCTACCATGTCTTTTATTTGTTTTGAGAGATTATCCCTTACCTTAGAACTAATCCTACAAGGGTGCGTCGTTACTGGTTTATCTGTGGTGAGATGTAATTTTATTTTAAAATTCTTGGCTTCGGTGAGCTCCAAAATCGAATTGGCAAATCTGTCTTTGTAACAGTGTATAATATTCTGGATGGCTGCTGCCTGATCGTTTGTAAGGTTTTTGTTTATTTGTGGTGTTGTGATATTTCCATTTTCAAATGTTTCTAGGGTTGTTATATTATCTTCAATTGATGTTATGAGGTCTGTGTTGAATGGTGTGAGGTGTAGCAGGACTTGTACTGTGTTATTGGGGTTATGTCCGCGTATCAGCATTATCTCATATTTTAGAATTGGAATTACATCGTAATGCTTAACAAAATCTATGCCTAGTGTTAAGTCCTGTTGCAAATTGTCTACTATGGGACGTGTGGCCTGAAATGTTTAATTTCACTTGAGTCTCGAAAATGGGGGGAAGTGAGAACACTTGTCGCCCCAACTTACGTGATTTCTTCCCGGAAGGGGAAAAGGTTCTCATACAAAACAAGTGTGCTGGCTATGCTGCTGTATGAAAAACCTGTGTCCAGTAGTGCATAATAATTGATTCCTTTGATTACGACCAAAACGCGGGGTGTTGTAGCTGTACTTGCCACCTGTTGGTAAGGTGAGGGGTGTGTATTATATGTGTTAGTGTTGGGTGTGGCGCAGGGCGGAAGCTTGCTCAGTGTGTTATTCTGCAACACATTTTCATCGGCAGTGGGTGTAGTTGCTACTCCCAGAAAGTAGTAGTGGTTGTCGAATCAGGAGGAACGACAGCGGAAAGTGTGGTATTGGTGTCTGCAGGCTTACTGTTGAAGAGTTGGTGGTAGATGCTGCAGAACCTTTGGAGCTGGTGGTAGCCGTTGACAACAGCCTCGGGGCTGCTGGTGGCGGTAGCTAAAGATCTCTTGGAAAGGACCGTGAGGGCATAAGGTTCAGTAGAGAGCCCCAGCACTGAAGTGTTCAGGCGAGAAACTGGAAAAGATAGTTGGCATCTTCGGCCGTGCACAGTCTTTTATAGTGCGGTTGGCCTGCCCATGCCTGGGCTGGAGTGGGGGCTGTAACGTCCCTCTGTGACGTCTGCCGGGAACGAGCGGGGTGGGAGAATCTACCCTCTGTGCTCAGCAGCACTCGGCCATCTTCGGATAACTTCGCTTGAGTGGCGACACACTGTCTGCCCGGTGCATCGAGGAGGCTGACAGGTTACTCGGCTGCTTGGAAAAAATGTTTATTTCACATGTTGGAACTTCCCACTAGGCTGGGAGCGATCCTGTATGCACTCGTGAATAACATGTTGGGTCTAGAACAATCGGGAATACCATGTGTGTCTGTCGCTCCACAGTAAACAATCCTGTAGCCATCCATAGTTGCCTTCTTGGATTGGTAATAACACGTTAGGATGAGTCGTAGTCTTTTGGTATAACTCAATAAGCAGCACATATCAATCTGTAAGTCCGAGTTTGCACATATTTAACAGTATTAGCCTCCAACAGGCTTTGTCCGTCGGGCCTGCTTAGTGATGTGAACTGTCAACTGGTATGTATTGATAATGCGTCAGTAAAAGACTTAGCCACCAAGTCAGCTTTATCATTTAATGGCCTTGCCTCTTACAGGAATTTTGGGGAACTGGATCCATAAACTAGCCATGTAAGGGTTTCAGTGTGTTTTCAGTGCTAAGCGTGTATTCTAACAGTGAGTGTTTAATTGGCATGCAGAGTGGTCACACAACTCTGCATTTAGCTGAATTAATGACAACATAATTGATCACCTTTTCACTGGCAACCATGGCGATACTGGGCGACCGCGACTGCCCAAGGCTAGCAGCAAAACAAATAAATACACATCACAACGAGAGGCGTAGATGATCGGGAGAGCAGTCTAGCCACGTGGGTGACTTGGCCACGACCCTCAACAGGGAGCAGTCGGTAAGAATTGCAACAATGCGACCTTGGGCAAGTGTTCCCTGTCATAATTTGGATGTCGCTACAACTCCTCCACCCCCGACCTCGCATCAAGTTTTTACCAAAAAATTCTAAACATATGACGTGAAACATGAGTTCATGAACTCCTTTGTGACCGCCGCAGTCATTTTGCAGCACCTCATTGGGCCACTGTGTCTAGAGCAGGTTGACCAGAACCGAACTTGCACCACCCTACCAACAGGTACAACATGATTCAAGAGAGTCTTACTTTTTTTATTACTTGTAATAAATTGGTAAGCGATGCAATACAGCGTTTACCCCAAAGCCACAGCCATTAGGTGCATGGGCAAATGGATATGACGCCGGAGCAACTTGCACCACCACGCCCAACGTAAACAAACCACCACATGTCATTTGGTCTGCTGGCCAGTTGACAAGTGTTAAGTGCCTCCCCCCCCCCCTCCCCTTTCCAGCCACACAATGCATCAAAGTAATGTGGAATATTTTTTTAAATATGTCCCCAGTGTTCAATAAGTGTAAATAAATTATAGGGGTTGGTTTTCATCCTATTTTGTGCAAACCAGCTTGGCTACCCACACCCCTTTTGTGCCTTGGACTCGCCCAACCCTTCAACTAGCAACCAAATGCCAAGTGAAATGTAAGCTACGTCACAATTTTAATACTTTTCATAGGAGGACTTAAATATTAATTTAATATTTTTTGCAAAAGGGTAATTTATGTTAAAATACAATAGTGTAACTTTCATTTTTCAGTGGACTGCCTATGAAGGTGATATTTCTTTTATTACTACTATTTTAGTGTGTGGTGACATTCCCGTTGCGCCGGGACGTGCAGGGCATCCTGACCTCTGGGCTGTGTGTTCTTTGCGGTCTGGTGAGGGGAAACTTCCTCAGCCCGCAGAGAGATACAACTGCTGCAACCGTATGGGTGGTATAAGGGCCCGAGTCAGGAGGAATGGACCAGTTGTGTTGGCATGCAGCTCCAAGGAGATGCACAGTCTTGGTGGAAATCACTAAACAATTGCGGGCTACAGGGGCAAGATTTTGCCATGCTTTCCAGAGCTGTTCCAGGGGTGTGTTCAGCTCTATTCAGGCACAGCATAGGCTTACACTAGAAGAACAACAGTCCAATGAACTGTTAACTGTATTTGTCACCCGCAAGGTGCATCTAATCCACCGGATGGGAAGTCTTGGAGAATGTTGTGGAAACCGCCAGATCAGAATTTATGGCAGCACTGATACTGCTACTGAATGGGACCGTTGACGATGTCACGCACGCAGCAATTCTACTGAATCATGACCGTGTACAACCGTGCCGCGATTCGGGTTTAGTATTGGAATTGGTAAAATCACAAGATGCTGAACCTGTTAATTTTGTCATTCGGTTAGCCACCAAAAATGAGAACAGTACAGCATTAGGCCAAGTAAAAATTAAAGTGAACATACGAGACATTAGCACTATAACAACAGCTACTGTTACACCGGAAATCCAGCAGGACGTCATATTACGGATTCCGTGGTTGTCCGAGCAAAAAAAACAATCGTGGAACAGGCTGCTCGCAGAATACATTTTGGGGAGAATTAAGACGTGCAGTTTATAATCTGGACAGTAAACCGACAATAAATTTACCGCACGTCATGTTGAGCGGTCTAGACCACAACATACCGCCCGAACACCCGGCTGCTTTCTAACGTTTGTTAAACGAACGTAAAGACGTATTCGGCACACAAGACGCTTTATTCCGAACCACAATTGTAGATCACGTGATATCGTTAGAAGCAGAACCCGCACGGCCACCGCCAAGCAGTTATTTACCGCACCAGGCGAAAATCATTAAATAGCAGATCCAGGAGATGTTAAACGACGTTGTTATTGAGCCTTCAGACAGTATGTACAGCTCCGCAATAACACTCGCACCTAAGAAAGTTGGCACGTGGCATTTATGTGTCGACTTTAGGCCGTTAAACCATGTTGCCAAGAATTCCTTACCGCCACACATAAGCGTAAAAGATGCTCTCAGCTCATTAGGACAGGCAAAAATTATGACATACCTTGACTTGAAATTGGTTATTGGTAAGTACGGGTTAAGATGGAAGTTCGTAAGAAAACAGCGTTCGCCGTCCCAGATGGGCGCAGCTTTCAGTTCTGCGCTATGCCCTTTAGGCTTAAGTGCGCCCCAGCCACCTTTTAATCCATTATGGTGTGCATGTTGGATGGCTGAACAGGCGACTACACTAAGGCCTACCTTGATGATGTAATTGTATGGTCCAACACATGGGAGGAACACTTGCAACATCTGTCCGTAGTGTTAGAAATGCTAGCTATTAATGGGCTGATGTATGCGCTGGAAATATGTCTCGCAGGGAAAACCAGTATTGACTTTCTAGGGCATGTCATAGATGCAGAGGGATATAAGCCGAATCCAGAACAGTTGAAATTAATAGCAGAGTATACAGTGCCAATTACGAGGAAGCAGTTACGGGGATTGTTAGGTTTAATAAATTGGTTAAGAGAGCACATTGAAAGTATCTCAGTCAAAGCAGCGCCGCTAACAAATTTGCTTTCACCTCAAAACAGATTTCAATGATCAGAAGCAGCAGAACGTTCTTTTCAAGAAATTAAGGAGAATTTCAGACGTGTCTGGGAATATATGACGTGGGCAGTTTTTTTATGAACAAACTGATGCGAGCCAGGATGTTGTAGGAGCAGTGCCTTACCAACTAGCCGACAATGAGGAAAGAAACGTAATTGACTTCGCTAGCACCAAACTAGGCCCTACGAGCGCCGCTACAACGTCAATGAACGTGAATTTCTCGCTATAATCTGGGTGATAAAAAATACCGGGCGTACTTACAGTACCAGTGCTTTATTTTACGCACCGACAACAGATGCCTGCTCTGGCTTCATAACATGCACGCGGCCCATAGTAATTTAACCAGATGGGCACTGCACCTGCAGTCATTCGATTTCTCTGTGGAACACACAGCAGGAAAGGAGAACCAGTTAGCAGACATTATCGCGTGCACCGAACCCACAAGTAATTTTGTAAGACGAATCAGAATGGGAAGAGATCCTTCAGCCAGGTTACAGGACTATTTCCGAACTCAGTATCCAGCAAGTAAGTGCCGTGGACAATGAGATTCTAATTTCAGAATTGTTCGAGCAAGTAAAACAAGCGCAGCAGGGTTGCCAATTTTCGCAAGACAAGACGCAGCAGTGCAAGCAGTGGAGAGTCGTGAATGGCAGGTTGGAAACATACTCGCTGGGTAACCTGGGGAAGTGGAGAGTTGACGTCCCTACACATGTGCGGGATCAGGTGTTCGCCCATGCACACAGTAGCAGTATAGCCGGACACTCCGGAGTGTCCCAAACGGTTGGCAACATAATGGAACATTTCTTTTGGCGAGGACTCACAAAACAGACACACAGATTAGTGCAGAAGTGTCACTGGTGCAACTTGTTTAAAAGTCGGAGAACAGATGGCCGGCAACAACAGCAGCAGCCGCGCCTCCCGCAAAAGCCATGCGAGACAATGTGCCTGGATTTTATGGTACCATACCCTAGGTCAGTTAACGGGAAACAATTTCTAGTGGTAGTCACTGACAATTTTTCAAAGTGGGTCGAGGTGTACGTCGTCAGTAGTGCTCGTACAAATAACATCGCAAGAGTGCTGAGTGTTGACTTTTTTCCATGTTGGTGTTTTCCTATAAAAAAAAACTTACTAACTGATAACGGGACACAATTTACTGGAAGGCAATGGAGCGAGTTATGCATGAATTGAGGAGTGAGGCTTATGACAACGGCAATTTACCACCCCAGGGCCTACCCAACGGAAATGCAGAACCAGGAGTTAAATGTTCAGCTTTACCTCCGTGTGTGTGACAAGCACACAAAATGGCCGGAACATCTGGCAGCCTCATTGTATACACTCCGCCGACGAGTCAACGCCGCCACCGGCAAAACACCTGTCATAGTTGTGCTAGGAAGAAATCTCTGCCTACCAGGCGAGGGAAAATGTGGGAGACTGGACAGTAGTGACGCGCCGAGCAGTACTACCAACCGGCAAGCACATAGAGAATGAGAGCAGCAGGTACACGGACAGCATGTGCGATACACTGCAAGATGAGTGCCGCAAGCAGGGCAAGAAGTGTGCGTGAACATGCACCCGCAGTCCATCGCGCACAGGGATTTTTGAGCGAGCTTCGTGGCAAAATGGAGCAGACCGCACCGAGTGTTGCAGCAGCTGGGACCCACTACATACTTGGTCCACATCGGCAGGAGATGGGTGAGGGTGCATCGGTACAACATCCAGGTCACCCCGGCTGTCATCCACGACGAGGTTGTTCCCGGTGACCTTCAGCCCCAGGACGGCGACAGCGCTGCCGAGCTCGCCAAAGCAGGAGAGAAGAGGGATGTGTGATGCCACCTCTGGATGGAGTAGCTCCGGCTCTGCAAAAAACGAGCCACCTGGGGAAACATCTGGTGAGCCCCATGATGGCCTCGTGGGAGACTACTCCATGAGCACGCAAAGAGGGAGAAAA